>OW052216.1:4800000-6000000 GCA_932527185.1 Ecliptopera silaceata | reverse complement strand
GAAGTTTTTCTTAGATTTCCCTCAAACATAACTAAATAGATTAAGATAAATATTTAATTTGTCATAATGTTTTTTTATTCTATCCTAATTACTAAGATTTTAAACTTAGTAAGGAAGTTAAGCTGATACCTCTCGCTCTAGCGGGAAATTGTATTTTTTAGAAACAGTTTTGTACAGTTTCCGCATTTTCCCAGCAAATATAAAGAACCAATCTCCAAAATTGATACAGGGTTACACAGAAAATTATTGTTTATGTTCGCAAAATAGCTTAAACTAGTAAAAAATATAACAGTTCAGCCGCAATAAAAATAAACCCAAAAAAATTGAATTTCCCGCTAGAGCGAAAGGTATCACCTTAACCTAGAATTTTTGGGTTGCTGTCTAGCTGACATTAACTTTGTGTTCATCACGTCGCTTTACGTAATATGACAGCTTTAAACTAAACCATAAAAATTTTGAATTAAGTAATTTTGTTTTAAGTTCCATTCAAGCCAAAATAAAATAGCTAGTTAAGTCTACTTTACGAGACTAGCGAGAAGTATAACCATTTACTTTAATTCGTTTCGGACAGAACATGGGGGTAAGCTGAGCACCAATAAATGTGTCAATCGTAAACGTATCGAAACACTGACAGTTTTGAAATACATTGCGCGTCAACATCAGCTTTATTGTCGAACGTTGCAGCGTTAGCGCGCAGTGTATCTTAAATAAGTTACGTTTACGATTGTTACATTTATTCTTGCTCAGCCCTGTACCTCTACCATGAGTTGTCACAGTAAAATCGCCCGACTTTACTACAGTAGTTACCGCTATAAGTAATCCGCTAGAGGCGCTGTACAAATCTTCATACATTTTTTTAACTACAGACGCTAGCGAGTATAGATTGTAAAAACTCATGGTAGAGCTACTGTCCGATACACTTTAATTCAGTTTATTGTGCTCGTATGTTCAAGTACCGTGTCTAATGTCGTTTTAGATACTTAAAGTAGGTAAGGACCTTAGGAGTGATACAATAGTGCACCGTATCCTTTATGTTTATAGAAGTGCTTTGTAATTTAATATAAGGTATACGGTCGGCTTCGCAGCTTAGTTGGCATTAGCTCTGCCTTCTATGCTTTGGGTCGTGGGTTCGAAGACAGAACAAACATGTTTGTTCTCTGTCTGAGTTTTATTATGTTTGAAAGTATTTAAAGAAATGTATATATGTATGTATTTTCCCTCTAATTTCTATAGTACAAGCATTAGTTTAAAATGCATGCGTTATGTTCTAAATAAATGAATAATTTATTTGCTTAATTTTAGGACTAAGCGGCGTTGATCATCTATGAATATTTGTTTTCTTGTAGTTTTCTTTATAAACGGGATATTTACCATTGGACAGTACCAGTTGGACAATTTAAATATAACTGTGTTCAAACCGTGATTATTTATTAATTAATTACTTAATTATTATATAACTATGTTCTTATCCTTAATAATATTGTTATCTGTGTAACTCATCTTCGCAGACCTAACCTCAAATTCTAAGACATGTCCGTTCATCTGAACCACATTGAACCAAATTGAACCACACTGAACCACACTGAACTCTGGTGTACTCCAATTAGTTAACTAGGCTTCCAACATTCCTGAAATTGTGGTCTGTTAAAAACGGATACCGTACTTTGACGATCGTAATTAAATGATTAACATAAAATCGGCCACGTGCAAGTCGGACTTGCGCTGAAGGAACACGTTTTTGTATGCAAGCCAATTCTGATTTTTTAGTATTTGTTTTTTGACAAGCAACAGAACTACATAAACTGTAAACATTTCAAATCTAACTATCACAGTTCATTAGATTCAACCAGATAGACGGTCAGCGCAGTCTTAGTAATAGGATCCCTTACCTTTTAACCCAACTCTAGGTATCTAGGATCTACAGGTACTTTAAGAACGAACAGCTGAATTAAAAACCTTTTTTTTTGTTGCGAAAAGTGCTGAGACAAGGTCTTTTTGGCTCTACTTGCTTAGGACAGGCATCACAGATCAGTTGGTAGTGGCTCTGCCTTCCATGCTTTGAGTTCGATTCCCACCCAGGGCAAATGTTTGTGTGATGAACATAAATATTTGTTCTGTGTGTGGGTGTTACATGTATTCTATGTATATATTTGCATAAAAAAATATATTTATGTTGAGTGTGTATTATTATCTTCTTCCTATGTCAATAAAGTTTATTCTATTCTTCTTTTATCACGTCATTATAAAAAACGGCCGCTTAACACCGTCCGCCAGTTTCAGCAAACCATTACTAAAATGCTTTGTTAGGATTAGTTACGTCAAGGGAATACAAGGCGGGTGCGTGTCTTGTTTGCAAGATGTTATGGAAACTAGACCTAGCCTAGTGCTTGTGGGAAATACTTGAATAGCTCAGCTTAGAGATGTTACACATTTAATGTGTAGCCAGAGATGTTATGAAGCTGCAAAAGACACACATTTTTTTTTAATTTCTAAAATATTGCTAAAATGTCCCGTCCTACATAACCCGAGTATCGTCTCTACTTCTCTTTTATATTTTTTTATATTGTTATAGTTAAAAATATGTTATCATTAAGTATTATTAACGTCAAGTAAACAGTTATTTATACTATCAAAAAACGTCATGATTGTCTAACCACATTCTCATACGAATTGAAAATACCAAACCGCAAAAAAAAACAACACAACAAAAATACCTAAGTTAAACGCAAATCCAACCGATTGGCTATTTTAAATGGTAAATCCGATAATATTAATGAACTTAACGCCGTTCACCATGTAGTGATTTTACCTTTCACCACACTATCCTCTTTCTCCGGAGTCCAGTTGCACTTACCTGAAAAAAAAAAAAACAAATTTATTCAAATCCATTTGCGAAACAATGGTTTTTGAATCGGGAATATTACATGCAAAATGGTAGAAATATATCGAATTTCCCGTGGTTTTCTTTAATATAATATAATAATAAAACACTCAATAATTAATAAATAAATATTTAAATAATGCTGGACAATCCACACAACCATCATCTAGCCCCAAGCTAAGTAGAACTTGTGTTATGGGTATTAGAAGACTGACATACCTAATACAATACATTACATAGATAGATATTTTTTATCATACATATGAAATACCATAGTTTGTTAAAACATCACGCCTTAACTACAGTTTTAAGAAATAATAAATAAATTCATGAACATTTCACACATAACACTCTAGTCCCAAACTAAGCAAAGCTTGTGCTATGGGAACTAGATTGCTGATAGAATACTTATATAATTTTTTTTTGGGATTTGTGTCAAACATGGCCTATATTTTATTGCAATCAAGAGTTCTAATCCAGAGATACTGCTTGACCTCTCTTAACTAACAGCAGCCATACGATACAAGGATCGTCGAATGGTGGTGCTGGTGACAGATATTTTGGACATAAATATATGCTACGTTGACAATGAGAGTCTATCTTACTACAATCTTTTTCAAAAAGTGTACAAAGTAGGATCTTGCTTATAATATTTGAAACTATCATGGTTTTGAACATAGTTTTCATTATAAACGGGATATTTACCATGATTTGTGAGTTTGATTATGCATGGCGCATGCTGTGCCGAAATATCGAGAAATAATCAAACTCACAAATCATGGTAAATATTCCGTTTATTATAAAAACTAGGATATTACTTGTTTATAACAAGTCTGTTATATTTAAGCTCTAAAACTGTTATACCGAAGCTTAGTTTTTTCTACAAAATAAACATTTTTATTTTCAGACTGCCTGAAATCCTTTGTTGAAAATTCTACACTGAGAATGGATGAGGTTTAGAACTTAAGGGCAATACAGACCGTCCAACTGTACACTTGATTCCATCCAATCCGTTTGTGCAACTTTTTTACCTTTCTCTTTGCCGAAAACCAATTTTTAAGTAAGCCAAAATTGTACAAAACAGTTTCTGTACAGTTTCTGCACCTTTCCAGCAAATATAAAGACCAATCTCAAAAATTGATACAGGGTTACACAGAAAATTATTGTTTAAGTTCGCAAAATAGCTTAAACAAGTAAAAGATATATAACAGTTCAGCCACAAAAAAAGAAAACCCTAAATAATATAAATTTTCCGCTGGAGCGAGAGGTATCACCTTAATGAGATTAAACATGCGGAGTTTTCTTGTAGGAGCCTGTAGTAGGTAGTATTACAGAATATAATTCAACAATTATGCCTATTGGGCCTCAGATTAGTTTACTGACAATAACAATAACCGTCGTCCAACCGATTGGAAGTAAAATCGGATCGTCTGTACAAGCCTAGGCTAAGGCTTCTCTAGAACAAAGCGTATGTACCGAGCAAGGAAGCCTTATTAATCGGATTTGGAATCTCCAAGAGAATTCGACGCGGATAGAAGTTTAAATGTATGTTTTGTACAAAGCACGTAACATGCCCATTATTGTACAAAATTACAATTGTGTAAACCAAAAAGTATACTTTATAAACATACAGTAACTTCTGGACCCAGCTGCTAGTGATCGGAGGGCTGAGCACGAATAAATGTGACAATCTTAAACGTATTAAATACACTGCGCGCTAACGCTGCAACGTTCGACAGTAAAGCTGATATTGACGCGCAGTGTATCTCACTCACTGTTTCGATACGTTTAAGGGGCGTACGACTAGTTTTTGTGTTATGCTAACCAAAATAGTTTTATTCTTGACAGGCGTCACAGCACAGCTTAGTAACTTTGCCTTCCACACTGTGGGTCGTGGATTCGATTCCCACCCAGAGCAAATGAACTGGCACCTAGAATCACCTAGTATAAAACACGATTCTAAATGATCCGTGTAGTTTAACTGAATTTGAGATTTTTTCTATCAGCAGTCCCATAGTACAAGCTCTCCTTAGTTTGGGACTAGAGTGTGATGGGTGAAATGTTCGTGAATATTTATTATTTATTCTATTCTGTTTGTGATTGATCCATAACATCATGTATTTCTGATTGAGTGAGATTGCTGCTGGAGTGTCTATTCTTTATGCATGTCTCCATTTGCATTCGCGATCCAGCCTCATCCGCCTTTACATTGTTATATTTAAATAACAAGCAATTCTTCCGGTTTCGCTCACTTCTTTTGTAGAAGAAAATATTTTAATATTTGTATTTATTATTAACTATTTTTAATCAATCAACATGGTTTACACCAATAACATTAATTAATACAGTTACTACAAATTAAATGATCATAGTCAAAAACACAAGTCACAATAAAATTAAGGTCTGGTTACTTGGTAGAAATTGATGGAAGAAAGCGAAGAGCAAAAGAATTGAAAAATATAAGGGTGCGCCCAGCTAGCTGTGGGACGAGATAGGTAAGATAAAAAAAATGATTAACTAGATGGCATTGAGTGTAACTGACTAAACATTTATAAATAAAAAAATGGTTGTCTGTAAAGTCGGTTTACTAACGATAGTTGAACGTGACAACGAACGCAAAGGCCGATTGTTATTCTTTCTCGCTCGTTCCGCGCTCTCGCTTGCACTTCATGGAACGCCTCAGAACGCCTCACGAGTCATATTTTTTCGTGCGTGTAGCCGGCTCTATCGAATTATAAGACGTAGTCACGTCAAAAAATCTTGCGTTGTCCAAACAAACGTACCTAGCGTCCAATAAAAGGGAAAAGGTGTAAGATACCCTATTTTGACTTTATTAATGAAACATTCAAACAGACAGACAAAACAAACCTACAAATCTGTAGTAAAATACTAAAGTACACGTAAAGTTCGTAGAGTGCCTACATTATTCCCTTTGAGAGCCATTTGAAGACATTAGTGTTTCTGAGAATATATAACAACTACTTTGTATTTCTGAGTTCCTGGTACTTCGCTGCATATTAAAACACAGGTGTGGGTTTGATTCTGGTATATTTGAATAATCAAGTAGCACTTCTAAGAAAGTCAATAAAGTAAGAATCTTATAAATAATTAATCAAATAAAAGTATTTATCTACAGTAATTTTTTTTTTATGTTATAAATGCATGATAAATAAAAGTACGACAATATTAACCTTTCACCCATCGCGTTCTAATAGCCTAGCAAATTTTGTTTTATGGTAACGAAATTTGTGTTTATATATATATTTTATTTAACATTTATTTATAAAGCATACAGCTAATAATGTGTATAAAAATAAATATATAAAAACAATGATTGCTTGATGGCAAATTATAAGTTCCCACAAATATTTCGTATTATAATATTGCTAATATAACGTTGAATACAACACGCTTCTATTTGTATGCAAACATCAGTAATATAGCAGGTTTATTGAAATGTACGAACAATAGTACGTTTGTACATATACGTTGCACCACGTTGGGCGCCACTTTAACCGCCCACATGTAGGGCTTGCAAACAACGGTCATGGAATATTGAACATTTTAATGTCGTTTAGAATTACATATAATAATGTTTTAATTTAGAATTATGACTTTTTGAATATAAAATGAATGAATTTACTATTTTAATTATTGTAATTAAATTATTAGATTCTTCGAGAAAGTAACGTAGAAATTAAATTAAAAAAAAAACTACATTTAAATGAAAATGTAATACAACACACACAGGTATGGATTTACATTAAATTAAATTTGTATTGACATAATAAATAAATAAGTAATAAATAATGCTGGATAATCCACACAACATCATCTAGCCCCAAGCTAAGCAGAGCTGGTGTTATGGGTACTAGAAGACTGACATGACATACTTAATACGCCCGCCGCGCCACATCGGTCGTCATAAAGATATGACTTAGATGTGTTAAAGATAGATTGGGAAAACTGTCTGATAAGTGGAAGGGCTTTTGCCCAGAAGTGGGACGATATGCCATCCTCTAAATTAGTTACAAAAATATGATTTAGATTTTTTATGGCATGTTTGTCTTTAGCGTAATATTTTTATTTTCCACCTACATTGTTCCACAGCTGGGCAAAGGTCTCCCCTAAAGCCTTGCACTTATAGTCTTTGGCGAATAAATTACTAAATTATAGTAATAATATCCTAACGTGACAGCCCTATTGAGAATATTTCAATTAACGCAATAGTTACATAGAAAAGGCAATCCATGCGTTCTGTTTGCTCAAATAAGCTAATGGCGAAATTAATAGAATTTTATTGAATAATTTTCATGTTCGTTAAAATATGGTCATCATAATTCTATTTATTTATCATGTGGTTTTAATTAAAATATTTGAAACTATAACAGTTTTAATTTAAACAAAGTTTAAAACAAACTCATTATAGTAAATATCCCGTTTATAATGAATACTATTGGTTATAATTTGTATGTACAAGTATGTTATTTATTTGATATTTATTTGACAGGCGTCACAGCTCGGTAGTGGCTCCATGCTGTGGGACGTGGGTTCGATTCCCACCCAGAGCAAATGTTTGTGTAATGAACATAAATATTTGTTATGTGTCTGGGTGTTACTTTGTATTTTATGTATGTACATATTTACAAAAAAAAATGTATAAAAGTATTCTATCAGCAATCTAGTTCCCATAGTACAAGCTTAGCTTAGTTTGGGACTAAAGTGTGATGTGTGAAATGTCCATGAATATTTATTTTAATTTATTTATTCTATCGTAAATACGTTTGTTTATGTCCATTTTGTCTCTGGTTTTTAATCAGTTTCGTAGCTGATTGCAATCAGTCGTGATCGTAAAATGAAAATCCATTTTGAGAATTAATTAACTTTTTATCTTACGCCATTTTTGTTTCTGGCGTTTGATGTTATTTTGCCATCCATATATTCAGATTTCCGTCTAAATTCTGTTAAGTTTCAAAAAACATATGTATTTTCAAAACTGACTCACAAAGCAATAGTCAGATCCTAATCTTAAGGGACCTCTAACTAATATCGACAAAACAAAAAAATAATCATCATAAAATACATCATCATAACTCAGTTGATCATCGGCGAAGTATTAGCATACATACAATAAAAAACTAACAGTCGAATTGATTTATTTATATTTAAGTTGCTTAAATAATGAAAAATGATTAATTTAAGCACCTTATCACAACGAAACAATAATTTTCTCGTTAACGTTTAACTCATAACTAAATGAAGTCTTAAATCAAGTGTACAAGGTTCGATTTCCGGCAGCTGAATTAATGAGGTTTCCACTACCAAATCAGGTTACCTAGCAGTTCGAGATAATTTATAACCGCTATGACATTCAATTAATAAATTGACGACGGCGTCGGGGCATCGCCTGAAATGCTGGAACAATTCCTTGATAACAATTACCGTTGAAAAACGGCCGCTATACCAACTATACTAAACTAAAAAATATAGATAACTTAAAAATAAAACTATAGTGTTGCAAATCGGACTCTGACTCAGCATGAGGTTAGTTGCAAGCAACTAACGCTGATCTTCCGTCAGAGCCGTCTGGTCATACCACGAACAATCCAAACACTAGACACAAATACAATAAAATAAATAAGAAATTACTATAATAAAAAATGACTTCTAACTATATCACGTCCGTAACATTACCCCCGTTTTATTCGGAAACTATGACTTAATCGACTCGCGTTGCACATAACAATGTATGCGACGATGCGTGGCGTTTGACGTTTAATTATTGCAGGAAAGATGAATTGGCGCCCAACGCGGGGCCAATTTTGTAGGCAAAACGAAACTTTTTTTTATAGTTTTTGACAGTTGGGAAACTATCGCCCGTTTTGTTCGTGTTAGTTGTTTCACACAGCTTCAATTGCAGTTCAACATGTAACTTACTTGTGATTGGCGCCCAACGTGGAGTCAATTTCGTACGAAAAAGCACAATTAGAGAATGATATGTAGTACTTGTTTACCTGCAGATTTAAATGTTTTTGCAAAAACAAACAATTCTACAACTATAAAGCTAGAAATAAAACTGATGCAGAAATCCTTGTGACTTACATTGGCTAAAGTAGTTGTTCAGTTTTGAATTAGACGTCTTCTAGCAAAAGCAAACTAGTTGAGTCACGCCGCGACCCCACTACGTGACAGATGCTAGCGTTTGAGCGACGCGTGACAAAAGTTTATAAAACTTTGACACATTATAGGATAGGGGCTGAAAGTTCTTTCTGCATAATAAAGTTTAGTTGCCGGAAAATGGCGTCTTGAATTTCAACTGTGCTTTATGTAATCGGAAATAGTTTTTTGAAGGTTTAGCCGATTTTATTTCGTCGAGGGTAATTCACAGGGCGTGTTTGGTAAATGAGCAGGCTGAGATAACCGCGTAACATCAAGTGAAGCGTCTCCGTTGAATGTTATAAGATAGCCACTTAGCAAGCGACCTACATAATTTTACCGCCATTTTTTCTTGCAAACAATATCCGACCCAAATCAGTTTTATTTCTTGAATATTTATGTTCTATCAGTAAACAGAGCTACCTTAAATAATGTTCAAGGTGTTTTGAGCTCAAAATCAGTGCAATAAGGTTGATATTACCCCCCCATTCGATAGGAAGACAGATACGAAACTACCATCTAGATATAGAGTCATAAGGCATGCCCGAGCTAGTTTGCATGTCAAAAGAGTATTATTACCGGCAGTAGTAATTCGTTTGAACTGTTTGAACGCATTTAGATATGACATTTCCGTCATTGCACGCAATGGGGAGATTTTTGATGTACAGCATAACATAGTTTTGAGGCTACTGTGAAAGATAAAATGATAGCAATACACTAAAATACATAGTGGTTGCAATGGATGGATTCAATTTAAAAGAATGTTAACAGAAGAAGAATACAATAATTATCATGTATGAAACTAAATACTATCTAGAAGCGATGACGAGACGACCTATATACTTTTGAGAAAAAAATACTGGATAAGTGGAGAGCTGGAGAGTATAAACTTGGGGCAGAATTGACCAGTAGTGTGTACCCTATTTTTATTAAAAAATAACTACTTACATCATTAAATAATTTACACACGCGTAACGAAGACTTATCTGCCTATAATTAGTAGTTTTTTTTAAGAGTTGAGAGACTTTTGACAGAAATAAGAAAATTATTATCTAGGAACCGTATAATTGTGTGGCACTGTAACCTATTAATAACTAACATCAACATTACTCACAAATATATTGTTCTGGCTTTGTGTCATTCAATACAGAGATTAGCAGTCCATCTGTGCATTAGTCTCAATTTACATACTTACAAATAAAATCACACGATATGACATCAGTTATAGGAATTCTATATGTAGATATGACATTTTTAACGTTAGTATGTAAAACTTAAAATGTAAATACCCAAAACACGGTCACAATGAAATTTATAGTTATTTATTTAACACTTTATTGCACAAATATCGCTAATGTACAAAAGGTGGGCTTAATGCTATAAGCATTTTCTGCCTGCCGACCTTAAAGGACGAGAAAAAGGTGCTACCTGAATACAAATAAACAGTTGCTTAAGAGATACGTATAGTTAGCCTTTTCATGAGTAAAAGTACTCAGTAGGAACAAAGTCAAAGTCAAAACTCCTTTATTCAGTAAAATCACAAGGATCATTTAGAATCGTCTTACATACTAGGTGATTCTAGGTGCCAGTTCCACGCGACCAGAGCCTAGACAGAGACTAGAGAACAGTAAAAAATCTAAAAAAATCCACTGTAAAAAGTGCTTACCACATAGCCTATGGAAATTTCTCGAGCGTCCTACCCGCATAAATCACACACGTAACGTTTCAAGCGCGCCAAACATCCACACGATTGGTCCGTCAGATAATCCAATCGCGCGTCCCCATTTGAATTTCGAACGGATTCTAGAACTAAATTTAAATCTGGAACGGATCGCGGGGCCATTGCAACGGATCGGATTGTCCGGGCTTAAGGTTTGTTTACACGGAGTTAGTAGCTCGAATGCAAACTTCTGTCGCGAGTTAAGTAGAGTTGGTAGTTTTTACGTGTGTTGCGAGAGAGCTTTGTTCAATCCGTTTGGTGATTTTGTTTGTTTAAATGATAATGCTTTCACAGAATGTAAAATGTTTTTTATCTGTATACTGAAGTAAAATAAATATCTCGAATATTGATTGTGTATTTTATTTATGTCATGCAAGACGGTCCGAATAAAAATGTTTAAATGAATCACTTGATTCCTTCTATTGATGAAAATAAAATCTCATCACAGTCTGTCTAGTAGTCAAATTACTCACTCGTTTTAACTTCAGGTGTCAGCATATCTACTATTTTTCTTGTAAAATAATAAAAAGAAATGTTAATATATAAAATGCCAACTTCAAGCTCACTTGAAGTTAAAAAACACATCCAACTCGAAACGTTATTAAAACACATTCAGCTTAATGAACTTAACTTGTAAGTCTGACGTACAAAAACCCGTCAGACCGCCATTTAGCCGACTTAAACCAACTTACTTGTAACTTAACGCTTTTTTGTCCGCGCCCCGATGTGGGGGTGCTACTGCGAAACCACTTAACTTAAACGTTAACTGTTACTTTTACTTACTAACTTACTTTTCACGAAAATATATATTTTTGTAATAGTTTAGCAAAAAATTTAGCTCCAAGCCATAAATGTGGCTCATAGAGATCATAGACACGAGTCTATGATCTCAAACAGTGTTTTCCCAAAATTTCCCAACGAAGAAGAAGAAGCTTCAAGATTAACAGGATTCGTCTATTCAGGGGATGTTTTTAGTTGGTTTATGCTTTGTTATAGACAGTGGTTACCTGGTGTATGCATAATTTACTTTAGCTGTTAAGTAAATAGTAGTAAGTAGTAATAGTAAGGTGGGCCATCGCATTGTTCAAAAATTTTGATAAATAAAAAATATGATTATGTTTTATGACCTAGAACACTTTTGTGTGCTGATGACTCCGCTAATAACTAGTTTTCAGACAGAAAATCAGAAAAAAAAGTTTATTGTGGAAAATATTTAGGTGACTTTCAACTTTAAAGTCAATTGTTACACATTTGACATGGGAACCAGACAAAGACTAAACATCTGTATCGCTCTTCGATGACCACAATTTAATGGCATAGATATTTAACCGTATTTATTTATTTATTTCACTCAATGAATTTAGGACTAAATTAAATAAAAAATAAAATTCTCTGGTTTAGTCGAACTAGGTAAAAAACAATATCAAATCAATCAGAATCACCACCACACTGCGCGCTTTTAATGTAATTTATTATTTTTCATGCGATTTTTATGAAAATATATAACTTAGTTTCAGAGTAGCCCCCGGAGCGCGGCTTAAATACTTTTGAATTCTGTTGAGTAATCACTTTGAAACTGAACTTATCTCTAAACGTTACAAAAAGTCAATTGAATTAGGTACCTACTTATTTAATTTTTGACGAGCTTTTTGGCGCATTGTGTTTTAAGGACACAGTTTCCGGTCACGCAGACATAAAAATCATCATCCGCAGCCAGTTTTTGCCCACTGCTGGGTATAGGCCTCTATTTTTTTATGCCACTCTCGACGATTTAAAACTTTGTAGCCAGTTTGTAGTCAGTTGCAATATTAAATTTGAAATAAGAAACATTAATATAAAAAATAGTCTCACGATGTCTATTAAACGTGAATAGGCAGATGCACATCCATTTATAATTAGCGAAAGTTCCTGAATAAAACAGCAAGTGCTCTGTAATTTTAATTTAAAAACTCGGTTACAAAGTCTGTAAAGTTTATACCGAACCCACTAATGCAAAAGGCAGATTCTACAATCGTCCGTTAACAGGCAAACTACGCCAACCACAGATTTGCCGAAACTCAGTAAACTTTAAAGTCGGAGTTCCATTTACACAACTGATAGTTAATCCTATGTTATTTTGAATTGAAGTCATTTTGAAATAGTTTTAGTAAATAAACATACAATGTAATGCTAGCTATAAAATAGCTATAAAATAAAAAAATAAAATAAAATAGTTATTTTAAAAAGTACATAATTACGATAAAAACATAACAAAATTAGTTTTTACAATTCTAATATTATTTTTCTTATAAACTGTCTTGTATTGTCTAAGTTAAAGGAGAATGGGCGATTCTGTATGGAGCGTGGGCCACTCCTAAAAAAACTCGTCCCTCAGGGTTGCCACATAATATGTTTAAAAGGGCTTTTAAAGGCCTACCTTTCACTATTTTTATTTAAAAAATCCATCCCATGGAAATCGATATATTTTGAAAAACAGTTTTTTATTTTAACGTCGTAGTACTCCGAATTCTGAAGGCCCACAAAAATGCCTGCAGTTGCGTTGAAAAGGGCATGAAACGGGCTTTATTTGTTTTTAAATTGTTTGAAAATCCAACCTGTGGAAATCGAGATATTTCCGAAAAACTGTTTTTATTGTTTGCAATACTACAGTTTTTCAGGAATAACTCAATTTCCACAGATTGGATTTGTAAACAATCTAAGAAATAATTAAAGCCCTATTAATGTTCTTTTAAACGCCATCACAGTTATTCTTGTGGGCCTTCACAATTCTAAGTAATATGATGTTAAATGAAAAACCATTTCATCGAAATATCTCGATTTCCATGGGACGGATTTTTTCCGTAATTATAGTAAAATATTGGCTTATAAAAGCCCTTTAAAACGTACTATGTGGCAACCTTGAGGGACAATTTTTTTAATCGTGGCCCAAAGTGCCCATTCTCCTTTATATAGTTCATTAATGCGAGAAATTAAGTCAAAAATAGTTTTTACTTTTATAATATTGGTTTATTTATCGTATTTTTTGATACATTTTGAAAATAGTCTTTTACTGACTAAATTAAATTAAATTAGTAAAAATAAACACCAAATTGTTCTAAAAGTACATAAGCTAAGTTTACAATATGAATAGCTGAATCTGGTACAAGTTTATAGTAAGCTAAGCCAAAATCCTCCAGTTTTGGTTCACAACTTCGTTGGAACTGTAGTGGAACACGCAAAACTTGTGTTTGCCAGTAAACCAGCACTAATATTATAATTATGTAAGTTTGTGAGGACGTTACTCAATCATGATGTAGTTTACATAGCAGATTCACGTGTTTGGAATATATAAAATTATACTAAGCAAGCTGAGGTAGTGCCAGACTGATAATTGTTGGAGCAAACGGATACTAGAGTGGAGACCGCGTTTAAGCATTATGCAGGATGCACCCGGCGAAATGGAGCGACAATCTGAATGTAGCGCAACACAATATGAGGAGAGACGAAGACATACGTCCAGCAGTGAACTGATATGTGTTGATCATACAAAGAGTATTTTAAATGTATTTGGTTTTATTTATCAGCATCTATAGTTCTCACAGCACAAGCTTTACTACGAGTATTTAATTTTATTCACCTCTACTAATAAATGCATTTTATATTAATATCACATACTACGTGATAACCGATCATCGTTATCATCGCAATGTTTTATATAGACAGAAATACTATTCGGAAAATATTTGCACGATCACAATATACCCTTGTAGACATAAAACAAGCAAACCTTATTACACTAATAGCAACGACTCAATATTATAAATAAACAAGTCGCAAACCTAGTACGTAACAAGGTAATAAGTTTATTCAGCTACCGGCTTTCGTAATGGAGCTGGAATGGAAGTAACAGCCCTCCACTAATCTAGGGGTCCGAGGTGATAACAAAGGTAGGTAGATTGCAATACCACTCGTTATAAGGGTCGCATTTACGGGGGTTGTAAATAAGGGGGTATATGTATAAATATATGGAGGAAAACTTCATGGTAAATATACCCTAAAATATAAAAATAAATATTTTTTTAGCGCATTCTCAATTTTATAAAAACATTTACTATAACTTCGTGCGCCATAAATCCCAAAGATTAGATAGTAATGAAAAAGATTTTAAAAATTATTGTTATTAATCAGTACTTTGCTCTCATTCTGATCAGTAAATTTGAAGTATTACTTACACTATTGCTTCTTTTTGTTTTGTTATATTTATCATAATTGCTTAAAGGTATAAGTTTAGATTAAGTTATTATGAGAATGGTATTATTCAACTTACCCTTATCTAGCCGTAGACAGCTTCTTTATCGCTAAAATAATAGATTGCTAAGCCAGCGGAATAAGTTTACCTAACATTGTTAATCTTCTTATGTTTTCATTTCTAATTGCTTAATAACTGAGCAACGACTGTACATAAATTACACTTTTTTTTCCTATCTTGTCCCACAGCTGGGCAAAGGTCTCCCTCAAATCCTTCCACTCATCCCTGCTCTCTGCTTTCGTCCACCAATCCCTCGAAAGCATTATTACCTTGCACTTAATACTTTATAATCTTTCTTATTTAACAGATAAAACTGATTTAATCCAAAAGATGGGAAAAGTCAAAACTTAATCTGCATTTACATGGTTCCCTTATTTCTTATCGCTCCCTTTTATAACGAAAAATAACTCTTAAACCCTCTATTTTCAAGGTACCGTTGTTTATAGCCATAAAAAAGCGTAAAATACATATCTTATTTCGTTGCATTAAGGTAGAGAATTGAATGGATTCTTAGATAAAGGTTATATGAAATTGCCTCTTGCTGAGAAAACTAAGCGGATTTCAACTTAAAATCTCTTTTATGAGTTCAAAACTGGTAATTCTCAGGCACATCGCAGTAACACTTAAAAACAACATCACATAAACATCAACTTGCACAGTTTACATAAAACTTGGCCTTCTCGTCGCGTCAGCTGCGGATTACTAAGTTTACCCAAATTCTGCACAAATCGGCCTATTGTAAAGGATCTTTACCATAAACGTTTTTTTTTACTTTTTTGCAACCAAAAAGCCAAAGTTAACGTACTTATGTATATAATCATTACTTTTTTTTTACAATTTTATAGAGATTTAATTAAAAAATCAGCATTTTGTAAATAAATAATGAGTATTATAAGGATTTTTTTGTGCCACCAAACTGTTGTACTAGCTAGTTCCTGAACTGACACAAATAACGCAAATACATAACAATTAATCAAGATAAAAAAAAAATTATACTGCGTATTTCATCTCAGAACCCATTTATTCTTGAAATCAAATTTCACTGCACTATAGTGTAGAGTACCCTTTACTTTAGAGTTTAATTCGTTTGTGACGGCTCAGTTCCCGGTCGCGAATTTCTCAAAGTTTCAGTTACCGCACTTTGCCAGTCGGCGGTCGAAATGCACGAGTTGAACTTTACTCTTTCGATAGATCTGTTTCGGGAGTATTTAGAGGACAGTTGCTCTACCATGAGTTTTTACAATCTATACTCGCTAGCGTCTGTAGTTAAAAAAATGTATGAAGATTTGTACAGCGCCTCTAGCGGATAGTTGGGTACTAAAATTCGTAATACTAATATTTTCGTAACTACTGTAGTAAAGTTAGGCGATTTTACTGTGACAACTCATGGTAGAGGTACTGAGCACGAATGAATGTGACAATCGTAAACGTATCGAACCAGTGACGTATTTGAGATACACTGCGCGTCAACATCAGCGTTACTGTCGAACGTTGCAGCGTTAGCGCGCAGTGTGTTTTAAATACCTATACAATTGTCACATTTATTCGTGCCAAGCACTCTTAATTTCAGGTCTTTTTGTAAACGAAATATAACGATTTATTTGTTAAATAAATAATTTATTTTTAAATGGAACATTTGAAGCCTCCATATTTCATATAAAACTTTCAAACTTGATTACTCTCGGGCATGATTAAGTAATTAAACAAATGACTGACTTAATTCTAGTAAAGAAAGTCGCAAAAAATACTTCTTTTTTGTTTCCAAGTAGTTTTCAGCCGCTAGCAATGAAATAACTTCTATACCGCAGCTCTTTCAAGACTTTTATTATGTTAATTATAAAATGTAACATAATAGAAACTTTTAAAAGTAAAATGTGCAGCATAATAAAGCGATTTCTTTCTTTCATTGGAATAAAAATAGTTTTTGTATCACTATTATAAATTTTCTTTTAACAAAGGATCATGCGTAGTTTTAACCTGAGTAAGTATATTTTTAAGCTATCTATTGCATAGCTTCTATCGCAGGCCTTGAGCGTGGAGACTGAATCCTTGAGCGTGGAGACCGAGTCCAGAAATTCCGTAACGAAAATACCTAACTAAAATAACCTACAGCGCATGCGTAATCCAGAAAAAAATGCTATGCAATAGCTTTATCGCGGCAGTCCCCGAGTGCCACACGTCTTTTTGAAATAACCGTACATTGAAAATATCTCCTAAATTACTCAAAATTAAAAGGTTTAACAAGCGCAGCGCCTAAAAATATCTAGAAAGGCAAATAAGTTATATTTTGGACAATTTACACAATATTTTTATACATTAAAGCTTAATTTATTTGTTTTCTGATGTAAAAGTTATATTATTGTACAGTTTCATCAAAATCCCTCCAGTAGTTTTTGCGTGAACACACATCTTACAAACTTTCGCGTTTATAACATTAAGTAAGAAGTAGAATAAGATAAAATACCGGTATTTCAAAAACAGGTATTTCATAATACCAGTTCTTTTATGTTCTGTAAATTGCCGTTCGTTGTACGTGCAACAACGTAATTAGAAATATAAGAAAAACTATAACAATAAAACTCTCTGAACATTTATTGAATTTCTGTTTCGCCACAACATTGCTTCGTAATATTTATTATAAAAGAATTGTGTTACAATTAGTTCGTAGTTGGAACAATAAACTTTTACATAACTTGTACCAATTAATGATGATAACAATGTACAGTTTTATATTTATACCAGAATTGTTAAGACTTTTTTCGATTACCAAAAATAGATTATGGCGAATTCTAATGCATTGAAATATAAATAAATTTAGTTTTAATTAGGTAATATTTACTTGTATTTAAATCGCTTGATAATATTATATAAAATAACATTTATCTACTTACATCTATTTCTTAAGTATATCAGTATTCTAGTACATAACACAAGCTCTGCTTAGCTTAGGGCTAGATGATGTTGTGTGGATTGTCCAGCATTATTTATTTATTTATTTATCTTGATAAGTAAAATCAGTGAAATATTAGTCACATAAACGATTCAAAGTAGATGGCTGCGCCACAGTTATTACAACTTTTGTAGCTATCATCGTTTCAAATTTTGTTAATAAGTATATTAAGTTTTTATTGTTCCCAATAACATATTATTGTTTTTTTTAAAGATTTCTCAAAACAGATTCTAAATAAAACGTAAGATATTCGATATCAGCACTATCCACTGAAACGAAGATGCATCATGAAAAGCTCTCACCCATCTCGTTTACACTCGTCGAGCGAGTGTTACATTTATAAAACCGGTACAATACTGCGGGTACAGTATACCGGTATTGCAGAATACCGGTACTTCTACATGTATCAACAATACCCGTCACAATGATGGATCGGTCTCCGTTGCAAGGTGCACGATATGTTAGTAATATTTGAATGAAAATGTTACTCTGCAAAATTTTTTACCGTACTTATAAATAAATAAATATTCAAGGACATTTCACTCATCACACTCTAGTCCCAAACAAAGCAAAGCTTGTACTATGGGAACTAGACTGCTGATATAAAACTTATATATTTTTTTGTAAATACATACATAGAATATACAGTAACACCCAGACACAGAACAAATATTTTATGTTCATTACACAATTTTTGCCCTAGGTGGGACTCGAAACCCACGACCCACAGCATGGAAGGCAGAGCTACTACCAACTGAGATGTGACAGGCGTCACAGCTCAGTTGGTGGTAGCTTCATCTAAGTATTAGTTCGTTATTTATTCAGATCTCTCTTGCTACTAAAGTCTCTATACTTCAAAAGATGTTTTCGATCCTATTCTTCAAACAAGGTAAGGGATTTGTAAGCTTTGGATTATACGACATTACTTTAAAAAAAACACTACAGCCCCAATTTAAGCGTGACGTTTCCATAATCCTTTTATGCCGCCTCTACACATAGGCCAGCGCATACGCCAACGCGCTGGCAGTGCGCTTGCCAACGCGCTTGTGAGTTCCACACATAGGAAGGTCGATCCAGGTAGTTCAATATGGTTTGGTTCGGGCCAATGTGCGGGTTCAAAATAGATGTTGAGTCGCTAACAGCTGCAGCTGTATGTTTATTCACAGCTTATAATTACTTTGTAAATGTGTACAAGAAAAGGGTGATAAAAGAAATGTCAAAAAAAAAGGTGGTGGATGTTATCAATACATTGAAACTAATCGCGCGGCCAATGTGGATGATGATGCGCCAAGCTAGCAAGCGCGCTAGCCAACGTTCAAATACCTACCGCCAACGCGCCAACGCTCGTTCTACACATTGGGCCAGTGGCTGGGCCAGCGCGCGCGCGCTTGCCGACGCGTTGGCCTATGTGTAGTGCCGCCATTAGGAAAAAAAACAGAAAAGCCAAGATGTCGCCACGCGGCCGCAGTATCTCCCACTTATGTTTATTTACATCGAGCCAATCTCGGCTTAGGGATGACGTTTCAGCTAAAATACTGCTCTCGCAATCAGCGGCAACCCTAAGCTTTGGAATTTTGAATAATCCGTCACCGTCATAAGACGTGGTTACTTCATTTTTGGTTTCGTCGTTGATTTGACACCTACGGCCGGTTTCTCGAACGATGATCAACGAAAAAATCAAATAATTACTATGTGTCAAACTCGAATCAATTTATTTTATTTTATTTAAAAATTTCACACAAGCTTAGTGCTAGGAGGACTTAATGCTAAGTGCAGAAAGATGGTGAGGCGTGTTATATAGAAAAAAAAATTCGTGATTCAATCGTGATTTGGGTTTCCATAAACCTGCCGTAAGTGTTTTTATTTGTATTTTAATAGTTAACAGATTCCTACTCTTATCTCCACTTTTGCTTGTTCGCATCATGTCTATTTTCAAAGCCGTCCAGACTCGGGGGAGACAGCTACAGATAAATAAAATAATGTTAACCGGTATCATCATCATCATAGGGCAACCCGTACTAGCTGGGTATAAGCCTCCACTCTCAAACGCCACTCTTTCCTTAATTGGGCCTTTTGCATCCAGGTCCTACCCTGCACGGCAACGATATCGTCCATCCATCTGGCTGTTGGTCTGCCAAGGCCTCTTGTATGTCTTCTAGGCCACTATTCTGTCAATGCCTTACTCCACCTGCCATCACCAAATCTTGCCAAGTGTCCTGCCCAGCTCCATTTGAGTTTCGCTATACGGTCTCCAATATCCACCAATTTGCAACCGGTAGGTATACCTACTGATTTATATCAAAATTTTGGAGTTTATTAATATAAAGTAATTTCTAAGATGTACAGAATACAATTAAATAGATTTAAGAATAATATAACTTCAAATACGTATATAAATTGTTGTTTTTTCTAATTACTGTCTACTTTCATTTTATTTATTTAATTTAAAATAAGTCTTTCTAAATAACGGTTGCCGTATTTTAAACAAAACAAAATAAACAATAGGGAAAAAAAATCTATTCTTTTTACTTTATTCTTTTGTTTAGATTTGTAAGGAATCCGCTAGGAATTAGGTCACGGAAGGAAATATTTCATAAGAGCTTTATTGTTGTAATAACAGTCTGAATATAAATTGAAATCATATCAATATTAATTGAAATGTTAGATAAATTGGAAATTGGATATATATTATAAAAAATTAAAAATGTCTTCATCTCCGATAATAGTCCAGATGCCTTGAAAAATAATAAAAAGTCAAAGAAAATAATAGTAGGATGAAACCCATTAGAAAAGGAGGGGAATATTATAAAAATTACAGGAAAAATAATCAGGAAAAGTAAAAATAGTTTTAAAAGCTATCGAGCCTGGTCTATAACGTCAGAAATGACAGATAATTTTTGTCCAGTGTTCAGCTTATTAACAGTAACTCTAACGGCCGGTTTCTGGAAACCCAAATCACGATTGATCCGAGTTTGACACATAGTAATTATTAGTTTTTTTTCGTTGATCATCGTTCGAGAAACCGGCCGTAAGAGTATCAAAGTCAAATATTCTTCATTCGGTAAAATCACAAAGATAATTTAGAATCATCTTGCATACTAGGTATTTCTAGGTGTCAGTTCCACGCGACCAGAGCCTAGAAGAATGGGCAAGAAACTACGGCCTGGTTCCTACCGTTTATTGTCTTACTTAGGACATGGCCAAAGATCTTGTGATTTAGATAGATAGCATCCTCACCTTCAGACCCTAAGACCGTGGGTTCAAATCTAGTGGTTCATTTTCAATTTTGTCTGTCCGAAAAACATATCAGTGCTTTCAATCGGGGAAGGAAAATTTAGTAGAAATCTCGAGCTTCCGTCAGGTCTGCACGTATTGACAATATTTTTTCTGTTAGGCCGACTAGGCTGAGAGGATGGGACAACTGCTTATGACAGATTTCATTTAAAATTATGTATCAGACATGTAGCTCTACCATGAGTTTTTACATTCTATACACGCTAGCGTCTATAGTTTAGTTGGGTACTAAAATTCGTAATACTAATATTTACGTAACTACTGTAGTAAAGTCAGGCGATTTTACTGTGACAACTCATGGTAGAGGTACAGTGGCTCTACCATAAGTTTTTACTATACTCGCTAGCGTCTGTAGTTAAAAAAAAATATGAAGATTTGTACAGCGCCTCTAGCGGATAGTTGGGTACTAAAATTCGTAATACTAATATTGACGTAACTACTGTAGTAAAGTTAGGCGATTTTACTGTGACAACTCATGGTAGAGGTATGGTCTCATACAGACTTGATTGTCAAAAAGTATGGATGTATGTTTTACGTTTGTTTTGGTAGTAGCTTGTCGTAAAAAAGCTCGTCTGAGAAAGAACTACACAATACTGACAATGACAAGCGTCACAATCACAACTCAGTTGGTAGTAGCTCTGCCTTCCATGCTGTGGGTCGTAAGTTTGATTCCCACCCAAAACAAATGTTTGTGTGATGAACATAAATTTTTGTTCTGTAGCTGGGTGTTACTTAGGGATTGCAATCCGGAAAACCGGATCCGGTAATCCGGCGGATCCGGCATCATTTAATGGTTACCGGATCCGGTACCAATATACCGGATCCGGAGACCGGATCCGGTGCAAGCAGTTTGTGGGAAAATAATATAGCTGTTGCATGAGTAGGTACTTTAAATGCGTTGTGCGTAGTGTTCATGCGTGCGAGTCGTTCGTCGCCGAGTCGCCCCACTATGCCAGGTTAATTGTATCTATTAGATATTATAGTTACTTGATAATTAATATTGTTACTAGTCTAGTCAAAATAGACATTCCAGTTTGCATTAATTCCCAACAAGCTGGATTTTTGTGCAGGCCTTGAATACGTCATACAACGAGACCTATCGAAAAATGGTTTTTCGATAGTTCTCGTTGTTTCAGAGATATACACATTTAACGCAAATTTGTGACCTCGAATAAAATACAACGCACAAGCGGGATCGATAGGGACTTTTGACATATCATTTGTAATCTAATGCCGTATTCAAGGCCTGCACAAAAAATTCAGCTTGTTGGGAATTAATGCAAACTGGAGTCATCATTTTAGTCTATTTTGATTGGACTATACTTAAAAATTGATCCATCTATGAAAGTGAAATCTAGAAAGACTGAGCTACTCGTTACGTCGTAAAATTATTACTAGTTACCCACACTATTAAATTTTAATTGTTTTCTTGTTGTCATTAGTTGTTTATTAGTCTTAACATTGGTTAGAAAATAAAGTCGATTTTATAATATGTATTTGAAACTATCATGGTTTTGAACATAGTTTTCATTATAAACGGAACCGAAATATTGGGAAATAATCAAAACTCACAAATCATGGTAAATATCCCGTTTATAATGAAAACAAAGTCGATTTTATATATTTGTGATTTATTTTTTATAAACTACCTACATATAAGTGCAGTGACACTTTACTTTATTAACTCACTTATTTTGTACTAAAAAGCGAAAATCATCTTGATTTAATCAATCCGGATGATGATGGATTGATGGGAATCCGGTAGAATCCGGCCGGACTGAAAATGACGCCGGATTGCAATCCCTAGTGTTACTACCTATTCTATGTATGTATTTACAAAAAGAAAATATAAGTATTCTATCAGCAATCTAGTTCCAATAGTAAAAGCTTTGCTTAGTTTGGGACTAAAATGTGATGTGTGAATAGTCCGTGAATATATTTATTCATATTAACCTATAAACGTGCCTATAACAACACTTTTCGTATTAATGATAGTAGGTTCCCGATTTTAAATCCCCGAAAAAAGCGATTGTATAAGGCTAAAAGCTGAATGCCCACTAATTAGTAGACGTTCGCCACGGTCTACCCTGTCCGGCCATCGACTGAGCTAACCGGACCGTGTCCGTCTGTCCGGTTCGGACAAGACGGAGCGGACGCATAAATTCGCTACGGTCTGTGCTTGCAAGGTACATAATGGGTGGTTACAGGTATCCTGAATAGTTTCCGAGTACATAAATTAGTTACATTTACAAAACTAGTATAACAATATTTTGAGTTATTTTCTGCTCAATGATATATCTTGATTGATAAAAAATTGTTTATAATTATAAATAAGTTTAAGCTGAATTAAAATTATAATATAAGGGGTGGTCTAGCCTTAGTATAAAATGTTTTTTTTTCTAAAACTGTTTATTTAACGAAACAAAGAAGAAGAAGAAGTTTAATCTTAGTTAGTCATAAATAAATAAATATTCACCACGTTCTAGTCCCAAACTAAGCAAAGCTAAGTAGTAGTATCCAAGTTTATAAATAGCAACTTAACTCTTAATTTTATTTATTTATTTACTTCAATTCACATGGATATACCAATTACATAATTGAAGAGACAATGGCGCTACAAATCTGTAATTATATGTAATTATTAGTTATAACTACATAAGTCATAAAAATACATTATAAAATAAAAAACCATATAATATAGTCAAATAAGTAGGAATTACTTATTTACTGACGCAAATTTGATAAATAACAAAACAGAGGTAATTAACTGTAAACGAATTTAAGGGGTAAATTCGAATCCCCCCTTATTTAGGAAGCTTGTAAATAACAGCACTAGGAAGGTACCTTTACTAAGTTATTAACTAGAAATATAGACCTTATCTCGTTGCACTTAAGTTCAATATCGCAGTGCATGTGAAGATTGTAAAAGTACCAAGAGCCCGTGTTGAAATTTATACATCAATATAATTAGTGATGGAACTAAAACTGATGCTATCGTTTGGCCTACTTGATGTTAAGTGCTACAGCCTATAAAGATTAATAGCTTTGGGACGTGCACTGTGATGAATTGTAATGCGTTCAATCTCATTAAAATGTGTACTAGTAATATTTGCAAAAAAAAACTAGTTCCATATTGTTTAAGACTAGTTGATGTTTGAATAATCCATATTATTAGTTTGTGGATATGATCATAATATTTTAACACCTTTAAACTTTTAAATTCTCATCAAAGTATAATAAAATGAAGGCACAAAAAAGATCTAAAAAGTTATAAAATAGCCCAGTAAATTATTTGCATGACAAAGAGCCACCACTAATACAATATCGAGCAGAAGAATAAATAGATCCAGCATAGATGTGAAACTCAAACCTGCCACGAAAGTTTTTTGCAAGTTGCTAACAGATGGCGTTAGGCGTTGGAAGTATGTATAAAATCAGACTATCAGTCAACGACAAACACATTTAACTATTCTAACATTGTGTCAGTCCATCATTTTACGTCAACCATCCATGATTATTTGATAGGCGTCACAGCTCAGTTGGTAGTAGCTCTGCTTTCCATGCAGGTCGTGGGTTCGATTCCGACCCAGAGCAAATGTTTGTGGGATGAACATAAATATTTATATGTATTTATAAATATAATTTCGTTTCTAGGCCGGTTTTATTGTTGTTAGTATACAGTAGGGCCGGCGGCGACATCACAAGGACGCTAAACAAAGGCAACGTGAAATTAAGTATTGTAATGATTCTGTTACGGTATTCAGAAAGGGAGCTGTAGACCGGGAGCTGGCGGTCAGTATATTACGTCATACAACAAAGTTTGTTTTACGTTAATAAGGTTTTTTGACTATCAATAACCATTTAATGTAATTCACTAATTGGTCATTGTTTTTATTATCTTAAAGATTAGTTTAATTTTAGTTTTGACCTGGGCTTCTCATATACCATAAAGCAGGGTGCATATGTGATACCTCCTATGTAAATAATAAATAATTATTTGAGTAGGTATCAAATACCATGATATCTGTTTTTTTTTATATGGCTATGTTTTATTAGTTGTACAGATACATAGTATCTGAAACAAAGAAGAAGATTACTTACCTAAAAACACTTACATAATATGACGAATGAATATAAGTGTGACGTAAGAATATCAACGTCAGCTCTGCAACTAAAATATACGAACCATTATTCCGAAGGGACCCTGAATGAAAATCAAAGGATTGAAAATAATATTTTGGTGAATTTTCAAAGGATGATACTATTCTACCACCTGATATTTGTCTATTGTTTGAACATAATTTGAATTTGTGAAAACTGATATACTTTAGTTGGAAATTTGGTTATAATATTTTGCTTATAGCTTTGCTTAGTTTGGAACTAGAGCGCATTTTGTGAATTGTCCATGAATATATTTTTAATTTTTAACTAAACAGCTCAGTTGGTATTAGCTCTGCCTTCCATGCTGTGGGTCGTCGGTTCGATACTCATTAAAGAACAAATATTTATCATTATTTGATGTTGGTTCTGTGTCTAGGTTTTACTATGTATTAATATACAATTTAGTTTAATAGTAATTCTTTGTAAGAAGGATCATATAAAAAAACGGTAGGAACCAGGCCGTAAGTTTCTTGCCCGTTCTTCTAGGCTCTGGTCGCGTGGAACTGGCGCCTAGAATCACCTAGTAAGACGATTCTAAATGATCCTTATGATTTTACTGAATAAAGTAGTTTTGACTTTGACTATTACAAAAAAAAAAGATTATTGCAATGCCTCATAGACTCGTCTTCAGTTTGTTTTAAAGTCATCTTGAGTTTGTCATACATCTATATTCTTTCATTTCATCCATACATTAAACCGTTTACTCAATAATAAATCATATTTTTTTATTCAAAAACCTAAACTCCTAAATAAAACTATAAATCTTCGTTGTCGCAGTTATTCAAAATAACTCAGTTAGGGTTGCCAACTGGAAAATAACAAAAAATTTAATAAAATAGGGTCACGACTTTTGTTAAAGTGATGTGTGAAATGTCCCACAATATTTATTTATTTAAAAAAAAAATCAGACATCAAACAAAACTAGAGCGCGAAAAACTACGCCAACTTAGACGTTCTCAACTTTACAATCTTTTTCCATCTGCTCTTATATATCTTGTTTTATACATAGACTTAGACTTAGACTTTCATCAATTTCTAGAAAAAAATGGTTGTCTGTAAAGTCGGTTTACTGACGATAGTTGAACGTGACAACGAACGCAAATGCCGATTGTGCTTCTTTGTCGCTCGTTCTGCGCTCTTGCTTGCACTTCATGGAACGCCTCAGAGCGAGGTAACGCCGCATGAGTCATGTTTTTTCGTGCGTGCAGCCGGCTCTATGGAATTATAAGACGTTGTCACGTCAAAACTTTGAACTTCATCCGCCGACTCTCCAATGTCGTTCCATCGAATGGAGTACGTCTCGCTATCCGGTTTATGGTTACCGTTTTTTCCCAAAAGCTCTACACTAAATATTTTTATACTAAAAACATGACAACCCTAAATATTGAGCGGATTATCGACAATGGCCAATACAAATTGGTTTATTGCGTCGAAAACGCTGCCCCGTAGATAAACGACGCGAAGGTGACTATGACATTTTATAGAATTTTTCGCAACGCAGACGATAACAGGTTATTGTTAGAATTTTTCAAAAATGTTTTTGGACAAGTTTTATTTAACATTCAATTTTTTTTTCATTCAGAAAAATGCTTGTTTGTATTCAGTTCAAACTTCAGTCTAAGCTTGTGCTTGAAGCTAAAGCCGTATCTATCAAGCAATTGTTGGGTTGGAGCTACTAGGAGATGATGAGTGAAAGACGACTTCAATAATACTGTATTAAACGATTTTCTTGGAAATTCTCATGAAAAACCACAAAAAGCATCTCCGTATTTGGCGACGTCACAGATATTTACGAAATACGAAAAACATAACCTTTCAATAAAACAAAATAATACATCTATATTACACGGCAAAGAATATCATCAAAATAATATAGCAAATCATATTTATTCAAAGTCATCATGACTAGCTTCGATTATTCTAGACGGCAGTGTCTAATGACTCCACTGTGACGTCATTACCTACTAAAGATGGTGTTGGGTTAACCTATAATTTGTTGATGTTGGTTGTGGTTGTCAAACTTTTGAACATAGAAATAGAATGGATTTTATTTACATCACATAATCACACACATTAAAACTAAACCAAATGATCAAGCATCAAAAGGCCGGTAACAGCTAGGCACGGCACTTTAGTGTCTAGTCTTTTTTAGTGTCTTATTATTTAAATTATTGACATTTTGTAATTATATTGACATGTAAAATTTATGATATATTTGCACACCAGGACTGTAACTGGTAAAATGTAACTGACCTTTATTTTTAAGTACATTTAAGACCAATGTTGTTTTACTTACATTTAGCAAATAAACGTTTCTGATTTCTGATTTCTGAGTCTGGCTAATCTTTCCAACACGATGCTACAACAAAATACAGTTGTAGCATCGACACGATAAGAAGAAGAAGATCAAAAGGCCCACAGCATAACCCTGCAGAAGTATTGTCGTATGTTCAATAAGCTCCTAGTTAGAGATGGGTCTTCAAATCCTACGTAAACGAATTATGTAGTTAAAGAAAAAGGCAAAATACATTAAAAGAATACACACAACAACAAGCAAATAACCTCAGCAGCTAAATATATCAATTCATAGATATAATTCAGATTTTTCCTTCCTCTAAGGAAAACAAACAACAAAATATTGAGAGCCGCTGACGAGCAAACCGGTTGCGCGTGAGCATTCATAAACATTCCACCTGTGACCAACAACCAGTATCATTTGACACGTGGTCGCAAACGGACATCTCGCAGAAGAACTTGTGCAAATATTTAACTTGTTAAACTTGTCGAAGATACTGTTACGTTACGTAAATTCATTAACTTGCTGACGAAGAAGTTCATAAAAAATAATTAAAAGTTTGAGAAATCTAAGTTCATGGAATATCGTTAGCAAGTAATAAGCAATGAAAAACTGAAGTACCGATCATTAGTGAAACTTAAATTAAACTTTTATGTGAGTTGGGAACCGTTGATAATCTAGAGACAGTGTGTAAACTAACCACTAAAGTGAAATTGAAACTCAGTCTAATAAAAATCTTTCTCTAGTAAAAACATCGAAATGGAAACGGATCTAACCGGTAAAGTGGCAGTCATCACCGGAGGAAGCTCGGGGATAGGCGCGGCAACCGCCAAGTTATTTGCAAAGCAAGGATGTAACGTCGTCATCATCGGCAGACACGAAGCAAGGCTACTAGCAGTTGGAGCTGCTTGTGAAGCAGCCAAAGGAATCAAGCCACTGGTTCTACAACTAGATTTGACAGTAGAAGGGAACTGCGAGGAAGCTATACGAAAAACAGTCCAGACTTTCAAAAAGATTGACATCCTGATCAACTGTGCAGGCAAAGCGCATATGACGTCACTTTTTGACACCACAACCGAAGTCTTCGACGAGCTAATTGCGCTGAATCTCCGAGTACCCTACAAAATGACTCAACTCTGCGCACCGCACTTGAAACTCACGAGAGGGAACATAGTCAACGTCTTCGGAGCACCACTGCGCAGTCGACCTGGTTTCCTTCCATTCGGAATGATCAGGGACGCACTGGAAAGGTTCACGAAGTCAGGGGCAGTTGAACTGGCTATTGAAGGGATAAGAATGAACGCAGTCAGACCAGGTATAACCAGGACGAACTTTCTGGCGAATCTGAACGTGGACGAGGATCATATGGACGTGGCATACGATAGATTAGCGGCGCTGGTGCCGAACAACGTGGTGATCATGCCTGAGGAGATAGCAAATACTATCCTATTCGTAGTTTCGGATTCTTGTCGAAACTTAGTGGGTTCGAATTTGATCATGGATGGCGGAGCTTCATCTTACACTTAATTTTAGAAAAAAATATTTACCCTTTTGGAAGTAACTAGATGACCTTTGGTAACCAGACTTATGAACTTACTTGTGACAATGTATCTAATAAAAGTGCTGTCAAACGGTAAAGGAAATATCATGAGGAAACTCGCCGCATAGCCGCGTCTTTCCTGTTGATAAGGCCGACTAGGCTAAGAGGATAGTATACTGAAAACAGTCCCAGGCACTGCAGTATCTAGGTCAGCAGGACACGGGTAAAATGAGGACTATAAATATATTGGATATGACAAGAAATATGTACAAATAGTCAATATTTCAAGTACTTCACTGTTCTACTTTGAAAGTTCAAGGTTGTGATTCTTTACCAGTTATCAGAACATACAATCATTTTGTGTTATAAATAAATTATACGATGGTTTTGACGTTTTTAAGTGTTTTTTTGTGTCTATTGTCTATTATTAGTGATATAGGTAGTCGTAATCGATTATTTTAGTAAGTGATGTACCAAGCATATGGCCCACCTGATGTGAAGTGATTATCTGCCTACTGCCTACTGCAATGCATACTGCATCCAAAACTCTAAAAAGTTAGTCAATTGTGCCCGCAATTGCGCCGGCATCCATACCTATTAAACAAGAACAGAAAAATGCGAGCATAAATACTTAACGAGAACTTCTTGCTCCATAAATCCTCATCATCATCATCAACCTAACACAATCCACTGCTGGACGTAGATCTCTTCCAAGACGCACTACTGAGCCCGGTATTCGTCTCTTCTCATGTTATGTTTGCCAGCTACATTTATTTCGCAGATCGTCGCTCCTACTTTCAGTTCCATGTCTTAATTTTGCCAACCCGCATGCCCAGCGTGACGATTAGTTCAAAATACACACAAAAACTAAAAGTTACATATTTTAATTCTTCTTCTATTCACGAAACAAGTACCAAACAATGAAAGCTGAAATACGTAGTGTTGATGAAAAACAAGCGGCCATTGTTTGCAGCACGGGCCGATGCGTTTTGATGCGAACCCGCTCCGTAAACATATTGCATACGTTTCGCGAAAAATACGACCGTTTTACTATACATCGCTATTGTATAAATAAAACTTTTTATGGGGATGTTTTTTAAACAAAATTTGTAATACTTAAACTAAGAATAATCATCATCTTCTTCTTCTTCCACTCTCCTCTATCAGACGTCATCTCAATGCTCACACCTTTCTTACACATGACATCATTTACACAGTCCATCCATCTTTTCTTTGGCCTCCCTCTACTTTCTAAACTAAGAAAATTTTCTTCTTTAATGTACACAATATCATAAATGAAAACCATTTAAAACATAGCACAAGTACTTATAGGCGAACGTAACACAAAATACTTCTTTCGAAATTGCTTTTGCGAAAAGTCGGTATTACACTGGATTCGAACCCGTGACCTATTGATAAAAAAAGGCTAAGCGCTTAGAAACTAGATGTCAATCTAAATTATAAATATACGAACACCACTATCATTATTTATCGGTTGCTATCAGCGAACAAACAAATTATATACTTACTGATAAATTATGTTGCCAACACAAAATATTAAATTAATTAATATGTCACCAGGTAACAGAGCCAGTGGTCGTAAACCTACATATTTCTAGCAATAAACAGAATATCGAAAGTATAAAATATTTGGTGAACAAAAATAGTCTTGATATATCAAAATAGTCGAGTTAGTAACACCGTTTATATTTCAACTAGCAGCCCGTCCCGACTTCCCACGGGTGGACATTTTTTAGGTACACCTTGAGTTAATTAGGTACACCTTGGGTTACTAAAGTTTAACCTTACCCAAGATGTACCTAAAAGAAAAAGGTTACTAAAGTTTTTATGTTTTTATAGGATTCCTAATCTTTCCTAGCAATAAATATACGAATCATTCCTCTGTAGAATAGGTAGATAACGGACCGATTTCAAATATTTTCACAATTAGAATGCTACGTTATTTCTGAGTAACATAGGTCATATTAAATAGAATATATATCAGTAAAAAGTAAAAAATAATTAGCAGGCGTTTTTTAATATTAGGTTATAACTTTTCTTTAACTATCGTGGATTTGGAGCTGGCCCCATCGCTCATCTTATAAAAACATCCTTTAACTTAAAATCACGCGGATCATTTAGAATAATCTTATATACTAGGTTTTCTAGGTATTCTAGGAGCTAGTTCCACGCGACCAGAGCCAACAAGAACGGCCTGGTTCCTTGGTTTTTGTATGATGCAAGGAATTAAAATTGTTAAAAAGGTGAATCTTTTAATTTATTATTTTATGGTAATGTGTACTTAATGCAAAGAGCACAGTCACCACAATTAATCATACTTAGATATAATTAATTTACCTTAAGCCTTGCTGGTAGACGCTGATAACAATTTCTGTAGTTCATTTTCAACTTACCTGTAACAAGAAGATAAGAAATTATTCAAAAAAAATTACAAATGGACGTTAATTAGTGAAATAGATTTAAAAAATAAATAATCTAACTTCGATATCACAAAGTTATAGAAATGTCATAGGTAAATATAATTCAATAAAAGTTAAAATATTTAAAATCGGAAATGAAAAATGTGTTTTGTCGTTATCGTATCTGTGACGTATCGAAACGTATAAAGAACTTAGTCTCATACATGTCTCATACATTTATAATAGGTTTAGATTTAACAGGATATCCACCATGCCTAAGTACATGCTATAAATACGACAAGAGGTGATTGACACCCCGAGGAAATGTCAGATAGGAAATAAAACAAAATGGTGATGGCTGAAATGGTGTGGATCCGCACCGGTGCCAAATCAAACAATAGCGCTGGTATTTCGTAAGAGCAATGTGGGTTTGATGCTCGTTGCAGATATTTTCGGTTAATTATCAAATGTCACATGATCGTCATTAAATAAATAAATAATGTTAGAAAATCCACGCAACATCATCTAGCCCCAAGCTAAGCAGAGCTTGTGTTATGGGTACTAGAAGACTGATATACTTCATGATCATCATCGACCTATATTAGTCCACTGCTGGACGTAGGTCTCTCCCAAGACGCGCCACTGAGCCCGGTCTTCGGCTCTTCTCATCCAGTGTTTGCCACTACACTCCGCAGATTGTCGCTCCATCTGGCTGCGCCATATCGGTCGTCAATAAAAAAAAATACGACTGAAAGTGACTTGATAGCAAGACGAAGTCAATGTGTTATTCCGATGTATACTACATTATTGTAAAGTTTATTAAAATCCATTCATTAGTTTTTGCGTGAATCTATGCAAACTTTCGCCTTTATAATATTAGAAGGATAAACAATATACAACAACTTGCAACGGTCTGTAGATAGCTCAACTGTTTCTTATGTATTTTAGAAGCCTATGTACATTTTACAAATCCTGTAATAGTCGTAAGTTTTTTTGTGAATAAAGTTTACTATTTTTAATATACAACATGAAACATGAACGGAAAAAAACTTCGAAGGTTCTTTCCGTTCATAGTTCATAGAAATGCTTACTGTACCCCAAGTACGAGTTTGTACACACACGGATCGTAGAGACGCAATCGCCGAGCGCCACCGATTTTGTATGGAGATTATTGGAGATCCATGTAGCGAGCAGATTTCTTGAGAAGCTTGGATTTCCATACAAAATCGGTGGCGCTCGGCGATTGCGTCTCTGCGATCCGTGTGTAACCAAAGTGTTCGACATAGCTCAAAGAATTAGCAAGCTGAAGTGGCAGTGGGCCGGCCATGTTTGCCGAAGAACCGACAACCGTTGGAGCAAACGGATACTGAAGTGGAGACCGCGTTTAGGTATTGCGTAGTGTAGGACGCCCTCTGGCGAGATGGAGCGACGATCTGCGGAGTGTAGCTGGCAAACACTGGATGAGAGGAGCCGAAGACCGGGCTCAGTGGCGCGTCTTGGGAGAGACCTACGTCCAGCAGTGGACTGCTTTAGGTTGATGATGATGATCTGTGTGTGCACAAATTCGTACTTGGGATACTGTTCATACCTGCGACCTACCGCTAGTAGTCACTCTGCAATGACGTTAGTGTTTGCCAATAAGTATAAGTGGAGCGGCATGCGGTGCAGTTAACACTTTGTTTAATTATTTTAATTAGCGTTATTGCGACTAGGAGTTTTAATTCAAAATAATCTATAAAATCTATCTAAACCACTACTTAATACAATTTACAAACTTACAGTATTTACAAAATGTACCTACATTGGCATATAAAATACATAAAAAACAGTTGAACTATCTACAGACCGTTGCAAACGATCTATACATGGTTCAACTGATCCAAATCAGTACCAATCGGAAGCGTATACAATTTTAAGTGTCAATGCTTGTTAGAACAGCACGCCTAAAATACAGAACCAACTTAAATCAAATTAAACGTATTTCGTTTCTCGTATTGGTACTGTTACAATAACGAAGTACGTACAAGAAGCCTATTTTCTGGATTCAAAAACGGGCTATTGTTTTATTGCGATCTAGAACTCAGATTCTTAGATACAGCTTGACCTCTCTTAACCAAAAACAGCCATCGCATCGAATAATGGTACAGATATTTTGGTCATAAAAAATCGTTGACTAGCTTTCAAAACGTCACCGCGCACTGTATCTCGGACGATACCGTTACGATACGTTTCCGATTGTCACATATATTCGTAACGTAGACATAAATTAATAGAGTAGGCACGCACATGTCGTATGTAATAAATGGGTTGGTTCCGCCGACGACTATGATTTGTTATTATTCTAATTAAAGATAGGTACGATCTATTGTTTGTTTTATAAAAGCAGCCAATAGCATGAGTATCGGTGGTTTCGTGGTAGCATTGTTAAGTATATTAATCTTTGAAGTTTTGGGTTCAAATCCGGTATTAGAACCTTCGATTTTTCTAAACAAATATATCTGTGCAGTATAAATGAGCTTTTATAAACTGAATATTATGAAAAAAAATGACTTCAAAATAAAACCATGTATTACATATCTAACTATGAATAGATCTTGAGAATATTTAGTCTTTGCATTTTTTACATTATGAGCACGATATTTTTTAAAAACCAAACCAAACTGTTATACATATTAGATTACTCACTAAAATAACATGTTTTATGTCACAGGAACACATAAGACAGCTAGCAGTATACTATTCACCAGACACAACAAATCAACCAATAACGCACTGTAAATAATCTTAGCAGTCATATAAACAAGGCCAAGAAGACATATTTATCAATCTTTGACAGTCACAGCTCAGTTGGTAATGTCAACGTTGTATGTACCTAATAAAGCTATTAATGTTAGGTCTGCCCCAATTACCGGTCATTTTTGAACACTCATATCTCCGCCTTTTTGTTATAAGATTAGTAAACATAAATGACCATAAACTCCGACATTGGCAAAATCGTGGCAACCCTAGCCTGCGAAAAGCCACTAAGAAAAGAAGAAGAAGAAGATAATATTACAGAATTTTCGCCACAACATGGCTGCCTCAAGATGGTAGACGGCGTCGTGGCCGCCCAAGGACCAAGGACGTTCGAGAGGAATTGGTGGAAAAAAGCGGAGAATGTGGTGTGGGGAAAGACGTGCGGGAGACATTTGTGCAGCAGTGGAGAGAAGTAGGATAAAAGAATGACTGAGTTATAGGAATATTTCAGTTTTCTAAATTAAAAGTACCTACTATTAGGATATTTTTTGTCTAAACTAATTCAACTTTTGATACTGCATTTATGAGTATGTAACGTCTTGTACGCTAAAGTTTCCATTTATACTCACTAAAAAAAATTGTGAGCGTTCTTTGTGTAGGTATACGGTCGAGCAATATATATGATAGTAATTCTATAACAAAATCTCAATCAGATTCCAACTCAAATGTTTGAAACTTTTAATTTCCTCCACACGTCCGCTCGCCGCGACAGTCGGCAAGCTACTGGCAACTTAAACCGGAAATTTCAACTTTCAACTACCCTCGTTCATAACTTATGAAATTGATATGCGATGAAGCCGTAGAGGAAATACAATTTTATTCTTAGGTAGGTATTCTTAAGTAGCTATGTTTCAATGCAAATGCAATGCAGCCAGTATCTTGGGTGCGCTTCCGGTACTGATTTGGACCAGTTGAACAATCATTATATGTAGATCATTTGAAACGGTCTGTAGATAGCTCAACTGTTTCTTATGTATTTTATATGCCTATGTACACTGTAAATACTGTAATATTCACAGTAACTTTTACAGAAAATGTATGACACTGCATCCTAAACAACCTTTTTCATCATTGCTGACTTGACTATCGAAAAGACTATGGAATATTAATATTATATTAGCTCCAGTTTAAATATGGCGGATATTCTCTGAAAAATCGTTTAAAACTGAGGTTGAGAGCTTATCCTCATAACTCGGAAATGGCTGTATCGATTTTTACCAAATATCCAAGAAAAATAAGCTTTCTGATGAAAAAATTAAACGAAGATTTCGGAGACAATTAATATACAGGTCTTATATTTAATTACACATTTGTAAAGAGCATCATACAAAAATAACGATAGGAACCAGGCCGTATGTCTGTTCTAGGAGAACCTAGAACAAACATACGGTGAACAGAAGATCACGTGTAACTAGCCCCTAAAATCACCATAAGATGATTCTAAATGATCCTTATGATTTTACTGTATAATGTGTAAACAACTATGAATATAAGGTGTTGCACACACACGAACTGTAACTCCCGTCAAATTAGTATGGATTAAATCGAAATTCATGACATAACTACAAATAAATCCCAACTGAGCTATTAAAGCTATTAAATGTATCAACTGAATCTAATAATTACCTGTTAAATCCTTATTTATAACTGGATTTAGCTGGATTTATTTTAACTGACGATTAAAACACAAGGTAAACTATACGCGGGTTAAAAATATCATCATCATTCCCCTGCCCTTATTCCACGTTAAGTGGGGTCGGAACAACATGTTCTCTTTCTCAACTCACTCCTATCATTCGTCAGTTCTGAATCTACTCCTCTCTTAAAATATATAATCCCTTTGCCCAGTAATGGGACAGTGTTAATTAAAAAAACACAGGAACCTAATACAGAACAGAACTTGCAGGACATAGAATAAATTCGTCTCGAACAAAGTCGCGGAAAAAAGTTACTAGAGATAGCTAGAAAATTGTTTTATAAAACATTTCAATTTATCAACAAAATATGGCCAAATTACACCGTACATTAGCAACCGAACATATGTAAAACTCTCCTTGAAGCGCACCACAAATTCACCAAACCACCACCGCATCCTGACCTGCCTCCAAATTAAATTCCAACGACGTCACAGCTCCGCTTACACTGGACGATACATCTGGCAGCTGTCCAACTAATACATTGGTCATTGTGTTCCGCTTCAAAGGAGAATGGTACGTATAAACTGTGCTATAAGGTTGTAAATCGATTCCCGTCTGTCCGGAAGAGTTATTGCAATTTGATAGCTTTGAACTGATAAGGATGGACGGTTTAGAAACGTTTTGACAACGGTGATAAAATCGATCGAGAAACGGTATAAAGAAAACGTGTAAATTATGGCGGGAAGTCGGTAATTATTTGTCAATGACGCTGAAAATAAAAATAGTACTAAATTTGTTTGTAAAATTATAGAAATTTTAGTTTTGTTTAAAGTTCCTCAAAATCATTAAGATAAAATTCAATGTGTAAATCTGATTAGGTAGATTCAGACTGAGAAAGATTCCCGAGGGCCAATTTATTAATAAAATAACAAGAAAACAATATAAATATTATTTATGTCGCATCAATCAACGCAGTAAACAAGGCATAGCTTGTTCTATTACTCATTAAATTTTTTACAAGAATTAATTCTTGGAAAGTCTGAGTACACTCAAACTTCCAAGTTTGCCAACACACATATCCTTAGTACAGATTAGGGTAGGTATTATCTACACCTTTTTTTTAATCAACCTATTGTATCCCACTGCAGGGCAAGTCTCCCAAAGTTTACCACAACTTATACTAACATACATATATGTATCTGTGACGCACAGTATATTTATTTTTAAAAACCCAACCAAATTCACTGTCTATTAACCCTAGACCGCAAAACCGTAAACCGATTATTTCCGGCAATAACCGGTTCGAGCCAATCCCGGTTATAATTAGCGCGCGTCGAACGTCAATGTGTCAGTTGGACTGTCACTTCGTGCTTGCAAATGGATGCACTGCGGACCGCGCTAGTTTTTTGCTGATGTATTAGTATTGGTTTATTTATGAACAGCTGATTATATGATATTGAGCTTGATAAAGCTTCATCTTTTCACTGTTGAACGCGTCTACCAAGAAACGTCATTAGGGGCGACCAAGATTTTACGGAATCCAACTTAACCTATCCTACTAATATTATAAAGGCGAAAGTTTATATGGATAGATGTATGTTTGTTACTCTTTCACGCAAAAAAACTAATGAATGTATTTTAATAAAATTTGACAATAACATATAAAATACCCAGAACACCCGGAATAAATATTTGCAGATCGTACAAACATTTATCCCAAGGCGGGAATCGAGCCCGCAACCTCCGCGTCGCAGGCGGAGTTCGCCCGCCGCGCCACATCGGTCGTCAGTGTGTATGTAGTATGGACAAACGTGGCTGGTCCATTGCCATTTAACCCTTTTTCTACTATTTGCTTATTCCTCTGAGCTATATCAACCTTATTTCTCTGACGGGTAATCTCGCCACATATTCTAGCCTTCATGATAACGTGTGGTAGGTAGATAGTCACCTAACCAAGATAGACATGATCCAATACCCTACTTTGGAGCAAGTTACAAGATATTTAATTTGCTAAAATATGGGTAACAAACTCAGTCTTAAAAATAGGAGGCATTTATTTATTCACCCATTCTGGGTATCGCAAGAGTAATTAATTAATTAAAAGCGTATTGCGAATATACAATAAATAACTAAGTAAATATATTATAATCTATATTTATTATTACGATCTTCTCGAAACAAAACTGATCAAACACTCATTTGTGTAGTAAAAAACATCAAAAAGATAACCTATAAAGTACTTTCGAATTTTCCCGAATCCGAGTTTGATAACAAGATTTATTACCGGCATCGAAAACTTCTGCTGATAATAATATCAGCAAATTCAAAAGTTTCATATCGGCAGGCACATTGGTTCTGTCAAACTAACCAGCCATAAAGACTCATTTTCTCAAAATCCATTATAAGGACATCTTCCTTAAAATGGCTGGTTTAAAACGTGAGTTTGCGATAATGCGTCTAATTACAGTTTTCATGCAAATTATTGTAATTAAGGATTAAGGACGTTGAGTGAGTACTAAGAAGGTTGATTAAGAAGTTTAGTTATTAAAATAAATGAGTTTAAAAAAAACTTACTATAATTGATCTGATTTGAGTTTCTTACGTTTAACTCCAACAATAAATAGATGTAAAAACACTATAAAACTATTTTAAAATAACAACAAGTTCTTATCTACAAACTTATAAATACACCACATTCATTTATGATTCATGACGCACGGTATCCAAAAACACTTAACCATACACAATATACATTTATTCACTGTTTTCAAGAACCTTGGCAAACTATTTCACTTTCAAAGTTCACTCACAGCGTTCCACCATCTATAGATAATTCAGCGCCATTCAAACTCGGGCATACTCCACTAGCCACAAAAACCACCATCTTGGCTATCTCTTCTGGCTCCATTATCTTCATATTACAATCAGTTGATAGTCCTTGGTACGCGATGCTGATTTCTTCATCCGACATCGCTAGATTTGACATTATATTCGTTCTTGTCAATCCTGGGTTCACCGAGTTCACTCTCACTCCGACCGCCGCTAGCTCGAAAGCCGCCATTTTTGTGAATTTATTGAGACCGCATTTCGCTATCGTATGGGGTAAGAATCCGTGTCTTAGTTTATTTGTTTGCGTTGTCCCTAAATTCACAACATTCCCTTTCGTTTTTATTAGATGCGGTAGAGCGGTGTGCGTCATTTTGTAAGGGACTCTCAGATTTATGTCGATCATCTCTTCGAAAGTATCCACTGAGCAATCGAAGAGAGATCCGAGCACTAGTTTTCCCGCGCTGTTTACTAACACGTCGATCTTTCCGTACGTTTCGACTGTCATTTTGACAGCTTGTTCGCACGCGTCTTTTTTTGTCAGTTCTAGAATGATGCAAAGAGGTTTGTTTCCGGTTGTTTGGAGACATATCTCTGCTGTTGCGTTCAATCTCTTTTCGTTTCTTCCGATGAGGGTTAGCTTGGCGCCGTGTTTGGCGAAGAGCACAGCTGATGCGGCACCGATTCCGGAACTGGCGCCGGTGACTATCACCACTTTGTCGGTGAAGTCTATAACGTCCATCGCGGTCAAGTATCAGTCAAGCACTATCGTGTTATCGGTAGGTGGCCCTGATATAAAATACAATATATGTAACTGATAAGAGCTATGAGTAATTGCTTTGAGATAACGTTATGCATTTAGAGTATTACAAATTTTATTGAGAAAAAATTGTTATTTACATGCTGATAACTCCTCTCGCTGAAGATTTGGACCAGCGGAGTAAACTTTGTTTTTGGGTTTAATTGAGCAACAATAAAATTTAATAATTTCTTATTATTATTATTAGATTCTTACATACACTAATTTCAAATAATTCATTTTACTTTCCAATTTGATCAATAGCCGAAAAAACAATCTTAATCTATATACGACTTACATTACTTACACTAATAAAACCGGATATAAGCGGTTATTTTAGTCATTCAATGTAATATACTTAGATATAAGCTAATAACACAGTCATCAGATAACCAAGTCCGTACACTAGTGGATTGGATACAGAAGCGGTCCATTAGTGGAATTGTCACTTTTGTTTGCAACGCAGTGTACGCTCGTATTGTTCCGGTCGGTGACGCTATTTTTATGGACTCAAGTGTATTACTAACTTAACATACAGGGAAATTCTTTAATATGTGTAAATTATTATACACTCTGGCAAACATTGGATCCGAAGACTCATTGGCGCGTCTTGGGGGAGACCTACGTCCAGCAGTGGACTGATATAGGTTGTTGATGATGATGATGATTATATTTTAATGCTTATTGGGAATATAACAAAGATTTTTAATAATTTCAAAGTTTGCTCGCTATATTTAATGGGTTTTCTGGAAGAGATCGCTTATAGCGAAATACCGCCTATTGTACTTACCCTAAACTGTTATTTATTGCATTTGATTCATCTGTTGTAAGTTATGATATGACTATGATCAGCAGTGTCCGTTTGGAAGCATGGAAAGAGCTTCCTCGTGGCGCACATCGGTAACAGCTAGGCACGGCAAAGCAGTGTCTAGTCTGACTAATCTTTCCAACACGATGCTACAACAAAATACAGTTGTAACATCGACACGTTAAGAAGGTGAAGAAGAAGTGTCCGTCTACAGGGTGATGTGATGATATAATACCCAATTCGTGACAATACATCTCGAGGGATACCTCTGTGAAATCTATTATCAAGAAAACAAAGTTATCTCGTAAAAATAAACATAAAACATTCGAGTTTTCTCGTAAAGCAAAATGTTGAAAGATGATTGTCACAGTGTAGCGTTCAAAACAGTAGAGCAAGTAAATTAGTTTAACAATAAGTTTATAAGTTATTTTATCTGGTCCCCAATAGTTTCTACATCCTAATATCTTGATATATCATCTTTCTGGGTGCATGGAAAGAGCCTCCTCGTGGCGCACGCCGGTAACAGCTAGGCACGGTAAAGAAGTGTCTAGTCTGGCTAATCTTTCCAACACGATGCTACAACAAAATACAGTTGTAGCATCGACACGATAAGAAGAAGATATCATCTTTCTTTTTCGTAGAGCCATTATTAAAAAAAAAGTATTTTGGACGCGAAAAAGAATAATAAATTTTAATTGGTACCTGGATATCACTACCGTACCGAACCGAAAGTGTCGTGTAATTTAAAAGCAAATCACTTTATTTCAGGTAACTTATTATTAATACAAAGTATCAATAACTGACCCATAGATATTGATTGACCTTAAAGACTAACATACACATATAAATTAACAATTGAAGCCTTCTTTTGAATTTTCATAGTATAAATAAAATAAATAAATATTCACGGACAATTCATACATCACACTCTAGTCCCAAACTAAGCGCAAAGCTTGTACTATGGGAACTAGACTGCTGTTTACCATATTTACTTATTTTAAGCTTTGCTTAGTTAATCGATCGAGCGTAGCGAGCTACGTTTATGTTAACATAAGCAAACAGAAGAATGTTTGTTAAAGCTTAACTTTCTAACCACTTATCGTTACTAGCTGTTACACGCGACTCTGTACGCGTTTGCAAGTTTCGGCATCGTAGACTTAGCTTTCAGTTATTACTTACCTATAACAATATGTTTTTAATTACAAAATTGAAATTAATTAAATAAATAAATAAATAATGCTAGACAATCCACACAACATCATCTAGCCCCAAGCTAAACAGAGCTTGTGTTATGGGCCAGTCTTCTAGTAAGAAGACTGGCATACTTGATGCAATACATTACATAGATAGAATTAACAAAACGCTCATTAATTTTAAAAACGGTTTATTTCTACCATAGTACAAACTTTGTAAATCATGCAAATATTCTGTCTCGACGCGGGAATAGAACTCACGCACATAGGTCGTAAATTTAATTCTATTACGAAAATACAGTCATTTTTACAAATTGAAGTGGGTTATATTAATGGCACTGTTGGTAGAAAATTCAATGAAGCCCCATTTATGGGGGTTGGAAATGCTTGGGGGGTGCGAAAGGGCGTTAAATGGCAACCACTTGAGATTCTTCACTGTTTGCAATATCAAAAGACATAGTGAAAATAGGGAACTAAGTAGGTTAACTCCTACGTACATTTTTAGGGTCCCTTATCTATAGTACCTGGAAGAGATCGCTTTTAGCGATAAGGCCGCCCATTGTGCTGTTAATTTAATGTTTCTTGTGTGTTAAATCCTCTTCTATGTACAATAAAGTTTTTATCTTTTTTATCTATGTAGTTCTCAAGTTTGAGTCAGACTCGCGCACGAAAGATTCCGTACAAAAAAGTCACGTTTTTTACGAGCACACTTTTCCCAATTTTTTTTTGTTTCTAGTATTTGTTGTAATAGCGGCAACAGAAATACATAATTTGTAAAAATTTCAACTCTCCAATTATCACGGTTCTCTAATTATCATGAGATACAGCCTGATGACAGACGGACAGACAGACAGACAGACAGACAGACAGACAGACAGATAGATAGATAGACAGACAGACAGACAGGCAGGCATGCAGATAAGACAGACAGACAGACTGACAGACAGACAGACAGACGGAGTCTCAGTAAAAGGCTCCCATTTTACTCGTACACGAAACCCTAAAAAATAACCCCTTAATACGTTACCTACATTATATGCCAAAAAGCTTATTAATTATCACTAGTACATCAATTAAATCCCAAACGGTCATCACTATATAACATTTAACGGCCCATTAAAATTAATTGGCATCTCTGGGTATGGCTTACAGCCATACCCAGAGATGACGTATTACGATGACAGCTGTTCACAAGGCGATGACAAGAGAATATTAGGAACTACTGAGTATTTAGTATTTTTATTTTTAATAATAAATTATTGTTGACCGCGGCTCTAATACCAGACACAGACAGACAACAGATTAAGCATAATATATTAAAACCTGAGGTTAACCTTGTATTAACGTGTATTTTAAGGTAAAAGTTAATAAATTAATTTATAATAATATATTTACACAGATTTTTTTAGAAAACTGACTTGGTCATCGAATAGTCAATACAAAATACAGAGGTGATTCTCATAACTTACTAACTTACCTACATGTCAATGATGATTGAAGTCAGTTTTTTTTTTAACCTATACAGTCCCACTGCTGGGCAAAGGTCTCCCCCAAAGCCTTCAACCTATCCTGGTCCTTGGCGATACTCCACCAATCCCTCTCCTGGTTTACTCAGTTTTATTAATTTAATAAAAAAAAACAGACAGCCTTCTGTAAAATCTGCACTGTGACAACGAAAGTCGGGGGGGGGGGGGGGGGGGGGATGGTGGAATAAAAAACGTATTGTTTCTTTTTAAAATATTCGTCTTCCGGGAACGTTCGGTAACTCGCGTCGCGGACTACTTTGTCGAGATTTACATACCTTCCCTTGTGGTACGTTTTTATACCTCGAGTTGGGTACGGGACAAATAATAGTACTGACGAGATAATGGTAAATACGGAGAAATAATATTAGTACATGTAACTTTACTTAAGGTTACCAAAAATAGTATTTTTTTTTGTTTTGATAGCTCATTAGAACTTTTATCCAGTAAGTTCTGTAGTACTTAAGTAGGTTCTGAATTCAATGTTGTTTTTGTTTATGTAGTTAAGTGATTATTCGATCAGGATTTGAACCTTAACGACGGTGCCTTATTCATATCATATAGTTTAACATAAAGTTTATGCACTTAAAATAAACCTAACGAACTGTCTGCAACTTATAACGATACTAAAATGGTGGGGTGATTCTCAAAATAGCCATAAAACAAACAGTCCAGTTATCCCACAAAGGCAGTGAATCACCCGTTGCGTGTAAATTAACCGGTTTCCGGATACAAGCGGTACAGACCGGTTATTAGGCTAGCGGTACACTGAGAACTTTATGTGACAAATAATAAAAAAAAATACATTTTACACAAAAATTTCACACACTAGGATAAGGGCAAGGGAATGATAATTTCCCACACAAACAGTCCCAAATATGTATTAAAGATTTCATTAACAAGTAGAAAAGATATATTTTGTTTAAGTAAGTACATCTCTTTATATGTAAACGAAATGTTTGAACGAAATGTATGTACTGTACGAAATGCTTTAAGCGTACCTACATTATATGCACTCTGTAGTTGTATTAAGAACTGAAGTTTATGTAAATTAATTTTGATTTTAATAAAACACACAAAACTGTTCGTATCCTTCTAACATTATTATTTGTTTACCATTTTTTCATAATTTTAACATTTAATTTTCAGTAAACTTAAACAAATTATATTACACGTTTGTTTAGTTGCGCGACAATATTAATTAAAAAACCTGGCAATATTATCTTATTTAATATTTAATAAGATCTCGGTGTGTCTCCAACTGAAGCACGCGACAGTAAACAGTCCCGTCCCCCGCAACCATTTGTCCGGATCCAATCGAGCTGACTGTACATTAAACGAGCACTTGTTTTCGCAGTCGACTGTACCGCGCGGTGATATCATGCTCGAACGTTTATCGAAGTTTTCATAGAAGTAAGAATGAAAGAAAGTAATATTTTTTTTTCCTTAACCTATATTGTCCCACTGCTGGGCAAAGGTCTCCCCCATAGTCTTCCACTCATCCCGGTCCTTGGTGACATTCCACCAATATTTTTCGTGGGCGTCCAGTCCAAATTATTATTTATAGTCAAGTTAATTTATACAAGACAATGTATTATATGCATAAGTATTATATCAGAAATCTAGTTCTCATAGTACAAGCTTTCTTTATTTATTAATATTTCATAATACAAGAGATGGTGGGAAGAAGCAAAAGAAAGAGAGAAATGGAGGAATTTGGGGCAGACCTTTGGACAGCAGTGGGACGAAATAGGTTAAAAAAAATACAGGGAGATACATTTTATTTTTATACAGAATGCTTTATTTCTGGTAGTCCAAAAAAAGTCAAGAGCCTCTCAAGAGTTCATTTAAGGTGACGGGTATAGCCAAATGCGTGTTTTTGGGGAAACCGAAAACTGTTTTCAGAAAAAGTGATAGCATGTGGAGTTGTGAAACTTATTATTTCCTATAACACATATATTGAACTAGTGTATTGTTACTCAAAATTTGTGCTCTTGGATATAGTTTACTTTTAAATGTTAGTTTAGTACCAACACCTTTTGCAAAAGTGTGGTTTAAGATCCCATTTTTTATGGGTTTGGCAGATTTGTTTGGTACCAAACTCAGCACAGCTATTCTTATGGTTCGTATCTTGTGACTCTAAAGAAAACATTTCTACATTAAGGTGTTTAAAGAAGAAGAAGAGTAGCGCCTTAGGAATTATAAGTGTTTGATTGCTGTGTGCTCGCAAATATACATAAGGCACTGCTTTAGAGTTTGACTATCCGAACTGTGCGCGGCTCATTATGTGTTTTGCGCCGTTGTCAGCATTTTTGTTGAAATTGAAATTGTGACGTTGCCACGCTGACTGTCTAGAGTTTAACCACCACGGCAAAAACTATGCCGTGTTACAAGTTTAACGTGTGTATAGATATAATAAATAAATAATAAACTTGGAAGTTATTGACATTTTTATCTATTATGAAAAATTTCACCCTACCCGTCGCCTTAAACGCAAATTTAAGATTCCGTTGTGAATATAGAGTAAATAAAAATGAAAAAAACATACCATTCTTTAAGAATGTCGAATCATCTCTCAGAAATGATCGTTTATAAGAACTTAATTGAGTTGTTGTGGTCCTTTCGACCCCTTAATAAGGGTTGGTAATAAAAGGGCTGAATGGGGTTAGATTGATGTAAGCTCAGGTGCATGTGTTTCAATTATTATGGGGATGTAATGTTTTGTAATTAATCTTAAACGGGAATGAGGGTAGTTTGTAAGTTATATTTATTTATATTCAAATATATGATTTATTTCTGTATGCGAGGAAGGCCGAAAAAAAATGGTTGGAGTGTGTAAAAGAAGATATGTATGTGGAAAATGTATTCAATATATAATAATGTAGCCGCAGTAACATACAATTTTTAATTTGATTTTTGACTAAGTTTACATCCTGTAAAGTCAAAAGTTCAGTAAAATCACAAGGATCACTTAGACCATCCTGTATAGTTGTGGTCCTCGTACAGTCCGTGTTTAAAGGGTGCTTTGTTTAAGGGTCAGTTAGGGGACGTTTTGGGGTTGAAGTGGCGTGGAGCTGACCAGTGTACCCGTTTTAAATGTCAATAAACATGATTTGCGGGTTTTTTGTAAATAAAATAAAAGCTTTATTCAAATGGAGCAGAAATAGACGCATAATAATATAACTCATATTTCTTTCTTCAGTAAAATCACGCGAATCATTTAGAATCGTGTCATGTGACGACCGATGTGGCGCAGCGGGCGAAGGTCCGCCTGCGACGCAGAAGTTGCGGGTTCGATTCCGAATCGATTGCGATCTGCAAATATTTATTCCGGGTGTTCTGGGTATTTTATATGTACAATAAAAAATATCTATCTATGTATTGTATTAAGTATGTCAGTCTTCTAGTACCCATAACACAAGCTCTGCTTAGCTTGGGGCTAGATGATGTTGTGTAAATTGTCCAGCATTATTTATACACCTACTAGGTGATTCTAGGTGCCAGTTCCACGCGACCAGAGCCTAGAAGAACGGGCAAGAAACTACGGCCTGGTTCCTACCGTTTACGATCCTTCTTACAAAGAGTTTAAATAACTAGGTTTTTTTGTGAATTTGTTTCTAACAATTTGATTCCTCTAGAAAAGTGAATCCCTCTAGATCTAGAATGAAGTATAATTAGGTGAATGTGTACTAAATCAATTAAGCTACTTAGCTTCAGCGTATTTATGAAAACATTCATAAATTAACAAAGCAAACGCTAAACATGTTAAATTAAACATTTCGGTACTAAACGGCGTTCTACGTTGCAGGATAATTGTACTCTCAGTTAGCTTATTCATTACAGAATATACGAGAGATGGTAAGACCTATCCCACTGAATACATCATCATCATCAACCTATGTCAGTCCACTGCTGGACGAAACCGGGCTCAGTGGCGCGTCTCTCCCAAGACGCGCCACTGAGCCCGGTCTTCGGCTCTTCTCATGTTGTGTTTGCCAGCTACACTCCGTAGATCGTCGCTCCATCTCGCCGGAGGGCGTCCTACACTACGCTTGCCTAAACGCGGTCTCCACTCCAGTATCCGTTTGCTCCAACGATTGTCGGTTCTTCGGCAAACATGAACACGGATGTAGGGAATTGAAGCTCACGTTAAACTGGTTTTTTAATAAAATTTACTCTCAAATACAGGGTTTTTTTTTGAAGGTTTGATAGTAGTCCGAAACCACGAGAGGTAGAGAAATGTCGTGAAAGGAACCATAACCTTGGTTTATAAAAAAGAAATAACTGCATAAGTACTTTGTTTTTTTATAAATCTTTTAGTTAAGGTAATACCTCTCGCTCTAGCGGGAAATTCTAATTTTTTAGGTTTTTTTAATATTGCGGCTAAACTGTTATATCTTTTACTAGTTTAAGCTATTTAGCGAACATAAACAATAATTTTCTGTGTAACCCTGTATCAATTTTTGAGATTGGTTCTTTATATTTGCTAGGAAAGTACAGAAACTGTACAAAACAGTTTCTGTGAATGAATTCTGTTGCTGATAAAAATCAGTTTTTATCGCAAATAAGGATCAGTTTCACACTGAGTCCGCAGTTAAGTCACACGGATTGTATATATTTTTGTTATATATAATAAGTGACAAAGGATGGTATAAACTTCAACAAACAAGTATAAAGTAATTAATTTGAATCATACAGAGAACGCGTTTGTATGATTTTGTGATATTTGGAGCGCGAAATGCCGTGAGAATATCAAAACAATATATTTAAATATATAGAACTCTTTATTTTACACAAAATACACTGGAAATTTAAAAAATAGTAGATACATGTAGAAATTAACGTAACCCTAATATAAATATTGTACATCAAAAAATATTTCAGATAATAAGAAATCCACAATAGATTTATAAATTGATAAATTGTATGAAATATGTTAAAAATGATTTTACATTTTGACTAAATTTCATACTTTATTGACAGGCGTCACACAGTTGGCATTAGCTCTGCCTTCGATGCTGTGGGTCGTGGGTTCGAATACTTACATACATTTCGTAAATACACCATACATAATAACACCCAGACACAGTACAAATATTTATGTTCATCACACAAACAATTATTCTGGGTGGGAATCGAACCCACAGCATGGAAGGCAGAGCTGCTACCAACTGAGCTGTGACTACTGCCAAATAATGTATCCTTAATCGGTCTTACAACATAGCAGTTAACTATGTAACATGTTTTTATATTTACACATTTAATACTCGCCTTGAGGGTAGAATGAAAAATTATTACACCTCAGGACTAAGTGTGTTTACCGAGCAACGGTGCTTGGCTTGATAAATGAACCAGGGAACGATAAGTAGTATGGCATAGATGTGAAACTCGTCAAGTCGACTGTCATCTATATATATAAAAGAAAGTCGTGTTAGTTACACTATTAAAAACTAACGAACGGCTGTACCGATATGGCTGAAAATTGGTGGGTAGGTAGCTTAGAGCCAGGAAACGGACATAGGATAATATATAATATGTATGGTATGTATTTTCTAATAAAAATAAATTCAAAAATCTGCTTATTTATGGCCTTTAAGGCGGAACAGAGTTCGCCGGGACAGCTAGTTTGTTATAAAGTGAAAATGGTGGAGTAATTTCCCATCAAAACCTATGAAAAACTTTCTTGTAACGTTGCCGTACTTACGATTGTCACATTTATTCGTGTTCAGCCTTGTCTATGTGAATGAATGAATGAAAATTCTTTATTGTACACCTTAAATAATAAATGAAAATACAGATTAGAAAATTAATAAACTAAATGTACAATGGGCGGCCGCTAAGAAAGCGATTTCTTCCAGGCAACCTTTGGATGGAGAAGAATCTAAGGTATGGAGGATTGGCTGAGGTGCAATAAAGAAAATATCATGAAAATAAAACAGCAAAAAAAAAGAAATCTATATAATGCATAGCATACATTTGGTAGAGAACACTGCAGAGTTAGAGATGATTTACTTCAGATGAGTTTCATTTCTATACGTTAGTGGTTTTTATTAGTTTAGCAAGTTGCTTGTTTAAAATTTAAGTAGACGGGCGCATAGTGAGATTATACTGGGGAGAATAATGAAGAGTTTTCAAGTGCTTTCAAATGAGTTTCAATTTTATAATATCCCAAAAGTTGCTATTAAACGATAGTTACAAATTCTTTGGTTCAAGAATTAGTGATTGTTATACACAAACAAAATTAAGATTAAGAATAAAAGTTTTTGTACAATGTCAAAATCATATAATACAAAGTATCGTATAAAAAGTGAGCGTTGACATTATGTCACCATGACGTATGGTAATCAAGACATCAAGTCTGCGCTAACTTTTAGACTGATAATCTTAATTCTATTACTAACACAGATCATTTAGAATCGTCGTATATAAAACGATTCTAAATGATCTTTGTGAAGAATTACCTAGTAGTGTTATTTGTATGAATTACATACATATTATTATGTACATATAAATACCTAAGTTGAGAACAAACGATCTATAAATAGCTTAACTGATCCAATACTGTAATTTCTTTTAAATAAAATTAATAGGTTACTGGTAAATCACTTGACTGTGGTAAACTCTCTCAATATCAATGCACATTGCACTGCACTTACTGAGCACGTCTAATGAGTATCCTAGTTACACTGCGCGGTCACGCTGCGAGCAGTCGAGCTGCCGTTGACGCGCAGTGCAACTCGAATACATAACGCGATTATTAATTTATTCCTACCTGTTAGCCACAAAAAGCCATTTCAACAATAAACCGCAAATCACTACAAACAGACAAACAGATTATTATTATATAATAATGAATATGTTAGCATCGAATCGTAGAAAGATTTCCTCTTCAGAATAACAAAGAAACGTCAACTCTATCACAACAGCTTAAAGACCATTTTAACTTGAAGTCAGTTGAGGTATCAACAGGTGACAGTTGATAATAGATCTTAGTGCATTAATGATAAGGACTATTTTGGTGTGAAATAGAATTGTAGGGAAGACGCGTGCAAGGGAAAGTTTTCGCAGAGTAGGAAAAAGCGAGCGTTTGTGTGGTACAAGTTGTAAGCTACTAGTTTCCGCACTCTTCGATTTAATTAACAAAAATAAACAAAATAACATTTATTAATTTTTTTTTATATGTATTAAAAAAATGTATTAGTACATTTTTAAACTTTATTTTCATACTTAGTAGTGCCATAGATTTTTATGTTACAATTTAACAATTCAAAGATAAAGCAGTATCTAAAGCATTGGCACATACAAATAACTATTTAAGGCTTAAATATATTATTAGGCTATTTGGCCTAATAAGTAGATTGTGTATGTACCTACTTACACTATTAAGATATAATGCAGTCTTTTTTTTCATCACCTTCTTGGCAATGATGATGATGACGATAGTAACAAGGACGTAGTTCCTTGCCCGTTCTTCTAGGCTCTGGTCGCGTGGAACTGGCACCTAGAATCATCTAGTGTATACAACGATTGTAAATTATCTTTGTGATTTTACTGAATATAATTTAATTGATTTTGATTGTATTTACACTCTTCTAGAGTATTTAATTAAGCAGATAAATAGAATACTGTTCCGCTTATACCATGGACCGTGCAGTTACCCAACGCTATCAGGTAAGCGTGTGAATCAATTCTTTTTTGAAGCATAATTTATGAGCTGCCACGATTGCGCGAGTTACATCGTTATTACATTATGTAACTTTGTTTTATATATCATACTTCTGTTTGCAAACATACTTCGAAAAAAATGGTTGTCTGTAAACTCGGTTTGCTGAAGATAGTTGAACGTGACAACGTCACTTCATGGAACGCCTCAGAACGCCTCATGAATCATGTTTTTTCGTGCGTGCAGCCGGCTCTATCGAATTATAAGATGTTGTCACGTCAAAAAGGAGGTTTTCATCTTTAACTCATTAGCATGTCCCAGCCATGGACAATACACCACATTTCGTCCGGACGTCAGTGCAGATCTTATTCGCCCAATTAGAATTAGCATGTCCCAGGCATGACTGTATATTATGTGTATTAATATATTACTAAGTTAAATTGACACCGCATTGGAACTTCAGTATTTAATTTAGGTAGGTAGTTTAATTTGATTTCTTTGTAAGAAGGATCATATAATTATTTTTTTTATTTTAAAGACGGACTAAGCCACTAGTAAAAATATGTAGGATAAAAAAAAACAATAGTGGAAAGATACTATTTCGTATTCTTTAGCCGCACCCATTACCTTTTGTGGCAGTGATTTGTCCAAAACAGTCTTTTCGACAAACGCCCAATAACTATTCATGTGGGCCCTTAGGCCCTCGCACACGACGCCGCAATAACTGCGGCACAACGTTATTACGTAAGATATTTAACACAAACTAGTATAGTAGTAGTAGTATAGTAAATTAAAGAGATTAAATGCTGTTAGTAAAATCAAAATAAATGAATAGAACAAATATATATTCATGGACATTTTTAACTTCTACTTCTTACTTTAAGTTTATTTTACTCACTTTTGCATAGTGAAGCTGTCTGTTTTCTCGTTCAAAATTAAAATAAATACAATTTCACACTTTGCGCTCTAGCCTCAAACTAAGCAAAGCTTGTTAAATAAACCCTTAGTAAAGATACTAATGTAGTGATTTTATGTTCGCCGCTGCGTCCGTCGTCGTCTGTAACCCCTAACGTCCCAGCCTCTTTATTTTTATTTTTATTTCCCTTTGGGTCGAAATGAGATCTCAGCACTTGGGTCCACTCGTCCGCACTGTGCAAACTATGGGTCGCGCAGGATTTAATTAAAAACGGCGCAGCCATTATTGAAGGATCTTTGTAAATATATGTTGTTATATTGAAGATTTTGAGATGGAGACGGATATCATCAAGCATTGTAAACAAATACACATAAAAGAGAAACTTTATTTTATAAAAAAAATCTTAATTTGTTGTAAAACTGATTAAAATGATAATAACTAACAGTATGACGAAAAATTAACAAAAAATAAGCAACCTTAAGCTTAGATTGATTACCATTTTTACAATTTAATTTACATTTAAACAAGTTGATACTTATATAAAAAAACAATTCAATGATGATCATAAGAAGGAAAACGGATTTCGAACCCACGACCTAACGAAAACCGTCAACACACAACTAGAGACTCCATCCTCTCGTAAAACGAATAAAATCGAATAAATAAAGTCGACTGGGACCCTTAATTCGGAACCGGAAGTTGGTAACTCACTTTACGGGTTAAACTTAGAATACGTGCTTGACAATTTAAGAGTGCCATTGGTAATCTATTTTTGTAAATAGCCGAGTTTTCTGAGCTTTTAGTTTGTCAGTTATATTTTTACCGCGTATTTTGTTATCAGAAGTAGAAATAAAATCATAATGCATGCGAGTTCTGCTTTATGATTCACAAGTCGACAGACAAACCCAACCATTTTTTATTAATGATAACGTGTCAAGATGTCTGACTTTGTCTGAAGACATCCAATGACAAAAATCTATTTATTTATATTGTGTTTGTACACCATTTTTACATGTAAGTGTAACCGCGGTGGCGCGTGCATTTTCAGCATGGTTTTCTTCTTTTTGTACCATAAAAGTGTTCGACATGGCTCAAAAAAATTGCAAGGTAAAGTGGCAGTGGGCCGGCCACGTTATCCGAAGAACCGACAATCGTTGGATCAAACGGATACTGGAGTGGAGACCACGTTTAGGCAGTGTGTAGTGTAGGACGCACCCAAAGAAATGGAGCGACGTTACAAAAAATATAGCGCTTACGCTGGATGAGAAGACCCTAAGACCGGGTTCAGTGTCGCGTCTTGAGAGAGAACTACGTCCAGCAGTAGTAGGATGATGATGATGTTTAAATCCTGTCTTGAACACGTATTACAAAGAAATCACAGTACATATAGAGAGGAGTGATATGGAGTGCCGAAGCGTACTTGTGGTGTAGCTTGACCCCAAAAGTCACTAACTCAACCCTTCTCAACTCTCCAAAACTAATAGAAACCGAAAAGTGGAAGTACAGGCAGCGGCTATTGGCCTCGCAAAGAATTTGATTAAGAATATTCCGGCCGATGTATCTCTTCTGGTAAAGTAGCGAGCACATACCCCATGTGTGAATAGGAGAGGTTTGTGTACAAAAATTTTATAAACCGACTTCAAACGAGGAATTTCGTAATGCATGTTTTTTATATGTTGACAAATAAGAATGGCCTAATTGTAATTACGAGGAGCAAAACATTAATATCTCAAGAAAAACAGTGTTCCATTATGTGTTAGGGTGTTCCTATGCATTCTATGTATGTATTTACAAAAAGGATATATACAAATAGAATACTATTATCATTAGTAGCTTTGTTTAGTTTGGGAGTAGAGTGTGATGTGAAAAACATCCGTTAATATTTATTTATCATAATACCTGTGATCTGCCGGACCAACAACCACTACCTATAACCAGAAAGTATCCAAAAACCGCGGCACTCAAAGCAAAAAAAGTATTAATATCTCGTCTAGCCAGGGAAAAAATCTATTTACCCCTGTCAAAAGGGATGAGCTACCCCAATGGGGTAAATCCTTATCTGTGTTGCCAGACTGCCCCGAGCAAGAAACGAGTACATACTTCTAAACTTTCTGGTTTTTTATTAGCACAGTGACGTTAGTCAGGAAATAGACCATATTTGTTTGGGGTTTTTGACAAGTCAAGTTGCAAAAAGGTGAAATGTCCACAATCACATAATACATGCTCGAAAGACAATTTAATAGGTCATCGGAAACAATATTGTTATTATGACAAAGTTGTCTTAAGTCAGAAAATAGATACACTACATTTGCTTTGGGCTACTTATTCCACGACACTCAGTATTGTGGATTTAATAGTCGAAGCACAACAAAGATGTTACTCGATCTTAAAGTCATAGTTTGTATAAAAGCCGACACATATAATAATCATAAAAACTAATTTCCAGAGCGAAAAAAGAGCCAAAATAAACAAAATAAAAAATATTTCCACATTTATCATCATAATTCATCTCATCGACATTTCCTACACAGCTCTATATTCAGATCACGAGCAAAAAAAAAACTTCGCGAATAACAAAAACGTACAAAACTTGACTTACCGCATCTGACCCGAACTGCCCCGGGGAGATAACGGAACTAGGCGTTTAATGAAATGTCTAATAATGATTTATGACTGTAACATACCGATGTTTCTACTGATGAGTTTAGGTTTTGGCCAATTTGTAAATTATGTTAAATAAATAAATATTCGTACATTTCACACATCACACTCTAGTCCCAAACAAAGTAAAAATTACACTATGATTTAGATTGCTATGGGCCATTGTTGTCTGAAATAAATAGATTTGACAGCAAATATTAATGATTTACGAACTATGTATTCCAAATTTTGGCAATAGTACTTACTTGCTTAAAAGATCCTACAATCCTAAAGTTTCTTGCCCGTTCTTCTAGGCTCTGGTCGCGTGGAACTGGCACCTAGACTCACCTAGTATGTAAGACGATTCTAAATGATCCTTGTGATTTTATTGAATTTACTTTTTGATTTCAAACAAAGGCGATATCATGTATAAATCGATACAGTACGGTGGTAGTGCAAAAGTCGCCTTCAGCTATACGCCTGAACTGTTTCGCTTAGCAAATAAACTATGTACAAAGCTTTGACCTATCGCTGGGAAATTCACAGTTAACCAATATTTATTTTGCAAAATTCTGAAAGGTATACCAGGTTTTGCTGGTAGAACTGGCACCTAGAATCGCCTAGTATGTAAGACGATTCTAAATGATCCTTGTGATTTTACTGAATAAAGCAATTTTGACTTTGACTTAGAGGGATTTTAAACTATGTCGGTACCAAATTGTTTGTACCAACTTATTCATAAAACATTTAGCCTGTTAAGAAAAAAAAACAAGTACAATATATAACTTAAGGAGACAATAAAAGTATTAAAACAAACATTTTTGTAAATAAAATAGAATTGGGTTAAGAATTTTAAATTAAAATTGTTTTTATTGTTTTCAAGAAATAACAAACATCTTATCAGTTATCCAGGTTAAGGAGACTCAAATTTTAGATTTATTTTGTAATTTGGTTTAATTTTGATGTCTATTCACTACTATGATAAATAAAATAAACAGTAAAGTCTCTCAACCCAAAAGTTATAAATTTGAAGTACATTAAAAATCCGTGGCCCACCCGACGTAAACACGTAGCTGGCACGGACAGGCACGGTCGCGTGTCGATTCCAGATATGATCTTTTGCATCGAAATATTACGTTTAAAATCAAGCAAATTTTGTATACACGTGTGGCGGATTTAAATATTTTTTAATAAATTGATATATATTTACAAAATATCATTGAAAATGTTTTTGAATGAATGAATAAAATATTGTTCCAGACCATTAACTTTAACAGAGATATATTTATTATTTTTGCGCGGCAATGCAGCCAGTGTCTTGGGTACGCTTCCGATTGGTACTGATTTGGATCAGTTGAACTATCTAGATCGTTGGCAACGGTCTGTAGATAGCTCAACTGTTTCTTATGTATTTTATATGACAATGTACATTTTGTACATACTCAAATCTGTATAAAAAATATATATATATATTATTGAGAAGTTCAAGAAACTCATGAATTCAAAAAAGTAAAAAAAAACCTAACCAGAGTTTTCACGTTATTTATGGTTTTTATGTTTTATAGCAACACCATCCATCTCAAACCCCCATGGCATACTCCATCAGAATATAACTCGTAAAACGAACGTCTAATTAAATAACCCGGAAATGGGTTAGCTCTTTACCCAAAACAATATTAAGCTATGTATAAATCGACGCGAATAAACGAGTGCAGTGAGCGTGTGTTTAACGGGTGCCTTAATAGAAACTCTTAATAGAGTAACTTAAGCAAATGTCTTGAGTGTCTTAACCCAGCTCCTTAAAGGAGTGTCTCAAACGAATAATATAAGGGAGTGTCTTAAGACATTGGCTAAAGTGAGTGTCTTAAACGCAATCCTTAACAGAGTGACTTAAGCAAGTAACTTAAACTAGTGCCTTAACCGAGTGTCTTAAACGAGTAATTTAAGCGAATGCCTTAATCAAGTGTCTTAAGACATTGGCTAAAGCGAATGTCTTAAACGAAATCCTTAACAGAGTGACTTAAGCAAGCCTCTTAAACTAAACCCTCCTTAAGAGAGTGACTTAAGCAAGTGTCTTAAAGGTGTTCTTAGCGAGTGTCTTAAACGAGAACTTTTTTTTTTACACTATTAAGCAAACTTACCCACAATCACACCTGACGCTAAGTAATGATACGATTGACGCTGTAACACGCCTGCCTAGATAGTTCCTGCGTCGTTTTACCGCGTATCGGTCCCCTCCACAAACACTTACACAACATCGGAGCTACAGACAGTACACTCTGCAGAGGCTGTCTTACCGAAGAAGAATCGGCTGCCCACGTGGTCCTGGAATGCGTGGGCGTTGCAACACAACGACAAGAAATCCTAAACACCCCTAGGTCACTCCTCCAAGCCTGCGAAGCCCCCAGGAAGCTTCTGTGCTTTTGGGAGGAGTTAGGATACACACGTAGCCAGATCAGCCCCCCACGCATAATGGCCCACCGTAGAGTCTAAATGCGGAAACGGGAGTACCAACACAATACAATACCGCGTCGGTTGCTACGTTTCCGAAGCCGTGTTAACATTTAACCGGAGCAACATTAACTAGTCACTCAACCTGTTAATAACCGACGCGGGTGACCTCACGGGAATTACTTTTAAGTTAACTTTAGATATATAAATATTCATATCACGCTCTAGTCGCAAACTAAGCAAAGATTGTGGTAACTAGAATGCTGATATAATACTTATATAGTATTTTATGGAAATTATATATTACGGACTATAAGTACTCCAAGTTTCATTTAAATCAGACTAGCAGCTTCAACGTGAGTAAGAATCATTAGAAAATATACTAAATAATTTCTGATATCTGTAAATTAACATTTTAGGCAATTAATTTCATTATCAATCAATGCTGTCCCACTGCTGGGCAAAGGTCTCCGCCCTCTCTTTCCATTTTCTCTAACCCTGGCTTTTCATTTAAGAAATAAAATAACCCAAAAAAAAAATTATTGCCAAAGCATAAAATGCTTGGATCGTTTTTTGGTTCATAGCCTGTTGTGCTAGTCCAAATAATGACCAAATAATTTTACTTACCATTCTATTTCCAATTTAATTATCAAAGATCTAGATAGGCCTTTAAATTAAACGACAAAGCCACGCGCCATTTGTTAACAAAACAATTACCCGTTTCAATTTGAATAATCTAATAGATATCTATCTCGCTTCCTCTCTCCTTAATTTATACGAAAACTAGCTGACCCGTGCCCACTTCGTTGGGCATAATTCGACCATTTTTTCTCCGATTCACTTTGCAAAACGGACTACCACGTAAAAGCCTTTTTATTTTTCGGTTTTTTATATAACCTATGACACTCAGCAATAATGTGGCTTTCTATTGGTGAAAGAATTTTTAAAATCGGTTCAGTAGATCCCGAGATTACCCCTTACAATTGAACAAATATACAAACATACAAACTTTACCTCTTTATAATATTAGTATAGATTAACAAAAGATAATGAAATAGTTGTACAAACAAGCTACGGTGCTACGAAGCTACGAGCTACGAGATGCTACGAAGCTCTACGCATTGTCTCGTAAGATAAACGTTGTATGATATTCATTGCTGCTTTTCTACTGCAAATATTTACATTCTATGTAACAATCGCGCAATAGAACATCAGACGCGAAACGTCCTTTTAACTTTCCTAAGACTATTATCACGATCTATAGTGGCGTATGCTTTTCCGTACAATAATAAAAATATATTTATATAAAAAAAATATCTTATGACACAACCTAACCCAGAATTCATGACAGTTTAAACGGTTAGTCAGAGGCACGTCCAAACCGCTACTTTCATACAAAAAGTATAAAACATATCGAAAAAAGTGTAAATAGTGACACGTACTTACAATTAATTATGCTGTTAGTTTTGCTTAGTTTGGGTCTGCACGTCGCTGTATTATTTACCAGCTTATACTAAATAGATTATTAAGTAAACAAATCGAATAACGTTAATAGCCAAGCGATATCTCGATATCTCGATTCCATTCATAAGCAAACGATTATGCAAATCGAGAAGTAATCGTTCCACGTTACACTCGAGGACACAAAAATGGGCTATGAAATCTCGAATTTTGCTTGCAAGTGTAAAATAAAATGTAAAATTCGTATTACTAATATTTACGTAACTACTGTAGTAAAGTCAGGCGATTTTACTGTGACAACTCATGGTAGAGGTACTGTAGTTATTGCGTATCCATACAAACTTTCGCATTTATAATACATATTAGTAGGATTTACAGGAGTGATTTTGGTTTAGTTTTTCCGTCTAGCCCCCTTTAGTATTGCGCGATAAGGAACTTCGTTCCAAAATCAGCAAATCTACGCAAATCTCCATCAAAAGAAAGCGATAAACGTCATTTTATCCCCAAAAGCCGGAAAAAGAATCCTTATTTTATTTTTAACAAAGCAACAAAATACATTGTTCCGTTCACAACTCATTACCTAAACCCAGACTGCTATCTATACCTTTCCTTATGCTTAAAGGGTTGTATTCTCTTCTTACTGATCACAGAATAGATCATCTACAGAGCAACAGTTCATAGCGCACATTCGCAGCAATGCACGTTTCACGCACGAATATATGTGACAATTGTAAACGTAACTTATTTAACCCGGCGTGAATGAGGTGAGAAATTGTTAACAACTACCAGCGAGTTACCAGCTATGAGGTGGGTGCGATAAACCCAAAATTTTGATGTAAAATTTTTGATACTTTAGTTGTGTATTTATCATTAAGATATATTAATAATAGTAATTATTCAACAAGATGAATAAATAAAATACCAAAATTAAGTTAAAAAGCATTATTTTTTTATTGAAATAACGAAGTATCTAAATTTTCTTTGAAAAATATAAAATTTAGGCAATTAACTTCTTTTGGCATAAAAATCTAACAAAATTCCAACTTTGGTATATCAAAATAATAACAATAGTGTCTTTTAATTATTTAAATAAAAATGGAACAAAACGTTTTTATGTTGATGAACTGTCGCTCTGTAACTTTCCTGCTCTATAAGTAGTAAAGATCGTGATAATGTCTAGATGGAAGCCATGTTTTTTTATTTAATTGTCAAATTAGGTGTTTAATTATCTTAAGCTTTGAGATCTTTTGTGTGAGATTAGATAAAAATTATAAAGGAAAATTCTTTGTTTCTTGTAGGCTCTGGTCGCGTGGAACTGGCACTTAGAATCACCTGGTATAATAAGACGATTCTAAATTATCCTTGTGATTTTACTGAAAAAACATTATTTAAGCTATCGCATAGCTTCTATCGTGGGCCTTGAGCGTGTAGACAGAATCTAGAAATTCCGTAACGAAATAACCTAACACTGCGCATGCGTAATCCAGCAAAAACTGCTATGCAATAGCTTTACCGAAGCAGTACCCGAGTGCCACGTCTTTTTTATTATGAAGGCGTAAAAACAACATAGGTCGGCGCAAAGTGCATTGCGCGCGAAGATTTAAACCAAAACACTTCTTCAGAGACAGCTCTACAAGATTAAAAAACTGCATATTGACATTGAATACAAAAATAAAAACAAATATCACGACTTCTCCACAATAAACTACTTTGAGTTTGTGTATTTTTAAAACGGGGTCTCGAAATTCCCCCACAGCGGTAAACGCGCCAAAGAAAAGCGCCCGAGTGCGCGAAACATATCAAAAGCAGAGCTAGCGAGCCGCGTGTATTTTTTATGTTTGAGGCGTGGCTGTAGTTACAGCGATTCTTTTTAAGGTGTGGCTGTAGTTAAAGCGATTTTTTATAAATAAAACAATAAAATGTCTTTATTTCAGAACAGAAAAATAAATAAATTAATAAATAAGATATTTCTTATAAGTTGATATATTTCAAGAATCTTAAACATCTGCAACACTCATGAAGTACCTATTAATGCATTTCGTTGGCTGCTTCAAGATAACAAAGTGTCAATTCCCATGCACTTATATCGAATATAGTATTTTATAATCGTCACAGTATGATAAATAAACTGCTGCTAAGCTTTTCATCAAAAGTACACACAAGAAATTTCAAAAGAATATACAAGAAGCCTCAGCAGTTTGTAAACAGCTCAAACTCACGCCACTTTACAAAGCCCCGCCGCCACTCGCGCCCCGCCCGCCATCACTCGCATCCTACCCGCTATCACTAGCGCCCCACCCTCTACATTTACCGCCTAAAGGAGGCCAGACAAGATGAGTCTCGAAGAAAGCGCGCCCCGAGGCTGCACACTACGCCGTACACTGTGGCGCGTGGCATGTGACCGGCTGATGTGATGTGTGTCATATTTCTTGGGAACTGCTTTTCTTGAAAGTTTGTTTTGAATGTTTTTTATATTTTTATAGCTGAGTTTGATTTGCATTTATAACTTTTTAAGGTATATTTTGGCGCTAAATTGGCCGCTAATTGTTCTTGATACTTATGTATTTATTAATTAGGTCTACCAACAGCTTCTTCATGATTACAATCTAGTTTTACACACAGAATTTTGTATCCTTAACTTGTATCCTAGTTTTTATCTACTTCACAATAAGTAATGAAAAGTTACCTATCAATCTATTATTTACTTACTCAATTAAATAAATAAATATTCTTAGATATTTCACACATCGCGTCCTAGTCCCAAACTAAACAAAGCTTTAGATTGCTAATAGAATACATATATACTTTTATTTTGTAAATAAATACATAAAAATACATAGAAACACCAATCCCATACAATTAGTATGGGATCATACAATAAACCCTAGAAATCAAACTAGGTATAATCTAAATAAATGTATAATAAACCTTTTAATAATGTTAACTAATGAATAAATATATGCGGACTTTCCACTCTAAAAATTGCCAGAAACTTTGGTAAACGACTGAAAAAAATACCATTTAGTAAGTACAAGATATCAGAGAAACAGTCCAAGCAATAAAGTATTCAGACACCGCAAAAAGGAGGCATTCCGCTCAATAAAAGCTGAAACACTCGAGATAACACTAACCTTTTCATTTTCGAGTTACACTGCGCGGCGACGCGGCTATTCTAGATTAAACCGCGCGATACGCAGAACCGGCTACGCAATGTAACCTAAATACATAGCTTTTCGAAGACGATTAGGTAGAAATGGAAATTCTCACTGTGCCACTAATAGCGGAATAACTGTATACCTACAAGTATTTTTTTTTTTTTTTTTTTTTAAATTGGTGATTTAGCTAGAAAGCCATGAAAAATCATTGCATAATAACCAATGGACTTCATTACAGGACACGTCCTCAATGGACGTGCTCAGGATCTTATAAAACTATCACTTATTTCTGTGCTAATTTGTTTAAGCTAAAATAAAGTTCCTTTTTATCTAATACTAGTAGTACGCCCCGGCTTCGCACGGGTAGCGGGTAAATAACATTTTAGGTATTTTTTTTACACCTTGGCTTACATAATTGAAGTTTTAGTAAGTACTTACTTCTTTTTTTTTGTTTTTTTTTTAAATTTATTTTATAGAGGTTATACCCAAAAACACTGAGTTATTCTAATTGTTTTTAAAATATGCAACTAACATCTGTAATACAGTATGAGATTATCCTTAAAACGATTCGTACAACAAATGAGGTTTAAAACTTGAAACCCGAAACTCTTTAGTCCAATTCGCGCCGCGATCACGTGCCGCGGTAATTCCCGCCATTTTCCAATTCGAATTCAGAACGCTCGTAACGGTATCTAATGGATGCGTTCCTAAATTACAGTTGAATAAATACTACCCTCATTTTAGATTAAATTTATTGGCTTGGAAGCACTTGTTGAAAAAAAGTATCTACTATAGATTTTTTAAACTTTCGCTATCAAAAGTCGTACGAAACGTCAGGAATAATAATAAGGTATGTAATCAAATCCATTACCTACCTTATTATTATATGTATATTTTGACTTGAACTAGCTATTGTTCGTAAGTATTTTTACGCATTTATTTTTCAAACATAAAATCTTAATTTCAATAGGTTTCTCTGTATAAATAATTCGAGATTTCTATATACTTTCTTTTTTTTTATTTATCTTATCTTACCTTACAATTGCTAATGGCTTACACACGTAACCACCTGTTAAACTTAACCAAACAGCAATTAACATAATCTTTGTAACCCAAACAATCAACATTGGCACAGTGTAAATAAATCAGTAAAACATCTCATTTCCTTTCTATACTAATATTATAAAGAAGTAAAGTTTGTGTGTTTGTATATTAGTTAAATTGTAAGGGGTAATCTCGGGATCTACTGAACTGATTTTAAAAATTCTTTCACCAATAGAAAGCCACATTATTCCTGAGTGTCGTAGGTTATATAAAAAACCGAAAAATAAAAAGGCTTTTATGTGGTAGTCCGTTTTGCAAAGTGAATCGGAGAAAAAACGGTCGAATTTTGCCCAACGAAGTGGGCACGGGTCAGCTAGTCATGAATAAAGTTATAATAACTGTTATTTTATGCTGTTATCATTGCATACGTATAATCTGTCACAGTATAAAGACGACCGATGTGGCGCGGCGGGCGAAGGTCCGCGGAGTTTGCGGGTTCGATTCCCGCCTTAGGATAAATGTTTGTACGATCAGCAAATATTACACATATAAAATACCCAAAACACCCGGAATAAATATTTGCAGATCTTACAAACATTTATCCCAAGGCGGGAATCGAAATCGCATTCTCCGCGTCGTAGGCGGACCTTCACCCGCCGCGTCACATCGGTCATCAATATCGAAATGCCCGTAAGTTAATATTTATTTAAGTATTTATAAATGAGAACAATAATTAATGTCCGTTATTATATTTATAAATCCTTGGCTTTTGAAAAACAAATATTTATTTAATAATAGGGCTACCACCGAGGCTGTAATTAACAAACTCCAGAAAGTATCGGAGTTTCAGCTGTGGCGAGCGGCGGGACGCAGACGAAATTAAATCTAATATCTTATAAACTTAAACTTGTTTAATTATAAAAGGCTTACGCCTTGAAATGTCTGTTTTAATAGATAAAAACATTTATTCGGACCCTTTATTTGTTTAAGGGTAAGAGGACCCGTCACGAAATAGACAGCGGGACGTTCATCGCGAGAAATTGATATATTTCTGATAGGGGATAAGTTTTTGTAACTTTTTCAAATAAATTAATAACTTTTATCATAAACTTACGACGATTACAGTATTTACAAAATATACATAGGTATATATAAAATACATATGAAACAGTTGAGCTATCTACAGACCGTTGCAAACGATCTAAGTATAGATAGTGCAACTGATCCAAATCAGTACCAATCATATAATTATACCAATAGTTTGGTATAATTATATTATGAGGCACATTGTGGTTACCATTTAGTATCAGGTGGGCCATCTGAGTGACCCGAGGGCTGGTGAGAATCTGGCCCAGCGTATCATATAATATACATTTTGTAAATACTGTATTGTATAGTCGTAAATTTGTTTGTGAATAAATTTTAGTATGTACCAAACTAAGCTTAGTTCGGGGCTAGAACGTCAGTGAAATTTCCCTGAATATTTATTATTTATTTATGATTTTAACATAGAAACTGATTTTTTTTCACGTTATTGTACAGTAAGTTAATAACATATATTATAATCAGTGTCACAGAGCAACAAAAACAGTAGGTACACCTATAACAAACGCCACAGTGTATGCACAACAGTAGCTCCACCATGAGTTTTTACTATACTATTTAAACTATACTCGCTAGCGTCTGTAGTTAAAAAAATGTATGAAGATTAGTACAGCGCCTCTAGCGGATAGTTGGGTACTAAAATTCGCAATATTAATATTGACGTAACTACTGTAGTAAAGTCAGGCGATTTTACTGTGACAACTCATGGTAGAGGTACAGTACGCCCATTAGTGCTGTCGAGATAACTCCCGAGGTGTCGACGCGACAACCTTTGTAGAACGTCGCTCGCGCGTGATTAATGAACTTCGTCATGACGTGAACCTTCAAATAAATGTGTAAATGTATTAGTAGGTAATTATAAAATTTCATAACATTTTAATCGCGTATAAGTGTGGCCAATTGACAAGCTTTTTAATGATTTATTTGGATCTCATCGTGCCGATTCTACAATTGTTTACCTTCTTCTTCTTCCTGCCCTTAACCCACTGGGTGGGGTCGGCACAACACTCTACAATTGTTTATATCAGATCAATTTTGGTAGATAATAAATAAACAAAATAAATACTTAAATATTTTATTATTGTTCTTAACTCATTAAATGAATTTCATTTTTTTTGTTAAAAGTTTTATCAACACTTCATTTTTATCAACATCGAGTTCAAAAAGACAATAAGAGAAAACCTCCAAAAATAGGAATTCTGTTATCAACATGAAAGCTACTCATTTTTAGTAAACGACGTCCCTAATGAGTACAATTTATTCAGTAGCAAAAGAAATATACAGTCAACTATTTTATTTTCCTTTATTATATTCTTTTCAATTCCTACCTTTCCCCTCAAGTCGTTCCACCTCGCCTTCGCCCAAACAAAGCGATAAAAACCGACCAAGTGCGAATCGGACTCGCTCACGAAGCGTTCCGTACCATGATAATAAAAACCACGAAACCCATAGTGGGCGAGTCCGACTCGCACATGGCCAGTTTTTTATTATTAGTGACAACAGAAACAAATCACCCAATCAAATCTAATCAAATAATTTTGATTGTGAATTCAGGTAGTACAAAAGTGATGGCTAGTAGGTAATATTCTGATTCTTTAGATCCTACTTGTTGAAATTGAAATGAAATGAAATTAAAAAGAAATGAAATTAAATGAAATTTATGTTGTTAACATACATTACAATTACATACAATAATAATATGGTGCGATTAACAATGGGTATGAATCAATTCCTGGTTGGACAACATTGATACCCAAACTAGGATTACCCAAACATTATATTAGTACATATTTTAAATCAAATCAAAATCAAAATCAAAAATAGTCTTTATTTTAAACAAGTGGTGTACATAAATTGGGTTGGGAACTCTTCTTTTAAGTTTTTCAACCTGTGTTAGAAGAGACCCCTCTTTTCTGTGATCATTGCAGAAAAACACACTTATAATTACTTAACTAGGTAGATAGACTATACAACATTACAACGAATTTAGTACAGCAAATAGTTACTTACACAAGTTACACAATACTAAGATAGCAGTTTTGCTGCTACAAAAACATAAGGGTTATTATTAGGTATGATCTTAAGGTAAACGTGTTAAGGTAAGTACATAATATAAATTGATTGTTTAGATGGTGACTGAAACCTATACTTACTTAAAAATAATGATTGACAAAAGGGTTTATATTTTATTTCACGAAGGTTAGGCTAGTTATTTAATTTTAATAAATTAGAAATCACTTAGACAATGTTTGTGTAAGTATTATTATTATTTTTTTTTTTCAATTATAATTTTGTAGATTTACGTAAGTATATATTACGTTAAGATATATTTGTAATGAAGTAGATGGTTTTTTATACTGTGTAAATATAATAGGCTGTAGAAGTATATGTCTAATGGTAAATTAAGATAGTGTAAGTACGACGTTGGGCAAAAATTGTAGGTGTATGATATGCTTGTGGTATGTTGGTAGGCAATTGCTGTTTAAATTATTACGTTATTATTCTACTAAAAGCAGATTGGTAGTTAGGTAGGCAGGTGGTTAAGTTAAAAATTTACGTAGGTACGCTGGGCCGGTGTAACTCATAGATGTGGTGAGTATATCTTAAAGTAATGTTAATCACGTACTTACTAAGCACCTCCAATTCATACACAAATTTTAGCAGTACATAATCACTAAGAACAAGATGGATAGATAGGTAGTCACACGGAATTATTTTATAATGAAATGGCAAAATTAATACAGATTCTGCAGTATGTATAATTGAACAATATGCACGTAGATAATTGTATTTAAAGAAGTGAGGTAGTTTAGTATATTTGCAAGTGATAGGCAAGTTATTACTTTGAACATTTTGCACGGTGCAAATAGTAACTCGCGCTTTAGTCATAATAAAAGAGTTTAGAGCGGGTATGTAGCAAAAACAGATCATTAAGGTTTGGCGCACACTTGTAGTTAAATGGCAATGCAATTAATGTTATGGAAATTGAAGACATGTTATCTCATGCAGAAATATAAGTATTAACAAATAAGAAAGTGTAAATAAAATAAATATCTATATTTTTAAGTGAGTTTTTTTTTTTTTTTTTTTTTTAATTATAGAAAAAATGATTTAAGGAGATCTTCTGTTTGTTGGTAAGTTAATGATTTAAGCCAGGTTGATACTTTTGTTTTACATTGGTGGTAGGACATTGAGTATATATTTATTTTTTTATTTACTGTGTTATAAATTTTTGTTGACTGAGCACTATACTGCTTAGAGGCAAATACAGTTCTAGTTTTAGTATTTAATATAACAGAACGTTGCGTACGCTTATTTATAATATTTTGGTTAATGTTTACGGTTTTATGTGATTTAAGTGTGCATTGTAAAATATATAGCTGTCTCACTGTTAATACATTAGCTTCATTATACAATTTGTTAGTGCTAAATTTCCTTCTTTTGCGTAACATCACCTTTAAGATGTGTCTTTGTGCCCGTTCAATACTGATAAATTTAGTTTTATGCGTACCCCCCCAAATGGTTAAACAATACAAAAGTATGGACTGAACCAAAGTCATGTAAATATAGGTTATGAGTTCGACGTCTGCAATATCACGTAGGTGTTTAAAGATCCAGATTAATTTCCTAGCCCGGGTTGCCACAAGTTCAAGCTGGGGACGCCATGAGAGATTTTTGTCTATAACAATACCCAGGTACTTAGTGTAGTCTACTTTTTGTAAAAATGGGCAGTCACATGAGTTATTCGAGTCACGACATTTACAAAAATGCGCAGTAATATTAAGTTTAGGATCTGGTTGTAATGAATCTAATATGGAAAAAGGTATATAATTAGTTTTTGATATATTGAGTGAGAGCGTGTTAATGTTAAGCCATTGAATAACCTTGTGAAGGCCTGCTCCAGCAAGTTCATACACCTCCTGCCATGTATCGCCGTGAAAGAGTAAGGCAGTGTCATCGGCATATGAAAATACTTTACCGTGTGATAGTTTAATATCGGTGAGATCATTAATATACATTAAAAATAGGGTCGGGCCGAGAACACTGCCTTGTGGCACGCCATAGTTAGAGGTGTTTTCATCTGAGCTAAAAATAGAATTGTCTAGTTTGACTCTTTGTGTTCTGTCTTTTAAATAGTTAGTAAGCAGTGTCAAGAAAGAGCCTCTGATACCTAACTTTTCAATTTTTCTTATAAGGGTGGGGACAGAGACGGTATCAAAGGCTTTTTTTAAATCTAAAAATATACATAGTGTCTTCTTTTTACTATCTAAATTGCTTATAATGTTTTTAGTTAGATCCAGTATAGCATCTTCGGTGCTTATACCAGGGCGAAAACCATATTGTGATTTTGAAAGTAGATTAAATGAATTTAGGTATATGCAGAGTCTAGAGTTTATTAATTTTTCTAATATTTTCGAAATGACAGGTAGAACTGAAATAGGGCGGTAATTACCGATATCATCTCTGTCTCCATTCTTATATATGGGATGTATAATTGATCGTTTAAGTTCTCTGGGGAAGATACCAACTTGAAAGCACAAAACGCTTAGATATGTAATAATAGGAATTAGTTCATTTTTTGCCATTTTGATAAACTTCGTGGGAATTTTGTCCCAACCGGCTGCAGAGTCTGTTTTTAAATTATTAATGATAAATTCGATTTCAGTCGTTTCTGGTTCAATTATTCCAATTGAATTGGGCTGTAAGGGTAAAGAGGCAAAATAGTTTTCAACGTCTAATATATTTGGGCTTATATTTTCGGCCAAAGTTTTTCCAATAGTGTTAAAGTGTTTATTAATAAAGTTTGCTGATTCGTGAGGAGAATTTTTCAAGTTAATGAGCTCTTTGTTTAAAGTTTTTTCTTTATTTAGGTATGTAATATTTTTTATGCAGGTCCATAGAGTTTTATTATTTGTTTTAGCTTTATTAAGAAGATCTCTTTCATATTGTTTTTTAATTTTTTTTAGTAAATTATTGCAAAAATTGCGATAACGTCGGTAAGTTATTTTTAATATTTCGTTAGTAGTATCAAGCCGCAGCTGTTTTTGTAATTTGTTTCTGTGTCTAATGCATTTTAATATTCCTGGGGTAATCCATGGTTTGATAATTCTTTTATTATTAGATATATTTATTGTTACAGTGTGTTGGTGTAGGCATTTAGTGATAAGATTAATTAGTTTATTACAAAGGATATCAGGATTTTTTATGTCAAAGAGTTCGGTGATGTTTTGAGTTTTTAACGTATTCAGAGCATCGGAGTAGTTAGTTGTAGTTTTAGTAAGTCTTATTTTATGAGTTTGATCCTTTTTGTAGAAATTTAGCATTACCATTTTATGATCAGTGATAGTTGTGTCTAATACAGCTACTGTAGCGGAAAATTTTGCCGTATCAATGTTTGTAAATATGTGATCCAGACAGCTATTTATTCTTGTGTCGAATCTATGTCCAGGTAAAAGGCTGTGACTTGCTAGCATGTCAAGATATAAATCAGAGTGTCTATCACTATTTCCTTCCATTATATTTATATTTATATCTCCCGCTAATGCTGTGTCAATCTTTAAGTGAGGAGATTTTAATTTTTATTTATTTTATTTATTTATATTAACTAAAACGGTTATGACAACCAATTACATTAATTAATACTAGCACACAATATTCACACATATAAAATTACAATCAAAAAATACATATTATTCGAATTATTACCAAATTAAAAAAGAAAAAAAAAAACAATGTATACAACAGGTCAGGTCAAACATGCATGTCATAAATGAATTAATCTAGCTATTAAGTATAGTTTGTCCAGACATAACTCACCATAGAATTTTAAATAGTTGTCAAGGGATTGTATAAATTTATCTGGGTTTTTTTCAGCAGGAGATCGGTATATACAAATAAGTGTGCTTGTGGGTGTTTTGATTTCTAGACACGATGCTCGAAATAGAGTTATTTCTTTGACAGTATGTTTTATAGTATTTTTTATAAACACGACAACTCCGTCGTTCTGATTGGTTTTTTTTTGGGAACTGTAGGTTAGGTAGTCAGTCTTAACTGGTAAAGTCTTATCTGGGTTTATTCTACATTCTGTTAAGACGACAATATCAACTTCATGTTTGAACATTGATAAATTCACTTCTAGATCATCAATATTAGATGTTTTGTGAACACTTCTTATATTTTGTATTATTATTGAAAGAGTTGGAGTGTCTAAGGGTAACTTAGTTTGTAGGTCACCAATTGTACAATTTATTGACTGAGTATTATTGATGGAGTCTAATTCTTGTAACAATATAGTTTGACTATCCATAATTTAAAATACGTTGAGGAGTGGAGGTGTTATTTACTGTGGTTTGAAATTCTTGTATTGAGCGCTTAGGGTATAAAATGATTTTATATAAGTTAGCTAGGATTTGTAAGTTAGGGATATAGTATATGAGCACCGACATAAATATAATCTGTGTAATCAATAGATATTCTACACAAGATATACAAAGTTCATATTTAAATAATGTATATAACAGGGACCTACAATACACATTTGCCAAATCAAAGAGGAATAAATTTAGAAAAATAACGATACAACAAAAAACATACCATAACCTTAACCTTATCGAAGACCGTCGTGAAAGATTGAGACACTTATTAGCACATAGTCATTGTTTTTGTAGCTGGAGCAGTTGCGCTTCACTTGTTACCGTGATGATTGGTGTGTTGTCGTCCATGCGCAGGTAGACTTTACCATAACTGGTCCAGCAATATTTATATTTGTTCGTTGCTCTAAATTCTCTTGCCAGAAAGTAAAGCCGTGATGCCGCTGGTGTAAGATTTTCCGATATGAAGATTGGGGTATCAGCATGTGCACTAAGCCCTAGGGACCAAGCGGTGAGTTTACTATTTTTGTTCTTGTAGTTATACGTTTTGGTGGCTTTGAGTAGGTCTGTTTTCACAAATGTATTATTCAACTCAACAATAAGTGTACTTCTCTCTGTATTAGGTTTCTTGGTTTTAATAATATCTTTGACATCAGATCTCTCCAGTTTTAATTCAAGGAAGTCATAAAGTTTTTTGACCATTTGGAGAAGGTCTTTCTTACTTTCATCTCCTTTAAGTGGTACATTCTTTATCTCAACACTAGATTTTCTTTCCGTCCTTTGCATTGCTTCAACCTTATTTTCCAATAAGACAATCTGTTCCCTGTCCTTTTTCTTCTGAGTCTCTAATTTTTCTATTTTAGCTTTCAGCTCCAAATTTTCTTCTGACAAATGAGTCAGTGTCGCTTGCACCATCGTACTCGTATGGTGAATGTCTTTTAAAGTAGCTAATATAACATTTTGGGTCTCTGCCAATCCATCTGTAAGTCCCTTCATTTCAGCTTTGAGGTCCATGGTCATCTCTTCAACCTGGGCTAGGGTAACCTCATTACTCCTCTTCCTTTTGTTACGTCCAGTAATGAAGTTCGGCGGAGTAGTGTTATCTAATGACAACATATCCGGAACAGAGTTTGATTTTTCTGGCGTCCTCATCATGTTGTGTAAGTAATTATTAGTTGTATAGTCTGCGTATAAAATTCAGTGTGCGACTGACCTTAATGCATGGAATTGTCAGTAGGCTCTAACCGGTTGTTAGCTGGCGCGACGCGACGTTTACAGCGACGAGTTACTAGTCGAGTATATATCGGGGTGTTGGGGGGCGTCTTGTTTGTGCGATTTTAGACCTTATGTCGCGTAGACAGCAGCACACGTCCGTTCGCGTCGAGACCACAGAGGGAAGAGGATAGTATTTAGTACTTACACAAACATTATTTAAGTATGTAATTAATATTTTCGGGTAACCTGTGCAAATTCCAACCTTAACTATCACGACTACACAGCCTGGTGACAGACGGACGGATTCTTAGAAACAAGGTCCCATTTTACCCTTTGGGTACGGAACCCTAAAAAAGCGACCTATTTCACGCCACTGGGACTATTATTTGCGCTGTGACTGGAGTTAATAATTTAAAACGGTACTTGAAGGTATTCAACAAGTTATGGGCCCAGCAGGTTGTGCACACAAGTTGGGCAAATGTTTTGATACTTTGTATTGTCGGGGGAGAGTGGACTGGGGGTAGTTCAACTTTCGCTTTTATTTAAGGTTTGTATTGTCATAAAATATCAGAAGCAGTTATGATATTTAAAAATAGCCCAATTTCATGTGATAATAAATATTTTTTGTAATATATTTTAGTATAATGTTATGTGAATCTAGTAAGATTTTTTGAATAATATCCCAATTTTTGGAGATAAAATGTGATAGGACGAATATACGAACAGAAAGACGAATGATAAAAGTGAGTGAAAGAAAAAATGTTTTACCGACTCTACTTAACCTGGAATAAGATGATTATTCAGGATTTTATAAATCTAAAACTTAATGTACTAAAAAAACTAATTATTATCGATCTGCCTACTATCCCCTTAGATTTCCAAAGATACACCTACATAGTAACCACGAAACTAATTTAACACGAAAATAAATTTATTTAAAAAACCTACAGTTTATATGCTTAAAACCAACGCACCAAAAAAAAAAGGTAGCACTCCGGGAGTGCCGGCAGAAGTGAAAACTTCAATATTAACGTTGTGTTTAATTATAAGTATAAAAGTACTATCATTTATGAGGTAGAATACAATGTTTATGTTTTTATTTTTCGCCCTGTGCCGCCAGAGCAGCAGAGCAGCACACTCAGGCACGGTAGAAAGAGTGGGAGATACTAGTTCCTCTCCCTTCCCCTCGATCTTACGCTTTTTCGATCAGCATCACGTGACCCTGACGCGAGTTTGAAAGTTTTTACCCACCCAGCGCCGCTAAAGAAGTTTTCACTTCAAAAAACAACAAATTATATAATCATCATTATCATCATCAACCTATATCAGTCCACTGCTGGACGTAGGACGTAAACGCGCTCATCCAATATTTGCTATTAAATAATCACTTGACCAACTGCATTACGCCACACTGTGGTCAAGTACTACATAACTCGGAATGTCCACAAGTAACATTTCCGCGTTCCGCTAAGTACGCAGGTAACTACGGGGGGTAGTTTTAGATTTATTCACTACTGGGGGGAAAACGGGGGGTGAAATTCTGACGCCAGTGTTGCTAGACTATGCACGGTTTTTGCATTGTTTTCGGTAAAAATACAGCGTGATTTTTAAACTTCTTCGTTTTCAGATGAGTTTTATGTATTGTATGTTACACTATTGCTTCGCCAATTATAAACCGAATTTGATGATTCGTTCATATTTCAGAGGTAATCCCAATCCCAGATAACTCTGATCTGTCAATAAATGTTATTCACAAACAAACTTACGACTATTATAGTATTTGCAAAATGCACATAATGTTAGTAAATAAGAAACAGTTGAAATATCTACAGACCGTTGCAAACGATCTATAGATAGCTCAACTGATCGAAATCAGTACCAACCCGAAGAGAACAAGTCTGATTAAGATCGTACAATCGTATTTTTTAATGCTGGACGATCGACACAACATCATCTAACCCCAAGCTAAGCAGAGCTTGTGTTATGGGTAGGTACTAGAAAACAGACATTCTTAATACAATGCATTACCTACATAGATAAGATAGATATTTTTTATTATACATAATATATAAAATACCCAGAACAGCCGGAATAAATATTTGCATATCGTACAAACATTTATCCCAAGGCGGGAACCGAACACGCAACCTCCGCGTCGCAGCATTTATTGTCAATGGTGATTAAATTCGGCTTTATCGACTTAGTAAAAATACAATTATAAGATAAACATCCAAGCTTTGATGAATTAGCGTAAATTTTTCACTCAAAAACAAATTTCCAATTTACTGCAAAATCATCTTTAATCCCTTATTTCAAGAGTTATTTTCAGAACGTTGATCGTTATCCCCCGATCGGAGTGACTTGCGAATTGATACCTTAAGTTGAGAGCCGTATAATTGGTTTTCCGTTACTCGACTGCTTTGATTAATTGTTTGGTTATTTCTGGTTCGGTAGCGAGGAAATAGATCTTTTTAACCTTTCAAAGGCTTTGGGAGTTGTAAAACAATTATATTTAGATTATTATATATTTATTTTTTATCTCCTCTTTTTCTTGCAAACTGCCTATACGCCATTGAGCTAGAGTTTGTTTTTGTTTCTCGTCGCATTCGACATGAATGGTAAACACCCAGCAGTGTCTCCATGTGAAAAATTCATATTTAGATTTAAAAATAACTTAAATAAAATTAGATATGTACGTCTTGACGTCATTTATTCAAGGTACACTCACGTACAAAGTTAGAAGTTACACTGCGCTGAGACGCGTTATGATTGTGTAAATGTTGCTTAAGTTCAATTAAAAATATAAAAGATTTTCTAAAACTAAAAGATTTGAAGAAACTTAACATCATATATAAAAACTAGTACAGTTCCCATATAAAAACTGAGTACTTAAGTAATTTCACCTTAATTAATGTATACTTTAACAACGTAATGTCAGAAAATAAGGTGGACCGATGACCTGGTCAAAGTTGCGGGAAAGAGCTGGATGCGGAAAGCTAAAGATTTAAGAAGAAGAAGAATTAATGTATCTCTTGATAAGAGAATTAATAAATCTGAACCACTCATCCAAATTCTATTTGAAACCAAGCGTGTCAAAAAGCATACCCAATTACTAAGAAAACCCCGATGTTTTCCTCCACCACGGAAACACACTGCACACTGACCGATCCGACGTCTAGATTCATTCCATTTTTTTTTATTTAACCTTTACTGTCCCACTGCTGACCTTTTCTTCCATTCCTTTCTATCAGCCGCCGCTTCCCACCAGGCTCCGTCATATGTACTCATTGTGTGACGACTGTTGCCCATCTATCTTCATGGTCTTCATTCCATTATCATATGTAAATAACAGATTTTTTAAAATCACTTTCACTAAGCTTAACTGTCAGTATTTACCAAATGTACAGATGTTTGTCAGTTTACTGAGCATGAACATGCCATCGCGACGATTTCTAACATCGTATCGTTATCGTGTCGTCAGTACAAAAACCTTTCAACCGTTTACCAATTATTTCGGGCCTTCCGATTTCTGGGAAAGGTTCTCCTAAATACAAGCCATATTACACCGACCGCGCCTAATCGGAACTTAATAGACACTTTTCTATCCTAAGTGTGGCTGGTGCTAAAATTTTATATGCTTGTACAGATTCTGGGTTTCCGAAATAACGGTGAACTCGAACGGTGTTCATTTATCGACCGTAATTTCGGAAATAATAGCTATAAGGTCGCCTCGTTGTACTTTATTATGCTATCTATCGCTCATTGTATGTACTTAATTATGATCTAATTTATTATACATGTAAATAAAAATTGTTTAAGGCTTCAAGCAAGCTTATCGAGATTCGAGCAATACATAAGACCTCAAGAAGATACCAGTACCCCAAGTACAAGTTAGTGCACACACGGATCGTAGAGACGCAATCGCCGAGCGCCACCAATTTTGTATGGAGATCCAAGCAGCGCCTCTAGCACAGGACCACAACGATAAAACGCTGTGTAGTATGAACACAAGAAAGTCTAACCCCGGAACAAATAAGACATTAGATCAGAATAAAGAAAACGTAACTTTCAAGTATGGTTTTAATTTAGTTCCACGGAGCCTGTTGAGAGCAGCGGCTGATCGGAAGAATTGGAAAAAAAGGATATACCTTTGCCCAGCAGTAGGAAAGCACAATAGTTAGAAAAGACAATATTTACAGATAACACGCAATAGTCTTTAAGTCTTTCATCTAGGTTCCAAAGTCTTTGAGTACTAGCACGTATACAGAAATTTGGCTCCCATTTTAGGGTCCAAAGGTCCGTTGGTACCTTTCCAAACAAGGTTTGTAAAGATTCTAAACACGATCGTTGTTAACTTGTTGATCCGGAATGCGACACGACTTGAATTTAATTTATTGACCTCGAGGTCAATATGACTGATGTTCGTCTCATTTCATATACGACCTTACTTTATCGTCGCTGCGTCAGACTATTTACTGACGCAAAGTGATTCTGTAAAATCACAAGAAACATTTAGAATTGTTGTACGTGATTCTGTCAACTTAGTCTTTGAAGCCTAGTTAGAAGGCGGTAAGAATAAGAATAATCAACTCTTATATAAATAAAGCTTTTAAAAAGGTCGAATAACAGTTGCTGCGACTGTCAAATAGATTTAGACAGATAAGTTTATAATCTCAGCAACTCTTTTCTTACTCCTTTTAAAGATATATAAAATAGCTGTTCGTTTTCTATAAATAAAAATCGCTGTTATAATAAGTAATGTTTATAAATATCAATTTGCAACATTTAATATTTAGAAAATCTTTTATATTCTTCAAATACTAAGCTCAAACTTTTCTCTGAGCACTACAGTAACCGTACTTTTAAAGTCTTAAAGTCCATTTCCACTGACCGTCACGTCCCGCCACCTCTAGTTAAGACGTCGATGCATCCGGCTCGAAAGACCAAAACAGTTTGAACTTCGAACATTTTCTGCTGCGCTATTGTTTCGAACTAGTTACAGACACGTCAAGTCTGGGTAAGTTACTGTCTAGAAGTTTGGGCTAGATCTAGATATACCTAAGACCTAGGTCAAGACGGGATGAAGTAATAATGTTGAACTACTTAGTGTTATTGGAAATTTCTAAGTTTTGTATCTAACTTTGTAAGTACTAATGAGAACAAATTAAATTTTGTCGTAAAATTGGTATTATATTGGGTTATTTTTTTCTTATTTTCTTACTGAATATTACGTACGTTACGATACAACTTGAAGTGTAAATCGGATTTAACTGTAGATACGTACCTGAAACAAAATAAAATGCATCGTTAGAAAATTAATTAAAAACACTTTAAGCTTAGTCAAATATATCAAAAGACATTTAATTAAAACAATTCTTAAAATAACTAAAACTTAAGGGATTAATCTTGAAGTTTCTCCCTCAAAGATAACTACGAGGTATCAAATGTAAATCAAGCCAAATAGTTTGACAATTCCGATGAAACTCCAATTAAACTTCGACCGTATACACACGCATTCGATCGCTGGTTGTGCCTTTTACGTACAACACGTACAACATTCATTTATTTCATTTATGGATTTTTTCGTAACACAACATACGTATAAAACAGGGAGGTAAGTATAAAGAAAAGAAAACCGGGAATAATTTTCAGTATAATCTACTGAAAATTATCATACAAACAACTTCATAATGATAATGAAACATGATAAAAAATATTTTCTTATCATCTATCTAGAATTTGATTTTAATTCATTTATTTTAACGAAAAAAGAAACACGAACATTGGGCATTGGGGAACTATATAGATTGCTGATAGAAAACTCATATTACAACCAAAGATTTACTACCAACAAGAAATTAAATGAAACTTTTGAAGTAACCTTCGACACAAAGTCTAATTTAAAATATTCTTTATTCCGTAAGAAAAAAACAAAGATCATTTAGAATGCTCTAATACACTAGGACTAGATGATTCTAGGTTCCTCGAACAAATTCTAGAAGAACGGGCAATAAACCACGGCTTCGTTCCTACCGTTTTAGCATTATGGGTTAAAATTGTGAATGTGTGATTGCGTGCGGGCCTATACAGTCGAACCCGAGCAGATGTCGTCACAGAATTGTCAAAGTGTTTAATTGAATCGTTCATTGTAGGAAGCGTTTGTATGTGATTTGTTGGACTAATTTATGAATTTTGTTGCCTAAAGATTTGTTTAATTACAATAATGAAATAATATTAATTGTTTCGAAACTAGGTGCAATTATTTTGGCTTAATTTATTCGTTATATCTCTAGTCCAACTTTAGGCTTACAAACGTCACGCATAGTAGGTACAAGCTTTCGTTTGAGATAATTCATTCTATTTTTTTTTTTGCTTTTTTTTTTTATAAATCGAGAGCATGATTCTTTTCACGACATTCAAACTTTTGTGGTTTCAGACTTGTCCATCACCGCCCTTTTCAAAAACTACCCTGTACATAAACAAAAAGTTAATTTGTATCAGAAATCAAACCCGCACCAACGTTTACTTACATAACTTATCAAATCAATAACTCAAAACTTAACACGTTAGATACCTAATAAATATCTAAACTAATTTAACTTTAGTTTATTTCCAAACACTATGATGACAAATCTAGAAGATTATTACGCAATTTGCCAAACGAAAATAACTTTTATTTTAACGCAATAAGATTCAGAATACTTACATAGCTAACACATAAAATGTATTAGATTATTTAGCCATGCGAAAATGAGTCTTAAATCTACGAGATAAGTACAAAATATTATCTACTTATTTGATTTTAATTTTATTTCACAAATTGTATTATATATTTTTAATTTTTATTATGTACTTAATTGATAAATGTTAAGTTATAACACATAATTTAATATCTTAATGTGCAATGTCTGCGTTTGCTACTCCCCTTCTCAATCTTTCGGCATTACTGAAAACCAGCGCTGGTGTAGAGCCCAATGTTTCTCCACCAGCACAAGCTGAGTAATGGCCTTTTTCAGTTATTTTTACATGTAATAATTATGTCGTTTAAGTGTACTAGCATTAAGTTTTTATAATAACTTGTAGCGTGTGACATGGCCCTTACACAACCACAGACAGCAACTATAGATCAACTCCCGGCAACGTCAGTGAGTTAGTAAGTCTGTGCCGGTCGAATATAGAATCCAAGATGTAATGTTCAACAGTTTATACGTTTAAAATATAGAATTATGTAAAATCTCAGTCATCTTAAGTAATTATGTAAAATGTGTTCGACAATTATAAAGCCCACAGTTAAAAGCAAGACCCGTTCGTTTTATTCTGAGCTAGCCGCTGCTAAAAACTGAAATAAAGTACTTATTCTATTCTATTCTATTCAAATTCGATGCAAAAATCACTCTTATTACTATAAGATAAGATTCTAAATTTGTCACAGCACATCTTGATTGAAAATCACTCCTAACTTCATTAGCATAAGGTGTCTTATGGGAGGGAAACTTTTGTCATGCAAATGTATATCTTATTTCATAGTAATTAAAGTGGTAATAGGTTAAAGCTTTCAGAGAGATATTTGTTGAGCTTAGGTGGTCTAGTGGTAGCTTTTAGATGCCATGGACGTGAGTTTTATAAAATTGATAGTTATTTAACAACGGTAATAGGCTTGTAACTTGTCGTGTACAGAATAGAAACTAGTGCTAGGAAAAGTGCCTCATGTTTGGACGCGCTTATGACTACCCCATTCAGAGATTGCTACCTATCGAATATACATAGACGGAAAGACCAAATTAGAATTATTATAAACCAGAAAAAGAGAATCAAACCAGGTCCATACCTAGTGTGCAGTAGCAGTACATCCCTTATCTAGCTCTTTCACAAGAAACTATCTATAATATTTTTCCCCTTATATAATAACAAACACATAAAATATAATTCAAAATCTTCACAAAATCAGCATCAATTCCATATCCTTCATCAAATCAATTGGTCCGGTATTATCGTGTCAGAGAAATGTGTACCCTCGTCCAAGGGATTAGAGAGACTACAACCGATTGACACGACTCGCGGTAACAAGCTGCTTATTATAAGGGATTTAGGAATGTCTCGTGGGTCGTAGGTTCGAATCTTGGAAATATTTTTACATTTGAATGTGTTGTGTTCGCTCAAACGAAGGTTAATAAAATTTTAGATTTTTAACAGCTCATATGAAGTAATAAATGAGTGATGATAAAATAAAAGCAAGTGAATTGAAACAAAACGATGTGATAAGCTCGACATTCAATAAACTTAAAAATATGGTTGTCTGTAAAGTCGGTTTACTGACAATAGTTGAACGTGACAACGTCACTTCATGGAACGCTTCAGAACGCCTCATGAGTCCTGTTTTTTCGTGCGTGAAGCCGGCTCTATCGAATTATAAGACGTTGTCACGTCAAAAAAAAATTGTCAGTCAAGTCAGTCAATCGTCAGGTCGGCTGTCATTTTAGAGGCACCCAATAACAATAAGCCATCTTTTATTAACCTATACTTTCCCATAGCTGGGCAAAGGTCTCCCTTCTACTCTTCCAGCCAATATAATAACAATAAGCCATTAAAAAAAGGAAAGTGTTTTCTTTATCCAAGAAAGTTATGGCAAATACTGTCAAAACGGTCATTTAAATTCAACCACCATCTCTGTCAAGATTTAGAGGCATCTTCAAGAATACAATAAACCGTGAACCCGCTATAACTCCGTGACGTGCGGCGTTTACGAGCGCGCGAGCGTGCACGGAGCCCTAACTGGGTAACTATGAACCCTTTGGATAGGTCTGTACCACTTCGAACTGGCACCTAGGATGTACGTCCAAATGATTTTTTTTACTTTAAATAAATAGGGTAACAATGAACCCTAGGCTAGGTCTGTTCCACTTCGAACTGGCACCTAAAATCACCTAGGTAGTATGTAAATCCACTTCAACTCTAGTCGCGAGGAACTGGCACCTAGAATCTAGGATGTTAGACCAAATGATTTATATATGTACTTTAAATAAATAAATAAATATTCATGGACATTTTACACATCACACTCTAATCCCAAACTAAGCAGAGCTTGTACTATGAGAACTAAAAACATACATAGAATAAATAATAAAACCCAGACACAGAACAAATATTTATGTTCATCACACAAATATTTGCTCTGAGTGGGAGTCGAATCCACAACCTACAGCATGGAAGGCAGAGCTACTACCAAGTGAGCTGTGACGCCTGTCAAATTCGGCCAGACAGAGTAGAACTTTTCTCTAAACTCACTATGTAATATTCTGGTGTTTTCTGTTATCATTCAGTGACACGGACGAAGGTGGCCATTTTTATTATTTCTTTAGTATCAAGGTGACAGTCGGTGAGAAATTGTTTTATTATTTTAGGTGTGAATAACGAGGGTTTCTGTAATCTTTAAACGGTGAAGGAACATTATAAAAACATTTTTACGACCATTATAATATAAATCCGTTTTTTGTTATCTATACTAATATTATAAAGAGGTAAAGTTTGTATGTTTGTATATTTGTTCAATTGTAAGGGGTAATCTCGGGATCTACTGAACCGATTTTAAAAATTCTTTCACCATTAGAAAGCCACATTATTGCTGAGTGTCATAGGCTATATACAAAACCGAAAAATAAAAAGGCTTTTACGTGGTAGTCCGTTTTGCAAAGCGAATCGGAGAAAAAACGGTCGAATTATGCTCAACGAAGTGGGCACGGGTCAGCTAGTCTATTTATAATTTCAGTTTTCATTATTACATTTTAGGAGATATTATTAATACTTACATTTTTTTTTTCTACCATAACAATAATTTATGTTATGAATTAAGCTTGTTCCGCAAAAACAATGATATAAACACTAACCCCCTATCTTATAAAAAGTTAGCGTTGACTTTAAGTCATCATTACGTATGGTAATCAATACTTCAAGTCTACGCCAACTTTTTATAAGATAGACCGTAAAAATTGTTCTAGGGTACAGAACCCACGACCTAGTTTAGGCTTCACTTTACTATTTACATTATGTTTTCTAGTGTACCTACGTCCTGTCTGTAGAAACTAAATTAAAAAAATAAAAATAAGTCTGAGCAGCTCTGATTAAAATGAAATTGAAATATTTTATTGAAACCAAAATTATGTTATAGGTATTTTAAGTGGTTTTGTAGTATGCAAAGTTACCCCCTATCTTATGAAAAGTTAGCGTTGACTTTATGACATCATTACGTATGGTAATCAATACTTCAAGTCTGCGCTAACGTTTTATAAGATATACCGTTAGTCACTGTTGTCGTTATATTTTGAAGGGAGATTTCTTAAAGCGTGTTAACTTACTTATGTAAACAATATTAGAGTATTATAGCCCATTTAGTCTAAAATAATGTGGTATCGGAAACCATTTTATCGTAGGTACGTGTGAGAAGCGAACTTTAACAGAATTTACTTGTTTATAATTCTGATATGTTTACGTATAAGAAAATAATGATACTGGCTAAACAATTTTATTCACAAACCAAATTACAACTATTACAGTATTTACAAAATGTACATAGGCATATAAAATACATAAAAAACAGTTGAGCTATCTACAGACCGTTGCAAGCGATCTATAGATAGTTCAACTGGTCCAAATCAGTACCAATCAGATGGGAAACCCACGACCCACAGCAATGGAAGGCAGAGTTATTGAGCTGTGTCGATGGTCTCAAGGATCATTTAGAGTCATCCTATATTTTAGGTGATTCTAGAAGCCAGTTCCACGCAACCAGAGCCTAGGAGAACGGACAAGAAACTAAACTACGGCTTGGTTCCTACGGTAGGAACCAGGCCGTTGATTCTTGCCCGATGCAACGGTAGGAATCCTACCGTTCCATCCATCCATAAAACAACTTGCGGTTATAATAAAGGTAGGGAAGTAAGATAGGATGTTTTTGTTCTAGGAAGTAGATTTTTTACATATTGATGGCCAGGTCGGTTTTCTTTTTTGTTGAATATTTATTTTGCATATTAACTTGAATGACCTCTCTCAGGTGGAGTAAGGTGACAGAATGGTGGCCTAGAGGACATACAAGAGGCCTTGGCAGACCAACAGCCAGATGGATGGACGATATCGTTGCCGTACAGGGTAGGACCTGGATGCAAAAATCCCCATTAAGAAAAGAGTGGCGTCTAATTCTAATTCTAAGTGGGGGAATGAGATCTGCACTGACGTCCCGCAATGGGGTGTATTGTGCATTATCCCCCTGCTAACCTCAAAGAGTGGCGTTTGAGGGAGGAGGCTTATACCCAGCAGTGGGCTAGTACGGGCTGCCGATGATGATAATGAATGACGTCTAACCGTAAAAGCAAGTTTTAACATAAATTACGGGGAGAATATCCGCCCCTGCATCTGACATTAAACGAAGCTGAAAATAAGCAACAGCTTCTCGGAAACTTACCCGATAACGGTATTTAATTAAACTATACCGTAAAAGCCTTAGTAAGACGGGTTTATAATATTTATTTTTAAACTTTTCACTTGGAAAAAAACATTTCTTTGACTACACTTAATATGGTATTTTGAGGTTATATTTAGTGGCACCCTTAGCGAAGATATTTTGTTTTTAAATAATATACTTATAAATGGAAGCTCTTGTTTTCAAATACATATACATATAGTATTAATAAATATTTATTGTCTGGAGTACTTAATTCTTCTTTTATACATAACATCTTTTAGCGTAAATACTTCAGTCTTGCCATTGTAAATTAGTATCTATATATATATATAATATATATGTATACTTACCCGCTATCTTATAAAAAGTTAGCGTAGACATTATGTCACCATTACGTAGGTATGGTAAATCAATACATCAAATCTGCGGTAACTTTTTATAACTTTTTTTACCGCACCAGATCGGTCGTCAAAACTCTAAAAGTTAGTATCCCGATTGTCAAAATATAATATGAAATATTATACACATCTCAAATATAATTTAAAAAGTGTAACATACATTCATTATATCGTCACATCACTTTCTCTGCAGCCATCGAACCGAGACAATGAAATATGATGCGCGCACGCAACTTCCTATAACACTGCGGTAGCTCAATTCAATAAATTATATTTAGATTTTCTATTTTAATTAACACATGAGACTATGATTTATGATTTCTTAAAGTATTATTTTTATAAGTAGGTAGGTATGTTTAATGTACATATTGATCATTGTTTTTATTCTGTAGTAAATTATTTTAATTTTAAGTTTGAAATTAATATTGCGATACCCTTAAAGAGGGTTCATGTGTGAAACTAACATTAACAATATTTGTAACCTGACATGTACCATTATGAATGCAATAATAAAAAAATAAATAAATAATGCTGGACAATAAATATATTGAGTATTGTTACGCGATTATTCCGCTAATTATATGAATCGTTTTCGATAATTTTAATTACTTTTCTATTTGAAGTCTGATTTGTTCATTAATACTTCTAAACACAAAAAGTTCAAAATAAAGTTGTAAGTCGAGACAATTCATATTGAGGTACTTCATTTATTTTCAATTAAAATTATAATAATGATCGTAATATAATATATCTTCGACAATTCTCTATGATCCTTGTGATTCTACAATAAAATACCTTTTACTTTCACAGGTAAATAACTAAGGTACTTGTACTATTTCAGTAAGTATATTTTTCTATTTGGTTGTCTGATCGATTCATCCAATAAGTTTAAGTGTAGTCGAGAGGGTTGTCGAATCCGGTTTAAATAAATAATAAATAGTCGAAGACATTTCACAAAACACGCTCTAGTCTCAAACTAAGAAAAGCTAGATAGAACCAGATAGAATACTTATATGAGAACTAGATAAATGAATAAATAATGCTGGACAATCCACACAACATCATCTAGCCCCATGCCAAGCAGAGCTTGTGTTATGGGTACTAGAAGACTGACATACTTAATACAATACATTACATAGATAGATATGTTTTATTATGCATATAAAATACCCAGAACACCCGGAATAAATATTTGCAGATAGTACAAACATTTATTCCAAGGCTAGAATACATATATACTTATCTTTTTTTGTAAATATATTATTTATCGCTTGCGATTTGATTCGCATTCGTCTCATGTTACTTTTTCGGTGTAACAAGTAACCTGTGTTAATTCAGCAGTGGGTCATAGGTTTGATCCCCGCCACGAACAAGCATTTATGTGATTTGATATCACATAAACGTTGATGTTTTTAGTTTTGGTATATTTTATGAATGGATTTACCAAAAAAATGTATGTAAGTATTCCAGAGCACAAGCTTAGCTTAGGGAGCATAATTTATAAAATGTTCATGAATATTTATTTCAACATTTTCTCAGCGTTTCTGTCAACCATTGCACATTGCCAAGTCTATTGTCCCATAACAAATATTTCTAAGTACTTTCGTATTCCCTACTCAAAACTTTGGTGTATAGTGCGATTAGTGCGGTGACAGCCCTACAGGCCCTCGGGAAGGAACCACTTGATTGTGAACTCACTCAGTACTTCGGTTCACTTAGAGTATTTTTTATTACTGCTTTATTTTTTTTTTTGTTTTTTTGAACTAGATGAGCCGTTTCAATCTACGATTATAATTTGTCATGAGCTTTCGGTAAAACGCAATTCGCACAATGGTACGCATACCGCAGTGGGAATCCTGTAAAGATTTTTTTCGGAAACTGAACATATTGACCGTTCCTAGTCTCTACATACTTGTGGTACTACTGGACATTATTAAAAACCCACTTAAGTATGAGACAATTGAGCAAAGAAAAGAAAGATTACTTACTAGACGCAAAGACTTAGCGGCAACAGTCAAGCCGCAACTAAATGTCGTTATGCATGGCTCTTTGTATCAAGCGGTCAGACTTTTTAACTCTCTGCCTACGGAATTGAAGGTTTTGGATAGTCCCCTTAAATTTAAAAACGAACTTGGAAAAATTTTGTTGCAAGGAGTTTTTTACTCAGTTGAAGAGTTCCTAAGCAGATAGTTTATTATTATTATTATATATTTTTTTTTTAAATCTTTATTTATTTAGTACTTATGTAATATTATAATTCTTATTTATATTGAATTAGTTGTAAGTTAAAATAATTTCAAATACAATTGTACATTGTTAATGAATAAATAAATGAAATGAAATGAAACGAAAATTTATCACGAAAACTCTGCGATATCGAAAAGTTACGTATAAATTATATATTAATCTGTTGAAGACTGTCTGGTAGAGGTCGCTGTTTAGCGATAAGGCCGCTTATTTCATGTCATAGATACTTGATAGGTATTCTACATATTTATATGTACGTTCCCCGGATACTCTCACACAAAGATCACAAAAATCCCTACAGTCTTTAATAGATATGGTAGTAGCACTTTCCTGGACAACTTTAAGAATCAAAATAATCTTCAAGACACGAATCAACGACTTTAGTGCATGACTTTTGAACCCTGCCTTAAAGAATGAATGAATTAAAGGCACGTCAACAAATGAAAAAAAAAACAGTCATAAAAACATTGTAGTTTGCGTGATTGCATACAAATCAGCATAAAAACTGGAAATTCAACGAAGCGACATAAAATAGCATAGTTACTATAATCGCAGTAATTGGTTCACCGCGCAAAACACGAACAATAACATTATTTTTAATACTTTGCGTGACTCAAAAGTGGAATATAGTAGAATACGATAGTTTATTGTACAGATAAATATGCTAAATCATATATAAGTGAAAGCCCGCTTTTTATTTAAATTCCGCTTTCATTGCGAGTTCGATTCCCGCCTGGAATAAATGTTTGTACCATCTGCAAATATTTATTCCGGGTGTTCTGGGTGTTTAATATGTATAATAAAAAATAAGTACTTATGTCAGTTTTCTAGTAGGTACCCATAACACAAGCTCTGCTTAGCTTGGGGCTAGATGATGTTGTGCGGATTGTCCAGCATTATATATATATTTATTTTATTTTATTTATTTATTGTGATATACCCTGTACCTTATATAATATTTGAAAAAAATATATACTTAACACACAACTCATAAATCATCTACCAATAATTGTCAGCTGATTATTTTAAACATAAAAAAAAGCTTGAGTTAAAAAAACACATTAATCAATGACAACCGATACAACAAAAGAATTACTCAAAGAACAATAATTCCGAAAATAATCCCTTCTCCGGACGCAAAGTGTCAAACGTGACACAGAACTGTCAATGTCAGTTTTGACAGTTGACGCGCGGGCGGACCGCATCCGGAGATCACATGGATTGTTGTAATTATAGGATCAAATGATGTTTTCAAATTCTTAATTTGCTGGTTGGTTTAACATGACATAATTAAAAATAAATAACTTACACTTGTATGAAAGTATTTTTTTTCAATAATGTATACCTATTCTATATAATGTCATACAGTCTATTTCATAATAAGTTAGCGCAGACTTGAAGTATTGATTACTATACGCAATGATGACATAAAGTCAACGCTAACTTTTTGTATAATAGGGGGATAATCTTTAGTAATCCAAATTTCGATTAGATTAAATCCCCATAGTTTTGCGAATAATTTTTATTTTGAATAGTTGCATTATATAGATATTAATCACTTTAATCACAGCTATTTCCTCTGTAATTAATCAAAATCAAATCACAATACTGCTCCCCTTAATTTTTTTTCCAGCATTTAAAATTAATAAGTTAGGTTTAGATTTAAAGTATTTATTTTCATAAAAACAGGGTGTTATTTACATAAATATATCTTAATAGTAGGTTTGTATGTTGTTTCTTTAAAGTAGGTTAGTAAAAAAATTAAATTGCAAGCTACATAGTTACCTACATTTATAAGAAAAATCACACGGTTTGGCTCAACAATATTTTTACTAAACCAAAGTATTCCATTACTCTTAGAAAATAAAAACAGGTACTATGGCACCTTTTTCTTATGCATACTTTGTGTAAAAAGTGAAACATATGAACGCTATTTAAGCGGAAAAGCGTCTCCAGAGAGCTTTTAAAACTACGCTACGGATATGATATGTAATTTTGTATACTAATATAAGCTGGGGCCCGCGACATCTTGGAAAAATCACACAATATCTTTATAAATTGTAGCTTAGGTGTTCTGATACATAAGTTCTGACGACCGATGTGGCGCGGCGGGCGAAGGTCCGCCTGCGACGCGGAAGGTTGCGGGTTCGATTCCCGCCTTGGAATAAATGTTTGTATGATCTGCAAATATTTATTCTGGGTGTTCTGGGTATTTATATGTATATAATAAAAAAAATATCTATCTATGTAATGTTATTGTATTAAGTATGTCAGTCTTCTAGAACCCATAATACAAGCTCTGCTTAGCTTGGGACTAGATGATGTTGTGTGGATTGTCCAGCATTATTTATTTATAAGCTACATTATTGTAAAGTTTCATTAAAATCCATTCAGTTGGTTTTACTTGAAAGAGAATTAAACATAGAAACTTTCTTAAAACTTTTATATTATTAATAGAATAGGATAGAATATGAAGTATACTTTTAAGATACATTTAAAAAGAAATTAAGATGTACTGAACTATAAATTAAATACTTTTAGGAATTGTTGAGTTATAAGAATTTAAAATAGCTGAACGTAGTTATTTTGAAAGTAGTCATTATATTTTCCTAATGATACGTATTTTACACTTTTAAAACTCCACCAGTGGCTCGTAGCGTTTTTATAATAATGTTAAGGACATGATTAATTTAAAATGATGCAATAATTGAATTTATCTATTAATTCTCATTTTATATACCCAAGACATTTTATTTCAAAATATATTTTAAGAAATCGTAGGCTAAATATTAAAATATAAAATAAGCAAACCTTTACTCGGCCACATTTAAAGTCGAAATATGGGTGTTTAAATAAACTTGCAGCAAGATTCCCGTGCAAACTTATAACTCAAAAGTTTAAAAAGTAAGTTTCAAAAAAAAAAAAAAAAGTACTCACGTAATGTTAGTTAAAGTTGGAGTAGCATCTTGTAGAAATACTTAGGAAACACCTGAATAAGGTAGAAAGTATGTCGGTAAGCTGTTTTAAGTTTATTTAACACTCGCTGTCCCATAACCAGGCTTATTTAAGTAAATTAATCTTTTAAATCAATAAATATTTAAGTACTTTTTCACGCATCACTCTCTAGTCCCAAACTAACCATAGCTTGTACTATGAAAACTAAATTGCTGACAGAATAATTTTATAACATTTTTTTTTGTACATAAAGTAGATACATATTTCATTTCATTTATTCAAGAACAATTTAAATCGTATTTGAAATTATTACATTAATAAAACAACACAAAACATAAAGCATACATAGAATACATAGTAACACCCAGACACAGAACAAAATTTATGTTCATCACACAAACATTTGCTCCGAGTGGGAATCGACCCCACGACCCACAGTATGGAAGGCAGAGCTACTACCAACTGAGCTGTGACGCCTGTTTAAGCAGACACTTTCTAACTTAAACGGTCACCTAACATTCTTAAGTGTGTTTAATTTAAATTATGCTCCTTCAGGAATTTCAGGATACGAATTTTAATTGCTCAAGTGATTACTGAAAATATTGCAAAATGCTGTTAATTAAAATCTTGCGTACCTACTTAGGTAAATAATAAAAGTCCTGTAGCTCTACCATGAGTTTTTACTATATACATATATACTATACTCGCTAGCGTCTGTAGTTAAAAAAATGTATAAAGATTTGTACAGCGCCTCTAGCGGATAGTTGGGTACTAAAATTCGTAATAGAGTAAATAAATGCAAAATGATTGTATTTTTTCCCACGTTACAAAATCTAGTTCCCACATTACAAACTTTGCTTAGTTTAGTAGAAAAGTCCGTAAATATTGATACTGAAATAAATTATAAATCATCTATAGTAGATACTAGCTGACCCGTGCCCACTTCGTTGGGCATAATTCAACGTTTTTTCGTTGGGCATAATCAGATTCACTTTGCAAAACGGACTACCACGTAAAGGCCTTTTTATTTTTCGGGTTTTTATATAGCCTATGACACTCAGCATAATGTGGCTTTCTATTGGTGAAAGAATTTTTAAAATCGGTTCAGTAGATCCCGAGATTACCCATTACAATTTAACAAATACACAAACTTTACCTCTTTATAATATTAGTATAGACAACGGCCTATCAATACCCATTGTCAAAAGTCTGCCATCGACGACGCAGATCATAATAAAAGCTCATATTAATATCCTCTTAATAATGAATTAAAAAGTGATTAATCTCAAGGCCTTTTAGGTTGTTTCGCTAATGATATTGTAAAGGGAATTTATGAGATGGGTACAGTAATAAGGCTGTATGTACTTACGTTTATGTACACAATGTAATATGTATTAAATACTCAAGTGTACGTATTCGTGTGTATGATTTTGGGGTTATAGTAACAGCGATTTTATAAGCTTAGGTACGAATGTATCATCAATATATATCAGTCCACTGCTGGACGTAGGTCTCTCTGCAGACGCGTCACTGAGCCCGGTCTTTGCCATTTTTTCTATAAAACAAAAGACAGCCGATTTAAGTGAGAATTATTCAAACACTTGACTTTAGTAGAATTGCCTGTAGTGTTGACGAACAGAAGCCCTAAAAAAGAAGAAGAACGTAGTGTAATTAAGTGTAATAAAGTGGCGAAATTCTTCTCCAAATCCTATGGGAAACCAGTACACGAAGTTACAGCTACGTTGCAATATAGTTTGATAAATCAATCAAATATTTCTTTATTCAATAAAATCTCGCGTATCATTTAGAATCGTCTTACATACTAGGTGATTCCAGGTGCCAGTTACACGCGAGCAAAAAGAGTGCAAGGTGATGAATGTGGATGGATATAGAGGAAGAGGTAGGCCTAAGAAAAGATGGATGGATTGTGTGAAAAATGATATGGATGTGAAAGGAGTGAATACTGAGATGACGGATGATAGAGGAGAATGGAAGAAGAGAACATGTTGTGCCGACCCCACCTAGTGGGATAAGGGCAGGAAGAAGAAGAAGAACGTGTGTATTCAAACGCTATTTTAATAGCTCCCCACTAATCTCCGTATAAATTCATTCCTAAGAGGGCTTTCATCGCTACTTATCACATGAAGCAATAACACGACACACCCCCCGTGTCCCGACAGCCTTTTTGACAAAATTACTTAACACGTTGACTGATTTATTGTTTGGCTTTTTTGGGGTTATTGAATAAGTTTCGTAAGGTTTTATTATGTAAGGTGTTATGGGGACGTAAGGGTGAGAAAACTGGATTATTTGCACTTTAAAATAGGCTTTTATGGCTCGTTCTTTTGGTTGTGAGGGATGAGCTCGAATAAATGTTACGCACGTAAACGTGTCGCATAAGTATAAGAATCACTTATTTGCATAATACATATCATGAAAATAGATCTTCAGTAAAACAAAAGTATCAATATATTATACCAGCTATGTTTTGGTGTGTAAATATATATTAACGTAGCGTTAACGTAACGTTAGCACATTTAAGACACTGCGCGGTGACGCTGCAACTTTCAGCAACGTTTAGCGTCAACGCGTAGTGTCACTCGAATACGACACCGTTTCAATATGTTTGCGATTGTCACATTTATGATTGTGCCTCTGGTAACATTTTATTAGCACGATTTTGATATGATTTCTAGTCTATGATAGACTATGTGAAACAAGATATGACTTAGGAGTGAACACCGATACGGCTGATAGATGATATACTACATTTGACAGGTGTCACAGCTCAGTTGGTATTAACTCTACCTTTCATATGGGTCGTGGGTTCGATACTAATAACACACATTTTATGTAATAAATAAATAAATAAATAATACTAGACAACCCACACATCATCATCTAGCCCCAAGCTAAGCAGAGCTTGTGTCATGGGTACTAGAAGACTGACATACTTAATACAATACATTACATAGCTGGATATTTTTCAACACACACACAAACATTGATTTTTGTATTTAGAAAAAGTAGTCTATCAGCAATAGTGTTTACATAGCTTTGCTTAGTTTAAAACTAGATGGCGTTGCATGAAATGTCTACAAATATATATTTATTTGTATTGTATTCTAACTATTCCGGCATTTGACCCGTATTCCGATCCGATGGTTAAATTTGTCTTAACGTTGGATTCGCAACGACTAATTGCTTTCTTACCATTCCTACTTAATAATGGATGGTGTAAGTTAACAGCGAAATAAATAAATAAAATAAATAAATAAAAAATAATGCTGGACAATCCACACAACATCATCTAGCCCGAATCTAAGCAAAATATTATATACTTACAAAATTATGACTATTATAGTGATTACATTATTAAAGAAATAAATAGATATTCACGGACATTTCACACATCACATTCTACTCCCAAATTATGCAAAGCTTGCACTATGGGAACTATATTACTGATAGATCATTAAAATACATTATATTTGGTTTTTTTTCGTACATACATAGAATACATAGTAACACCCAGACTAGTACAAATATTTATGTGCATCACATAAACATTTGCTCTCAGTGATGATCGAACCCACGACCCACAGCATGAAATGCACAGCTACCAACTAAGCTGTGGCGCCTGTCATTGTTTTTAAGTCTAGACAATCTACATATTCCCGGCTGAAACCACCGGATGCTAGATGTATCATGTACTTGGCCGGATTCCTAAACTTAAAACTGTTGCCAAGTAGGTATTCTTTTAAGTGTGCATGCGCATTACGCAACTCAAGCGACTAGAGGTAATATAAACACGATCGCTGTACCTAAGTATTCCTAAAAAGGAAATAGTCGCGAAATATCCAATTATTAATTCCTCTAAGGGGATAACATATAAGTCAAGAGTATCCTATCCGAGAATTAAATTCTCGGGTAGGATACTCTTGACAAAAGTATAAAAATCCCCTTGTTTGGGGATTTTCAATGATTTTATGACAGCGTCACAGCTCGAACAGATAGGTATCGAACTGACGACCACAGCGTCAAAAGCTAAGCTATTGTTAACCATGTCACGAGATTAATCATCTTTATTTTAGAAATTTTGACCTTTTAAGCTGAGTTTGCAACTTTTTGACTCACATCAGCAAGCACACACTGTTTTTTTGTACTTTACTCATTACTTAGAAAATTCTATATTTACTATACTACACTGGCCTGCAAAAGTAAGTATCACACTTTTTAAATTGCTATAACGTTTTAAGTAAACAAGATATACTTTGATCGCAACCCAATTGAGCACGCCTGGGATGAGCTAGGAAGGCTATTCAGAAGCCGCAGACCACCACTTACCATCCTCAGAGCACCAAAACAGGCCCTGATAGAAGAGAATGGGTCCCCAAAAGCGGCTCCAAAACCTCGTTTTCAGTATGCCAAACCGGCTTGAAGCTCTAATCAGAGCCCGAGGAGGTAATACCAGTTATTACGAATGAAATAACATGTAAAACATAGTTAGAAAATGTTAGATGAGTTTTTAGACACGAAGCTAAAAATGGCTTTTTTATTGTTTATTATTTTTATAAGTTAATAATGTTACTCATGTATGCTTAAAAGAAAGCTAATGAAATTTGCTATAAAACATTTTTTATTTGAAATCTCTAACTTCTAGTTTAGAAGAAAAATAAATTCTAAAAGTGTGATACTTAGTTTTGCAGTCCAGTGTACTTTTGTGCGTGTAAGTTATAGTGTTTGACTGCGAGTGATGCCAAGTCTCTCTTTCTCTCTGTCTCCTTCCATTCTCTTGATAAACGCTCCTTCCATTCTCTTGATAAACGCTCCTTCCATTCTCTTGATAAACGCTCCTTCCATTCTCTTGATAAACGCTCCTTCCATTCTCTTGATAAACGCTGTCGCTCCGATCGAAGCACGATCGCGTAATGCGTTCAGACCCTGCGATGTTCAAATGTGGATGAGTGCATTTTACTCTGTAGTTTCAACACAGTTTATCCGCTGGGATTGTGGAATTATTCGCCTGTTTTGAATATAAATAAGTTATATTCTGTCGGTTTTATTCAGGAATATTCAAATTGTGACTAGTTCTGGAAGTAAAGTTATTCTACAAAACGGTGACGGGCTTGCAACTAGTCAAGAAATGCAAGATACTGCAAAATGGAGATTTTTTAAGATACATATAATGAATAAATAAATAATAAATAATGCTGGACAATCCACACAACATCATCTAGCCGCAAACTAAGCAAAGCTTGTGTTATGGGTACTAGAAGACTGACATACTTATTACAATACATTACATAGATAGATATTTTTGTTATACATATTATAAAATACCCAGAACACCCGGAATAAATATTTGCAGTTCATACAAACATTTGTCCATTTATTTTTACATATGACTTGTACTTTTTGTTTTACTCTTAAAAATGTGTATCTAGTAATACTTTTCTATGACTATTTTATTTAGAAGGTTTCTAAGTTTTTGTAAAATATATTTTTGGTTTATGAACCCGCGACCTCCCATACCTTAGCTCCTCCCATCAGTCGTGTCGTGACTCACCAAGACTCTGTACATTTACACCGCCACAGAACCGCCAACAGTCACTACTAAGCTTTAATTAAACACATTTCTTTGTAGACCGGCTATATTTCTTTGGGAAAGTAATTTTGTTTGTACACTTGTTTTTAAATAAACAAATTTGTAACTTTTCGGATGTTATGATTCCGGGAAGGAAGCCATTTTTAGGTTTTTAAGGAAAAAATCTTCGTAAATGTACTGCTTTGATTTTTAAATAATATATTTGTAGTATTTAAACCCTATATACTTACTTAAATAAATAAACGCAGGTAATAAATAACTATAAATTTGTTTAGCTGTTACATGTCAAGGGATAGTCACAGGTACGTCCTAACAAAAACCTATTTTCCTACACTATTTTACCATTCCTTTCTACAACCTATACTTAAAAAACATACCTACAAAACTATTTAAAACAGAGAACGAAAAAAAATAGGTACTTTTATTTTAATAGACAACATAAAAAACCTAAGTTTAAATTTTTGGCGTTTTCAATTTTGTCGAAACGTTTAAAAATTCACGACAATTTTAAAGTATAACAATGTTGAAAATAAATGTATAATATCAGTTATCTTCTCTAAATTCAGAGCGTAAATCATAAATTAGAATAATTGTTTAATGTTTCGTAAAAAATAGTCTACTTCTCTTTATTGAGCAGTAAAAAAGTCGTAACCGTTTTCGGGTTCCGCCGTACTAATATATAAACGACATTCAAATCACCTGCGACTGTTCTACACAATAGTTCAAGTATTTAAATATTCATGGATATTCCTATAATGATTGGCCAAAGACAGGGATTAGTGGAAGGCTTTGGGGGAGACCTTTGCCCAGCAGTGGGACAACATACATTGACAAATAAAAAACACCTAGTGTTAAAAAAAATATAGAATTATGAATTATAGAAAATAAATGTGCATGGACATTTCACACAACACTATCTAGTCTTAAACAAAAGCTTGATAAATGTCTGATATTATAGATATAAATCAATCAATAATTTCTAAATACATACATAAAAAACTCTCTTGATAAATTGTTACAGTAGCTTTGTTTAACTAACTTTAGACTATTACGTAAGTACATTATAATTGCTTATGTTCTAGATAGCGAAGTGTGGTATGCTCTAAATTTTTTTTTATATTTTACAATTTAATTTGGACCAACGGAACCCCTTACACTTCATAATGATTACAGTGGATAACGAGACACCATTTTATTTAACGACAGTACTCAAATAAAACACTTTTTAAGAGTAATTTGGTTATTGCATTATTTATTAATGGTAATTGCCTACTTATTATAATTAAGTGTACAACTCATGGGGGTTTAAACAGGTCAATGGGTAGGCAGAGGCTTGTCTACCTTAGTGAGCAAATAATTAGTGTAAACTTTCGTTAAAATGCCCCAGGAGTATATTATATTTATATTATTATTTTTGTTATACTGAATATCTTATTTTTCATAACATAACGCGTCCCACTGTTGGGCAAAGACCTCTAGTATTTCCTCTCATTCCTGTATATCTAAATCAAAATATTCATAAAATGATTAAAACATTCACGGTACAGGAATCAAACCCCATTGCTCACTTTAGTTAAGTGCGAAGTTAAATAGCCCGGATAATGTTAAGTGTGAGGATATTGCATGATTTATGAATGGATCATGTAATTCTCAGATAAACTTCGTATGCGTAACATTCGGGGATTTGGTTATAAAATATGGTAATTTTATGTTCAACTACGCGTTATTTTCACAGAAATGCGTAAGTTCGTTATTTTAGTTATGGAAACTAGTAGATGGCCCACCTGATAGTGATAACCAATATTACCATGGCTTACACTGAGTAGTATAAATATACACTAATATTATGCGTGACCCGAGGGCTGGTGAGTATCTGGCCCAGCGTATCAGCATTGCTATTCAGCGCGGCAATGCAGCCAGTGTCTTGTACCCGATTGGTATTGATTTTGATCAGTTGAACTATCTATAGATCGTTTGCAACGGTCTGTAGTTAGCTCGACTGTTTTTTATGTATTTTATATGCCTATGTACATTTTGTAAATACTGTAATAGTTTAAGTTTGTGAATAAATAATTTAGATACTAATATTATAAGAGGAATAGATAGATAAACATTTATTAGTCCCCAAACACAAAAACTAAAGAGGAAAGATTTGTATGAATAAACTCAAAATCTACGGCACCGATTTCTAAAAATCTTTCACCATAATAAAGCTACATTTACCCTGAGTAACATGGGCTACTTATTGCTAGAAAAGATTAGGTATCCTTACTAAAACTTTTACTTTTGTAACGTCACTCAATGTCCAACGTGCGAAACCGTGAGGCAGCTAGTAAATAAATATGCAGAAACATTTCACACATCGCGCTCTAGTCTTAAACTAAGCAAAGCTTGTACTATTGGAACTAGATCGCTAATATAGCTAAAACATTTACTTTTGTAACGTAACCCAATGTCTACCCGTGCGAAGCCGGGATGGGCCGCTAGTAAATAAATACTCAGGAACATTTCACACATCGCGCTCTAGTCTTAAACTAAGCAAAGCTTTTACTATTGGAACTAGACTGCTACTTTCATACTATTTTTCGTAAATACATTACACTAATAGGGGTGTTATAAGTTTACTTATTTATTTTATAATTTAATGGCTTTCGTAAGTTGTTTCTTTCATTAATTCACCAGCTGGTCATAATTTAATGTTAGATATCGTTACCATACCCCAACTAATATTTACTATAACATGGTTCTATATCATTTATGCCACGCACGTATACAGGGTGTACAATAATTTCTTGTAACAAAACATTTTACATAGCGTTTAATTTTTTAATAAATACAATTAAAAACAACAACCAGACGTATGATAATGAACTTTTCTATTTCGTTATGAGCAAACGCTTGAAGGATATTGTTCCAAAACAAGCATTTTATTAATAATTTTAATAAAATTGAAAAAAATGGTAAAATTGAATTAATGCATTATATTAATACAATTTTACCCTCACATGAAACGAATCCAAAAACCACAGTTGTCGCGCAACACAGGGAATGTCGCGCTAAAATCGAAGGTCCTCCTTTTACACCCTGTCCGTATAACCGAGCGTTCGGGGCACAATAGCAGATTATCCGGTCGTGGCGCCTTTGTGGTACACAGCGACCCATTGTGGGACACAGATCAGATTTGCATGGGAAATTCTCATTTAAAACTCTATGTGACCTAGGAACATATTGGTTTAGATTACTAGATTTTCTTGTAAATTAAACCTTGTTGCTTTGTTGGTGTAATAAAATAAAGGTTTAATGTAGATTATTTTATAATATAATAATCTATATCAATATAATAGACGACCGATGTGGCGCGGCGGCCGATGGTCCGCCTGCGATGCGGAGGTTGCGTGTTCGATTCCCGCCTTGGGATAAATGTTTGTACGATCTGCAAATATTTATTCCGGATGTTCTGGGTATTTTATATGTATAATAAAAATTATCTATCTATGTAATGTGTTGTATTAATTATGTCAGTCTTCTAGTACCCATAACACAAGCTTTGCTTAGCTTGTGGCTGATGTTGTGTGGATTGTCCAGCATTATATATTTATTATTTAATAGTAGGTACTTAACCCAATGAGTAAGGTAAAGCTTTTTGGTCTTATAAAAAGTTAGCGTAGACTTGAAGTATTGATTACCATACGTAATGATGACTTAAACAACGCTAACTTTTTATAAGATAGGGGGTTAGAATTGAACTAATTTGGTGGTGTACCCTCAAAATGTGAACTAAACATACCGCAAACGTTCAGCACTATCGGATTATACCATCAGCTTGAATGGATGCGACTGTGCCGTTTAGATAGCCACCTCCGACATTTCAGGAGCTAGACGCAGATTAGGGTCAGCACTAATTGGGCATACGTAGAGGCACTGGCAACCCTAAATAATCCTAGTTATTTATTTATTTCCCAAATTTTACAAACTTAACTATAATTAGGTAGATAAGGGACTAATACTACTAATGTTATAAATATGAAAGTTTGTATGGATGTATGTTTGATACTCTTTTACGCAAAAACTACTGAATGGATATTAATGAAACTTTACTATAATTTAGTTCAACAGAATAACACATAGGCTTTAATTTATAAAGGTATTGTTCGAATTTGAGTATAAAAATATGATTATATATATATAATTGTTAATTTTAAATGGGATAAATGTTTGTATGTTCTGCAAATATTTATTCCGGGTGTTCTGGGTATTATATGTATAATAAAAAAATAACTATCTATGTATATTGTATTAAGTATGTCAGTCTTCTAGTACCCATAACACAAGCTCTGCTTAGCTTGGGGCTAGATGATGTTGTGTGGATTGTCCAGCAAAAAAAAAAAAAAATTTCTATGGCTTATGCTGAGTGGACTTTTTACACTTCATTTTGTATGTTTTAATGTATTTTAAATGTGTTCTACTTCTATACCAGTACCGATATTGCTATGGATTTAAAATAAAACTTTCTCATCACGAATATAAACTTAATTTGCAACTAGTGCTATAGGGACTAATACGTAATGTTTCGAGTTCACAGATTAGGACCAGCACTAATGCGTACCGGTCGGCGTTGGCATACCATCAGCTGACCACTTGATCGGGTGCTTAGCATACCCTATCATAGGCTTTCGGATTTAAATCCTATTGACGAGTCAGTACTTAATACGAATAAATATTTACGGACAATTCACACATCACACTCTAGTCCCAAACTAAGCAAAGCTTGTACTATGTGTATAATTAGTATTTTTTTCTATTACGGGCTTATTAATATTTAACTCAAACAAAGATATGTTGAGGTTATTGCTCCGTACGATGATCTCATGACCTCATGATTATTTTTATTAGAATTAGATTGTTGTTTTGAGTTTTATTATAAATAAGTTTAAAATAATAAGGTAAGTATTTAATTTATGAGTGAAAGCAAAGGCATATAATAAAGTTATAAGTAAGTACTTAGACTTATAAAAATAAATTTATAATAAAGGTTAGTGTACAATAAAGTATTTTTGTTTATTTCATAAAGATTATATTAAATAACTATCTGTGAGTGGAAACCCTAGCAAGAATCTAATTTACTTAGTTCGATAGAACTCCATTGATGCGTCGAATATCGACATCATAATATCAAAGATTATACTTCGTGCATTGTAGGTTGACGTGTGACGTTTTAGTATATAGCAAGTTTGTGTGTATGTAAGTCAGTGCATCTTACACATTGAATTTATCTGAGTTTCCGACGACTGGTTTAGCTGAAACTTATCATAAATATAAAAACTTAATTTTTTTAACTTTATTTGGGAAAACAAACAGTACCTCAATACAAGATAATTAAACTATGATTAATACTAAATATAAGTAATTGTGGCACCAACACCGTTTACCACAGATTAATTCAAATGGAGTTATAAGTTGCACAATTAAACTTAGGAGTAGGTATATAAGTACCAGTAAAATTAACATTTTAGACACATCTGTCTCTACTAACTAATATAAACTTGTTTTAAAGAACATCAACTATGTAATAAACATTTCATAAATGAAAAATCATCATTTATTTATATTTCACAACAATATACGTCAAGATCATATACAAACACACATTTGTTCGTGAAAATACTGCCACCTGTGGCCTATTCTTGGCGTTCAAAAAGATTACTTGTCAGCCGTCATGATACAACAAACATACTCTCATACAACGGATTATTAGGTAGTATAGTTCCTATTAGCTTATGTATCAGAAACTGCCTTTTGTTATAAACTAGAGTAACTAACTAGTGTTGGTTGATAGTTGGTAGGTGGTGTAGGTAGTGTAGCTTATTATTTTAGTAGCGGCGATTGGTTTGCCAACAGTCACGTTCAACATCAGCTTTAGATAGATAAACTTATTGCAGACAGAAAAAAACACTTTTCAAAAAATAACTTAATTTTATACAATGGGCCATAACGTATGTTATAAGTTATAAAAAATATTATAACATATAATATTTCAAACTATCACGGTATTAAACATACTTTTCTTAATAAACAGTATATTATTGTATCGTGATATCAAAGTAATATACCTAGATAAGTAATACAAAAATATATCCACAGACATACCACACAAAGTCATCTTCATCGCTCATCTAAAGTCAACACATACACATCGCAGACAGACATCAATGTACCTATGCAAGTAACTTACCTAGATAAGTAACATCAAGTGAATACTAAGCTACATCCCTTAACCTTATCAGAGGAACACTGCTACTTTAGCATCGTCATAGCGCGGTAAAGGCGGCTGTCGATCATAGCACATATCAGATCATAGCTAGTTCGTAGTTATAATAATATTCATGGGTATTACCTACCTAGTCTTCAAAACTATAGAGTTTGTACAATGAGAATCAGATTTCTGATAAAATCATTACTCAAACTCCTGTTTATTTGCATATAATAAAATCGTATAACAAAACTTATACTAATATTTGGAAAAAAGTCACACACATCTTATTCATCAGAACTAAAACAATACTGGACGAAGATACTAGAAGCTGTCTTTTGTTTGGGACATGCGCTTCATAATGCACTTAAATACATTAATTTAATGTTAACAGAAAACACGTGAATGTACGTCATCTTAGGAACAGTGCGAATAGCGAGCACCTCTCGACAGAATCCGGCAGAGCTTATCCAGCTTCAGTGGAACTTCCTTTACCCGCAAGGTATCTAAAATAAATGACGTTCGTTATGATGCTCAATAAACACGAATACGGTTCAGCGACACAAAGAAAAAGAAGCTTAAAAAGAAGAAGAGCTTATCCAGCTTCAGTCGACGGCTCCCTTTACCCGCAAGCACTCTACAACAAATGACGATCGCAATGATGCTCAATAAACACGAATACGGTTCAGCGACACAAAGAAAAAGAAGCTTAAAAAGAAGAAGAGCTTATCCAGCTTCAGTCGACAGCTCCCTTTACCCGCAAGCACTCTACAACAAATGACTATCGCTATGGTACTCCATACACACGAATATGGATATGACGTCACAGGACACTTACCCTATCTTAAGGATTTCCGCTTCCGTGCCATCTAGCCGTTTAGATATTGGAAAGTGATTTACTTAGGATCTGCTTTAAGCGGTGCTTAGATCATCTAACGATCATATTAATCTACCTATCTCTGGCTAAGTGTTTAAACTATAATCACCTCATATAAGATTCTAAATGATTCTTTTGATTTAAGCGAATTAAATATGTGACTATATCAAGATGGTAGATAACCCTATCAGCAAGTCCATTGATAAAGTCATCTAATTTTTGTACGCCTAAGAACGTTTTCACATTATCCGATCCGATATCGGTGTCGGACGCCGCTCCGATATCGGGGTAAGTAAAATATATGAAATATGTACCTGTCTTTCATATTGTCCGGCCCGATATCGGATATCGGAAGTACACATTTCATACATTATGAAATATGTACCTCCGAAAATTATCGGATCGGATAATGTGAAAACGCTCCAAGGCAGAAGCTAGTGATACCTAGTTTAAGTTTTATATCAACTGAATGTACTCTGACCTAGTTTCACAAACAATAATTGATTATGATTAACAATCAAAGAAAATGGGTGTACCACAAGGATCAATACTAGGACCATTTTTGTTTCTAGTTTACATCAATGATCTACCACGAGTAGTTAAAGATGATCACGAGATTGTACTGTTTGCAGATGACACTTCACTTTTGTTCAAATTGGAACGACGACAAACAAATTATGACGACGTGAATAATACAATCTCAAAAGTTGTAAACTGGTTCAATGTAAACAACTTATTATTAAACGAAAAAAAAACTAAATGTATACGATTTGTTTTACCAAATGTCACACAATCGCTAGCTAATGTCAAAATTAAAGATGTAAACATAGATCTAGTGGACACCACAGTGTTTTTAGGAATAACCTTAGATAATAAACTTCAATGGGGCCCACACATAGACAAATTATCGAAAAAGCTTAGTTCTGCAGCATATGCAGTCAAAAAGATCCGCTTCCTTACAGACGTGGACACAGCTAGACTAGTTTATTTCAGCTACTTTCATAGCATTATGTCATATGGCATTTTGTTGTGGGGGAATGCTGCAGATGTAAATACCGTATTTGTGTTGCAGAAGCGAGCTATTCGTGCAATCTATAACATGGGTCCCAGAGAATCGCTACGAAATAAATTTAAGGAAATAAACATAATGACAGTGCCTTGTCAGTACATTTACGAAAACTTAATGTATGTTCGAAAAAATATTAATCTTTTTCCTAAAAAAAGCGACAATCATAATGTTAACACAAGAAATAAGGATAAACTCGCTGTTCCCATTACTAGGCTCACCAAAGTAAATAAATCTTTTAAAGGGCAATGTGTACGCTTCTATAACATAGTCCCAAGCTATGTTTGTCAATTGCCGATTGGCAAGTCCAAAAACGTAATAAAACGAAAACTCTTATCAAAATATATAAAATATCTGACTATTTAGAAGACAAGCAAGCTTGGGACGAACTAGCTCCAACTTTGTTAAACAATTGTAAGAAGGATCATATGAAAAAAACGTTAGAATCCAGGTCTAGTTTCTTGCCAGTTCTTCTAGACACTGGTCGCGACGAACTGGCGCCTAGAATCATCTAGTATGTAAGACGTTTCAAAGTGATCCTTGTGATTTTATTGAATAAATGAGTTTGAAGTTTGAAGTTTCAATGAACACTACAAAATAATTGAATAACGGCCGGTTTCTCGAACGATGATCAACGAAAAAATCATATAATTACTATGTGTCAAACTCGGATCAATCGTGATGTGGGTTTCCAGAAACCGGCCGTAAGTGTCCTAAAAGCATTGCGTCCGAAACTCAACGCAAAGATCTTGTCTTATTTGTGTCTCTTTAAAACCACAGGGAGCACCGCTACATGACGGCAGAAATAAGAAAAATGGTATCACTTCTATATCATTTTCATAAAAAGTAAAGCTTTTTATGAAAATTCTAAATGATTAAATATTAAATAGATTACCGTATAAACATAATGTTATAAAAATGTCTACATAACATTACTAACAACTCTTTGTTATCTGTAGTAATATCTAAAAACAAGCTACTGTAAAAATGCCTGGTAAAATCACCTCGTGTTGCCAGGATATTACCAAAATTACCCACAATACGGCGGCCATTTCCGAAGGTAATTTCCCCTAATACGACATTAACTCTCGTACACACCACTCTTAGGTATTGATAATAGTTATGGGCATAGTTTAACTGAACTAAGGATGAGTTTATTTAGGTTAATGCTGTGAAGGGTTAGGTTCTGATCTAGCTTTAGTTTATAATGATAATATTAGGCCTGGAGCCTTACTCCTGATGAAAATGACCCGATTTTAGGTGCGCTGGCAACTGATTTGATCAGGTAAGCACTGGATGAGTAGAACTGTACCCCAAAAGTACGAGTTTGTGCACTCACGGATCGTAGATACGCAATCGCCGAGCGCCACCAATTTTGTATGGAAATCCAAGCTTCTCAGAAATCTGCTAGGGGCGCTGCTTGGATCTACATACAAAATCGGTGGCGCTCGGCGATTGCGTCTCTACGATCCGTATGTGCACAAACTATTACTGAAGACCGGGCTCAGTGACGCGTCTTTGAAGATACCTACGTCCATCCGAGGACTGATATGATGATAATGATGATGAAATGTTGTTAATCTGACCTCCAAATACAAATTTGGTGTTGATTATTCGCGTTTAAAATTGAGTACGTAACCGAACCGTTTTGTTACCGAAAGGCCTCTGGAGCTAAATGGCGTTACCAGTTTTTTTTTAATCTACTCAATCACCCGTCTTCACAGTATTCATTTCTTTATTATGTTAATTAGATTTTTTTTCTCGCAGTCACTTGGCTCTGTTTCAAATAAAATCAACACAAATATGATAATTTGAAAAATATAACAAAATATGTGAATCTAGGCGCCAGTTCTAAGCAATAAAGTCTAGGATTAACATTTTATACATTTTTTAATTGTATAAAACATAGACATAAATTTTGATTAACTTACTAAATTGAAATGTCAAGTAAATCTATTTAAATGTCAACGACTAAAATATCAAATGATTTGGATCATCCCACGCCCACGCACCTCTAATAATCAAGTTAATAATAAATAACTGAATTCTCAGATATTTATCTCAGATATTTTTTTTCTTAGAATTTACTTAGTTTAGAAAAAAAATCGCAAGATTTATTTTAATGTTCTTAGTCTAAGTAACAGGCGTCACAGCTCAGTTGGTAGCTCTGCCTTCCATGCTGTGGGTCGTGGGTTAGATCCCCACTGAGATACGTTTGTGTAAAGAAAACTAATTTTATTCTTTGTCTGGGTAGATACTTTATTTTTATAAAAAAAAATACCTATATATAAGTATTCTATCAGCATTCAGATTTCTAGACAGTGTTTTTATTGTAATCTATTTTTGTTGATACCAAATATAATATTTAACATCAGGTGAGATCGCGGTCAAACGCTTGCCTATATGTATATTGTAAAAAAAAAAGGTAGCACTCCGGGAGTGCCGGCAGAAGTGAAAACTTCAATATTAACGTTGTGTTTTCACTTTTAAGTTTTCACTTCAAAAATATAACCACAGACGTCATAATGACAATGATGTCTGTGTGCCGCCTAAACAGAGCACACTCAGGCACGGTAGAAAGAGTGGGAGATACTAGTTCCTCTCCCTTTCCCTCGATCTTACGCTTTTTATCAACGTCACGTGACCCTGACGCGAGTTTGAAAGTTTTTACCCACCCAGCGCCGCTAAAGAAGTTTTCACTTCAAAAAACAATAAATATTACTTATACATTGTAAAATTAAAAATAAATGTGAGCGTGGCTGGATATGCAAGTAGAGGAAGGTTGTAAAAGAAGTGGTTGGATTGTGTGAAAGAGGACATGAATGTGAAAGGAGTAGACTCAGAGTTGACGAATGATAGGAGTGAGTGGAAGAAAAAAACATGTTGTGCCGACCCCACGTAACGTGGGATAAGGGCAGGGGAATGATGATAATAATAATAAATAATAATAAATAATGCTGGACAATCCACACAACATCATCTAGCCCCAAGCTAAGCAGAGCTTGTATTATGGGTACTAGAAGACTGACATACTTAATACTATAACATTACATAGATGGATATTTTTTATTATACATATAAATACCCAGAACACCTAGAATAAATATTTGCAGATCATACAAACATTTATTCCAAGGCGGGAATCGAACCCGCAACCTTCCGCGTCGCAGGCGGACCTTCGCCCGCCGCGCCACATCGGTCGTCAATGATGATGACATACTTGTGAAATTAATTTGTTTGCAAACACCCACGTGGTGTTCGTAAATTCAATTCAAGTAGGTACTTCGCTCCAATCATATCAAACAAAGTCGGCAGTAACTTGGATTTAAGACTTTACCGCGAATTCAGAGTTTTTGTTACTTGTTTACAAATAAACAAAATAAAACTTTGTACTTATTGTTTACTCTCCGCCTACAACTTTTTTTGATGTTATTTTAGTAGTATAACTTTTTTATTTGGTAAAATTACATAGATCATTTTGAATCGTATTATATACTTACTAGGTGATTCTAAATGCCAATTCTACGCGACCATAGCCTAGATTCTAGGCCAGGGGTCACCAAATGGCGGACCGCGGTCCGCATGCGGACCGCCGACCCATTGTATGCGGACCGAAAAATATGTCCCACACAGTATTTTTGTTGACGTTAATTCGAAAAATTCCGGGCGAAGTAACGAGTAATGTCAATAATTTGCACCAATTCCACCCCGAACATCAAACAGATAATCAACAATAAAAAATGACACTTTTCTCATTGATATGTAAATAATAATACTTAACTTTGTTCAATATTTTTTTTTTTTATATAATGTGCGGACCGCGGAGATCATTTTATTTCTTAAAACGGACCCCGAGCGAAACTAATTGGTGACCCCTGTTCTAGGCTATGGTCGCGTGGAACTGGAACTTCTAGGCCCTAGAGAAACTACGTCCTGGTTGTACCGTTTTTTTGTATGATCCTTCTTACAAAGAACTAGCTGATTTAGCATACGACTTTACGTTTACTGCATTTTACATAGTGTTTTTAATAGATAATAAATAAAATATACTTAAGCCTATGTTATTTGTTGAAAATGTAGCTTTCTGATGGTGAAAGAATTTTTCAAATCGGTCGAATAGTTTACACTACACCAGTTAGTGTAGTGTGTTCTAGTTAATAAAAGCGTGTTTTGTAACCTTATTGGCTGTACTAAACTTTAGACGAAAAGTATCAAATATCCGATAGCAGGATATTTCCTTGAAAACTTTATAAACTTTCGTTTTGAAGCGGTGTTTTTCATCAATTTCCATGGCTCATGCATTTTGTACTACTAACGGTTCTCGATTACAACTCATTTTATTTTCAGTTACTTCTTAGGTTTCAATATGGTATAGAGTTAAGTAGAATGTCATCTTTTACACAATCAAAACCACTTTTTTCTTGGTTATAAAAAAAAAGTATATAAGTATTCTATGAGCAATCTATGTAGTTCCCATACTACAAGCTCTGCTTAGTTTGAGACTAGAGTGTGATGTGTGAAATGTCGGGTTCGATTCCCGCCTTGGGATAAATGTTTGTACGATCTGCAAATATTTATTCCGGGTGTTCTGGGTATTTCATATGTATAATAAAAAATATCTATCTATGTAATGTCCAACGGCGGATCCAGGGGGGGGGGGGGTCATGGGGGTCATGACCCCTCCCTGAGCTGGTTCCAGGACTTAGGTGGACCACTAAAATATAATAACTTTCTATGATGGCCAACGTTTGGGAATTACATTATCAAAATTAAATTATGTTCTTAGGTCATGATGATGTGATATGATTATGCCCCCTGGCGCCAAAGCTGGATCCGCCCTTGGTAATGTCTATCAGTATGTCAGTCTTCTAGTACCCATAACACAAGCTCCGCTTAGCTTGGAGCTAGATGTTGTTGTGTGGATTGTCCAGCATTATTATTACATCATTCAAATGTCTTCAATTCGGATTCCTCAAGTAGTAATCAAGATATCTCCGTAGAACTGTTTATCGGCCATTGTTCTTCCGTGCTATTGTTGTGATCCGGAGACTGGAATGCGAGATGAAATTCAGAGTTTTACTCTAGTTTTCATTTGTATTCGTGAGATATTTGCACCTGAGATTACATTTAATTTAAGACAGTTTTAAGGTACCTGATTGAAATTAAATATAGAAAAACAGTAGCATGTATTATTGTTTTCCAATTTAACTAACGTTACAACTAGTAAACAGTACATACCTAGTATGATTTGTAGTCGTGAAAGCGTAAATAAACGATTGCACATTATATTGTTTTGTATCTGTTACATATTAATTAAATAATTTTTATAAGAATTATTTTTTACATAGGAAATTATTATACGATCATTTTATTTATCTAGTACCGGACGATGACGAATCTATGGTCGTCTTCTTTCTCATTCTACCTTTGAACATACCTTAAGATAGATTACTTTGCCTGGTAAAGATCACTGTTAGCGATAAGGCCGATTATATTTCTCGATTTTTTTACATTATGTTTGTTACCAATGTATTAAAAATAGAGTTTTGAGTAAGTAAATGCATTTTCCAAGTATTTTCAAAATTTTATACTGATCAAAATAAATTCGAGTTACAATAGTAGGGGCTCGCTAAATATGCAAAGATGCTTTTCTTAACAAGATGGGAGTTTGACGGAGAAAAATTGTTTCTTGTAGTGATGGCGGAAACTGTTTTAATTTGTTTTTATAAATTGAAAATTAACTGACTTTGTCGGATGCTATGAAAATGACTTAATACGATGTACACTTATTTATAGTGCAATTCTACTATTGTAAACTTTTGTTTTTTTAAGCTATTGCATAGCTTATATCGCGGGCCTTGAGCGTGGAGCCCTAATCCAGAAATTCCGTAACGAAAATACGGAACGAAAATAACCTAACGCTGCGCATGCGTAATCCAGCAAAAAATGCTATGCAATAGCTTTACCGCGGCAGTCCCCGAGTGCCACACGTCTTTTTTATTCTAGTATAAATAAATAACCTACATGTGTTACTAGGGAGGATAATTAAATAATGTAGCATTCTAATGGTGAAAGAATTTTAGAAATCCATCCAGCCGTTCTTGTGTTATAAATATTTATTAAACTTGAATAATAATTGTTGTAGCTAACACTACTTTTATTATGTATTTATTTGTTTGGTTATTCGACCATAATATCCAAAATACATTAAAAAACAATTATAGAAAACCACCATTCAGCATTAGCCATAGAAACCAACGGCTCCTATAACGCTGGTTATCAAATTAACCGCTAAAATTGTTTGCGCCATCTGTTGCACGTATTGTGCACGTATTGTGCACGTATGCACGACCACAGCATGACAATTGTCTTTGTCCAACACAATTAGATTTGTGGACACAAAGCCGACATTGTGGGGGGAACAGATGACGGAAATTTGTTGGACATGACCATTCAACATTGTTCGTTGAAATTTATTTACAATTTGATCTAAATTTACACTTTTGTTTAGATTACTTTGATCACAAACAAACTTACGACTATTACAGTATTTACAAAATTTACACAAGCATATAAAATACATAAGAAACAGTTGAGCTATCTACTGACCGTTGCAAACGATCTATAGATAGCTCAAATGGTCCAAATCAGTAACTATCGGAAGCGTACCCAAGACACTGGCTGCATTGCCGCGCTGAATAGCAATGCTGATACGTTGGGCCAGATACTCACCAGCCTTCGCTAAGATATAAGATGTAACTGCTAGAGATCTTTGCAGTCCCTTTTTTTTATCAACTTGAAAAAGGGCGGAGCTTTCGATTTGATTGTATGTAAGTTATGCGTTAATTTCACCGATTATGAATCGATTTTAATGATTTTATTATTGTTTGATAAAATTATCATTATCACATAGAAATGAGATTTGGTGATGAGGTAAATTTGATTAAGATCTGACCATTAACTTGTTAAGCGAATCTAGATAAGTCGGGTGTCCCAATCATTTTCCAATAAACCTTATACTGAAAAGATTTTTGAATTCTTAAACATTTACGCCATATTTCGGACGAAACCTCACAATATCGACAGCAGTAATCCGAGCTTTAACTAGAGATATCCAAAAATATTCTTCCAATTTCCACAATTTCATCACAAAATGAGGAAAAAGCCAGCGAATCTCATATTAGTCAAATTCCTTACGTATTCGCGGAATTGCCTACCAGTTATGTTTTATTGGACGCGATCCTGTCGCACTTTATCACAATATTGTAACGTACGTACGTTCGTACGCCTCTCGTCGTAAATCCATGGAATTTTCGCGACAGCTTAATAAAACAGATAAAACTGAGGCACATTCTTGTTAGACAACACAGTCAAAGGAGAGTTACTTATCCAATTTAGATATTTGTATTTGTTTAGAGCAGGGGTGGCCAACAGGTCGACTGTAAGTCCAGTCGATCGTGGCAAGGCAAAAAATGTAAATACGTAGACCTGGCTGCTTAAAAAAAAAGGTATGATTTTCTACTGAACTATGCTGTTTCATTTAAGATTTCAATAAGTATGTAATTGGTAGACCGCACAGGGTTTCGATAGTACACCGAAGATCTTGGGTCTAATCAAGTTGGCCACCCCTGGTTTAAAGTATAGCCATGTAACGTTGACAAGTGTCACCAACAGAGTTGGTAGTAGCTCTGCCTTCCAGGATGTGAGTCGTGGGTTCGATCTTCTACCGAGAAAACATTTGTGTTGAAAACAGAAACTGTTTTTTTTTCTGTCTCAGTGTTACTATGTTATATTTACAAAAGTGTTCTATCAGCAAGTTATGCTAAAAATGCTGATATTTTTTGCCATTTTAATAAACTTGCATTTTAAAATTAAGTTGTAAAGAGGTTATAAAGCTTCATTTTGTTTTAATACAGCGCGGACATCAAGCCATATTTCAACTTAAACTTCAATCATTTTCTTTTATGGAACTTTTAACAGTTTATATCACCTAGAGTTGGAGTGTAGTCACAGGAAGAGAATTATCGCTGGATCAATTTTGTTAAATTGTTTTATGATTTTTTTCTCGATAATTAGTTGTAGTGTACATGTACAATAATGAACTTTCTTAGTTCTTTGTCTAGATGTTTATCTATACTTCTATACTAATATTATAAAGAAGTAAAGTTTGTATATTTGTTAAATTGTAAGGGGTTATGTCGGGATCTACTGAACCGATTTAAAAAAATCTTTTACCAATCGAAAGCCACATTATTGCTGAGTGTCAAAGGTTATATAAAAAACTGAAAAATAAAAAGGCTTTTACGTGGTAGTCCGTTTTGCAAAGTGAATCTGTGAAAAAACGGTCGAATTGAGCCTAACGAAGTGGGCACGGGTCAGCTAGTGTTTCTATGTATTGATATAAGAGATGAACGTCTGGCTCCGTTTGATTTTAGCACCAAAAATTAGACTATGGTCAAAAAAGCTGGGTAAAAGAGAAGAAGACTACTGTAGCCTTTCCATTGTTTCCACTAAGATCTATTTTGAATCTTAAGTAGATCCACCTAGACTTGGAGTATTATCACAGAAAGCGAATAATAGCTGGGTCAATCTGAATTTATTGTAAGAGATCATACAAAAAAACGCAGCAGTTTTCGAGAAGCTGAGAATATGTGACTATGAATGATTATAAGGTGTGACTCGCTTGCTTTTGTAAGAAGGATCATATAAAAAAACGGTAGGAACCAGGCCGTAAGTTTCTTGCCCGTTCTTCTAGGCTCTGGTCGCGTGGAACTGTCACCTAGAATCACCTAGTATGTAAGATAATTTTGACTTTGACTTTTCTAACACTTTCTCTTACGCTGAAAGGTAAGCACGAAAAAATGTGACAATCGTAAAAATATTGTATTTAATGCTGGCCACACACCATCCTTCCTATCGTCCAATCGGCATGACGCTACTGATTGGATCAGTTAGAATTGACCGTGTGTGGGAGTCTCAAATTAAAAAGCATTGTTATTTGTGCAATTTCCTATCCGAATCCGTCGAAAAATTTTTCAAAATCCGACATGAATCACGCTGTCAAAAGCAAAAAGCCATAATCGTCGTCAAGCCTGCAGTGTCATGCCGATTGGACGATAGGAAGGATCGTCTGTGGCCACTATAGGACACACACGCACTACCGCTGCAACGTTCGACAGTAAAGCTGATGTCGACGCGCAGTGTATCTTAAATACATCACTGTTTCGATACGTTTACGATTGTCACATTGATTCGTGCAGTAGCTCTACCATGAGTTTTTACTATACTATATTTACTATACTCGCTAGCTGTAGTTAAAAAAATGTATGAAGTATTTGTACAGCGCCTCTAGCGGATAGTTGGGTACTATCCGCTAGAGGATTAAAATTCGTAATACTAATATTGACGTAACTACTGTAGTAAAGTCAGGCGATTTTACTATGACAACTCATGGTAGAGGTACCCAAGTAGCATTTTACTCCATTTAAGAGTACACATTTAGTTCCCAGGTGTACTTGAAGCATTATTACAGTTCACTCGTGATGTTTAAGCTGCATTATTGCGATTAATAACACCGATAGCTGTCTAAGGGACTTTTAGGAGTGTAGTGTTATACTTTTATACGATTGTTGGTGTTATAATACTCTAACAACTATCCTTTAGTCAGCCGTCTGACTAAGAGCATTATAGGAGGGTAGAGATACGGCAATAGCTGTTTAACGGCCTACTTGTACGATGATAGAGAGCTAGCATTTTAATAGAACACACGTGGTCATTTATAAAGCCAAAGGCTGTTATGTTAACTTGTTTTAGACTGTTATACAGCTAGTAGCTGTTGTAGGACTTCTTTGTGATCATTAAAAGAACCTTTTTTAACTAGCTGTACAGAAGTTCACATTAGACTAAATATACAGACATTGGCTCTGTAGTGGTACAAATGTGGGACTTCATACAGATAACAGCATTCTAACAGAACACATGTGAACCTATATTACGCTCATCGCATTATATTGGAGTTATAACAGTTCACTTAGCCGTATTTTATTTCCACCATTTTGTTCTCTAATCTAAAATATTTACCAAATAAATCTCCAAAAATATCATGCAGATTTTTCACAAACTACGCATATAGAGCGATTGAGTTTTGGTTTCATGTTATAACTAAATAACGTAGTATAATTATAATGCCAATATAATAACAAAAACTGAAAATTGTTAATTTTCTCTCAGGCAGTTTTAAATATTTTTAAATGAATATCGCGTTTTTACAGAGGCGCGTGAATATTTTATCTATTAATATGTATACATTTCACGATAAAGTTGCATTCCCATGGCATTAACATTGTTTAAGTATTTCAAACACCTATGTTTTAAAGTAAATATCATCCATTTTGTCCGCCGGAGTTGGCACACACAAAACCAAAAACGCTTAAATATTTAATATATAAAATAAGAAATAATTTAGGACACACGTTAACTTTAGGTAACACTGGAGTACTTTTGTCGGATTTTATAACACTGAAGGCTGTATATTTAGCCACTTGTTACTACTTAAACAGCTATTATAATGCTGTTATACAGCTAATGTACAGCCATTAGTGAACTTAAGGCTGTCTAATTTGTGCCCAAATTGGTTCTATATGAGCATTATAGCAAGCTATACAGCTCTTATACAGATGACTTACACAGCTTGTGGAGTACATGTGAACGACGAGACAGCTTTTATAGAACCCCAAATGCTACTTGGGTACTGGTCGTGGTAATGATGGAGTTGACCAGCTGCCTTCGAGAAGCTGCGTCAGGAGTATGATAGCTTCGACTGCACTGCTCCAAGTTTTATTACTTTCAGCAAGATTGTTTTATTTGATTTGTTTCCAACATTCTGATATTGTTGTCTTCATAAAGATTGGCTTTATCTATGTCTTTCTTCGGAGTTTTTTTCCTGGAATGTATTTTTAATGACGTCATTTTTAGGAAAGTAACTAAGAGAATTGTGACTAAGTACTATAGAATACTTATACCTATATTTCACCTGTCTAGTAAGTTAGAAATTAAAAACAAAATTAATAAAAATGAATTCCGTGTCTATTTTTTAATGCCTGGATTTTTCTTTGTTCTTATGTACTTACTGAAAATAAATTAGGTAGGTATACAAGTATTCTATATCAGTATAGGTACTATCCATAGTAAAAGCTTCAGATCTTGATGTTATGAAATAAATATGGAATGAATATTGACTATTAAATTGCACCCAAACACATAATTCATAAATATTTTTAATTCACCAAGGAATTCGAACCCGCAACTTACTGAAGCCAGCGCTATACCATCTGAGCCTTACAGGCCACCCAGTTTGACAAATTGTCGCTACGGGCGTGTTCGAAACTCTGCTAAAGTCTTCCATCAATAAGCTTTTGCACTCTTACCGATACGACAACGACATTATCGACTTGTCATTGAGTTTTTTGTGGTTGCTAATATATAATTGTGCATGGAAAGAGCCTCCTCGTGGCGCACACCGGTAACAGCTAGACACGGTAAAGCAGTATCTAGTCTGGCTAATCTTTCCAACACGATGCTACAACAAAATACAGTTGTAGCATCGACACGATAAGAAGAAGAAGAATATATAATTTAGTAGTCAAAGTCGATAAACATCGATGATTAAGTATGTACATAAAGCGATTATTAATTTATTTATTTTAAAAGTAAGATCAAACACGTAATTTTTGTATTTCGATATTTTGCTCCATAAAATCGTAGGTAAATATCGCTTTTCGAGAATCAATCGAACACAACAGACTACGGGCTCTGATATCATGTTAATATCGTGTCTGCATCGTGTCGGCGACTGTAACGACAACCAATACCGTGTAATATGCATCGCCATGTTTCATATGCAAAGTGCGATCTTCCATTACTAGGATACATCATCAATTTCTGCCTAAAACTTTGAGGGTAGGTTTGAGTTTTGATGTGTTTATATTTACACTTCTTTTCGTATGGAACTTCGTCTGAATCCTGTTTTTAATGTTGATTTTAACCTTATTTTCAACAAAAAAAATGTAAAGTCGGTTTGTCAAATGTAAATGGTTGTCTGTAAAGTCGGTTTACTGACGATAGTTGAACGTGACAACGAACGCAAAGGCCGATTGTGCTTCTTTGTCCCTCGTTCCGCGCTCTCGCTTGCACTTCATGGAACGCCTCAGAGCGAAGTAACGCCGCATGAGTCTCAGAGCGAGGTAACGCCGCATGAGTCATGTTTTTTCGTGCGTGCAGCCGGCTCTATCGAATTATAAGACGTTGTCACGTCAAAAAAGACAAGCTGGCATCAGTTGAAATTAGTTTTTCGTAAAAAAATTTTAATCGATTTTATGGAGGAGGAAAATTAATTAAATCGTTATAACTATGGTACGTGACAGGCATCACAGCTCAGTTAGTAGTTAGGTAGTTAGGTAGTAGCTCTGCCTTCTATGATGTGGGTCGTGTGTTCGATTCCCACACAGTGCAAATGTTTGTGTGATGATCATTAATATTTGTTGTGTATGGGTGTGACTATGTATTCTATGTAAGTATGTATTAACCAGCAAACTTCTTCCCAAAGAACAAGCTGTGCTTAGTTTGGGACTAGAGTGTGATGTGTGCAATATTCTTTAGTAATTAATTTGTTTGTTTGTTTTCATTGGGTTGTTCCCGTTGAGTCATACCTTTGAGTAACACTGTTACACATTGGGAATAAAAATTCCCGTTGAGTAATACCTGTTACACATTGCGACTTTTATATTCCCATTGAGTTACCCTGTTACACATCGGGAAAAAATAAGTTGCGTTGTGTCATAGGGGTGACTGAATGGGAATAAATAAAAATAAATATGTTGCGTTCAGTCACACTACACTTAAATAATGTTACTCAATTAAATTAAAATATGAATATAAATAACTTATTTTTATATGAATTTATTCATTCTAGATAAACAAATTTTGCAAAGAAACTTATCATTATATTTTATAATATTGTGTTTATGATGATTTTTATTCAAATAATCCCAAAATTGAACTACGTGCAATATTTAGATGGTTTCTTTATTTTATGTTTTAGTGCAACCTTATTTTTTATTTTTCTCTGTAATGGCAACCTTTCCATGCTCTGAATGGTCTCTGATTGGTTATGACTACGCTCCAAAGCAGTACCATGTGCAGGGGTCGTCAGCTTTCGATGTAGCCTATGAGTGCCTACACTGGCACGATTTGCAAAACAAGGAAAGTGCTACGATAGAATTGATTTTGTGTTTTTCCAGTTTGTTTATTGTTTTTTTGAATAGTGAAATAGACTTCTGTGCAAATTTGACGCTTTATGTGTTCTGAATTCAATAATTACAAGATAGAGACTCCTGTGCAATACTGACGCTTTTGTGTTGTGATTCTTTTCCACCATGGTTGGAAAAGAGAAAAATCATAATTGATAGTACAGTTGCAATATGCCTAAAACGTTTAAACTTGAATAACAAAAAGCTTGTATTGTATGGCATCGCTCTGATATTTTCCTAGATAGGTAGGTACACTAAGAATACACGGTTTTTGTTTATATTTCGATACCGAAATTTTAATAGGCGTAAGTGACAATTAATGAAATATCTTATTTAATTGATCGTCTTTTACCCCTTTTGAAGTTTTGGTATCGAAATATAAATAAAAATCTATTAATACTAGATTGAAACACTATTCAAATCTCCCGCGTTATCAAACGTTGCCGATGGCATAAACGGCAGCGCTAGTGAGTAGGTAAGCATTTCTATAGTATGAACTTGACGTTCTTCCCTTTAGGGTATATAATGTTCTGTGACCATGTGAATTAAGTGATTAGTGCACGCAAAATGGCGGACTCTACGTGATTAAACATCCCGTTTATAATGAAAACTATGTTCAAAACCGTGATAGTTTCAAATATTATATGATTCTCAAAAGTTTATTATATTTACATACTTTTTTCCAACAAAACTGTTTTTTGATGAGTATAAATACTCATTAATTAGGTATGACTTATTGGGAAAAAAAAGTTTCGTTGTGTAACACTATTACACATTGGGAATAAAAATTCCCGTTGAGTAAGACTGTTACCCAAGGGTATGACTGAACGGGAATAAAAATTCCCGTTGAGTAACAGTCTTACTCATCGGGATTTTTTATTCCCAATGTGTAACAGTGTTACTGAAAGGTATGACTCAACGGGAACAACCCTTTTCATTGGACATGTACGAAGCATTATTAGTAGATACTAATATCTCTTATTTCTGTTTCATTAGTGTGTACCGGCACTCACACCCTATAATCCGGTATACAACAAGCTTTGCGGTAGTACTTCCCCGGACGAGCTCCTTCACAAAGAACTGCACTAAAAAGTGCACTAAAAGCACAAAGTAGAAATCAGCCGCCATTAGAGTTAAGCCGGAGTCTCTGAAAGTAGTGCACTAGTTTTTTTTTCACAAGATCTTTTATTAGTACATTAACATTTTTTTGAAACGGGCGGTAATAACTGAAGAGAATCTCAATTAGACGGTTTTAGATACGTTTGAATTTTTTTGTTTTTGTTATGTTACGCGATCATTTTCATATTTATAAATATTTATTTATTTTATCTCGCTGATTATAATGATCTTTTTTTGTAAAGTAAATATTGACGGACATTTCACACATCACGCTCTAGTCCCAAACTAAGCAAAGCTTGTACTATGGCAACAAGATTGCTGATTTTATACTGAGTTTGAGACTGAACCGACCGTAAAATTTATTAATTAATTTAAATTCTGTACAGTTTTTACGAAAACAAGGCAAAAACTCCCGTCAAACTTTCCAGTTCACATTAAACTTAAATACGATAGGAAATTTTAATTTCAAATCCTTGATATTATAATAAAAGTTTTGAAATCTTCAAAAGCAGAAGCCATGCCCAGTTGCAGATAAGTTCCGAGTGCCCAAAACAACACATACGCAAAACTAATGATCTAACTTTGTAGACAGTCAAAATATTTTCGAAAAACCAGTCGCCGTCATGTGCTTTTACGTAAAAAAATGCATGGTAAGAGCCTCCTCGTGGCGCACACCGGTAACAGGCACGGTAGGCACAGCACAGCAGTGTCTGGCTAATCTTTCCAACACGATGCTACAACAGAATACAGTTGTAGCATAGACACGATAAGAAGAAGACGTAAAAAAAACGAGCTAGATGTTTGGAACTGGCATCTAGAATCACCTAGTGTATAATACGATTCTATTAGATAAAAAATGATAGATAAAAATTTTATTGTACCAACACACAAATTAGAAAAATACAATGCAGAGAAAACAAAAATATTACACAGTACTTATAAGTACAATGGGCGGCCTTATCCGCTAAAAACTATCTCTTCCAGATTTTTACTTTTATTGATTTTGATTTAAAAAATACATAGAATTTGACCAACTTTTATATTATAACGGCCGTTAAATAACGGTAGATGTTTCTACAAGTTTAGGGTTCAACTTTTGAGAACAAAACGACAGACGTTTGAAACTTTACCGATGCAAACTTGAAATAGTGTTCCGTATAACGTATATTGCGACATAGATGAATGTTGCCGCCAATTTTAAACTTGTCACCATTTCTACATGTGCTTTACTTAGACATGTTGTCGATATAAATTCTTATAACTTGACTGTTTGCAGTTTTCACCCAACAAGGAGAGCAAAAGGAGGGTTATACAGAAAAAAAGACGTGTGGCACTCGGGGACTGCCGCGGTAAAGCTATTGCATAGCATTTTTTGCTGGATTACGCATGCGCAGTGTTAGATTATTTTCGTTACGGAATTACTGGATTCGGTCTCCACGCTCAAGGCCCGCGATAGAAGCTATGCAATAGCTTAAAAAGAAAAGAATTGGTACTCAATACTCAATTTATTTATTGTTTCATATGTTAAGACTAGGCTGTTACAGTAAGTACATTTATTTGGTTACAACATATGAACCCTGTTTGAGGGCACTACAATATACAGGATGGTAGGCAGACCGAGGTTTGTTTATTATTATTGATTAAATTAGATTGGTACTTGAAAAGTCTTCTAAAATTGAATCAGTTATCATCCTAAAAGTGAGTTACGCAGGATTCGAACCCGCGACCTTGACACGTGGTTGAGTACAACACTATATTTAGTCTGTACCTCAGTGTTATTTATTGTTAACAAAAATAGGTGTGAAAAATGAGTATTTTATGATAACCTATTATTTGATAACCTTTGTCTTTCGTTTCGAATAATATTCTGTGACAAGTGATGAATGGAATGTGCCAGAGTGATGGACGACTTTTGGTGAAGTTTCTGAGTAAAAATAATAATATGATCAACAAGTTAGATTGTACAAGTTTCTTATGATGATATGTAGTTTTACTTTCTTTGTATAACTTAGTTTTGGCAAACCGAGACTCGAACCCGAACCCCCCTATTATTAGTAAACATCCCTATTATAAGGTAAGCTTTAGATTTTGTACTAGGCTAACATGAGTTACAAAGAGTTCGTAAAAATCTATTTGAATAACAATACATTCTATGAAACAGGACGTTTAAAATTCCAATTTCTTTATTACTTGCAACTAATACAAAAAAATATGCAACTGTGCCGAAATATCGGAAAATACTTATACAGATGGTATCGATACAACACCCAAACAGACAACTCTAAGCACAACTCGATACGATCTCAAAGTAGTTACTACTTTCTAAAGTAGTTACTACGATAAGTTGTGCGATAAGAATGTTTGGATGTGTCTTTTCGGCATGAAATTGGCCGTAAGTTTTTTTAAGGGTTGAACTAAATTTATCCTTTGAGTTGAGATAGGAAGTTTTTTATTAGTTAGTTCTTTGAGTTGGTCCTTTGAGATGGGTCTGTAAAATCCGTAATGTTAATAATAAATTAATTTATTTAAAGATTCTGTGATGTAGTCAACATCAATAAATAAATAATGCTGGACAATCCACACAACATCATCTAGCCCCAAGCTAAGCAGAACTTGTGTCATGGGTACTAGAAGACTGACATACTTGATACAATACATTACATATAGACAAGATATTTTTTATTATACATATAAAGTACCCAGAACACCCGGAATAATTATTTGCAGATCGTACAAACATTTATCCCAAGGCGGGAATCGAACCAACAACCTACGCGTCGCAGGCGGACCTTCGCCCGCCGCGCCACATCGGTCGTCATACAGCTTTATGTTGAATATCAGAAAGTCCATTACAAGTCAAATAAATATCTATTTACGATACATAAAACGGAAAGTGACTAAATCAAGTATACTACAGAAACGCCTACGGATAAAATGTACGCGTCATTTATTTGCGAGTATTTGACATATTGTATTGACAGTACACATGAAATGAAAGTTTGTACAGTCAGCATGATAAGTAGATTACACTTTACAATTATTTTCAGAATTTAAATCAAACAGATTATATTATTTTATATTTTCAATAAAGTTTGATAGAGAAAACAGAATGCAATTACTAATTCTCCGTAATATTTTTTAGTTTCACTATCATCATCATCATCCGCAGCCAGATTTTGCCCACAGCTGGGCATAGGCCTCCCTTTTCTTGTGCCACTCTCCACGGCATTTTTTAGTAGACGAAAAAATCAAATAACAATGTGTCAAAACTCGGATCAATCGTGATTTGGGTTGTTCATCGCTTATCATCTGTGAAATACCTATTTAACAACAGTTCAGATGACAAGCAATGAACAACCCAAATCACGATTGATCCGAGTTTTGACACATTGTTATTTGATTTTTTCGTTGATCATCGTACGAGAAACCGGCCGATAGTGCAAGTTAAAATATGCTTTATTGCTTACACGCGAGAGTAGTAAATCAATCGAACATTTTCACACAATCAACCCTAAAAGAACGAACAGATTTCACGCTTAATGCAAAATGCAATCAAAAACAAAGAGATTACAGCTCAATATCGAATAGCGGGTTCGTAACCTGTTGCTGACAAACTTTGCGGAACCGAACGCGTGTGGAATGGAGTACCGCACAGTTTCCAAGTATTTGAAAACGTTTGTAATTCCTGAAAGTTTCGGGTTCCATTTACATATGATTTTTATTTCAATCTACGAGAATGTTCATTCAAGTGTTCATTTAATTGTTCGTTCATTTTATAATATTGTTTAAATGAAGTGCGAAGTCAAAAATAAGTCCTAAATTGTATTAATTTCAGACTTAGTCCATACGTTTTGAAATATAAGACACAACTCGATTGTCGGAGTGTCTATTATACATATGCACATTTTGTACATACTGTAATAGTCGTCAGTTTATGAATATTTTTTCTATTGATAAATAAATAATTATATAAATTACTATCGTGTCGATGCTATCTAGAATGTATGTATATAGTGAATGGGTATCTTCTAGGCAAGTGTGCTACATCGTAGACCGCATCGTCACTTAACATCAGGTGAGATCGCGGTCAAACGCTTGCCTATAACTTGTAAAAAAAAATGGTTGTCTGTAAAGTCGGTTTGACTGACGATAGTTGAACGTGACAACGAACGCAAAGGCCGATTGTGCTTCTTTGTCGCTCGTTCCGCGCTCTCGCTTGCACTTCATGGAACGCCTCAGAGCGAGGTAACGCCGCATGAGTCTCAGAGCGAGGTAACACCGCATGAGTCATGTTTTTTCGTGCGTGCAGCCGGCTCTATCGAATTATAAGACGTTGTCACGTCAAAAAAAAGATTCGTTTTGAGAGGTGTTTTGCCAGCTCTACAGCACCACTTGTGGCTACATTCACATCTTTGGTGCAGGTGTTAAAAGTACAAAGTGTGACTTACCACAGTGATGGGATATGCTGGGTTGATGATGGTGTAGAGCAGAATGTGGTTGGGACGAGCGGGCAACTCGCGCTTGCGCCGTGGCTCGCTCGACATGTAACTGTTGCCGTTACTCTGTGGACAATTAATATTAATTAACATATGTCAATGCATTTTATTCACAAACAAACTTACGACTATACAGTATTTCTAAAATGTACATTGTCATATAAAATACATAAGAAACAGTATCTACAGACCGTTGCAAACGATTTATAGATAGTTCAACTGATCCAAAACAGTACCAATCGGAAGCGTACCCAAGACACTGGCTACATTGCCGCGCTGAATAGCAATGCTGATACGCTGGGCCAAATACTCACCAGCCCTCGGGTCACGCGTCAATTATATCAATAATTATCTCGCTCCATCTCCGGCGAGATGGAGCGTCGATCTGCGGAGTGTAGCTGGCAAACACTGGATGAGAAGAGCCGAAGACTGGGCTCAGTGGCGCGTCTGCAGAGAGACCTACGTCCAGCAGTCACTGCTGGACGTAGGTCTCTCCCAAGACACTGCTGAGCAGTAGACTGATACAGGTTGATGATATATCTATTATAGTGGCAGGCGTCACAGCTCAGTTGGTAGTAACAGCTGTGGGTCGGGTTCGATTCCCACCCAGAGCAGATGCTTGTGTGGTGAACATAAATATTTGTTCGGTGTCGGGATGTTACTATGTATTCTTTATATGTATTTACAAAATATAAAATTTTAAAATATATAAGTGTTCTATCGGCAATCTCGTTCCAATAGTACAAGCTTTGCTTAGTTTGAGACTAGAGTGTGATGTGTGAATTGTCCATGAATATTTATTTAGTTCTGAAGCTTCAATGCAAAAGCTAAATACTATTCGGGCAAAAAGAATGTCAAAGCAATATCAGTTACTTGGTGGATATTAAGTCCACCGTCTTAAGTTAGTATCAAAACGGCTGACAAATCTAATTGGTCCAAACAGCGTAACGTTGAACAAACGCAATAAGACGAGCTCTATGAATATTCATCATCATGACTCACGGAGACAGAAGTGAGCGTCTGAAGCGTCTTCAAATATGTAACTTATGTTGAGGAACTTAAACTGATTTTTGCATGATTTTTACTACTATTGAGAATTTTTTCCAGTAGCCCTACCATGAGTTTTTATATATACTATATTTACTAATACTCGCTAGCGTCTGTAGTTAAAAAAATGTATGAAGATTTGTACAGCGCCTATAGCGGATAGTTGGGTACTAAAATTCGTAATACTAATATTTACGTAACTACTGTAGTAAAGACAGGCGATTCTACTGTGACAACTCATGCATGGTAGAGGTACTGAACGCTCATTTACGTCAATTACAGTGAAGTATAATTTTGAATGACCTAAAAAATCCAAAACAAAATGTTTAATATCTCGCACCGCAACGGAAGGAAAATAGTTTTTAAGTATTTAATAAAAAAACTTAGCTTTTAATTATTTATTTATTGCAATAGTAAATAAATAACGCGCTACGTACGCCATAAAAGTATATATATGTTTTTTTCGGAGCTTCAGTTAACACAGTAGCCGAAACGTCAGGAAAAAAATTAAGTATGTACGCGATAAAAATCCATGTAATTATTAGCCACTTAATATAACCCGCTAACGCTTATAACTCAGACCGCAAAACAAGCGATACAATCGGTAAACATGAATTTTGAACACACCCACCGTCTAAATTAGTAGAAATCTCTAATTTTGTGAACACCGTTGGAATATCAAAAGGCTTATGTTGAAGATAAGATAATTATCATTATGTTGTACGTGTTGTTGTGAAGCTTTGTTTAGATAACAATAATGTGAACAAAATATTTTGTTGTTATATTTGACTAGCTGCCACCCGCGATTTCATCCGCGTGCCGTTTTATTTATGTTATTTACTTAAGACTAAATGATTACTGATTTTACAATCATGTATTAGTGTATTATTACCAAGTTAAATTGACACCGCACTGGAACTTCAGTACTTAATTTAGTTTAATTGTTATTCTTTGTAAGAAGAATCATATAAAAAACGGTAGGAAACAGGCCGTAAGTTTCTTGCCCGTTCTTCTAGGCTCTGGTCGCGTGGAACTGGCACCTAGAATCACCTAGTATGTAAGACGATTCTAAATGATTCTTGTGATTTTATTGAATAAAGAATTTTACTTACTTACAAAGCCTTTTCCTCAAGGTACAGTTATTTCAGTCACAAGTTTATTTAAATGTATTTTCAATGTTTTACTAGTCCGGAATCGCTACTGTTATTTTATTTAAAGCGACAGCATCTGGTTATTCAAATCGCAGGTAAATCCGACAGCTCTCAAAGTGCTCGAGCACTTACCCTTTCGGACGTCTGATTTTGTATATAACTAGCAAGGGCAGCCTATACGAAAATATAAATATTCACGGACAATTCGCACATCACACTCTAGTCTTAAACTAACCAAAGCTTGTACTATGGAAACTAGACTGCTGATAGAATGCTTAAATAAGTACATTTTTTTTCCTTAAAACATACACATAGTAACACCTTTAAAACATCATTTATAAACCGGTTCTCCTGCTTTTTGGGAGGATTTATGTACAATAAATTTTCAAAGGACCATTTCTTACAAAATCTTAGCTTTTTCCAACTAAAACAACTAATTAATAAGATCCTCCAAACATACTCATATGACGATACGGAGAATTTATTTGCAATTTCGAAATAATGATTTGCTGTCACAAGTTCTGCAAAACACCCACACCACCTCTCACCTTCACTCTTGGACACTTCACCGTTAGTTTCTATTAAGATCCCGACTCAAAACTGGCGTCAGATCACGGAACCACAAGTCACACACCCTCACACACACACACACACACACCCTCACACACACACTACACACACACAAACTACACACACGTACACAACTACATATGCATACATAATTCAACTATTTCAATTTTCTTGTAACTTGATTTATTAATATTCTTATAAGGGTACAATACTCATAAATATTGTTAAAAATTAAATACTATTCGAATTAAATATTAAATGTAAACTTTATTTGTGCTAAAATGCACAAATAAAGTTTACATATTACAGGGGGGAGCGCAGATGCCTATCATACAGGCTTTTTAGTCTAGTTTAGGCATTTGAGGCTTCATTTGTTTATATACAACATATTTACTACATTTAAATTTAACATCTTAAGCAATCACTGTATATTTTTTGTCATTTTATGTGTGCCCAAATAAATTATTATTTATTTTATTTATTTATTTACCTAGACACAACAAATATTTATGTTCATCACACAAACATTTGCTCTGGGTGGAAAACGAACCCACGACCCACAGCATGGGAGGCACATACCAACTGAGCTAGGCCGCATCATCATTTAACATCAGATGTGATTGCGGCCAAGCGTTTGCCTAATGTATAATGCATAAAAAAAGCTGTGACGCATATTCCAGCCATATCCCTACCATATTCTCTTAGTTACGATCTTAAAGTTGTATTCTATTTTAACCTTAATCATGATTGAAATAAGGGCTGTTTTCGAATACACTGATACTAAAAAGAGACCAAGCAAGAACGTATCACAGTATTTTGTTTTGAATATAATTTTAGTACTAATATTGTGTTAGGTTAATTCGGAACGCGTGAAACGGAACGTTATGCCAATTTGCGCGGGAAATAAATAACGCTTTGAGATATTTACGGAACTGTCACATGTGTCAATTTACAGTGGAACTGTCATGTTTATTATAAACAACTTGGAAATGCAATTTGCAATGTTTATTTACAGTTTTCATTGATTTAAACATTGTAAAAAGTGTTTACTTTAAAGTTTAAATTGAATTAAATATTGTAAGACGTGTGTGTATCTAATAATTGGAGAATTAATTTAGATGTTTTAATTATATAAATGGTTGCTGGATCATGTGATTTACACAGTCAGGGAGTTTTTATAATTAAAATTGATAAATAAAAATTACGATAAACTAATAAATTAATATTTGCACATCAGAACTTAGCTGGTATAATATATTGATACAATTGTTTTACTAAAGATCTAAGTACCTATGTAATTTTCATGACATGTATTATGCAAATAAATGATTCTTATTATTTGTTAATACTAAAGAACAAAAAGGGGGAGAGGTGTAGAAATTACAACTAAATTATGATGAAACATTTCAAATAATCATTCAAAGACAACAATAATCTTACAGATTTTTTTTAAATTTATAAACTTGAGGTATTTTTTTCAAAAAAGAAATTCTTTTAAATTGAATGTAGCTTATTAAGTAGCTTTAAGTTTAACGGAACTCAGTAATCACTAAGATACGGCTATAGCATGGAAACATTATAGTAAGATTATAGTGAAACATTATATTATAGTGGAAATATAATAGGGCACTTGATATAATCACTTTCGATCATTTAAACGCAGTGTTACGGTTCAAAGAACTTTAAGATTGCTAACACGAAAGCTAAAAACACGATAGCAGTTTAAAATTAATTTTTAGACATCTTTTTTTTTTAAATAATCACTATTCTAAGTAAAATTTTACATATAACTTTATCAAGTACATTGACAATAACAATGTGGTTTTTGTATTTGCACAAAAAAGTAAATAAAATAAAAAAAGCGTTGGAGGGATGACCTTGACGTATTTGAAACGGATTGGTGGGGCACTGCCAAGCATAGAAAGAAGTGGAAGGGTTTGGGGGAGGCCTTTGCCCAGCAGTGGGAAGATAAAGGATAGAGAATTTTTTTTTTGTAAAAAGTAACTTTCTGCTTCTTTTTTTCTATTAGATAATAATTTACATGTATCACATTCATTAATAAACTACCGAATTCCACCGCAAATTAGACCAACCGTTATATTATACAAAAATACGCTGCATTCTAACAAATCACCGGGCAAACGATCCGTTAATTAAAGCACGGGACAAAAAAGGGGGAAATATCATATGACACGTGCTGTGACTGTCAAGTTATCTCTAGGGTTGTCACACTCTCTTTGCTACGTTATAAAGAAGAAGAGATTTGTAAAAACAGTGTAAGTGGTGAGACTACTAATATATGGTGACAGAATTTTAGTAAAATCTTATTTTTGATTTAAGCTACAAAAATACGTATCTTACAATTGAATTTTAGACATTTTGAATTTTAATTATATGTGTATTTTGGAATTATTGATATTATATGTATAAATATAAATAATACAACAAAACATAATATACCGTTAAACGAGGCAGTATTTTATAGGCATAAAATAAACAAATCAATGACATGCTAAACCAATCAAAATCAACGAATGAAATGGCCCCCTTTTAGATTTTCGGGATTATACCTACAATCCTGAAAGACTAACGGCCGGTTTCTCGAACGATGATCAACGAAAAAATCAAATAATTACTATGTGTCAAACTCGGATCAATCGTGCTTTGGGTTTCCAGAAACCGGTTGTAAAACATGCTACATACGACCTTAGTGTACCTTACCTTAGTGTATAAATTTTAAAAAAATCTATGACATCCATGAGACCAAGAGATAAACAAAATCAAAACTCGATAATCAATAAGCAAGATTATTAATTAAAGATTAGATAATAGAATATCATGGCAACCCTACAATCCCGAAAGACAACAGTGCGTGGCACAACTGTTTATTCTGTGTCACAGCGTTCGTGATATATTACACTTATCTAACTAATCCCGGTATAACGAGGCTTAATGTCGAGCTTAACTTTTTACACGATAATCGACGGATTAATGAATTGGTTAAAAGATTGAATTGGTTAAAATATTGGCTGTTGAAGTTTTTACGAGACTTAACATATCTATCAAGATTCACTTAATTGTTTTATTTAATGAGTAATTTATCTCTGTTATCGCATTGTTTAGTATGAATAGATTTTATTTTCATAAAGTAAGCGCGAGGTCGCCCGAAAAGGCGTTGGAAGGATGACCTGGACGCCCACGAAAAATATGGGTGGAATGTCGTCAAAGACCAGAATGAATGGAAGGCTTTGGTGGAGCTTTGCCCAGCAGTGGGACAATATTATGTTAAAATGGTTTATTTAGGCTTAGGTAACAATAACGCAGATTTCACTGATCTAAATATGTATAAATCTTAGAAAAACTATTTTTTTATTTGATTTAGTACTAAATCCTTCTGCACACAAGTTTAACATATAAATAAAGAAGCGAGAGAAAATTAATAAGCAGAGAAAGAGCAAAGCTTAAACATAGTCCCCCTATCTTATAAAAAGTTAACGTTGACTTTAAGTCATCATTACGTATGGTAATCAGTACTTTAAGTCTGCGCTAACTTTTTATAAGATAGACCGAGTGTTTTTCATCACCATTACTAGGCAAAGTAAACTATTAACAATAGAGTTAAGAAGGTGTAGAAACTACACTTCTGTAATGAAATCTACATATTTGATTATATTCCCCCAGACACATATACAATCTTCATTCGAAAACATCTCAGAAAACACTAGGTGAAATCCGCGACTTCATTCGCAACAAAATATAACAATCCAAGCGGAATTCCGCGTATAAAATTCCGCTTTTTAAGTAAATAATTACACCGTTAGCGTTTTGTACAGATTTACTTATATAACGCTGCATAAACCTTTGCATTCAGGCGGAATTCCGCTGTATAATGCGAAGTATTTTAAGGAAACTCAAATTTATTTGTATTATATTTTTTAAGTTTGTTTGCTAGTTTTAGTAGAACGCAGTTTTACAAATAATCAATACTAATACTAATTACTAATAATATTATAAAGAGGTAAAGTTTGTGTGTTTGTATATTTGTTAAATTGTAGGGGGTAATCTCGGGATCTACTGAACCGATTTTAAAAATTCTTTCACCAATAGAAAGCCACATTATTGCTGAGTGTCATAGGCTATATAAAAAACCGAAAAATAAAAAGGCTTTTACGTTTTAGTCAGTTTTGCAAAGTGAATCGGAAAAAAAACGGTCAAATTATGCTCAACGAAGTGGGCACGGGTCAGCTAGTGAGTGATAAATACAAGAAGGCTTTTTCAACATAGAACAAACAAACAAATAAATAAATATTCAAATATGTTGATGTTACAGCGTATAAAATAGTTTAGGTACTTAAGTATGTAATTTGATATAATATTTGTTCTGTCTCTGGGTGTTCTACTATGTATTCTATGTATGTATTTCCAAAAGAAATGTATATAAGTATTCTTTTAGCAATTTAGTTCCCATAGCGCAAGCTTTGCTTAGTTTAGGACTAGAATGTGATGTGTGAAGTGTCCGTGAATATTTATTTAATTTATTTAAGAGCAAATTTTATTTAAGATAGAGGCCCAAACCCACCAGTGGGTCAAGTCAGGCTGTGGATGATGATGATTTATTTATTATTTATCTTATAAGCTTAATAATAAACCAGATTAATTAACTACGAGTACAAAGTCGTAAAAGTAACGCAATATGTCGCCATACGGGAACACCAGATATTACTTAGCGAGTCAACGTAACACTAAGAAGTAATGCGCTTTGCTTACTTATACTTACTTTGTATTATGTATGTATAAGAATTTTAGGCCTTGAAACCTACTTTTTTTTATATTTAATTTTTTTTAAACATTTACTTATTTTATTTTTTTACATAAAGTACGTCCACGTCTATGTTGCTATTTATTTCGTAAACAGTAGTATATAGAGATTAGAGATACACATTAAAATATTTCCAAACTATTTCATAATAATAAGCAAGTAAACAAACAAGAAGTCAAATGAATTCTTCGATTTTCTGTTTATTTTATTTTTAAAATACGAGCTATCTACAGACCGTTGCAAACGATCTATAGATAGTTCAACTGATCCAAATCAGTATTTTTTTGACATATTATATAGATTCTAAGTTGCTTTTGTTTTATACTTTCTTTTTCCTTAATTCTAAATCAAGCAGAAATAAATTTCGGCTCGATATAAAAAAAAATCTGCTTATTTTCAAGACTAAATTCAAGACTCACACGAACATCCCTAGCAACGCAAAAGCTGATAAAACTGAATCACCAATAGCAGTGGAAATGGGACTGTTGTGTCTCAAACATAAGACTCCTTATCGTGATTATACTTTCCAGAATAAAAATTAGCTTAAAAAATAAACTTCGTAATGCAAACCTTTTTCGAGATTGCAAATTAGAGTACACGTTAAGGGTTGGGATCCGAGATTATCGTGGGTTCGAAGATTTTTCAGATTATTTTGTCGTGAAATTTAATCTGCGTAGATTTGATAAAGGTTTGGGGTCCAGATAAATATGATTTTTATTTATTTGAAATATCTTTTAACTTGTATCGTGCCCGGATAAGCTATTAGGGTTCTTATTTATTTAAAATAATAATAATAATCAATATATGTTACTTACTTGTATAAATACGAAAATGGTTTACTTAATTATTTCTTAATGTAATAGATATTTAAGTAAGTACTTATGTTAGTTCATTTTAGTTTTAAGTAAAGTATTCTACAAAAAAAAACTTATTTTGTGATCTTCTAGTTTGCTTTGCTTAATTTAGTTCACGGCGCTGCTGTAAGGAATATTATTAAAAAAAAACCATGCCGAGCATAATATGAAGATATTTAATTATAAGTATAAATAAATCCTTAGTATATTTATATAATTACCACAACTTCTAGTATAAATAATATATTCCTGTATAAACTGACGGGATATCCTGTTCTGCCAACAGGATGACAATTAATTATACACTTTGACATCTACCTTTATACAAACTATAATATTAGATATGCAAAAATAACTAAATGTTATTATGCATACAGTAATCATCATCAACCTATATCAGTCCACTGCTGGACATTGGTCATAAGGGCTATATTTCACCGGGACGCCATGGCGGCGCAACCAGTCGCCGCCACCAACAAAATGTATACAGCTCTATAGAGAGTTACTCACCTGGTGTCCGTTTGGTCGCGCAACCAAACGTACATTTTGTTAGTAGCGGCGACTGGTTGCGCCGCCATGGTGTCCCGGTAAAATATAGCCCTGAGACGCGCCACTGAGCCCGGTTTCATCTCTTCTCACGTTGTGTTGCGCTACATTCAGATCGTCGCTTCATCTCGCCTGATGCGTCCTACACTACACAATGCCTAAACGTGGTCTCCACTCCAGTATCCACTCAATAGCAAATGACGACCGATGTGGCGCGGCGGGCGAAGGTCCGCCTGCGACGCGGAAGGTTGCGGGTTCGATTCCCGCCTTGGGATAAACGTTTGTACGATCTGCAAATATTTATTCCGGGCGTTCTGGGTATTTAATATGTTTCCTAAAAATATCTATCTATGGAATGTATTGTTTTAAGTATGTCAGTCTTCTAGTACCCATAACGCAAGCTCTGCTTAGCTTGGGGCTAGATGATGTTGTGTGGATTGTCCAGCATTATTTAATAGCTCTACTGTAACTAGATCAAAAGCCACCTAATAAATCCTTTAAGTTACTTCTAAAAGCCACGCGACAACCCTAATGCAGCCGAATAGCACCATCGACGGACAATACGAACAGTTTCAAAGAGAATACAGCGAACCGGATTCAACCGGATTTTACAGGAGCTGACCGGATATTTCCAGTTCAAAACCGCCCCGAACGGTTTGTACAACTTGGAAAGGATTAATGCCTTGATCACACGTACCGAGTAAACCGGCGAGACAGTGACGTATTTGAGATACACTGCGCGTAGACATCGGTTTTACTGTTGAACGTTGCAGCGTTAGCGCGCAGTGTATCTTAAATACGTCACTGTCTCGCCGGTTTACTCGGTACGTGTGATCAAGGCATAAGCATTGTGAGATGGTTTTTTGAAAAACAAGAACAAGTGAATTTATGGGCGTGTGAGAGAGAGCAGATAGCTGTTCTCGGTTGCACGAGCAAACAAACATGGGTTTGAAAATCTGTTCTTGTTATAGTGATACACAAATCTTTAGTATTGTCTTGAGTCTTGTGTTTTTTTTTATTTTACCACACAGAATTCATTCACCAAAAAATTTGTTCAGAACAGCAATACTAATGCTGGGGCCACATTAGCGGGCGAATATTCGTGTTAACGCGATGTATTAGGCCGGGCACATCGTGACATCGCGTAGTATTTAGACAAGAAGATCGCCTATACCCGAACACGATGTTTTTGTCGCGCCAACACGATACGAATATTCGCCCGCTAATGTAGCCGAAGCATAACAGATAATACGACGTTATTATTATACGAGTATGTTTTGAGGCTGAGATTGGTACGGAGGTGGTACCGTACCATATTCATATTTTAACACATTATCGGCCGGTTTCTGGAAACTCAAATCACGATTGATCCGAGTTTGACACATAGTAATTATTTGATTTTGAAATCAACAAAAACCTTTTAAAAACACTACAAATTATATATTAAATTATACAACATTCAAGTACACTCTTGTAATCAAGTTTTCGCGTGAAAGAGATGAAAAATGAGCTCTCGTTAGTTTTCGGCCTAATTTTATTTGTGCCTGTTTGTAAGGGCCTTTATACGTCTGCGCCAGTCTGTAAGGGTTTTTATTTCGTTTGTTAAGCTGCGAATTTAACGTTAGTCGTGATTGGGGTATTAAAAACAGAGTTTTTTAAGCGACTTCTAAAAATGGAGGTCAATTCAACTTTACTAAGCGATTACTCTGCTATGAACCGATTTTGATGAATATTTTATTAGTAGATATAACGTTAGCGCAGACTTGATGTCTTGATAATCATATGTAATGGTGACATAATGATTAATGTTAATTAAGGTTTAGGTTTAAGAATATTTATTTCTAATGAGATTATTACAAATCACTTACTGAGACGTATATTATACTTATACTAGTACTTTGCTGTACTAATTAAGAAGTTTTTCTTTTATTTAAAACTTGTTTTTGAGTAGTATTTAAAAATATGTGATTGATATTACTTGTCGGTGTCGATTGAAGTTGGTTTTGTTCATTTTTTAACAACAAATTATGTAAGTATTCTATCTAGTTCCCATAGTACAAGCTTTGCTTAATTTTGGACTAGAATGTGATGTGTAAAATGTGATTAAAAAAAACGCTTTTCATGTGCCTCTGAGTGCTTTTTTTTTATTACTTGTAAGCATTAATTTGCAACATATTCGCTGAAAACTGCCCTAATTTATAATAACGTACGTAAAAAGGGCACAAAATGTTATTGTCGGCACAAAACGACAGGAAACGAAGGCGCAACTTATATTTTCTCTCTTTATATTTTTTCTGACTACCCACATTGTTTTCATAAGCATTTTCCTTATTTTGTGTATTTATTTTTTGTTACTCTGTGGCTTTGATCATAACGTTAGATAAATGTTTATTTAAAAATATTATATTTACACACAACGCGGTCCAGACTTAAAATTAGAGACTTTTACTATGGAAACTTAAATTCTGATAGAATATTTATATTTTTTTATTAATCTTATAATTGAACCGGGATAAGTGGAGGGGTTTAGATGAAGTCTTTGCCCAGCAGTGGGACGATTTAGATTAAGAAAAGTACATGATATTAAAATTAACACCAAAACAAAGAACAAACATCAATGTTTTGTCTTCACACATATTTGTGCTTGGTAAGTATCGAACCCACTACTCACAGTATGGAAGGCAGAGCTAACACCAACAGAGCTATGACGTCTGTCAATCTGTATAACATAAACCTGAAAGTTCCACCCGCTGGATATTGTAAAATATGAGATATTTTAAAATATTTTAAAATATCCAGCGGGTGGAACTTACTTATTGTTATACTTATGAGTATAACAATAAGTATAATTTTAAAACTAAATAAAAAAGTAACTTCGATCAAGAAATATACTGATTATGATTAAACACGAGACACGTACAGACTTCCAAATGCTACGGCGTAGAGAGCCTACGCAGGTACTATATTCGTAGACCATCTACGGCGTAGCAAATAGTATACTGTATATTTAAAAAAAACAAAAGTTGTAAACAAAAACACAGAATTCTTTAAAAGGTAAGTTCAGTCACACCAAATCCAGAAATACTGACTCGTTGGGATTTTTTTTCCTAACGAGTCACACTGTTACACAACACGTTGGGAACTAATCTTTTTAAAAAAGTTACAAAGAGTAACGGTGTGACTCGTTGGGAACAAATTGCCAACGAGTCACAGTGTGTTTTACTTAACGAATTATTTAAAAGGATCGAACCCACAAAGTAATCTAGTTTTAAAGTAAAAACAATAGAATAAAGGATACTTAATTATTATATTTTTAATTAATTGTAACTCATTTCTTAATGACACCAAAAAGGTTAACCGCAGAGTGCGGTTCCGTGCGTAAATGAGTGGTCGAACTTTAATCGACGTCTAAATGGTCTACTATGAAAAGTCATACAAAGTGTATTTATCGTTTGTTTAGATGCACTGCAACACGCTCATCAAGCTTGAACCGCGTGGTTCATTCAAGCTTGATTCAAGAACTTGCACGATTAAGCGATGACCGATGTGGCGGGGTGGGCAAAGGTCCGCCTGCGACGCGGAGGTTGCGGGTTCGATTCCCGCCTTGGGATAAATGTTTGTACGAACTGCAAATATTTATTTCAGGTGTTCTGGGTATTTTATATGAATAATAAAAATATCTATCTATGTAATGTATTGTATTATGTATGTCAGTCTTCTAGTACCCATAACACAAGCTCTGCTTAGCTTGGGGCTAGATTATGTTGTGTGGATTGTCCAGCATTATTTATTTATTACTTTCAGTTTTTTCAATTCTTTCACCACACATGTACGTGGGATTAATTTGAATAGTAACTTTATAGTTTTTTCGCAGTAGAACCCCAGGTGTGAATGGTTGATTGCTCATTGTGTTCGTTAACGGTTGAATTTTACACAATTTAAATCTTTATCGGTTGAAAATGGGAAAATAAAAGACTTTATTTCCATTAAATTGCTACACTGTTTTAAATTAACCCAATTTTATAGAAGATTTATAAAAAAATAAAAGAATTATCGGCGAGTTGGAGCGACAATCTGCGGAGTGTAGCTGGCAAACACTGGATGAGACGAGACGAAGACCGGGCTCAGTGGCGCGTCTACAGAAAGACCTACGTCCAGCAGTGGACTGATATAGGTCGATGATGATGATGATGACCACAATCATCGGTAATCTAGTTCTATGTCAAATATAGCAGATCTGATTCTCATACAAAAAAAAATGCTTAGTTTACTAGATGTCGATATATGTACTGTGATAGATTTAAATATGGTATTAGATTATTATTACATCGTAGACCGCATCGTCACTTAACATCAGGTGAGATCGCGGTCAAACACTTGCCTATAACTTGTAAAAAAAAAGATTTATTTAATTTTTTCTACTTTACTCTTAAAAAGACTCGAATTTATCGATTAAATGAACAAGTTCATTTAATCTCGGTTCATTTGGTATTCAGATTTTAACTTTAAGCGAATGAGCCAATTTCGCACCGAAATAATTGTGGTAATTTTATTTTTATTTTGATACTATTTTTTGAGGTATTGAAAAAATTCAATGTGATTCTTGTGATTTTAACCATAATTCCGTGTAGATTTGTATTGATGAAATTGGTATAAACTTGTACAAATTAAACCACAGTTCTGATTAACTGTGGCTTACTATAACTCTATTTGGTTTTTATTAACCGTTAACTAACATTTTCTCATTAACTCGTGCGGTTACTGGTTAACACTAGATTCGTTTAAATGCCTTTTGGTTTGTTTTATTGCATTATTTCCAAATATAAAATAAAAAAATAAATATAATAAATATTCATGGACATTTCACACATGCTAAACTAATTAATTGTCCGTGAATTTTAATTTATTTATTATTAATTACTTACACTGGTTTTTATCGCCTATCTTAATAATATATCTTGTTCTGCTTCAATTTATTAATAACCCAATGAGTTTATTACAGTTTTGATTAAAATTTGAATTTTTTTTTTGATATTTCAGAATTCTTATCGCGATTTTTTTTTATAATTTTCACATAAATCTATTTATATTATTTTAAAGTTACTTTTACACCCTGTATATAGATAAAACGCACGTTTGTGTGTGTACCCTCAAAACTCGTATGATAAGTTGAACGGAAGGGATAGATTATACAAATCTGTTTACAACAGACGACTTCGGAGCCCCGGTGTCCGGTTTTTATTTAAATTAATTCTTAATAAATTGATACACATTTATAGGCGATACGTGCTTCGACAATTCGTTTTAAATAAATGGACATTTCACACATCAAACTCTAGTTGCAAACTAAGCAAAGCTAGATGAACTAGATATTTGATAGAATACTTTTGTAAATACATATGACATGTCCAATCTATACATATAAAAATCAATGCCACTTTTCGTTGTTATTTTATAACTCAAGAACGGGCTCACCTATCCAAACCAAATTTTTAGGCTTTATTCAGACTCATTAGCAGATGGTTTATGTGAAGTTTGCATATAATCTGTCGAGTAGTTCTTCATTTATCACATTTTTTGTAGTCTGCTTATTTATTGCCTTTAAGGCGGAACAGAGTTCGCCGGGACAGCTAGTATTATTATACATTATATTATGCATATTGAAGGAATAAATAAAAATATATCGTACAGTAATCGTGTCGGGACTTAAAACCTACCCCTTTTACGTCCCCACAGCCCTTGAAGCAATAAAACGTTTCATTTCAGATTCCTTAGAGATAGTTACCCGTTTTATGTTAAAGAAATCCTATGACTTTACCCCAATAGGGTTGACATTTTCGAAGATTCATCATCATCAACCAGTCCACAGCTGGACGTAGGTCTCTCCCAAGACGCGCCACTGAGCCAGGTCTTCGGCTCTTCTCATCCAGTTTTTGTTCAAAGGTTGGTTAAGTTTTTTCTATTCTAGAACCTTTTTGGGCAACCCTGTAGGGTTCTGAAATATGAAAACGTAAGGGAATTGCGAATAGCATTTATTTTTAATAGACTTCAAAGTGGTCTTAGGATTAGGTTTTGAATTAGGTAATACGAAAAAACTATATAACAGTTTTCATTAAACGAAATACTTAAACATTTATTTTGTGTAGGTATACATACATAAAAATACATAGAAAAACAGAACAAACATTTACGTAATTCACACAAACATTTGCTCTGGGTGGAAATCGAACCCACGACCACAGCATGGAAGGCAGAGCTACTACCAACTGTGCTCTGACGCCTGTCTTATAATGTCATAATATAACCTAAAGAGTAAACTAATTAGTTCCTTCAATAGTACAAAAAATTTTAGCTAGATCAAAAACATTACAACATATTACAACACCTAAAATCTTATCCCCAGATGTCAATTACGGAATATCCATCTCAAAACCCCAATCGAGATAGAAATATCAACTAAAAGATCCCAATTTAACACCAAAGGCTATTCGTATAAATCCTATTTTTAGCAATGATCCTTTCAGTCCGTCGTCAATAGAATTGAAAATAGATCTAAGGTACATGAAAATAAGGGTGAGATTATATGTGAGGGTGTGATATTGACAAGGGTGAGGTGCGTTTGTATTGGCGAGTAGGTGGGACTTGGGGCTATATTTCACCGGGACAACATGGCGACGCAACCAGTCGCCGCTACCAACAAAATGTACGTTTGGTCGCGCAACCAAACGTACATTTTGTTGGTAGCGGCGACTGGTTGCGCCGCCATGGCGTCCCTGTGAAATATAGCCTTTAGACTCGAACGTTATTGTAGAAAGAAGTTCAAGTTGAATAAATAAATATAAAATAATAAATAATGCTGGACAATCCACACAACATCATCTAGCCCCAAGCTAAGCAGAGCTTGTGTTATGGGTACTAGAAGACTGACATACTAATACAATACATTACAAAGATAGATATTTTTTATTATACATATAAAATACCCAGAACACCCGGAATATGTATTTGCAGATCGTACAAACATTTATCCCAAGGCGGGAATCGTACCCGCAACTTTCGCGTCGCAGGCGGACCTTCGCCCGCCGCGGAGAAAGTAACTGGAATAGTACAAACGAGGCAGTAACCCATGGAAGGCGATGATAATCCGCTTTCGGTACATGTCGTGCGGCGTCAGCGAGAATCAAACCGAAATCAAACATAAGGGGGGCTCTTGTAACGGTACTGTCTTCATGTTTTTGAGAAGAATAGGATCTTTAAAGCGATCTATTCAATATCTCAGAGGTGCTTAGAAAATTTATTTTTGACTTTATGTGTAAATAAATTATTATGAACTTATGTACTTAATCTTAACTTACTTACATGTTTTTGATACAAATGTAGAATAAGATTTTTTAAGCGATTTATCAAATACTGAGAAAATTTGTAAGGTGTTACGTATTGAGAAAAGGTAGGTAGTTTTGTTAAGATTTCAATTAAATATTTCAATTAAAGAATTTTTTTTAAATTTGAATTTTCCGCTAGATCGAGCGAGAGGTATGACCATAAGAGTACCTACTTACTTATAAAAATTTAGTTCAAAATCTATAAAAAAAAATAACATTATAGATACGACAAAGACATCCAAATACAGACACACAATAGGTACAATAGTTTAGATATTAGTAACGGTTTAACGCGTCAAGTTGAAAGGGATCAGGGGAATTACCGCTTTGCCCAGATTAAGGTTTAATTGTGTTCCAACTAAGTTGCTACCGTTAGGTCCGTGATGATGTTTTTAATGGACTTTGCGTAAAGTTGCATTGTTTGGAAGTTGACTCACCCCTAATAGGGTTGACCGAGATGAATAAAGTTCAAAAAAGTTGTTTTTTGAATCGTGATAATGTAAACAGATGGTTCTCTTCTTCTTATTTTAAGAGATGAATGAATTAATGATTATACTATTAGAAATTAAAAACTAGCCGGTAAACAATAAATAACAATAAAACTATTCGGTAAACAATAAACAAGTACCTACATAAATATCCATGGACATTTTACCACACTCTAGTCAAAAACAAAACTTGTACTACGGGAACTAGATTGCTGATAAAATACTTACATACATTTTTATTGTAAAAACATACATAGATACACCCAGACACAACAAATATTATACGCTTCCGATTGGTACTGATTTGGATCAGTTGAGCTATCTATAGATCGTTTGCAACGGTCTGTAGATAGCTCAGCTGTTTCTTATGTATTTTATATGACTATGTACATTTTGTAAATACTGTATAGTCGTAAGTTTGTTTGTGAATAAATTAAAAATTGTTACATGTCATGTATATTTTGTACAAATATTATGTTCATCATGCAATCATTTGCTCTGGGTGGGAATCGAACCCACGACCCACAGCATGAAAGGCAGAACTACTACCAACTGAGCTGTGACGCCTGTCAAATGGCACTATAATACTATCTACAATGATACTAAGCAGTTTAGTACATAATATGATTCTGCACGGTGACGCTGCAACGTTCGGTATATAAGTACATTTTTTTAAATTCATTATTTACAAAATGTACATTGTCATATAAAATAAATAAGAAACAGTTGAACTATCTACAGACCGTTGCAAACGATCTATAGATAGTTCAACTGATCCAAATCAGTACCAATCGGAAGCGTACCCAAGACACTGGCTGCATTGCCGCGCTGAATAGCAATGCTGATACGCTGGGCCAGATACTCTTTTTTTTTTGTAAATACATACAAAGAATACATAGAAACACCTTCCTTCCGAAACACAGGTGCTTATGACACCTAATAGGTCCTTAATGAAGGGGATATGATATGAATTAGAAAAAGGTAGCCTTTTTGTTAGCTTGACATACTTATACCTAGGTAGTCTAGGGTTGATCCAATCAGCCGTGTGGCGCACTAATTAGAGGGTTGTTGAGCCACCCCTTAAGGGGGTCAAGTCATTGAAATGAGTGACGTCATGTGTATCCGTTTTTATCGATGGTACTTTAAATAGACTTTCATAGAAAAGTATTTTTCGTTGATTCTCAGAACAGATACTCATAAGGACTGATTCTCAAAAAGATAGATTCTTAAAAAGACGTATTCTCAAAAAGACAGATTCACAAAAAGACAGATTTTACAAGGGATAGATTCTTATAAGGAAGTACCTAAGTAAATGTTTTAAAAAGAAAAATAGGTGTATTAGTACGTACCATTTTCTATCTTTTGAGAATCCGTTTTAATGAGAGTTTGTTCTTGTGACGAATCAAGGGGTTTTTTATATCGTACATTGCATATAAACTTTTATTATTTATTCTTTATTGTACCTACATAAAGTAAATACAAAGTAGTACTTTAAGGTGGTACTTAGTACCGCTAAGTATCTAAGTGGGTGTTACTATGTATTCTATGTATGTAGTATTTACAAAAAAAAGTATATAAGTATTCTATCAGCAATCTAGTTCCAATAATACAAGCTTTGCTTAGTTTAGGTCTAGAATGTGATGTGTGAAATATCTGTAAATATTTTTTTAAATTTATTTTTAATTCCTTTCAACTCCAAAAAGCATTTTTTACTTCAAAGAAAGTTGACGCACACATTACATATTTGTATATTAACACGCATTTACGTTTAAATAAACCTGTTATTGTTAAGTGATGAAAACAAAGATGGCGGCCATTGCGCGCCATCTTTCATTTTTCTTCAAACGCCATCTTGACATTTATGGCCAAAGTTTCGCGTTCATTTAATCCTTTTCAACGGTTATTACTTCGCCAAATGCAGAATTTGAAGAATATATTTACTTGAAATTTCTTTTATAGCAGTAATTTAAAACAATTTGTTTTTATTGGAATTTGTTTCGCGCACTTTTTCTCGTTCATTCAAATTTATGTGTTTGTTTTAAAGCTTTAAATTGAATGAGTAAAAATAAATTATTTTTTATGGATTACACATTTTCAAAGTAATATCTGAATAATCTTATTTTTATTAAAATGAAGTTCGGAATATCACAAAGATTTTCGTTACAAGGGAAATGTCGCGGGTTCGAGTCCTACTACTCAACTTTTGGGATATAAAAAACAATGCCTAATTAACTGACTTGCAAAAATTTTAAAACATTATTGTAAAAAATAAAGCTCTTATCATTAAATTTAGAAATTAATGTTGGACGTGTCCTCCAAACAATTTTGCCCTACCTCCTTTCCATACAAATGACGTCATTACAGGCATTAATCCTTTGTTATTTGTTTACAAAACGCCAAATTAGCATCCACGTAAAGTGTTTTTGGAATGGTCACGGTGCACAAATGTTTTGATAATATTTGGACTATGATCACATAACCGTGAAATGTAATGAAATTTTTTTACTGTTAATAAAACGCCTTAAAATTAACCGTAAAAATAGGAATGCAAACACGTTATGGTCTAACCCGCTATCTTATAAAAAGTTAGCGTTGACATTATGTCACCATTACGTATGGTAATTAAGACATCAAGTCTGCGCTAACTTTTTACAAGATAGACCGTATGTGTGGTGCGACACATTTGACAAGAAAGATGACACGCTTGTCAATCTTGAATGCTGTCAGTCAATTGGTCATTTCAACTTATAACCATAATATAATATGCTAACGCCCTTACAAGTGTTTTGGTTGCGGGTTCGATTTCCGCCTTGGGATAAATGTTTGTACGATCGGCAAATATTTATTCCGGGTGTTCTGGGTATTTTATATGTATAATAAAATATATCTATCTATGTAATGTATTGTATTAAATATGTCAGTCTTCTAGTACCCATAACACAAGCTTTGCTTAGCTTGGGGCTAGATGATGTTGTGTGGATTGTCCAGCATTATTTATTTATTATACGCTTCCACATTCAGACCTGTCTGTAACACGATATTTTTAATAGACTTTAGAAAGTACATTATAAAATATCGTTGACTCCAACTATCATTTAACACGATATCAGAACTTTATGACATTTTGACGACGAGATTTCTCGAACATTTACGAGATTTCTAGTACATTTACGAGCCGTGAAGATGATAGTTAGAATAACGGGTTTCACGTGAGCTTATATTATATTAGCATCAAATAGCAGATGGTGACTATTTTATTCAAATTACTGTTTTACGCGTACATAAACCGTTTATTTGCAAAGTTATATATATTGATCTTGTGAGGTTGCTGAAATTGTAGATATATTTAACTAATAGAGACTTAAATAAGTAAAGATTGGTGTAATGTCGCCAAGACCGAAATAAGTAAGGTTTTGGGGGAGAACTTTACCCAGCAGTGGGAAAATAAATGTTAATAAAAGAAAGTGAGACTTACGGCCGGTTTCTGGAAACCCAAATCAAGATTGATCCGAGTTTGACACATAGTAATAATTATTTGATTTTTTCGTTGATTATCATTCGAGAAACCGGCCGTTAGATGAAGCTTATACCCAACAGTGGGCTAATAGGGCTGCCTATGATGATGACCATGAATTCTTATGACGTAACTGAAGTTAAGTTGCAACCATTTCTTTAAAATACCTCACAGAACACGTCCGCAACGGAATAAAGAATCGGGTAGTATTTCTTTAGTTGCAATACAGAAATAATTAAACTATAGAATTTAATTAACTATAATCCCGAAAACTGTCAAAATGCAAACACTCCACAAGGACAGTGAGTTAATTACATATATATTAAATTCTCAACCCCCATTACCATCCCCCATAAACTAGGACGTGTATGACGTCACAGCTGAGTTAGTAGTAGCTGTGCCTTCCATGCACATTCCATGCATTCCATGGGTCGTGGGTTCGATTCCCACCGAATACAAACTTTTGTGTGATGTATCCTGATATTTGTTCTGTGTTTAAGTGTAGAAATAAATCAACAAAAAAATACATAAGTAAGTACCTAAGTATTCTTTCTATCAGCAATCTTGTTCCATAGCATAAGCTATGCGTTATTTGGGACTAGACCGTGAAAATAATGCGTAATTTTTTATTTATTTTATTTGGAGTTAATGTGTTAGTAAGAGAATTTAAAACAATTTTATTGCAATCTTGATATTTTGAATTGTAGTGACTCGTGTCTACAAAACAAATCATCATCTTCCTACCCTTGTCCCACATTACGTGGGGTCGGTACAACACGTCTTCTTCCACTCTCCTCTATCAGACGTCATCTCAATGCTCACTCCTTTCGTACACATATCATCATTCACACAATCCATCCATCTTTTCATTACATTTGTCTACAAAACAAATACCATTCATAAATCTCGAAACCAAATAACAAACGAAATTATCATGACATACATACAAATTGGACACTGGACTTATATTATTTTCAAGTATTAATAAATAAAGATAAAAAAAAAAAAAAAAAAAGTAAAACTGGATACTCCAGACTAGTTTTCAAGTATTATTTCCGATTCGACCCTTTTTACAACTCTTAATACGTTATTTGTATTGTGTGTTGCCAACAAATGCACTTTACTGGCAGTCTCCGCTGCCAAATGGCAGTCACAGATAAAGCCATCTGAAGAGTGCGAATGAGCCTTATTTGAGTACATGGAAGATTGGGAATTTGATATATTTTAGTTTTTTTGACGTGACAACGTCTTATAATTCGATAGAGCCGGCTGCACGCACGAAAAAACATGACTCATACGGCGTTACCTCGCTCTGAGGCGTTCCATGTAAGGCTTGAAGTGCAAGCGAGAGCGCGGAACGAGCGACAAAGAAGCACAATATCGGCCTTTGCGTTCGTTGTCACATTCAACTATCGTCAGTAAACCGACTTTACAGACAATTTTTTCTTTAATTCATGGACGTATTACACGTCACACTTTAGTCCCAAACTAAGCAAAGCTTGTACTATGGGAACTTGATTGTTGATAGAATACTTTTTTTTTTCTAACCTATTTCGTCCCACTGCTGGCCTCCCCCAAATTGCTCCACTTCCCTCTTTCTTTTGCTTCTTCCCACCATTTCTTTTCAATACTTATATATTACGAATACTTATATACTTTTTTTTGTAAATACTCAAAGAAAATAAATAGTAACACCCAGACAGAACAAATAGCAGTTGTGCAGTTGTTCTAGTTGTCGTAGACACATAACTAATATTTACGTTCAACACACTAACATTTGCTTTCGGTGGAAATCGAACCCACGACCCACAGCATGGAAGGCATAGCTACTACCAACTGAGCTGTAACACCTGTCAATTTACTTGATAATCTTAGGTGCAAGTCTCGCGACCTGCTGTTAGAAGAATAATCATTGAAATCGGTTCAAAAATCGCGTAACATAAGTACATTAAAAACACTATCGAATTGAGAACCTCCTATTTTGAAGTCGGTTGATATAAAGCTCAATATCTGAGTAATGTTAAAACAATGTGCGCAACATCAAGTAATAAACAACAATAAAGTTCAGTTTACACGCGACAAGTTCCATATGCTAGTCGATAACTAAGCCGTCCACACGGACACTTATAACTTAGCTATGAAACAAAGAACCGCGGTCAGTGCTGTGTTCACACTGTACTAGTTGCTTCTAAGTATTTTAACAGTGTAGCTCATTGATATAATAATCAGGGATATTTAGTAATAGTTGTACTTAGTAATAGTTTAATTAATATCCTTTGTAAATATCCTGTGTTGATTGGGAAATAAAGAATTTATTTATTTTTTTTTTTTGACACATCACGCTCTAGTCCCAAAGTAGCAGTGATTGCTGATAGAACACTTATTATACTTATATATTATTATACTTGTTTTCCTCAGCTTTGTTTGTTTGGGACTAGATGTGTGAAATGTCCATAAATATTTATTTATTATTTATTTCTGTGGACGCTACAACAAATACCTCTACTAAAACATCTCGCAAACGAATTTTGTAGTACGTTGGTCTCTGCGGTTATTTTAAATACCTACTAAAACAACTCGCATGCGAATATTGCTGGTAGTACGTCAGTCACTACGATTATTTTTCGTTTTTCTAAATTTCGGACAGTAAGTAACTTACCCCATGTAAACAAACTAACCTTCTATTTTATTAAAGGTTGGTGTAGCGTGCTTTACTAGCAGTGTGTAACGTACAATATTCATTCAAACATTGCTATAATAAATCGTAGGAGGTTCGGCATCGATTTTTTTCTATCTAGGGCAGGAAGAATTTTAAATTTTTAAAACTAAATATGTTTTTTACAACAATGAAGTAAACCGACTTGAATTGTTTTAAAACTTGTGTGATGATAAATACAATTTTAAGATTAACTCGAAAAATACTTGTCAGATCTTAATGTAATCACTTCTTGAAGTAGATTTTGAAACATATAGAATTTTTGTTATTAGTGAATTTAGACTACCCAAAAAATATCTCTTAAAAACTTCAAAATTCTATTTTCATGATATTTCTTTTTACCGTTTGAGAGCATTAAGAGCATTGGGCATTGCGAACATAAAGTTTTTGAATAAATAAATCCACTCACGCGACCGGATTCAAACCCACGACCTGCTCTGGCACTTTAAATAAACAAATCGAATTCACAAACACACACCTACGTATTTTCACATTTAACTTTACTACGTATTGTTTTCAAATATTTATTTGGAAAAGTATTTAAGAACTTCAAGTTAATTTGGCAAAATTAATTACTTCCAAGTATTTAATGGTTTCTGGTTAAATTGTTGTCGAATAGAGTATTCGACGGATTTTTTTAACCTACTTTAATCATGATCTCAATGTATATATATTGACAGGCGTCACAGCTCAGTTGGTAGTAACTCTGCCTCCCATGCTGTGGGTCGTGGGTTCGATTCCCACCCAGAGCAGTTTATGTGATGAAAATTATAATCAAATCAAATTGGCTGTTAGTTTAGTTCATATGTATGTCTTAATATAGTATAAGACCTGTGCATTTTCCTTAATAAATAACATAAAAATTAACGTCATTCTTAATCCAATATGGCGGTCGGTCCAAGTCAATTTATATTACAACGTATACAAACATAGAAAAAAACATTTAACGAAATTAATATAAAATATAAATGGGATATTCTAATAGCGATTCAGAATTAATTTAGTTTAGAAACTATTATTTTACCAATATGTAAATGTTATCAGTTGTAACATTCTACATTAAAATATACTATAAAGTAGATTAATTGTTTATTTGATACACCCTGTTGTATACAGGATGTTAGGAAACTTAGTGTATTCAAAAAGTTAGATCGCTTATTTGTACAATAACTTTAAGGCGGTAAGATCAAATCAAAATACACATGTACAAGAAAATCCAATACCGTATGTATTTAAGCAAGGAGTTTTGATTATATGCGAAATTCGAGCGAGTTTTAGGGTTGTCAATCACAAAAGTGTAAAAAAAAAGTTAAAATGTAGATAGTCATTTGATTTTTACAACTGAGACCTTAGATTCGAAGCTCTCAGTTGTAAAAGTCACATGACTCCTTTATTACCCAGTTCCCTTGACAGGAGGTATTCTAAATGATCCTTGTGATTTTATTTTATGATATATTCGTTTTTTTTTGAAGTGAAAACTTCTTTAGCGGCGCTGGGTGGGTAAAAACTTTCAAACTCGCGTCAGGGTCACGTGACGTCGAAAAAGCGTAAGATCTTATTTAATTTTTATACATTGCTCGTAAAACAAGAGACGACAAAAGAACACACTTGCGGTCACGCGACGTATGACTCAAACAATTAAATAGTGTTGTGGCGACATCTGACACACTGACACAGACACATTCGCGCTTGCGCGAATGTGTCTGTGTCTTCGTTGTCTTCGTCGTTGTGTCACATTCGCGCTTGCGCGAATGTGACACAATGACATGACACAATCATAATGACACAGACACATTCGCGCTTGCGCGAATGTGTCTGTGTCATTGTGATTGTCATTGTCATTATGACGACTGTGGTTATATTTTTGACAAGACACATTCGCGCTTGCGCGAATGTGTCTGTGTCATTGTGATTGTCATTGTCATTATGACGACTGTGGTTATATTTTTGAAGTGAAAACTTAAAAGTGAAAACACATTCGCGCTTGCGCGAATGTGTCTGTGTCATTGTGATTGTCATTGTCATTATGACGACTGTGGTTATATTTTTGAAGTGAAAACTTAAAAGTGAAAACACAACGTTAATATTGAAGTTTTCACTTCTGCCGGCACTCCCGGAGTGCTACCATTTTTTATTTTTGTATAATTTTATTGAATATAGAAATGTTAGATTTTTTTTATTTTTGTATAAGCTTCGCCTTCCGTGCAGTAGGTCGTGGGTTTGATCCCTATTAGGCAAAAACTGGAGCATTGTGTGTGGAATATCCATCAGTATTTAATATATATTTATTTATAAACAAACACAAACAGTGTAGTTCACCAAAGCGTTCCACAGGTTGAAAGCTAACACAAAATGAAACAGCTCAGATTCTTATAAATTTTAGCTCAAATTGCAAATCCGAGTGTGAGTGACAGCCCTAATCTAAACGCTTGTCAAAACATCAATTACTCGTACGAATATACTTCCAGTAGATTAACAGAACGAATGATAAACATGGTTAGATGATCCGATGTATTATATGTGATCGGATTTTGTATTGAAATATATTGAGTTTCATTGCAAATACAATAAATATTCACACATTCACACTCTAGTCCCAAACTAAGCAAAGCTATGGGAACTATATTGCTGATAATAAATAATAAATATTCACGAACATTTCACACATCACACTCTAGTCCCAAACTAAGCAAATCTTGTATTAAGGAAACTAGATTGCTGATAGAATACTTTTTTACTCTTTTTTGGTCTTTTTGTGTAAAAAAAGATTACAAAATAAATATTTGTTTTGTGTCTGGGTGTTACTATGTATTCAATACATAGTAACACCCAGACACAAAACAAATATTTATGTTCATCACACAAACATTTGCTCTGGGTGGAAATCGAAACCACGACCCACACCATGGAAGGCAGAGCTACTACCAACTGAGCTGTGACGCCTGTGTGTTTAGTCTTACTTTTTCCAAATCACACCACGCGTTAGTTACAAATAAATCCAAGAGTTGCGTTACCAACGTCGAGACAGCGTTGACGCGCAGTGTAACTCTACACGGCTTATGTCCGATTCTATAGCTAACTCACCGCTGTACTTACGCCTGTGTAAATTTAGCTCTGTAGCTCTACCATGAGTTTTTACTATACTATATATACTATACTATATATACTATACTCGCTAGCGTCTGTAGTTAAAAAAATGTATGAAGATTTGTACAGCGCCTCTAGCGGATAGTTGGGTACTAAAATTCGTAATACTAATATTGACGTAACTACTGTAGTAAAGTCAGGCGATTTTACTGTGACAACTCATGGTAGAGGTTTATAACTATTAGTGTCGTAATTAATATAAATCATTTAAATTAATTAATTCCTTTGAACAATTTCGCGAATCAAGTTTCTGTTTTAGAATTGACCCAGAACACTTGCTACTTTGTTTTCTTCGAGTTGTAAACTTTATAATTACTTTTTGATAATACTCCTTCATAAAGTGAAAATCATATAAAAGGATTGCCGTATTTAAAAAAAAACCGGTATACAAAAGCAATTTTTTTAAATTCTTTTAAAATCAGAGTAGATTCCTTATTTAATCATCAAATTAAATCAGCGCGGAAATTCAGCGCGGAAATGCAGCCAGTATCTTGGGTACGCATACGATTGGTACTGATTTGGATCAGTTGAGCTATCTATAGATCGATTGCAACTGTCTGTAGATAGCATAACTGTTTGTTATGTATTATTATACTTACATATGTACATTGTAAATACTGTAATAATCGTAAGTTTGTTTGTGAATAAAGTTTTTTATTGATATTAAAATATGTATTTAATAAGACTTTTTCAAAACGATTGAAGTAATTTCTTCGTTTTAGTAAATTTTATTTTAATTAAGAAATCGAAGAAGTCTCACAAATTTCGAGTCAATCAAATTAGTTTTATTTTTATTAATCAAGCTGTACTTACGAAGTCGATCAAATGGTTTTTGATTACTTAGGTTTTTTTTTATTATACAACCATTAATTGTTTAGACAGTTTGTCTATCAAATCAATCAATCAGGATTTTTTATTAACATTATAGTTACTACATTGTAGCAAGTCACGAAATTTTTGGCTCCAAAATCAACATTTAAAATGTTTTCATATCACTAATCCTTGTTTACGAAGCGTATTTATTTAAATTTGTGTGTTTATTTAGTTTGTTTTAGAGGTTGAATTTAAAATTTTTTAAATATTTTTTGTGTCATTGGCATCGCAATAATATAACTCTTAATGACTTCGTTTCCAAACTTCCAAAAATACCTAATGAATAAATAACCATATTTTTTAAAAATCGGTTAGTAAGATGGGCTATATTCGTCGCGTATTTAATTCATATAAATAACTATTTTGTACTAAAATAATTCAGAAATAAGTTTAATGTGTCTTTAGTGTATAAATATACATATAAAGTGCTAGTCGGACAAAAATCTGGTTTCGATGGGAGTCCCCTCTGTTGAGAGTTACATATTTCAGTTTTTTAGTATTTAAGCTGCAACATACATATGTGAAATTGTCATCTCTCTAACTAGACATACAGACAGACATATAAACATATAGATAGAAAAAACTTTATCGCAGTAATTTTAATATACCACCAGACGAACAGACACACGGACAGCAAAGTCTCAGTAATAAGGTCCCGTTTTACCCTTTAAGTACGGAACCCAAAACATCTCTTTCGGTATTGTGCAACCAACAAATTCATTAAGCATCTTCATTAGTACATTGTGCCAGTAACAGTTATACGTGCTGTAGTCGGATGCCGCGCCAAATGTGCGCGTTAACTGCGGGGCAAATTGAATCGACTACAATATACACTTGCATATGAATTTTAACGTGAAATAAATAGGTAAGATTATTTTTTATTGCTTTGCCTTAAAATTACATAAATAATCTTAGAAATAAAGAAGGAAAAACATTATTTTGAGTCACACACATGAGATCAAAAATATACAAACAATTTAAAATAAAAAAACCTTACTATTACTTTGACGACCGATGTGGCGCGGTGGGCGATGGTCCGCCTGCGACGCGGAAGGTTGCGGGTTCGATTCCCGCCTTGGAATAAATGTTTGTATGATCTGCAAATATTTATTCTGGGTGTTCTGGGTATTTATATGTATACAGGGTGTAACAAATGAGGTGGACCAAAAGCAAAAGGGCGATAGGGGAGCTCAATGGCTATCCATATAACCCCCATGTATGTTCAGCGATATTCAGTCGTTCAAAAGTTATTCCCACTTTTATGATTTTTTTTTTCATTAACAAATTTTAGGTTAGATTTCCCAAGTACACCCAAACTATTAGGGCTACAAGCGTAATTTTTTTACACCTTGTAGCTTAATAGTAGACCTTTCGTATTACAATACCAGTTTGAGTCGTTATTTGATTGATTTTCAAATAAAAAATAATCTTTACAGAAAAATCCGAAATCTGAACTTCCGCGAGAAACTTTAGGATCAATTTAAAAAAAAAACTTGCTGAATATTTTTTTCTACAACCTATCTTAAAAACTTCCTCCATTTATGGAGCAGTTACCCTGAAAATTTCATAAGGCTAGTACAGAAGCATCATGTTAAAAGGTGAACTCAAGTGTTGTAAAAGTGCTGAAATCAACGGTTCAATCGACCAACACGATGGTCCGGGCAAGACTCAGATTGTATGCCACCCCTTCTAATCAATTGCTCTTGGTATATTCTAGCAGCCTCTCGAGCGTTTCTTTGAGCTACACCATGACAATAACACATTTCTGCATATCTACGAGGAGAATATGGCATGATACACTAATCGCAAAGTTTGTATAGTCCGTAAGCGCGCCGTTTTCGTTAAAGTAAAAATCATCCTAATTAAGACCCCTGAGTGGCCGCGCTTCTTTTGACCCCTGATACAAAAATTATGATTATAAACTAAAACCCGACTACGAAAAGCTAGATAACAAGTTTAACTTTTTAAATATCACACCTAATCTACTGTTGGTTTCTTGACTTATTTTACTTCATCACGGGTTTAGTCGGATGCTTAGTATTATGTACTTTTACATAACTAGCCTCCGACTACAACCAAGTTAATTAAAAATATCTGTTTTAGGTAAAAAAAACAAATTCTGCTTTTAAAGAAGAAAAGTTTAAAAAAAAAAAATTTAAAGTTCTTTCCTAGCTTTTTCGTAGTCGGGTTTTAGTTTTTAAATCTTATTTTGGAGTCGGAGGTTAAAAAAGTACGGCCACTCAGGAGTCTGAATTTGGATTATCTGTACTTTAACGAAAACGGCGCGCTTACGGACTATACAAACTTTGCGATTAGTGTATCATGCCATATTCTCCTCGTAGATATGCAGAAATGTGTTATTGTCATGGTGTAGCTCAAGGAAACGCTCGAGAGGCTGCTAGAATATACCAAGAGCAATTGATTAGAAGGGGTGGCATACAATCTGAGACTTGCCCGGACCATCGTGTTGGTCGATTGAACCGTTGATTTCAGCACTTTTACAACACTTGAGTTCACCTTTTAACATGATGCTTGTGTACTAGCCTTATGAAATTTTCAGGGTAACTGCTCCATAAATGGAGGAAGTTTTTAAGATAGGTTGTAGAAAAAAATATTCAGCAAGTTTTTTTTTTAAATTGCTCCTAAAGTTTCTCGCGGAAGTTCAGATTTCGGATTTTTCTGTAAAGATTATTTTTTATTTGGAAATCAATCAAATAACGACTCAAACTGGTATTGTAATACGAAAGGTCTACTATTAAGCTACAAGGTGTAAAAAAATTACGCTTGTAGCCCTAATAGTTTGGGTGTACTTGGGAAATCTAACCTAAAATTTGTTAATGAAAAAAAAAATCATAAAAGTGGGAATAACTTTTGAACGACTGAATATCGCTGAACATACATGGGGGTTATATGGATAGCCATTGAGCTCCCCTATCGCCCTTTTGCTTTTGGTCCACCTCATTTGTTACACCCTGTATAATAAAAAAATATCTATCTATGTAATGTTATTGTATTAAGTATGTCAGTCTTCTAGTACCCATAATACAAGCTCTGCTTAGCTTGGGGCTAGATGATGTTGTGTGGATAGTCCAGCATTATTTATATTTATTTATTAACATGTTTGTGACCACAAAACAGGCCATCCACTCAGCATGTGTTGTAGTACCTATGTACTACTACAAGTTGTAGTGGTACATCAGCGTCACAAGATCTGCGTCAAGATCAGCGTCAGCATCACAACAAGATCAGCGTTGTAGTCTACAACGCTGATCTTCCGTGATGCCCATGCGTACCCTGGCAGTATCAGCGGCTACTGATTTCTGTCTTAATACCCGTTCATGGTAGACATACTACCTGTCCCCGCACTTCTTTGGGTCATATGAGATGACGATAAAGATTAACCCCCTATCTTATAAAAAGTTAGCGTTGACTTTATGTCATCCGGCGGAGGGTATAGGTACGCCATCTCACAGGTCTTCCTAGTTTGGGTACCTATGTAATACATCCTGATCCTGTAAAGTTTGTCGTTAACAAATAAATTTATCTAATCTTATCTTATCGTTACGTATGGTATCAATACATCAAGTCTGCGCTAACTTTTTTATAAGATAGACCGATGTATAGTATTATTAAAGTTATTACGAAAAAACTAAATACGAAAGAAAAACAATTTTCATTACAAAATGCAGCGAAAAGTTACAAAGAAGCACCCGAGTGTACACGGTAAGAAATCCCCCAACAGACGATGCAATATCTTAGCAAGGAATTTAATATCCGATACCATATACTATTATTATTATAAAGGCGAAAGTATGTATGTATGTTACTCTTTCAAGCAAAAACTACAGAATGAATTTTAATGAAACTTTACAATAATGTAGTTTATACATCAGAATAACACATGCTATAATTTACAAAAATATTGTGCGAATTGTCTCAAATACGATAGCAAGACGAAGTCGCGGGCATTAACTAGTATTACATAAATATTTGCTTTTAATATTTATTAGTTTCTGTGGAACATTGTATGTAGTATTATTTTAATATTCTTAGTTTTTAGGGGGTCGGCGTAGATAATAAATACTATTGTAGCTATCATTGTTTCAAATTTTGTTACTGGATATTTACCCCCTATCTAAACTAATATTAAAAAGAGGAAAGATTTGATTGTTTGTTCGTTTGTTTGCATCGAATAGGCTCCGAAACTACTGGACCGATTCCAAAAATTCTTTCACTGTTGTGAAGCTACATTATCTGTGCTGAACATAGGCTATATTATAATGATATTTTTTATATAGGCTACCCGTGTGAAGACGGGGCGTACTACTAGTCTTATAAAAAGTTAGCGTTGACTTTATGTCATCATTACGTATGGTAATCAATACTTTAAGTCTACACTAACTTTTTATAAGATAGACCGTTATTCTCATGTTACGAAATATTTTGATTGGATTTGTTATTTGATTGTTAAGTGTTTTATTTATACTAACTAATTATAATCTTGACATTGAACAAACAAAAAGGACATTTGACTATAAAACCCTCCTATTTCACCCCCTTTAAACGTTTTTTCACCCCTCGCGCCGAGCTCAGCGTTAAAAACGCTGATCACCCCCTTAAAGTTACGTCTCTATAAACGTAGACATAAACTTCGATACTAACTGCTCCTTAAGTTGATTTCACACTTCAATGTTTTAACAGAATACTTTATACTAGCTGAAACCTGTCACGTTCGTATACGTGGGCCAAAATAAATAATAATGCTGGACAATCCACACAACATCATCTAGCCCCAAGCTAAGCAGAGCTTGTGTTATGGGTACTAGAAGACTGACATACTTAATACAATACATTACATAGATAGATATTTTTTATTATACATATTACCCAGAACACCCGGAATAAATATTTGCAGATCGTACAAACATTTATCCCAAGGCGGGAATCGAACCCGCAACCTCTGCGTCGCAGGCGAACCTTCGCCCGCCGCGCCACATCGGTAGTCTTTTGGTTTAGAGATCAAGCTGTATGTATGAATTCAAGTCTTTGATTACATTAAATTTGATTATTTTTGATTTGGTAGCAAAATAAACTTAAGATCCTGTTGCCCTAATTACAAACAACATTTCAAAGTCAAACACAAACAGATATTTAATTAAATGAACTATGTATTATCTCGTTATAAACTGCGCCTAACCGCAAACATAGTTCGGTTGGTAGTTCCAAGTGAAAATATAATCTGAAACATAGGCAATTAACGATTTTAATTGCAGCTTTGCGCCGCCACCAGATTATGGCTGCCGGTGGGTATTTAGAGCTACCGATACGATATCAAGTTGGTAGTAAGTAACTATGCGCGGGTTCGACCCAAGAAGTGGTCCCTTATTTTTGTTTATCTTTTGTATGTTTAAGATATTTAAATTACTACTACTACTAGATACTCATATTTTTATATTTCTAAGTTACAAAATCAATGTATTTTCTTTCTTTCTTATTCTGATGAAGATCGGACAAGTACTTTTTGAGTAATCTTTGTTTTAAGTCTCATAAATTCGATCGTGACACACAAAACGCTTCGATAGTGCGATCTAGGAATCGGCAAGATGATACAGCGCCATCTATATGAGACATTTTGAACTTAATGTACCTTGTCAGTCTTGTCAGTCACTACTTGTACCGAATGAAGTAGGTTTTGTTAATTTTTGCAAAAAATATGTGATGTCATTGTGTGGTACTGAATATTGATTTAATAAAGTTAGATAGATAGATAAGACATTTATTTGATTTACAACAACACACACAAATTACAATAGAACAGTAAGAATGTTAGGTAAAACTAAAACTATAAAATAAACTTATAAAATAAGTTCAATTTCTGGATATCGTATCGGCACTCAACCATAAGATTCTATTATCCGCCGAAGGAGTAGGCGGCAGTAAAAATCACGTAAATAAATACTAAGATAAGAAAGTGGGTGGAGGATAAGATAAGGATAGAATTACTGATTTAAAAAAATGATGTTTTATTTATGTTTTTTCGAAAGAAAATAAGTAGTCACATTTTGTTTGATGTTGTTATTTTATTCTATAAAAATCATACAAATAATTTACGTATCACAAGTCTAGTGCTATTAGCAATCGCAAATTTTATAAAGAGATTATTTTTCTAGTCTAATTATTCAAATAGAAAAACAGTTGAACTAACAGCCGTTGGAGCAAACGGATACTGGAGTGGAGACTGCGTTTAGGCATTGTGTAGTGTAGGACGCACCCATAGGGTTGGAGCGACGATCTGTACCCCAAGTACGAGTTTGTGCACACACGGATCGCAGAGACGCAATCGCCGAGCGCCACCGATTTTGTATGGAAATCCAAGCTTCTCAAGAAATCTGCTAGGGGCGCTGCTTCGATCTCCATACAAAATCGGTGGCGCTCGGCGATTGCGTCTCTGTTATCCGTGTGTGCACAAACTCGTACTTGGGGTACTGAATATAGTACAACACAACATGAAGAGACGAGACCGGGCTCAGTGGCGCGTCTGCAGAGACCTACGTCCAGCCGTGGACAGATAAAGTTGATGATGATACGCTGACTCGGAAACTCTTTAGCTGATACTTATCTATTTTTGCAAGCAGATTAACGTACCTGGAACAAAAAATATATTATAAGAAACTTGATCTGAATAATGCTTTATAAATCCGAAAGATTTTATGGACGGATGTATACTTGTTACTGTTTCACGCAAAAACTAGTGAATAGATTTTAATGAAACTTTACAATAATGTAGTTTATATACATCAGAGTATCACATCTATACAAAAATGAAACCCGTTTTCCGTTGTCACGACATAGCATGAAAACGGCTTGACCGATTTGGCTGTTTTTTTTTGTAGTTTTCTAATACTCTGTACAAGGTTCTTACGGAAAAAAAATTTATTAAAATTTCTGAGAAAAAAAATTATTTAATGAGGCGGTACGAAGTTAGGACAACTAGTAGGCTATAATTTATAAAAATATTGTGCGAATTGTCAAATATATAGCGATAGCAAGATAAAATCTCGAGCACCAGCAAATTTCTACTAAAATGAGAATGCTATAAAATAGAATATAACTTATAATGTACTCCATTAGCAGGTTATAAAGTGCGGAGTTAATTATAAACGGATATAAATTTCGTACTTTAATTTAAGGAACCTGCGACTTCCTCTCGCATTTTATTATCAGGAAAATACATAATTTTGCTGATAAAAAATTACATCTAGGTATTTGTTTTATAACGAAATATTCACTTTTATGTTTTGATTTACTCTTTCAAGCGTACAGATCTACACTACACAAAGGTTAGTTGGAAGAAAATGATTGTTAGCATTAAGCTCTGAAAAAATATTTGTGTAATAAAGAATTGTCTTCTAATCTTAAACGCTATCTAGACCCCAAACTAAGCACTAAGGATACTTGATGGTTCATAGATATTATTTTTGAATTTAATTAGAATGAATTTTGGTTTGAATATGCATATTCACAAATAGACACCCAGACACACTAAAAACATTTTTTTTTACCGAAAATGATATTGTTGCATGTCAATTAGACACATAAAAATAAATTAAAACAATTGAAAAATAACTAAAATACAACTAACTTTCAGTTTAGAGTGATTTTAAAACAAACACAGTCTAGTAAAATAGAAAAATACCATTAAATTAAACAATATACATAGTAGAAATATGTTGGCAATTAACTTCGCAGGCCTCTTAAGTACATTAAATAAAGCTCAGTGTCGTGGTCATACGAGTTGAGGATATTTTAGGACGAGACTTTTTGTCTCAAGTCTTTAAAAACAATTTATTTTTTACATAGGTGGAGTAAGGCCTTGACAGAATGGTGGCCTAGAGGACATACAAGAGGCCTTGGCAGACCAACTGCCAGATGGATGGACGATATCGTTGCCGTACATGGTAGGATCTGGATGCAAAAGGCTAGTACGGGCTGCCTATGATGATAATGATGATGATGTATCATAGGCAAACGCTTGACCGCAATCTCATCTAATGTTAAATGATGATGCGGCCTACGGTGTAGCGCGTTTGCCTAGATAGAATATAAAATAATATTACGTCTAGAATGTCAGCAAAGTTACTTTATTTTGAATTGTATCTATTAAATAGTAAGCTTTAATACCATTATCATAATATCAAGTCATCTTAAATTTATAAAGACGTCAGCCGGCGTATCTTAGTCTCTCAAAACCTGCCAGGTTTTAAGTCACTTTCAGTTTCTATAGTAACTCATCGTTATTCTATGCTATTCTAGAGCAAATGTGATAAACGTTTTATCTCTTTATCGATACAAATAACTTATTTACGTTTATTCGCTTGTGTAGAAGTGCAGCGCGATCAAAAGTCGCTTCAAAGTCGCGTCCTACACAATTTCAATTCCCCTACAACCATATGGAGCACAGCCGCACAGGACACTGATATACTAGTATTCGATACAGATTTTACGCCATTTTACGGCATAGTGACTCCGCGGGGAGATATAATATTGTAGAGTGAAAAATAGTGATATTTTCCTGAAAAATGGGGTATATTGAAACTTGTAGTTTACGGTTAGTATCTTGTAGTTTATTCAGTATGTGATATATTTTAGATTCGGTCATCAATGACGTAGTTACAATTTAAAACCTTTTTCGAATAACACATATTATAGTGGCTATAAAGGTGGCCATATTTTGAGAACAGATTGTTTGAAATCATTTATACTTACGAATAAGTGTCAAAGAAAAGTCAAGACCTTGGTTGTAAATGTATTTATAGTAAAAAAAGAATAAGTTGCCAAAAAACTCAATACCTTAGAAGGGATAAATGTACGAGTAGTAAAAATATGTACCTATGTAGATATTAATACCTTAGAAACGTTTACAATTACAAAAGAAAACAATACAATACAACTAAAAAAGTCGAAACCATGTTTATCAAAAAGAAATCGTCTATAAAACTGTACTAAGTATAAATAAAATGATACAGTAACTCAATTCAATCTAATAAAATTAAACACGCACACATTCACACGCAATCTTACAAACGCAATCAAGAGTCAACGCCTTCAAGATGCTCAGAAAACTGTCAAAATATCGTAAAAACGACACGTGTAACGTAAACTAGATAGGCATTCAAATAAACACATACTACATGTATGAGTAATATTAAAATAAACCCAAAAATAACTCTTAATACATAGAAACAGAGTTCATATTTACGTAACGCAAAAATAAATTTTCATAATATTGTCATACTCGAAAAAAATGCTTCGCCGCTGTCAAATAATTTTAGGATAATATAAAAACCAAATCAAATGAGTCAATAAATGACAGAAATAAAACATTTTTTATTGTTCGATATAAACTTTATCTAAAATTAAGCGTGGCATAGTATACGCTTATCTGATAGTAGCGCAAAGTCAGATTGCAATAAGCTCATAAAAACTGCCGTAGTGTAAATATGAGGTTACGATTTGACTCATAAACCTATTTTAAAGTATTACCGCTAATTTACTACCGGGTGAAAATATAAAATAATATGTATCAGCCCAGTTCCCATAGTAAAAACTTTGCTTTGTTTAGGCCAAGATGGCGTTGTGGTTAATTTTTATTTTTATTTATAAATCCAATAACATATTTAATTATACTTAGTTTTATAACAAATAACTAGTAGTTCGCTACGAAAGTTTCCAAAATAAGGATATTTATGCAAAAATATATGTATGTCTTTGTTTGTTTCATTACATTTATTATCTTTAGACATTAGTATTTTGCTTTTAGACTAGGTACTCAAAAATATTTTATTTAACACTGAGTTATTATCAAAAAACATGAAAAAAAACAAATACAACATTACTTATTTACTAATAATCCTATAGATAGACAGTATAAATCTTTGAAGTTTCTAGTCATTTGAATCCTGTATTCATGACTACATATTACTATGTACAAATTTCCCTTTTAACCAGACAAAACAAGCGACCACGCTATTATAATTCACGACGATTTACAACAAGATCCCCTATTATGTTAAACGACGTCATTAGTTGCCAAATAAATTATCTTGATTGTCGACTAGTCAATGTATAACTATTTAAGTAATAGGTAAAATGTAAAAGTAAAGATTAATATATTTTAACCAGATGTTAAGATAGAATAACGGCCGGTTTCTCGAACGATGATCAATGAAAAAATCTAATAATTACTATGTGTCAAACTCGGATCAATCGTGATTTGGGTTTCCAGAAACCGGCCGTTAATATGCTCTCTAGAACAGCTAAATATGTCAAAGAAATATAATTAAACAAACTATTCATTATTATTAAACAAAATATTCTAATACTAGCGCTCGCAAGATCCTTCTACGTATATATTTAAGTAGTTTATAAGAGCACCATTAAATTAGTAAGTACATGCGGTTCTTATTCGATACATTAGTTTAACGACATAATTACATGGCAAATAAATTATCTAAACGTATAAAATTATACAGCTGACTAACAGCTTGCTTACAAGCTTAAATCGGAAATTATGGCGAAGACTTTACGAGATCAAAAATATATTGTGTTTTCTTAAACTAGTGACGTCAGTGTGCGCACACCAACAAGACTGCAATAAGACAATTTATTTTATGTCACTTTTTTCAACGTCAAGTCACGTGACTTGTTTATAATACGCCACTTTTATGCATTACTAGTAGTACGCCCCGGCTTCACACGGGTAGCCTATATAAAAAATATCATTATAATATAGCCTATGTTCAGCACAGATAATGTAGCTTCACAACAGTGAAAGAATTTTTGAAATCGGTTCAGTAGTTTCGGAGCATATTCGATGCAAACAAACAAACAAACAAACAATCAAATCTTTCCTCTTTATAATATTAGTTTAGATAGCCAGACGCTTGGCCGCAATCACATCTGATGTTAAATGATGATGCGGCGTACGGTGTAACGCGTTTGCCTAGATAGAACCTATTCACTCTCCTCTTGCAAACGTCCAAACTATATGTATCTGGAAACACCGACGCCAACAAGAAATTCCATTCTTTAGCGGTCAAAATCAAAGTTGAGCCAAAGCGTTATTTTTGAACGTCAAATCACGTGACTATAATACGTTTTGTCGTCAGTGTGCGCTCTCACTAATCCAGAATTCAAAAGTTTTGAAATATTTTTCCTTTCACGAAAACTACGTAAAGACTATATTTATCGTTATTACAAAATACCTGGATTCTCGAGAAAATAATAAATAACCGCGTTATATCTCTTTAGTATGCACTTAAGAGATTCGTAATCCAGCACTTATAAGAATTCTAATGACGAAAATTTTAAAAATGTCAAAAACATCTCAGACGCATAGTTTAAAAACAATTAAGATCAAAGACCGGTCAATGTCACTTTGCTAAATAAAAGGTGACAACCGATATTATATTTAAATGATCATTCGAGATATATTTAGATGTCTTGCGTGATCTAGAGCATTTAGATTCTAGATTGTCATTGGATCTTTCGTCGTTAAACTGTAATTTGGTTAGTTACGGTCGCGTGGAAATGACTTGATTGATGATCGACATGGAAATGATCTACGTTTTGAGATATAGTTTCACCTCAAAAGTAATAAATAAATATTCATGGATAATTCATACTCCAGTCGCAAACTAAGCAAAGCTTGTATTATGGGAACTAGATTGCTGATCTACTTATATACATTTTTTGTGTTATAAGAACAAATACTTATGTTCATCACACAAACATTTGCTCTGGGTGGGAATCGAACCCACAGCGTGGAAGGCAGAGCTACTACCAACTGAGCTGTGACGCCTGTCAAAAATACGGTATAAAACCTTAAATATAACCTTAGTCTTCAAATTTTTTTGACTTAATTTTGAGTTTTTATACAGGATATTGTTTAAATCTCATAAAATATCCACGTTCCCGTTTACATATTCATAAAACGTGACTTTGTGTGATGGTTTTGGAATCACCATACGTGCCAACGAAACATGGGTTCGCCCTTACAAAATTCCCGAGAGAAAAACCACAATTGGAGAATTATAATTCATCTAAACCACAGAGGACTATATTTCTACATATTTCGTTTAATCTTGGCTGTCCTTACATTTCAGTTTTTTTTTCCTAACTTATTTCGTCCCACAGCTGGGCAAAGGTCTCCCCCAAATCCTTCCACTCATCCCTGCTCTCTGCTTCAGTCAGTCCCTCTCGAAATCATCGAGGTCGTCCATCAATTTTTAAATATAAATTTGAAAAACTCGAATTTCAGTTTTAGTTAGCATGGGATAGAGGAAAGTGGAAAAAGAGGGGGAGAGCCTTTGCCCAGCAATGGGACAATGGTAAGGGTTATTAAAAAACCCAATTATCCAAAAAATTTAACCTCAAACAATAAAAATATCTATTTAGGTGTTCGGCCTTCGCTTAAACCATATATGAGATAACTACCCTTGTAACTCAGTCATATCTGTGGGTAAGTCGACTAAAGCGCCATCTGTCCCGTATGAGTAGCACTAACCAACGCCACGAGGACAGCGCCTGGCTGTTATTTCTTCAGTACGCTTTTGTAACTCAGTCAGGAAACTTGTGCACCAAAAAGGATAAAAACGAAGAAAAATTTCGGTAAGTGTACAATGTTTCTTATTCGACGACAATTCCACTCGGCGCCCTAGGCCCAGTGACGAGACGCAGTCGTTATTTTTATAGCGACGTAAGCCGTCACAGTGTGCTTTCAGCCACGTCGTCTCACAGAACGCATGTCGTATGGAAACGCATGTCGTCTCACCAAAAAATTGGTCGTCTCACTAGACACCTGTCCTAACGAAAAACGCATGTCGTCTCGCTAAACACATGTCGTCTCACTAAACATAGTCGTCTCAAATGCATGACGTAAAACACGTCGTCTTGCTAAAAGTCTACCCTCAGTTGATGCGACAAAGTGTGTCGCCTCACGGCCCAGGCCGTAATTATTTTGCTAAGTACAAATGACTAATAGTGTTATTCATGTCGTTTGCAGATAATGGCGAGCACGTCAGCCTTAACTATGGGGAACTTGGCCTTATTAGTGCCAGAAGATGAAGATGAAGCATCATCATTCAGAGCTATTCTCCGCTCTATCCAAAACAATTATCCTAACGAATGGAAAAGCTGGAAAGTTGTTGATCAATCTTACGAAGATTTATTCGGCAAGGACATTTCGTCCTCTATGGACAGCAAGCTAAGGTTCGGAATTCCGACTACAGATTTAGTCCGTGCTTTTTACCCAGAAGCAAAAGATCTGTCTGAAAGAGCATATAGGTGTATTCGAAAGGTTTTAATTAATTGGCCTCTTGGAAGAGCTCTGGTTTATTCACCTCATTCGATCGCATCAAAGGTTCATGACCCTTCTTATCATGAATTTATGGCCACTATACGCGAGCTAAGGACTCAAGGCAAACTCACTAATCGAGATAAAACATCAAAAATCATGAGCAGTGAAAGCTGTGAACAGCGATCCGCGCATAGCACACCGCTTTCGAGATCATCTATCTCCAAGAAGAAGACACGCGAGATCGATACGGATCGTGATAATCGAATTTCGACAGCTACCAAACGTCGAAGTGAAGAAAGAGGAGAATCACCTTCACCAAAACGTCAAGTTGTGGCAGGATCCGTGGATCATAGTAACAGTAATAACTTGTTTGAAGTGGTAGTACAAAAACAAATGGAGATGTTTGGTAAAATTCTCGAAATGCAGTCAGAAACAAACAATAATATGAAGAAACTATATGAGAACACGCATAAACAAATTGATTTAAATACCTCCATTGATTCGGTACCTGACAGTACTCAGGAGGTCGAAGAAAGTCGCAGTCGTTCACCAATGATTCACTGGGAAAACGAAAATAGTGACACAGATTTTGCGGACTGCACTGATGATGCAGAACAAGCAATCAGGAATGAGATCGCTAGTGCTCAACGCCGATTGGAAGCAATCAAAGCAACTAAAGCAACACAACACAACGGTGACACAACAGCAATGGCGTTTGATTTCAAACCTTGCACTACGGAAATTGAACCAAAGTTTTCCAAAGCTGACCCGATTTTAGCAAAACAGGGAGTAGAAGGCCAACGCTTGGGAACTGACAACTGGAAATATATTCGGTACTCTGAGGTACAGAAGCAGTTCCAAGCCACTCCAACGTTCTCGGCATTAAAAGTTAACAACTTGCTCGCTGGAGTCGCCCCAAGCTGGACATCTGTTGCCATATTAGAGAGGATGGATCTTATTATGGGAGCCATCACAAATGGCTTACTTCAGCAAAGACAAATATTTGAAGAACTTTGTGATAAGCTTCCACAAGATGTCAAACAAAGGGTGGGGCAGGAATTCTTGGGCAACAACTCTAAATTCCGTAAGAATTCGGTTGCTTTGCTTCAGTATGGATGTGGTAGGAGAGCTGAAGTTATCCAACAAAGAAGAGATACATACAAAGTGAAAAATAAGGCATTGCATGAAATCATCCACAGCATACCGCCTTCAGACAGCCATCTGTTCAAAGAACCTGAGCTGTCGCAAGTTGTAAAAGATCAAGGAGGAATCCAAAAGTTTTTTCCATTCAAGAAAACCTTTCCTCCAACTTCGAAAGCCACCTATAAACCGGATTATAAAAACAAAAAGGGATATTATAAAAAGGAGTTCAATAAATACAACAAATTTAACAAAAACTCCAACCCTTCGTACGGTTCGGGTAACAAAAGAACACAATATAACAATCAACATAATAACAGGATACCGAATTCCTTTTCTGAAAAAACCTCTGGTGGTGAAATTGACAAATCGCAGAAAATCATTCGAGACCCGATCTTCCGAGGACATGAAAGACGAGATCAAAAAGATGTTAGATTGGGAGGCGATTCAACCAAGCTCACACAAAACAGGATTCCTGTCAACAATGTTTTTAAGAAGAAAACCCGATGGAACATACAGACCAATTTTCAACTTAAAAAGACTGAACCAATTTGTACATGCACCAAAATTCAGACTGTTAAACCACTACCGGATCCCAACGATCCTAAGTCCAAAAATTTATATAACAAAAGTAGATATCTCACAAGCCTATTATCACGTGCCAGTAGTAAAAACACATCGGAGATTCCTATCGTTAGTTTGCGAAGGAATCATTTACGAGATGACATGCCTACCATTCGGGCTAGGAAATGCCCCATCAGCCTTCTCAAAAGTAACAAGTTGGCTAGCACACTGGTTCCGACAGACCTTGGATGTAAAAGTTGTAGTTTACCTGGACGATTTTTTGATCGTGAATCAAGACCCAAAAACTTTAAAGCAACAAACAAGTTTGTTGATCAACAAGCTAAAAGAGCTAGGTTAGTCTGTAAACAAAAAGAAATCGGTAACAGAACCATCCCAGTACCTAGAATACTTAGGTATAACCTGGGATACCGACCGAAACCGGAAGTTGCTCTCAGATGTAAAGATCAAGCAAATAGTTGGAATGAGCCAAACTTTTCTACGGAAAGAAAATTGGAGCTGGCACGACGCAAAAGTCATCCTGAGAAAACTGAATTTTGCCTCTTTTGTACAACCTTTAGGAAGACTACATTGCCGACGACTACAGATCGATTCCAACAGATTGCCAAAGCTAAAGCCACACAAAAAGTTCCCGATTACCAAGGCATGTCTAGAAGAGTTAAACTGGTGGATCGAAAATGTTCACAAAAACACGGTAATTCATCAAGACAACCCAACTTTATTCATAACTACGGATGCTGCAGACTCGGGATGGGGAGCCATAACAAACAGTCGAAAACTATGGGGAAGTTGGACGGGCTCCCAAAGACAATGGCACTGCAACCAAAAATAACTTTGGGCTCTTTACGAAACCTTAAAAGGTCTAGGACTACAAATACAGGAAAAAGTAATAGTCTGGCAGACAGACAATCGAACGGCAGCTGCGTATGTAACAAAACAAGAAAGCACAAAGTCAACGAGACTCTTAGAAACAACAAAATGCATCCTACACCTATGCAGACAACACAATTGCAACCTAATCGCACGCTACATCCCAGGCCCATACAATGGTCTGGCAGACAGTCTATCAAGAACAAAAAGCCCACCAGAGTGGCACTTGAAACCTCAAATCATCGAGCAGATTTTCTTTTTGATGGGAAAACCAGAAGTAGATTTATTCGCCTCAAATCGGTCGGCAGTACTACCAAATTATGTAAGCGAAGACGCCTCCGACAAGATGAGTCAATACACCGACGCATTCAGCAAAACCTGGCACTACAACCTAGGGTGGATATTTCCCCCGCCAGCTCTCATACCGAGAGTTCTCCATCATCTTCAGGCATCAACAGGAACCTATTTACTAATAGCACCGAACTGGTGCAAGGCATTCTGGATGCCAGAAATAAGAAGGCGTGCCAGTCAACCACCGTGGGCAATACCCAATCTTCCATTGAATCTAGTAGACCTTCAGACAAATCTACCACCTCCGAGAGTAGACCAACTCAATTTGCTGGTCTGGAAGGTACGGGCTGGGCCAGAGAAATTTTAGGCTGGAAAGATCACGAAGTACAACTATTACAAGCATCTTGGAGGGAATCAACTTTGAAAACATACCGTCCAGCATGGCGTAGATGGCTCAGATGGGCTTCAGAAGAAAAAGTTAGAGCGGATGCTCCCAAACCAACAGAGTTGGCAAGATTTCTTTGCTATTTACATGAAGTAGTGAAACTGGCCCCAAGAACTATCTTAGTTCACAAGTCCGTGGTAGCAACATTTGCAAATCCCCAAGATAGTGCAGCACTGAGTTCACACCCAATAGTAGCTCATGCACTGAAGGGAATCCTTTCTAGTAAACCAAAAGTAAATAGACCTCTTTCTTGGAACGTAAGTGATTTATTAAAATTTCTTGAGACTTATGATTTCGATTTTAAAAGTTTATTTGCAGTATCTCGTCACACGAGCATCCTGCTCCTGTTGGCATCTGGTAGAAGGGTTCACGACCTCACGTTATTAAGCTTAAAATCAGATCTCTTTGAAGAGCATGATAACGAGATGATTTTTTGGCCGAAATACGGGTCTAAAACCGATAGTGTCAAGCATAGACAATCGGGATGGTGTCTCAAAAATCATCCCACACTTAGATTGAAATCTTATTCACTGGATTAAACAAGTAATCTTACTATCGGAGATTCGTCGAAAGTCAAAACAAATAGAAAACCTGTTTATCACAACGAGGGGATTTGTGAAGGAAGCATCACGAGCTGTGATTGCAGGGTGGATTAAAACCTTATTTAAAGAAGCACAAATATCCTCAACAGCAGGAAGTATAAGAGCAGGTGTTGCAACAGACAACTGGACACATCAAAATATGGATATAGACGAAGTTTTAAGACGGGGTAATTGGAAATCTAAACATACATTTTTCAATCATTATTTAAGAGAAGTGCAATCAAAAACGTCGATTTCTACAAATAACAACCTAACTTGTTGTTTTAATCCTGTGTAAAACCAATTGATCATAATTATAGTTTAACGTTGATTCTATGAACGAAATAGTTCTTGTATTGTTAAGTTTATTCAATTACTTACTTATGTTACCACATTATTATCTAATAAAAATGCAAATAAATATTTAGTATAATATTTTTATTTAATACTATAAACACATGTTAGTCACAGTACGCCTAGGACAGCGCCGGCAGAGGTTAAACACGTCTCATATATGGTTTAAGCGAAGGCCGAACACCTAAATAGAACCGTTTTTCCCCCGAAGGGTAAAAAACGGATATTTAGGTTTCTGCCGAAGCTTAAACCATACCTAAAGGCCTTGCCGGCTCTAGGTAGGTACTGAAGAAATAACAGCCAGGCGCTGTCCTCGTGGCGTTGGTTAGTGCTACTCATACGGGACAGATGGCGCTTTAGTCGACTTACCCACAGATATGACTGAGTTACAAGGGTAGTTATCTCATATATGGTTTAAGCTTCGGCAGAAACCTAAATATCCGTTTTTTACCCTTCGGGGGAAAAACGGTTCTATTTTATTGAGATGGAGTAGTTCTGTTAATTGCTTACCTGAAGAATTTCACAATAAATCTCAAATTCTTCTCAAAATGGCGCCGTGAATATCTAGGAATTTAACCGAAAACTTACAAACATTCGAGCTGGCTAACGCAATTAGCTGAAATACCTAACCGCAGATTTGAACCACATCTAAGAATACTCTAATTACCGTCTCTAATCCAGCAGACGTATAACAAAGTTAATTAAGGCATCAGAGGGCTGAGCACGAATAAATGTGACAACCGTATACATTACTTATTTAAAACACACTGCGCGCTAACGCTGCAACGTTTGATAGTAAAGCTGATGTTGACGCGCAGTGTATGTAAAATAAGTCACTGTTTCGATACGTTTACGATTGTCACATTTATTCCGTTTATTCGTTATCACTTTCCAGTTAAGCTGTTGCACTAAAGCACATAGTAGAGGATGGCAGTAACTCATCTGTCTCTAAAAACAGTCTTGGTCGTGTTGGAAAACTTAACTAAAAAACGACAAAACGTTCTGTGTAAAGATATGGTTATCATACTTAGAATCACAACAATACACAGAATTGGTCGCGCTAGAAAACTTAACTCAAAAACGACTTAATGTACTGTACTCCAAAGATATAAGGATCTATATAGATAAAAATAGCTTCAGTTAAGATTCTGTCAACCAACGAGGCATAAGCCAAGCTTCTAGGCTCTGGTCGCGTGGAATTAGCACCTAGAATCACCAGTAAATAACACCATTTTAAATTATCTATGTAATTTTACAAAATAAAGAATATTTGACTTTGACATAGTATTTGAACGTGTCTTTGGTAAGGCATTATCTAGAAGTGCCGAGATGCATAAATATTTTAGAAAGATGAAGATGATGTATCAGTCAAGTATTTGACAGCTGTTTTCAACGGTCAGTTCTTCCGGTGACCTGCACTGTCATTTCAATTTCCTGAAAATACATCTAATTGTACTCTAGCCTTCAAAAATTCTAAGTAAAAGCATCAAAAATATAACAAGAGTTTCGAAATTGAAAACCGACATGATGCGCCGGAGTTTCGTCAAACAGCATCATAGAAGAATTGGACTATTGAACTAATCCTGGTGAATCAACACTACAGGTAGCACGAATAAATGTGACGTATCGAAACAGTCATGTATTTTACATACACTGCGCGTCAACATCAGCTTTACTGTCAACGGTTGCAGTATTAGCGCGCAGTGTATCGTAACTACGTTGCGTTTACGATTGTCACATTTATTCGTGCTCACACTATGCTACAAGTCATCGCGGTGATCACAGCACATTACAATCTCGCCAGTATCACTGTGGCATACGGTTTCATATTCTGGGGTAAATTTTAAGTACACCTAAATGCATAATAAACTTTATTTCAAAGATTATAAGGTCTGAATTGTAATGGAATATGGAGTGACGAAAATATGTAAAATATGCACTATTCCATAGTTTTGGAATATTGCCAACGATTTTTCGGGTTTAGGCGTGCGGCAGACTGCTCGACTTTTTTAAAATGCTATTTTGGTTGATTGATTGACAGCATTGTTTGATGCGTATTTTAGGATAGAACTTAGCTGGATCTGGGTTTATATATCTGGTTATTTCCTAGTTTATGAACCGCAACATCAAAGACATGGCGGTAGTAAAGATATTTATGTGTAAATTTATTTTTGTCTATAACTTATTGCAATTTAAACAATTGCGAATAAATATTATGGAACTACAAAAAATAAACAGACAATTCATATTTTTTAATACATAAGTTTTAGTAATGCATTTTACAGCTCAGTCACATACGCCATAAATTTATAATCGAATGTTGTAAAACATTAAAATACCCGTCAGTATACCGAAACCTTTACTAATTTCACAAAACACTGTCCAGGTGAATTGTTTCAAAGATTCCGTGAAACAACGTGACAAATAAAAAATAATCGTTTACGACAGCTATTTATTTTTCATTTTCCCGGCTCAATGTGTCAACTGTCGCGTCTGAACGATGTCAATGCAACAGCTACTGTGTGAATAACTAGTTCAATGTATGCTCCCTCTCTCTATCTCTATCTTTCTCTCTCTCTCTATATCTATCTCTTTCTTTACATATATCACTCTATCTATCTATCTATCTCTCTCTCTCTCTCTCTCTCTATACATATCTATCTATCTCTCTATATCTATCTTTCTCTTTATATATATCACTCTATCTATCTCTCTATCTCTCTCTCTCTCTCTCTCTATACATATCTATCTATCTCTCTATATCTATCTCTCTCTTTATATATCACTCTATCTATCTATCTCTCTATATCTATCTCTCTCTTTATATATCACTCTATCTATCTCTCTATCTCTCTCTCTCTCTCTCTCTATACATATCTATCTATCTCTCTATATCTATCTCTCTCTTTATATATCACTCTATCTATCTCTCTATATCTATCTTTCTCTTTATATATATCACTCTATCCTTTTTATCTTTATCCTTTTTTTTTTTTTTTTTTGACGACCGATGTGGCGCGGTGGGCGATGGTCCGCCTGCGACGCGAAAGGTTGCGGGTTCGATTCCCGCCTCGGAATAAATGTTTGTATGTTCTGCAAATATTTATTCCGGGTGTTCTGGGTATTATATGTATAATAAAAAATATCTATCTATGTAATGTATAATATTAAGTATGTCAGTCTTCTAGTACTCATAACACAAGCTCTGCTTAGCTTGGGGCTAGATGATGTTGTGTGGATTGTCCAGCATTATTTATTATTTATTTATTATTATTATTAATCTATATATCTCTCTCTCTCTCTATATATATACATATCTCTCTATATCTCTATATATATATCTCTCTCTATCTCTGTCTCTATATATCTCTATCTCTATATCTGTATCTCCCTCTCTCTCTCTCTCTTTCTTTCTCTACTTCAAGCAAGTTCAAATCAAATGAAAATGTATTCTATTATAGCCTAAGAGCCGACCTCAGCCAGACCTTCGTTATTCTAGTAAGGCTGAAAGTTTCTCTGTGTGAGCCTCCAACACAGATAAGAACGACCCCTGACTATCGAGTTTCGGTTGTGGTTACTTTAGCTGATAACCGGTGGTAAAGGTGTACTTATAAAATAGTACCTACCTTACTTTCCTTAAAGTGTAATGTTCAATTTTGCTATATTTTCTCCAGAATACCTTTGGGAATCACGATGTTCATTGCCGGACACTTGTCACGGTAGCTTCCCCCTGCCCTACACCCCTAAACCTTAATCAATTTTAATCATACTTTCGTCATAGTATAAAAGCTGAATTTTATATAAGTTACTAAGAGACTTATAAAAATATGGTACCTCAAAAGCCAGACAGTTGTCATGGTTATTACATCTCGCCAGACACATTGAAAGCCCGCTGTAGGTGCGAGCGCGAGAGATCTGCTAAAGTAACCACAACCGAAACTCTATAGTCAGGGGTCGTTCTTACCTGTGTTGGAGGCTCACACAGAGAAACTTTCAGCCTTACTAAAATAACGAAGGTCTGCTGAGGGTGGCTCTCCCCCTATTATATTCTTACATACAAAGTGAATCTAGGTGCCAGTTTGACGCGACCAGAGTTTAGAAGAACAGGCAAGAAACTAGTAAACTGGATCTAGCATGATAGGCGAACCTCTATGTATCAATGTGTAATTTTTTCTATAGCAATGCTTAAGGCCATATACGTGCTATAGACATAATACCTACTTGACACTTTTTTATAACGTGCCCTTATTTATATGCGCTATTATTTATATGAATATAAACTTTTTGTTTGTAACTAAGACAGTTTAAATCGACGTGTATGTACTTAGCTAAATTCTCATTATTTAACAAATCTATAACATAATTATCAACGAGGTAAATAAACCATATCTCGTTCTACTAGTTAACGTGTATCTAGATTGCAAACAACATAAAAATGTTGTTAAACAAAATGATTTATCTATCATTCTTATGTACACTGTGCAGTCTTTTTGTGTAGGAATCGCGGCAAGTGATTTAGTAAGACAGGTTAGAATTAAACACTAGTACTCATAATGAGTGCGCACGCGACGAAATTAGCAAGCCGTTGAGATGTATTAGTCATTCGACTTTGAAAAAATTAGTGCAATAAAATGTATTCTTAATCTAGAATAGATTGCTGATTATTTAGATTTTTCGTGGTTTTAAGTTGCGCTGTTCGATTCCGAGAATATTTTTGGGAACAAGTTATAATATTTATTATTCGTAATTAACAAAAACTTGAGAAGTGTCAAGGTACACCGGATGGAACGAAGCTCTTAATTTAATAACTGGCTTGCTTTCTATGAGAGAGAAACACGCCGCACGGCTTACAACTACCTATAGCAAAAAGTGTCGTTACAACTTTTGGTCTTAATTTTTCATCAGCCCCTTTTCGCAACGCACATTTCCTGTTATCATCATTAGCTAAGCCTATTGCCATCGTCATCGAACCCACACCTTCAATAAAACGTCATAAATTCCACCATGCTTACGCATCACAAGGTCGATCTCAATAAGACGTTCCCCCCAACTCAAATCATCAATCATCATTCAAAAATAAACGGTGCCGTAAAAATATGACGGATGGATTCTGTGCCAGATGCTAGTGCCACTGAATTATATTGAAAAGAGCACTGGCGGAGTAGTGGTTGTCTTCTGCAGCTGTGGGTTCGAATTCATTTTGAGTTGGTATATTATGTGTGTTATTCAATTTAATATATTTATTTTTAATTGACACCGCACTGGAACATCAGTATTTAATTTAGTTTCATTGTAATTCTTTGTAAGAAGGATCTTCTAGGCTCAGGTCGCCTGGAACTGGCACCTAGAATCACCTAGTATGCAAGACGCTTCTAAATGATCCTTGTGATTTTATTGAATAAAGTAATTTTTGACTTTGACTTTGTTTTTTCTCTGGTTCATAATAAACTGATACATGATATTAATTTTGTAACAAACTTGATCTTATATGTGGATGGCACTTTAAAACTTATTTATATTTTTTTTTGTCTCGCATATCCTTAAAAAGAACACATAATATTTCTTATTTGGTAAATTAATTTTCATATAACTTTGATCATACCTACGTATATTTGATACGTAAGTATTGGATATTTTCATTCCGAAAAAATAATTAATCTAACTTTGTATGAAATAAGTCGGAAGCTAGTAATTAATATTTTAAAACAGTTCATATAGAATCTATAATATAAGACTTTAAAATTATCTTTATTATAGATCATTTTAATGTCTTATCAAACAAAAGAAGTGTATACCATTTTTCTTTTCTTATCACATACCCAATCATCGCACAAAGCTCAATGAATAAATTCCAACTACAAATATAATTTGGCAAACGGAAGTCTGCAATCCACAAAACAATCTGCATACCAACATCTTCATTCAACACGCAGATAAATAGAAAACACCGCGAATTGTATAAACAATCTTTGAAAAAATCCATTTTATCTTACATGATTTACGCTTGATATCCGGTACTTGATGTACCCGCCCACATTTACAATGTCTTACGAAATTGAATTTAATTCCCCTGTAATGTTTGTTTTCGTGAATTCGTTTCCTAAGCAAATTACAATAAATCTCGTAAAGAAATTACTTTTGATTCGTTGATACTTCTTGAATTTGTTTCGTAGATATTAGCGGCTACACTTGCAACATGTTACGTTCTATAACGCAAAAGTTTGTATGCATGTATGTTATTTACTCTTTCACGCAAAAACTACTGAATGGATTTTAATAAAACTTTACAATAGTATAGCTTCAACATCAGATTAACACATAGGCTATAATTTATAAAGATATTGAGTGAATTATCCAATATACAACAGATGATGAAGACGCAGGCAATATTTCAAACTATCACGATTTTCAACAAAATTTTCTTTACAATATATTTTTACCACGACTTGTGAAATTGATTATTTATTATAGAGAAACGGGTAGGATCCAGATAGAAAGGTGGGCTCAAGGAGTCTCAGGTATTATACCAGAGGGTAGAAGACGTCGTGAACGCCTGAGGAAGCGTTGGTGCGACGACCTGGACTCCTTCGACCGGGAATGGGCAGAGTTGGCTGGGGATAGAGAGATATGGAAAGAGAGGAGGGAGACCTTTGCCCAGCAGTGGGACAGTTTTGTCAACCTACGTGACAAAAAAAATAATAGAAAAACGATAATTACTGCCTTATAATGGGCGACACTTGAATAAACTGTGTGTTTACAATTTCGTAAAAGGCATTCAACTGTATAGCTTATGTTCTTGGTTCTATACAACTCATTCAATACTCAGCCTAATGGTTAATGAGATATGATTGGTTTTGGATAAAGACAAAGGTTTGAGGATTCGGCATTCATACCCACGCATGTAATGAAGCCATGAATGCCGAAACAGACATTCAATAATGTACCTATACGGTATTTAATAAGAATTTTGAGTTATGTTTTTATTGTATCTGCTTCTTATTTCACAAAAACGACACAGAAAGAAATTAATGAAATTAATAACTAGAACGATTCGAAAAATCTATTATGTACATAAATTATTACCATGTCAATGTTCAATAACAAAAATAGCATGCAAGTACGATTATTATGTATTTTTTTAATTATTTAACACTTAACTAAACAACTCCTACTTCGATTTGGTTTGATTTGGACGAAACTTACCTCTTATAAAGTTCGTGATTTGATTATATTTTTTGTCTCCATTTAATTTCAAACCGAAAAATTGACAAATTTTATAATATTCGCTAAAACACCTGTTTTTCAATAACAGATGGGTTTTAAAACAATGTTCAAAACACATTAAACAAACATACTGTGCTCACTCTGATAGTAAACTTGGCGCGTGTGCAGTTATTAACTTAAGTTACTAACTGTTGTTAAAGTTTGTTATTAATTTGGCTAAGTTAGTAAGAATACAATTAGCCAAACTTTAGACGCACACAGATGACAAAACATCTTTTAACTAAATACTTTATTCACAAACAAACTTACGACTATACAGTATTTACAAAATGTACATTGTCATATAAAATACATAAGAAACAGTTGAGCTATCTACAGACCGTTGCAAACGATCTATACATAGTTCAACTGATCCAAATCAGTACCAATCGGAAGCGTACCCAAGACACTGGCTGCATTGCCACGCTGAATAGCAATGCTGAACAATATATATGGCAATATGTTTTTAACTAAACGTTTAACTATGAGTAAGTATATGTAGTAAAGAACTCGAAGTGAGTGACGTCAAATAAACTGTCTTGGTCTTTCATTTATTTCATTTCATTTATTTATTGTCATCATTATGTAACATTTTGTCTGATCTTAGGACTATTAAGAACTAATACATAATGTACCCTAATAATGTCTTGTTGGTATGCGAACACTCTTACACATAACTTTAGTTTTGTGTTCATGATAACAGTTTTCAAATTAGTAAGAGTTTATACTTCTTAGTTAACAAAATAGAAATCTATTCACGTTAATTTAAATAACCCCCTGTCTTATAAAAAAATAGCGTTGACTTTATGTCATCATTTCTTTTGAGCTGTGTATGCCCTATGCATCACGCTTATTGTAATTAGCCTACTTTATACACGTGAAGACCTGTAATTGGCCTTCTGTTTTTTATGCTTTATTTTTATATAAATCTATAACGCTGTTGGTCTTCCTTAAATAAATAAATAAATAAATCATTACGTATGTCATCAAGTCTACGCTAACTTTTTATAAGATAGACCGTAAATCATCAAAACCGTAAATTAAAGATCTTGGTTATTTTAGTTAATATCGACAGTGACAATCGACTCAGAATAACCTCTTAACTTGAACCCAGACATAAACCAGTGTTCAATTCAAGTTATTTCAGTGTACACCAGAATAACTTAGCTGTCTGGCTGTCTGGCGAAGATAGCTCTTAACTTGCTCTATTTATAACAAACTCGAAGGAAAATGTATTTTTATATTTAAGCGGAACAATATCTACCAAGAGAGGGCGCACGAATGTCACAATCGTAAATGTATCGAAACTGTGACGTATTGGAGATACATAACGCGTTAACATCAGCTTTAGCACGTTAACTCGAACGTTGCAGCGTTAGCGCGCAGTGTATTTAATTTATATACTTAATGTAATGTATTGTATTAAGTATGTCAGTCTTCCAGTACCCATAACACCAAACTCTGCCTAGCTTGGGGCTAGACGATGTTGTGTGGATTGTCCAACATTATTTATTTATTTATATTTGTGTGTGATATTAAACAAGAGCACATGTTACATTAATCTGTTTAACGTAACTATTAAGTAAACTTTACGTTAGTTTAAACTATTAAATTGTACTGTAACTTTGTGTAACTATTTGACTATCGACATCTAAACAATGTATTATCTCTCAGTATTTATGTAATACATTGTTATCACCATAAAATCATTAATTATATTCTTAGCTTGTTTTTAAAGAACGGATAGAAATTTCAGTTCTTCTTCTTGTTCTTCTTCGAGTCGTTGAATAAACCATTTTGTGAAAAATCACCAAGGGTAGACCACCTCTGACCAATAGCTAATAAAAATTTCAGTTTAAAAACTATTATCCTACTAAATATATTATAAACGCGAAAGTTTACAAGGATGTCTGGCTGGACGTATGTTTGTTACTCTTTCACGCAAAAACTACTGAATGGATTTTAATGAAACTTTACAATAATGTTGTTTATACATCAGAATTACACATAGGCATATTTATAGAGATATTGTGCGAATTAACCAAAATATAACGATAGTAAGACAAATTCACAGGAACGCTAGGGTATTTCGATTTGGGGATACGAGTTCAAAAACAATATAAAATAATTGCGTAAATTACCGTTATTTCCGAAATTACCTCAACCGGTTAGCCAGAGTACAACAATCATTCTACTCATACAAACAAAACGGTACAATATATTATTTTATGACCAATAATTCGGTAATTGTCCGGGTCAAACCAACACTAAAACAATCATACTTCTGACGTGCTACTTACAAAAGCTATGATATATCGCGTGACCCGATAATTCTTGACTTTCACGTGACGATCATCACCGATTATCCACACCTGATGGGTCAGCACGCATCAATGTGAGAGTCATACGAAACGTAACGGTATACACTGCGCGGTGACTCTGCAACGTTCAGCAGTCGGGCTGAGGTAGACGAGCAATGTGATTCGAACACGCTTAACGACAGCTAGATACGTTGGTGCTTTTTATAATTGTTGTTGAATGCGTGACGACTTGGATACTTATGACGAAGCCTGGTGAGAAGCGGCGGCTGATAGAAAGGAATGGAGGAAAAGGGGGAGACCTTTGCCCAGCAATGGGACAGTACAGGTTAAAAAATAACTTTTTTATTAACAGACGTAAAAGTGAAATCATGCAATATTACGAAAAAAATACAGTAAAATATCACACCACCAATGTAACTACAACTGAACTACACCATGATACAGATACCATGGAAAAATTAACGCGCGAGCGAAGCGAGCTACACTTAGATTTTCGAAAAAACACTAGTTATAAGTAGTCACTGATTATTATTATTATTCAGCCATTGTCGTCCCACTGCAGGGCAAAGGCCTCCCTTCCCTCCTTCCACTCCTCGCGATTTAACGCAGCGACAGGCCATGTGCTTAGGTGCGAGTCCAGCTCGTCCCGCCATCTCATCCTGGGTCTTCCACGTCGTCGCTTTGCATTTTGAGGAATCCACTGTGTGGTTTGCTTAGCCCACAAGTCATCGGGCATGCGACAGATGTGTCCGGCCCAGTTCCACTTTAGGCTGGCGGCTATTTGACCAACGTCAACGATGTGTGTTTTGGAGCGCAGGATACTGTAGGTCATTAAAGGCAATTGCTTATCTACAGATAAATAATTTGTTGTTTTCTTTTTTTTTACCTTGGAAGGGTCCTTAACATTTGATTGAGTTGTTCTAAACATAGTTTTCATTTTCGTCACAGACCAACGCAGATTGAACCATAGCCACTAAAAACGCGTAAATCTTACAATTTCCAAACAATTCATCCAGAATAATGGCGGCTAAAAGCAGCACAGAATCCAGTTATTGATTTTGATATGCATTGCGCGGCCGCTTGGTGCTTCTCGTGCGACAGTTCTCAGGTAAACCGCAGTGTAATTGAAAGTGACATCATTTATCGCTATGCGAAGGTAAATGGTAAATAACGTTTACAGCTGATAAACAGAGATCAGCTTCTGATGATGGAGTCAGGAGCTGTTTAATAGAACTCTTCAATAAACAATGTGTCAAGCTCATTTAAAGAGCTTTTCTAAACTAATATTATAAAAAGGAAAGATTTGATCGTTTGTTTGCATCGAATAGGCTCCAAAACCATTGAACCGATTTAAAAAAATATTTCACCGTTGTGAAGCTACACTATCTGCGATGAACATGGGCTGTATTATAATTTCAAAAAAAATAGGGATCCTTACTAAAACTTCAATTATGCAACCCAAGGTGTGAAAAAAATTCCTTACCAGCTACCCGTGCGAAGCCGGGGCGTACTAGTACTCGATAAAAGCTCATTTCGAAAAATACTTGTACTACAAAGGTCATGCACACCTGGAAAGGTCACGTCTATTCCTATCCCGTCCATTTGTATCGCTGTCACCGCATTTATCGCCGTCTCGCTCGCACGTAAAGCATGATGCACACAGATAAGATATAACAAGACAGAATTGTTCTTTTGATAGTACCCAAAGGGTACAACGGGACCCTATTATGCCTTGATCACACGTACCGAGTAAACGGGCGAGACAGTGACGTATTTGAGGTACACTGCGCGTCGACATCAGTTTTACTGTTGAACGTTGCAGCGTTACAGCGAGACAGTGACGTATTTAAGATACACTGCGCGCTAACGCTGCAACGTTCAACAGTAAAACTGATGTCGACGCGCAGTGTACCTTAAATACGTCACTGTCTCGCCGGTTTACTCGGTACGTGTGATCAAGGCATATATCTCATGAACAGTGATAGTTAGACAGTAGGAAATTTTTACAGATGTATTTCTGTTATGGGGCGTCTAAACGGGCAATGTTTTGCGGCGATTTGTGGCTGCAATTATTGGCAAACATTGCCCAGCCATCAATAAAACATTTTATGGCTGAGCAATCAATTGCAGGCAACATGTTGCAATATGGCTGCAATAGTATGCCTTTGATTCAGAACCCTTTATAAGCCACACAATCCAACAACAATGGCCGACGAAATGTCAAAAAATATGTGGCTATAATGCCGGGCCATCCTTAAAATATTGCATAGTGTGGCTGGTATTGGTAGCAATGTTGCAGGCCACAGTATTGCAGCCACAAATTGCCGTGAAGTGTGGCCCGTTTAGACGCCCCATTATAACAACAAATACTAAAGAACAGAATAAAATAAACATTTACGGAGGCTCTCATACAAAACGGTGATTTTTGGTACGGCACCCTTCGTGCACCATATAACATATGTTACTAACAAATATGGACTAAGGTCTGAAATAAATAAATATTATTTCTATATCCAAATCAGTACCAATCTTCGCGTACCCAAGACACTGGCTGCATTGCCGCGCTGAATAGCAATGCTGATACGCTGGGCCAGATACTCACCAGCCCTCGGGTCACGCGTCGCTGCGACTAGATGCCCAGAAATAATTTTGCCTAGGTACCTCACGGACCTTAAGTTGATTGACTTTCAAGTCCAGTCCACGTTTTAATGTGTGGATATTGCCTTAATTCAGATTTATTTCCATCTGTTTAGGTTATTTCTCGACGAGTGAATTCTCAATGGGTGACGTCAGAGTTTAAGAGCCGATTAACTTCTCGATATATCTTACTCCGTGAATTTAGTGCATTGGCAATGGAATTCAATTTGCAATTTTGTTGCATGTTGCGATACATGCTTATCCTCAAACATCTTTGGTGCAATAATGCAATCAGATTGCACTATCTATCACAGTGAGATTGGTGTTTTGCCTCTAGAATCTGACACCAGAGAGGCGAGTACGAATAAACGTGACGCACAAACGTATCGTAACGTTAGCACATTGACAATGCGCGGTGACGTGGCAACGTTCGTCAGTAGAACTGAAGCAACGAACGCGTAGTGTCACTCGAATACGACACCGTACAGATAAGTTTGCGTGCGTCACATTTATTTGTGGTAAGTTGGCGGCAAAAAAAGGTAAGACAAGTACTTTCAAGTACAAACGTTTACAAATAGCTTTAATAATTCAGTAATATTTGTATTGTGCGTGAAAGAAATGTCTTGTCGCATTCGTATAGTTTTTTCAGTAACAGGGTCCTTTATTACCCTTTGCGTACGAAACTCTAATGAACCAATGACAGATCTATCGAGCTTAGATCAAAACATAATGACTAACCCCTTATCTTATAAAAAGTTAGCGTTGACTTCAAGTCATCATTACGTATGGTAATCAGTACTTCAAGTCTGCGCTAACTTTTTATAAGATAGACTGTTAAGCAACAATAAATCACTAGTCTGGCTGCGTTTCAAAAAACTCCAGTCTAAATAAATTACGTGTAATTTACAACCGTATTGTTTATTGTTTTAATTATAATTGGTTTACTCTAATCAGCGAGGCGGTTAGCGAACTCTCTTTTACAGCAATCAAGATAATAAATATACATATGTATGTTCAAGGACATTTTACACGATGCATTGATGTTCAATGGTTTGATTATGTAAACCAAATTGCTGATGGAATACTTTCATACATTTTCATGTAAATACGTACATACAACTCCAATACAATAAAAAAATAATGAGTTAAGGGTATATCCCAAGACTTTTCGATCCAAAGACAAGATAAAATAAATAAATAAATATTCACGGACTTTTCACACATCATACTCAAGTCCCTAACTAAGCAAAGCTACTATGAGAACTACATTGCTGATAGAATACTTATATACATTTTTTTGTAAATACACACATAGAATGTTTATATTTTTTATATGAAGTTACACTTACAACTTAGTTATAATAATAAGTTAGGTAATTTAGAATGTTTAAGAGACAAAACAAATAATTATGTCATAATAATGTCTATGATGTTCGTGTCATTTTGACAGGCGTCACAGCTTAGTTGATAGTAGCTCTGTCTTCCATTCTGTAGGATCGATTCCCACTGAGTATCATGAACATAAATGTTTGTTCTGTATATTACTATGTATTTACAAAAAAATGTACATAGGTAATCTATCAGCAGTCTAGTTCCCATAGTACAAGCTTTGCTTAGTTTGGGACTCAAGTCCGTCAGTGTGATTTGTGAAATATTTCTATATAGTCAAGTCCGTGAGTGTCATAGCTCAACGATTCATATCTGTCCAGGCGAGGTGTTCGTGAAACGGTGTTGGACGTCATCGTAATTGTGTTTATTGTCATCGTACCTGACCGTGATTGCATACGGCTTGGTTGGTACTAGCTTGGCGTTTTAACTTTGTATTTGAGTTTGAACTATGACTAGCTGACCCGTGCCCACTTCGTTGGGCATAATGTTGGTAAGAAACGCTTTCGATTTGACTGTTTTTTCTCTGATACACTTTGCAAAACGGACTGCCACGTAAAAGCCTTTTTATTTATCGGTTTTTTATATAACCTATGACACTTAAAAGAATTTTTAAAATCGGTTCAGTAGATCCCGAGATTACCCCTTACAAATACACAAACTTTCTTTACTTCTTTATAATATTAGTATAGAAGTATAGATTTTTTTTAAACATATACCTTCAATAATTCTGATTAATGCACCGATAGTGTCTTACCTAACAACTTTACATGGGTCATCAACCTTAGGTCATAGGTTCAAAACCAGCATCAATTAATTTTACAAGCAAGTCTGGTAATTCTTGTTATTCAACTATTATTTTAACTAATCGTCTTATAAACTCCAAGTACCCACACAAACTTTCAAAGTACTTATCTCATCACTACGCTCTACCACAAAGGACACAAAGTTTTTGTCTTAAGAGAGATTATAGGACTTTTCACATATTTCAGTACCTAATTTAGTTTAATAGTAATTCTTTGTAAGAAGGACCATATAAAAAAACGGTAGGAACCAGGCCGTAAGTTTCTTGCCCGTTCTTCTAGCCTCTGGTCGCGTGGAACTGGCACCTAGAATCACCTAGTATGTAAGACGATTCTAAATGATCCTTATGATTTTATTGAATAAAGAAATATTTGACTTGACTTGACTTGACATACGGCGGTCATATTAGACCGACTTTCCCATGTGCACGGTTGACTATCGCCTACATTTTGTACATACCTGAAACAAGGAATAATAGTTGTAAGTAAATGAAAAAAAATATATCAAGAGATAATAATGAATACTTTAGACTTGGTTGTCTGTACAGAATAATGTTTGAAACTAAGTATTACGGTTTTGAACATAGTTTTCATTATAAACGGGATATTTACCTGTGCCGAAATATCGGTAATCAAACTCACAAATCATGGTAACAAGACAAGTATTTTTTACTATTTAATCTCAACTACCGCAACAATCAACTAATTATAATAGAAATAGTCTCTGCTTAGTTTCGGGTACATTCCCAGCCTTGTAAAAAAAAAGTCATCACAGACTTTTTTTTTAAATAAACTTATAGATGAACTCTCAAATAAAACCTATCAATACCATCAAAGTTCGTTCAAAACTTATCTTGTCGTTCAGGAACAATGGATGTTGGATCAAATCGTCACTTAAACTGTTTCAAACTCATTATAGAACTCAAAGTTTGGTTGATTGTCGGTTAAATTGAGAATACTTCATTCTTAAGCTTTTCCGTATTACGGTCGAGATAAAGCTGGGTGAAATGATTCTATATTATTTTATTTTATGCAATAGTCAAAATAATTTGAAAATCATTTGACAGGCGTCACAGCTCAGTTGGCAGTAGATCTGCCTTCCATGCTGTGGGTCGTGGGTTCAATTCCCACCCAGAGCAAATGTTTGTATTATAAACATAAATATTTGTTATATGTCTGGGTGTTTCTATGTACTATGTATTTACATAAAAAATGTATATAAGTAACCTATCAGCAATCTGGTTCCCATAGAACAAGCTCTGCTTAATTTGGGACTAGAGTGTGATGTGTGAATTGTCCGTGAATATTTATTTATTTAGAATTGTCTTATATACTAGGTGATTCTAGGTGTCAATTCCACGCGATCAGACCCCTAGAAGAACGGGCAAGAAACAACGAAATAAAAAATCATTAACAATTGTTTAAAAGTATCAAAAAATCTTATAAAAATGCAATGAACACGTCCGAGGACGTATTGAGATTACAATCATAGCACGTTCTCACGGTATTGATTACATTTAAAGTGCCTGCATAATTTAAATCATAATTAAAATCAAAATAAATTTATTGTATCGAAAGTCCTATACAAGAGGTAGGCGAAAAGTGCAGTAGTTATAAAAAAAAGTGAAATTCTACCTTAAGTACGTGAGCAAAACGCTATTACCTTAAGCTTTTTAATTCCCAGTTTAAAAGCGTCAATGACCTTGAAAAGAACCAGAAAAGGACAAGTGATACCGAAACTGTCATCAAGGTGCCAACTGCTGACCCAGATCTTGAGGAGGGAAATCAAACACGTAACGCAAAGCCCCATCTCACTCGCGGATAAGTCTCAAAATGTATCAAGGGGATTAAAGGGGTCCCCCATACCCCGAGGGTAGGGCTGACCGTTCCTTTTTTTACCAGTGTTATGAGTTTAACAATCTTTGCGGTTCATTCGTTCCCCTCTCAGGGGAGTCAACAGATTTCGACAGATTGGGTGTCGAATGACACGATGATTTTTGATTTGATTTGATAGCATATGGGCTATTTAATGTTAAGTGCCTATAAAAATGTATTATTCCACTAGCTGGTATTAGTCTTACTAACGTATTTTGGACAATTCACACAATATCTTTATAAATTGTAGACTATGTGTTATTCTGATGTATAAACTACATTATTGCAAAGTTTAATTAGAAGCCATTCAGTAGGTTTTGCGTGAAAGCATAATGAACATACATCTATCCATTAAACCACACAAACTTTCGTGTTTATTAATATAAGTAGGATATTAGGTAATTTTTGAAGTGGCAAGTGTGGCAACCCTACATTTTGCAGGGTGGCTAGATTCGTTTTAATTTTCATGAGATCTCCACGCGCAAGATTACCTCAGGTGTGGATTTTATGTGTGAATTTATTAGCCTTTGTTTCAATTTATTGCTTTGGAACAAAGCCTTCTGGCTGAGCCTACTTTAATGTCTTGCTTCTATAATCAACGACAATCTGTTGGTCACATATCTGTGATAATTGTATTCTGAGATTTACACGCAAATTTTAGATGGAGCTAAACGAAAATTCGGGGCGAAACAAACTAAAATTCACTCAACGACATCTAGTGAGAAAAAAGAAACTAAGCTTGTATTGAGGGCAACTGTTTTAAGTATACTTATACATTTTTGGAAATCCATATGTCACACATACGCAGATGTTCTTTGTAGGGATATAACCCAAGACCCCACAGGAACTGGAACTTTGCCTTCCACGATATGGGTCTCGGGTTCGATATTACAGTGATTACATCAATATTGGCTCATACAATCACTTAGAAACTTGTGTATGTCTTTGGCGGTGTGACAGCCCTATCACCGATCAACCCGTATGAGTAAGGGTCTAACCAGGGCTACCAGCCTTCGTTAGTTTCTATTACACAAGTTAAATTAGAAGACGATACTGTCTCTGACAATCGAAATCAACCGTGACGGAGGTCGGTCTAATTAGACCTTGAGTAAGCTTCTGTAATCCAGGTTGTTGAACAACTCAGATTCTTAGATAGATCTATGGGTACCTGACGCGAGGTCTAAGAGACGATCTAAGGACGTACGATTATTTAAACCTTCAATTATAAATCTGTAGCGGATTTCTCAGGTAGATCGTAAATCACTCATCGTAGTCATGTTTGTGGGGTCTGAGAGACGGACAAACATCTTTTGGCATTAACATGACATGTCAGGAAGTTGACAACATAAAGATCAGTTAAAATATATGAAGACACTGCATAATTATTGACACAAAATAAGAAAAAAATATGAGTTTATAATATATACTTGTTATAGAGTTTTATTAACCATCAAATATACTGAAAACTACTGAACCGTAACAATTTAACGAATTCTTGAAAGTGTATCTAGTGTTATTTTACTTTAAAGCTAAAAAAGGCTTCGGGCATAGTGATAGACGCGTTGAGCGCGTGGAATCGCCAGCGGATAAATCAAAAAGGTAGACATTTTGATTTCGAAAAGTCATTCCGTAAATTTACTGTTTATATTAGCTGGCACAAAAAATAATTATGATTTATGAAATAGCATGTAATGTTTGCAAATAAATAACGTGACTGATCGTAGAAAATGAATTTTTAATACGCAATTAACTTTATACAAAGGCATCTAGTCCCAATAAATATTCCATGTCAAATACATTTATTAACGATATATACACTAATACATGCTAAGTTAGAAATAATAACAAATAAACATTGTTAAACGTATCCTGACTCAGCATAGGTTGGTTGACTGGCAACCAACGCTGGTCTATTTAAATGATTCTAAACCTTCCCCGCCCACCGGTTTCTTCTAAACCTTCCCCACCCACCGGTTTCCTGCAATCTTAACAATGGCGTGAATTCAACTGGAGGTCGTCCTACGCTGACTTCCACGAATGGGAAAGCGAAGCAATTCAGTTCATGCAGAATATTAACAGGACAAGCTGCTAAGCTGCCTACGTAGTCTTGGAATACGAATACTTGAGAAAAACATCGAAAATAGGTACACTATGATAGATGAGTTCAACATCCTATTTTAGTACATATGTTGTAATAGGCAAGCTAACTTTAACATAAGTACTGCATCTAGCATGGTGTAATTAGCACCTAGATATGTTCTAGATCTAGGATATTCCTCGAATCAGCGAGCTTTAAGGAAATATGCTTTTGGGAAGAGTCTGACAATACCTTAAGCCGGATCAATAACATAGACTGAACCAAATAAACGCGTAGAGTTATAAGGAGGCGAGTGTGCAGCGCCATCTAACATTAAAAACTGAGCCTAAGTCTGTGTCAAATCAACAGATGACACTAGCGAATCCTAAATCGTGCAAACGAAGTTATCACGGAATTTGAACATAAGTAACACTATCAATTGGTCCTCGGACCCTGAGCGATTTTTGGCTCGACGTCCACGAGGTCTTTAGGAGTGTGTCCGCTACCGCTCCTTCACCGCGATGTGGCCTTATCTAAGACCGATTGGATGAATTTTTAAGACATCTGCAGTGTAGTTGTAGTATTTCGATTTTAAGTACAACGTGTTCGGAATATTGTGCTTTGATCACGTCTTAGGTATAATAGGTTTTAAAATAAAACTGCTATTTTAGTTTCTTGTTATAATATAATTGCGGCGTAATTGCCGAAATATAAATAAAAATGAGTTACTATTATATTATCGTGGAAGATATTTTTTACAACATATTATGGATTACGTGGTTATTCGAAAAGAGCGTTTTAAATATCTCACGAATACGCAAATCCCAGTAATTTTTTATATTAATTCTTATATTTTTTGCAACTGATTATGTATGGTTATCTAAAAAACTTCTATAAAGAACTTTTCATAGAAAATTACGCAGAAGTAATTAAAAAAAAAACATATTTGATGTCGTATCGTCGAACACAAAAGGCGCCAACATAAATGTGCTTCAAATAAACATACTTTGAAAATGGATTCAGAACTGCCGTTGGTAATAAATCAACGTGGACGTACTCAGTGACAATGCTGACAATGCATGACTGATGTGCCGATTCAAATGGAGGTCGGTTAACTAGGCATCTATACTATAACTCTATAAATATATACATATTATATTCCATCCAAAAGAATGAAAAATCATCAAAAAAATGTATGAAAATGTAAATACAGTAAGTATTCAATACATCAATACATAATAAACTTACGACTATACAGTATTTACAAAATGTACATTAACATATAAAATACATAAGAAGTTTAGCTATCTACAGACCGTTGCAAACAATCTATAGATAGTTCAACTGATTCAAATCAGTACCAATCGGAAGCGTACCCAAGACACTGGCTGCATTGCCGCGCTGAATAGCAATACTGATACATTATTGTTTGTATATAACAGAATAAAAAAAATTCAATGATTTATTCTGAATCAGCTGTGGTACATCAAATGTTGATGATCCGTATCTAGTGGAGATAGAGTTCAGATTGCAAGCGAAGATATGTGAACTCGTAAATCAAACAAATGTTAAAATCACACAGAATACTCTAATACTCAACGGCTGGGCGATGCGACATAGTAAATAGTAACGCAGTAGGACTATTCCTATTTTATACGAAATCTCATTTACTTTTAAATCGTGCTGATTTCGAAAAAATGCCTTAAAATATAATCAACTAGCTGACCTGTGCCCACTTCGTTGGGCATAATTCGACCGTTTTTTCTCCGATTCACTTTGCAAAACGGACTACCAATAAAAGCATTTTTATTTTTAGGTTTTTTATATAGCCTATGACACTTAGCAATAATGTGGCTTTCTATTGGTGAAAGAATTTTTGAAATCGGTTCAGTAGATCTCAAGCGTCAAGCCCTTACAATTTAACAAATATACAAACACACAAACATAACTTCTTTATAATATTAGTATAGATTTTACTATCCTACTGAACGTAAGAACTCAAAACTGTAGCTCTACCATGAGTTTTTACTATACTATATTTAATATACTCGCTAGCGTCTGTAGTTAAAAAAAATTATGAAGATTTGTACAGCGCCTCTAGCGGATAGTTGGGTACTAAAATTCGTCATACTAATATTGACGTAACTACTGTAGTAAAGTCAGGCGATTTTACTGTGACAGCTCATGGTAGAGATACTGACTATGAGACACCACTCTGTATTTCCAACGTCATTTACTGAAGCATAACATATGTTTTCATTTGTGCGATACTCAGTACAAGCTATTAGTCAAAATAAATGTCAACTAAAATCGGGCATATGCACGTCCAAAGTAAACATTGCATCGCCCAGCGAATTATCTAAGGGCCGGCGCAGACCGGGACGGCATGGCAAGGGATTTTAATTTTTACTAATGGACATTCAACCGTACTGTTACAGAAATACGACATAAATTGCTATGCTTTAAATTGATGCCGTTCCGTTCACGTTCAATGCCACGGCATCATTTGAAAGCAAAGCAATTTATGTCGTATTACTATAATAGTACGGTTGAATGTCCATTAGTAAAAATTAAAATTCCTTGCCATGCCGTCCCGGTCTGCGCAGGCCCTAATTGAGTTTGGAGCACCAGGCTTATTGTCTCCAAGATAATGGAACAGAATTGTATGACACATGTCTACCAGCCTACGGGTCGTGGGTTCGATTACTACGGAGAAGTAACATTTGTGTGATGGACAGTGATGGAACTGGCACCTAGAATCACCTTGTATGTAAGACGATTCTAAATGATCTGCGTGATTTTACTTAATAAAGCAATTATGACTTTGGCTTTGATGTCTCTCGGTGTTATTATTTATTTTAAGTGTAGGTATTTAACAAAAAAATATAAATAAGTTTTGTATCAATTTAGTTACACAGTAACTTTGCTTTTGGAACTAGAACTCTCAGTAAATATTTATTTACTTACTTATTATTTATTTTTAAAAATAACCTAAAAAGTAAGGTCTCTTATCTTAATCAAATTCATCTGCAATATAAAATTTAAGGATTGAATTTCAAAATCAATCCTTAAACAGCAGAAAAATCTATTAAGATTTTTTTAATACCATTTAAAAATGTGTTAAGTAGTAGCTAATATTATATCTAAAACATACTCATTAACTTTTTACATATCAAAAATATTACATAAAAAAATTATAATATTGTTTAAGCTAATGAATTAATAATTCAGAACTGAACAATAAAGGTTACGGGGCACTCCCTGTGAGAGCACGGTTACGAATTTCAATGGTTTATTGATCCATGACACGTAACGTTTAGCCTCAATACCATCGAGTCGATTTCAGTATCGAATTGGTGACCGTCATTTGACGTAACAATTTTAAAAGAGAATGGGCAATATTCTGTGAAGCGTGGGCCATGACTAAAATGTCCCTTAGGGTGACCACATAACATGATTGAAAGGGCTTCTGAAGGTCTACATTTTACTGTAAATGTATTTTTGTTAATTATTATCTATATACTTATCTATATTATTAATATTATAAAGAAGTAAAGTTTGTGTGTTTGTATATTTGTTAAATTGTAAGGTTTAATCTCGGGATCTACTGAACCTATTTTAAAAATTCTTTCGCCAAAAGCCACATTATTGCTGAGTGTCATAGGTTATATAAAAAACCGACAAATAAAAAGGCTTTTACGTGGTAGTCCGTTTTGCAAAGTGAATCGGAGAAAAAACGGTCGAATTATGCCCAACGAAGTGGGCACGGGTCAGCTAGTAAAGTATAAATTTGTACTTTGGCCTCATCAACAAACTCGCCTGATGGAAAGTGATGTTGTGGCCGACGATGATTTATCAATAAAGAAGGCCGTTATACCAATTTTTTACCATTTTAAGAGCACTCAGACAAGAATATTAAATAAACAGATTACAATAACGCTAAAACAATATAATCGAAGGCTTATGTCTAATAGCTCTCAACTGTTCTATATCAGGAATCTTAAAACAACACTTTGGTTGATATTAACCACATATCCATCGACCGCACTTACATAGACGCATGGCTCCGCACTTAAGCCTACTCTACTTATACGCATGCATCCGCGGTTAAATCAACCACATTTTGTTGGAACATTTTCAAGACTAAGATAATTCTAACGGTCTATCTTATGAAAAGTTAGCGCAGACTTGATGTGTTGATTACCATACGTAATGATGACTTAAAGTCAACGCTATTTTTTTATAAGATAGGGGGTTAGACTTCATGTAGCGAGTTCAGCCGAATCTGCTTTCCTGTATTCAGGTTCAGCCTAATCGACAGATCTATAATCGGCAGCCGGCTTTGTTCTAAACCTAAGGCAGGTTGGAATTGCGCCAAACTCACCACCAAATGGAGAACTTAAATAGATTCCTAGTTTTGTTTACTTTAAATAAACTTTATCGGATTGCATATATCTTAGAATCTCACAAATAAACACTGAACAGTCAAATACTAACATAAACACTAAATAAAATAAATTAATAATGCTGGACAATCCACACAACATCATCTAGCCCCAAGCTAAGCAGAGCTTGTGTTATGCGTACTAGAAGACAGACATACTTAATACAATAATACATAGATAATGTTTTTTTAATATACATATAAAATACCCAGAACACCCGGAATAAATATTAGCAGATCGTACAAAAAATTATCCCAATCGAAGAATCGAACCCGCAACTTCCGCGTCGCAGGCAGTCCTTCGCCCGCCGCGCCACATCGGTCGTCAGTGTTCATAAATGAAAGTAAGAATTTTAACACGTGAGCATTTTGTATAATTACCGCAAAATACCGACATTATTATTCAACTTGGCAACAGTACAAAATACCTAATTGTCATCACTATAATATTAAACAAATGGTTCTGTCTTCTTCTTTGGTCTTTTTTTCTTTTCGGGATTTCCAACACAATACTATAGTTGTGTAGCCGTGTCCGTCAGTCTGTTTGTACTCTTACGGTTCTATCTTATAAAAATTAGCGCAGACTTGAAGTACTGATACCATACGTAATGATGGCTTAAAATCAACGCTAACTTTTTATAAGAAAGGGGGTTATTGTCTTGTTGTTGCTGATTAAATATGTATTCTATTCTATTCTTATTTTAATGCTATCAAAAGGGGGTCGTATAATAAAATAAATTGGATCTGAATATAATTTCCTTTATTTATCATTCAATGTTAAATACAATTAATATGATAGCATATTACTTACTCATCTCAAATGTAACAAATAATCTTAATAATATCTTGTGACTTCGAATTGTTCTTTACAAAAATATTCTATCAATAAAAAATATTTTTACTTTTATCAGAGTCATAGGTCATCTAACAGATAAGAGCCCCATAAATCCCCAGCAATTTTGGATAAAAATTTCGGACCCTTATCCATGAACTTCCTTAAGGACTTATCTTAATCTTAAAAATGTCATGGGAAGGGTGCCCTACACCTAGATATTCACTTTAACAAATATAGGTCATTTAAAAATATAAGCCATAAAGACTACATAAATTCCATTTGATTATTTCCTGCTGAAAAAAAACAAAACATTGAACCGCTCAGTAATCCCCACACATGCCAACTCGTGAATCACCAGCAGAGCTGCCAAAAGGGCGTGCCCGACTGTTTGGCATCGGCTAAGAGTATGCTTCTTTGCTTCTTAGTCTAATGCCTTGATCAGACGTACCGAGTAAACCGGCGAGACAGTGACGTATTTGAGATACACTGCGCGTCGACATCAGTTTTACTGTTGAACGTTGTAGCGTTAGCGCGCAGTGTATCTTAAATACGTCACTGTCTCGCCGGTGATCAAGGCATAAGGCTTCCTCTCATTCGCAGAGGCTTCGTTCTCTCTCGATCCCACTGAAAACCAGCGCTATATATACCTCACCGTCCCAACAGCATATGCTGAGTGGTGACACACAGTGGTGGCTTTTTACACATCTGTTCTTTTATAATCTGTTTTTAAATGTATGTTCTATGTGTAAATAAACGTTTTCTATGTTTTTTTATGCTATAGACAGCAGACGAGCAAGCGGACCATCCATATTTCGGGAGAATGCAAACGCTCGTGTCCCCTGGCAAAAGAGTCTGACGACCGTAAGGTTTTGGTCAGTTTGTCTGACATAGCCTACTGCTCTCAGGCAGTAGGTGATGGATTTCATTACGTAAAAGAAAGGGCCACCTAAAGAGTGATCACCGCAGTTCCCGGAAAAACACAAGTTGGTGCGACTTTACAGCTGTTCTGGTTTACAAGCGATAACAGGTCTTAGAGGTCCATAAAAAAAACTGTGTTTTTATTTGGTCTAGTTACCGTTAGGTTCAGTAGACATTGGACTTAAAAAGAAATGGACGAAAGAAGCAATAGACTATATGAGGCAAGTTGACGAAACTGGTAACTAGACGTAACGGGCAGACTGTGCTAAACAGTAAACTTGTAACGAACCTGAGGTGTCCAGAGGCGGAGGATTCCGCATCTAAACCGGCAAAACCCTTGACCTAAACTACCTAGAACTTTTTAGAACACATTCCCGGTTAAGACTAATGATATATGAAGAGTCTTAGCCGCGGCTATTGCAACATGGAGTAGTCTGAGATCCAGCCCTTCAACAAGAAATGACCGCGAATATTCGTGCGTATTTCAATTATAATTTAACTAATCCTATTTGAACGTTGCCAAAAAGGCGTGTCCGTCTGACTGAAATGAGCTCACAGCAAGCCTATTGGCTGACTCTGATAGGTAGGAGCTTCGTTAAACTTTCTTGAAATGGATTTCGGTTTATGCCAACCATGTTACGATCTTTTCTATTCAATGTGCGTTTATTACAGCAACGTTTCAAGATTAGCATAATTTTATTATTCATTCATTCATTCATTTTTAGCCTGTGGTGTCCCACTGCAGGGCAAAGGTATCCCTTCTCTCCAGTTCTGTCCATAATTATTTTTTTAAATCATTAAGTATATTGGTGCCTGGATAATATCGCTCTTGACGCCTGAATTTCTGAATTCGGTCTTCACGCTCAAGACCCACGAATCCCACGATAGAAGCTATGCAATAGCTTATAAACCTATTTGTTTTATATCTATAAAATCATTTTTGCATGCGAGTGTATGTAAGAGCCTGCATTTTTAGATGGTTTATCAATTATAAGTACAGTCTTCTGTGACAGACAGACAGACTTAATAATACCTACGATCCCGTTTGATACAGAATTGTAAATATACAAAAGTTCAATGACTCAGTTACATATGCATCAGAAATTGATTAAAAACAAGTTAAACATGTTTAAATGTGGTTTTTCAAGTATCTACTCGTCTACCACCTAAATATTGATATTCAAGAATATAAATGACGAATTGCAAATAAAATTAATAAACAACAGTCAACGTTTGTAGAAATTAAATAAGATATTTTAAATTTAAATTAATTTTTTGGTTCTGTATTATGTTTTCATGTAAAGACAGATAATACCCATAACACAAGCTCTGCTTAGCTTTGGGCTAGATGATGTTGTGTGGATTGTCCAGCATTATTTATTTATATTTATTGAAAATACGAGATCACCTTTTAGTATGATCTCAAACAAAAACAGAATCATAAAAATCAGTACATAATTGTCTAAGTAATCGCGATACATACAAAACTTACAGTCAAATTGAGTACAAAAATGCTTCTTTTTGCTATGAATTTCTTTATTAAATCTCATTTTATATTCACCTTTACCACAACGGAATAATTAGGTTGAAATTACATCACAAGTTGATTAAAATTTGAATTATACAGAGTAGTCCTAGCCCTTTGAAGGTTTATATTTATGCACACCATTTTGGCAAAGAACGCAGTTGAAGCTTCGAGAGATTGTGCAGTATAGTGAAGGATATCTAGTGCACTTTATATGTTTTAAATAACCTGTTCCATCTTGTTAATAGACTGTCCCACTGCTGGGCAGGCATGACTGTCTCAACGTAGCTTCTTTCACTCGTATTTTGTCATTCTTATAAATACCATAGACTAACGGCCGATTTCTCGAACGATGATCAACGAAAAAAACAAATAATTACTATGTGTCAAACTCGGATCAATCGTGCTTTGGGTTACCAGAAACGAGCCGTTAGAGAATCAACTGTGCGTTCCCTATCTAGTTATAAAGTAAATAAATGCAAAGTGAAACAATATTGCAGCTACTCTACACAAATGAGCTATTAGCCACACAGTGGTTAATTTTTTCAGTCTACGTCTGTGATAAAAATAAACATAATAGTTACCCAGCTGTTTCTATTATGAGCTGTGAGTTGAATGAAATTCCGCACCCATTAGCCAGTAGATGTGATAAATCATACGTTTATGGGGAGTTACATATTATTAAAAGATTTTAATGTCACACTCACAAAGGATCTGTCTTTAATAAAGTCAAAATATAATTTATTATTAGGGCATTATAATTCATTATGGATTATAATATTTTTGGACATTCTACTAATATGTATTATAAATGTGAAAGTTTAGTTCTCGACCACGTCGTAACTTTATGAACCAATTTGAATGAAACATATTTCAGAACCTGGTCAACGAAAACTAAACAAAAGAAGAACGTGGAACGTGAAAAAGCGTGGAACTGGCACCTAGAATCACCTAGTATGTAAGACGATTCTAAATGATCCTTGTGATTTTACTGAATAAAGTAATTTTTGACTTTGACTTTGACTAACGGAACGCAGACGAATTCGCGCGCAGAAGCTAGCTGCCCATATTTGATTAATTTACGAGTTTTCAATAACTTTTCCTGTCAGATGGCTGGATTAAAAACTCAAAAGAGATTATATAATATCATCATCATCATCAACCTATAACAGTCCACAGCTGGACGTAGGTTTCTCCCAAGACGCGCCACTGAGCCCAATATAATAATAGAGAATATACTGTAGATAATTTAAAACATGTTTTGAAAGTCATATTGTTAAGTTTCTTGGCGCGAAATTAACATACAATGCCTTTTAAAATTTATTTAATAGACAACATAATGTGTCTACCTTTAGTTTAAGCAATGTAGAATTAGGAGGTGAATGAACTTAAAATACTCTTTATAAATGTATTGTATGTGGCCTCGTGCACAGTTTACCGCATTTAGGCAAGCGTAGGGTAGGACGCCCTCCGGCGAGATGGAGCGACGATCTGCGGAGTGTAGCTGGCAAACACTGGATAAGAAACGAAGACCGGACTCAGTGGCGCGTCTGCAGAGAGACCTACGTCCAGCAGTGGACTGATATAGTTTGATGATAATGTAGTGCTCAGTGCTATCGGTGCTAGACATAATTTGTAGTAATTTCTGTCTCTTTAAGCTCAAGTCTCCTATCTTTTTAGGAATAAAAGCCATAGGCTTAAATATGATGAATGAGTAAATAATAATATATTTTTCATAAATAATCCAACTTCAATCACTCACTCTCACTCTTAAATCAAACTCTTACCCGGATGAGTATCGAAAACTAAAACGCATAGTTTGTATGGAACAAACGATATTTTGAATCGTCTCAATACAAAATACTCTGAGACCCGTGCAAGAACCATGTGTGACAAGTGAAAAACGGTGGCATTCGAGTGCCACTACGCGTTGACTCCATCTCAACTGCCGAACGTTGCAGCGTCACTGCGCAGTGTGTCTTGAATTATCACGTTGACCCGTTCTCACTCTTCCGGAGTCTCCGTGACTTGCAAAACTCTTCTATCCTGCGATTAGGGTCTGTTTGACCGGAAGGGGTCGACGAGACAGCTGATCAAAGACTCCGAGGGACAGAAAGGCATCTTCGCTTCAACTTGTCTCAAAGTTTACATGATACAAACACTTTCGGATCTTGAAATCATGATCGTTTGATATGAAATAAGGGATATTTTGCACAAACTGAATCAAGTCAGTCAAAACTACTTTATTCAATAAAATCACGCGGATCATTTAGAATCGTCTTACATACTAGGTGATTCTAGGTGGCAGTTCCACCAGCGACCAGAGCCTAGAAGAACGGGCAAGAAACTTACGGCCTGGTTCCTACCGTTTTTTTATATGATCCTTCTTACAAAGAATTACTATTTAACTAAATTAAGTACTGAAGTTCCAGTACGGTGTCAATTTTATTTAGTTTAGAATATGTAATATAGAATAATAAACAACTAGTCATCTACTATAACTAAACTTTGTACTCTACGAATGAGTGAGGCTTATACCTAGAATCCTCGTATTAAGATCTAGATCAGGGGTCACCAAATGGCGGACCGCAGTCCGCATGCGGACCGCCGACCCATTGTATGCGGACCGAAAAAAATATCCCACGCAGTATTTTTGTTGACGTTAATTCGAAAGTAACAAGTAGGTAATGTCAATAGTTTGCACCAATTCCACTGCAAACTTCAGACAGATAAATCAACAATAAAAAATGACACTTTTCTCATTGATATGCAAATAATAATACCTTTGTAATTTCCGTAAGTACCTAATTACTTTTGTTCAATAATATTTTTTTTTATTAAATGTGCGGTGGTCATTTCATTTCTTAAAATGGACCCCGAGCGAAACTAATTGGTGACCCCTGATCTAGATAATAGTTCATACGAGCTAACTAGGTCAGGTAGGCAGTACTAGGTAGGTAATAATGCACTGAGCAACATTTCTTGGCGATTGCATGGTTTTGATTCTATCGTAACTTACTCGCTATTACGTTGTTACCTATCTGTCGGGTCAGGTAGGTTACCTAACATTTTTACTAACTTTTACACGGTTTATAGGAAATACAGGTTACTTGTATAGCTATTACTTACTATACAAACATCATCATCATCATCATCAACCTATATCAGCCCACTGTTGGACGTAGGTCTCTCTGCAGACGCGCAACTGAGCCCGGTCTTCGGCTATTCTCGTACAGTGTTTGTCAGCTACCTTCCGCAGATCGTCGCTCCATCTCGCGGGATGCAAACAGAAGTACCTACATTCTTTATAAACGGGATATTTAGCATGATTTGCGAGTATGCCATGGTGCAACTGTCGAAATATCGGTAAATAATCAAACTCACAAATCATGGTAAATATCCCGTTTATAAAGAAAACTATATTCAAAACCGTGATTTTATAAAGCAATACAAAAATAGGTAATTTTAAAGTAATTAGATGTCTGACACACCCCAATAGCGCACTAGCGGCCAGGCCGCAGCGGCCTGGCCGCGCGGCTGGCCGCAAGGGTTGCGATTTGCAACGCGGCCAAAACGGCGGCCACGATCGTCAGTTGTCGATATTGTCGATCAACAATACGTGCGGCCACCGCGGCTAGTGCGCGCACACTGGTGATTTAACTACAAAACAATTGATCTCAGTGGCCGCAGCGGCCAGCGACCGAACACTGGCCGCAAATGTGTCGCGTCGATCTCGCTGGCCGCTGCGGCTCGGTGTGGCCGCTGGCCGCGTGCGGCCAGGTGCGCGTGCTCTATGGCGATTTCATACTAATGTATGTATCTCGATGGCCGCTGCGGCGTGGCCGCTGCGGCCTGGCCGCTAGTGCGCTATTGCTCGTAGAGGTTAGAGTTATAACAATTTATTAATTACTATAAGTACTTGAAGTATTGCTTATGTAGCTAGGTAAGTAGGTTAGGTAAACCTAGTACCTATATAGGTACTTACTTAATAATCATTTAAGGTTATCTTATCGGTTTGAAGACTAGATTTTATCATAACAATGAAAACATACATTTACGATTACCTAATGTTGCTATTTTCTTGTCTAGTAGTCTTACATATTATTATTGTACTTAGCTACCCATTTTTGTTTCATAATAATAAAACGACTAGCGGTCTATCTTATAAAAAGTTAGCGCAGACTTGATGTCTTGATTACCATACGTAATGGTGACATAATGTCAACGCTAACTTTTTATAAGATAGGGGTTATGTGCGAGACCAAAAAAAAAATACGGGATACCTAGGCCCTTTTTTCTGATAATCATACATTCTAATTTCGAATGTTTTTATTTAAAATACTTGCCTGTCTCTGCCTACTTACATGAATTAGGTTGGGCCAGATACATAAAAATAGTTTTTATGTTGAATTAGTCAGCTGGGACACATAAATAAGCTCAATAGCGGACTTAATGGTAAGTTTTTACGAAGATTTACAAAAATCTACTCATCGACAAGGAATCTAGATGAAGTATGTACATCGCGACTATTTGAACAGGGCATCGCTCAGAGTGCAATAAGCTGATTAGTTTCTAATTATCAGAAATACCTACTCCATTATATTGGTATTGTTTCCAACCCAGAAAAAAACATAGTGCTTTGAAAAAGTAGTCGGAAACCCGAAAAGAGAACACAGCGTGAGCTAATGACCGACCACTGGTGTCAATCACATTAATTGACAAGTGTCTGGCGAAGTTATTTTAAAACCGAACCTACACACTTCACGGAACAAATATACTTTTCTGAATAGACTAATTTCCGTAGCCACCAAGTTAAAAAAAAAAGTAATCGTATGTCAACAAAACGTAACCTCAAAACGCAATCAACAACAAACGTGATTGTGACGTGAGTAAACGAAACGTCCCACACATCAGAGAATCTTATGGCATCATAACACAGCGAATATATACGCGCAGCAACGCGATATCGGAGCCCTAGCGCGACCAACCAACGGGAAATGTATAATACACGGCCATTTTCGTGAGGACAAGTAACAATTTTGACAATCGTAAATAAAAGCAGTACTTACCCTTTCCACGTCCAGGTCTGTGCCTGTACACAGTCTCTTGCCACCACTACCGTTGTAAGCCATGATGCACCACAAAACAAAACACTAATCACACCGAAACGCGCTTTATCCGGGACGAAACGAGACGGCCCCCTTATGTGGCGGTCGCGAGTTGACTGATTGTTGAACGAATGAAATGCGCCGTGTCGATCGAGCGAGTGAATGAACGTGACGCGACTAATGTTGCGACAGTAAAGTTGTAAAAATCTACCATCCTCTTAGGGTTACCATTATGGTTCTCATTTCACAAATGGTATAAAAGTCAACATTTATATTTTGGGTGGTATTTTTCGTTTGTAAGTAATGTAATTATCAAAGAATTTTTGTACAATATACTTGTGAATTCAAATCTGATGAAAGCATCATCAGGGTAATAAACTAACCTGCAAAAGAGGATACCTACTTGTTTCAGCTGGATAAAAAGTAGAACGTGCATATAAAGTATTTGGTTGAAGAAATAAAACAGCACAAACGATAAATTAATCATTATTTGTAAATACATCGATCATTATGTATGTGCCATACAACATAAAAACTATTTACAACTTGTTTTAAGGTACCTAGAGTCTGTCAAGCGAAAGATGGCCCTGATAAATCGCGGCAAATTCAAAAACTATTAGTATGGCAATAGTATATCATCTACTTATTCATAATCATCATCAAAAATTATGTAAGTATATTTATTTAGAATAATATCAAAGTATCAAATTATGTAATTCCAAGTTATCCTATTATTTAATGTATTGCCATACTAATAGTTTTTGAATTTGCCGCGATTTATCAGGGCCATCTTTCGCTTGACAGACTCTACCTACTTTCTAAATTCCAAACATACTTATGGCGTCAATTCACTTGCAGTTTATATTTTGAATACATAAGTAATTTGATTAGCGATTACTTACAAAACAAATACCTATTGGGTACTTTTTCAATTTTGCTTAATTTTATTATTTTTATCTTAGTTGCCAAATTATACCTAATAGATACAGACAGGAATTCGTAAACCACAAATATTTACTAACATAAAAAATAGCACTCCGGGAGTGCCGGCAGAAGTGAAAACTTCAATATTAACGTTGTGTTTTCACTTCTAAGTTTTCACATAAAAATATAACCACAGACGTCATAATGACAATGACAATCACAATGACACAGACACATTCGCGCAAGCGCCCTGTGCCGCCTAAACAGAGTCAGCACACTCAGGCACGGTAGAAAGAGTGGGAGATACTAGTTCCTCTCCCTTTCCCTCGATCTTACGCTTTCGATCAACGTCACGTGACCCTGACGCGAGTTTGAAAGTTTTTACCCACCCAGCGCCGCTAAAGAAGTTTTCACTTCAAAAATCTGTTATCTTTTTGCCTATTAAAACCAACCAATTTTTTATCTTTAAAAGTACATTTTAGTGCTGTATATGTAAATATTAGGTTTTTGTTTTAAATTGTATGTTTTCTTGTTTTTATGTGACACATAAAGTTTTTCTGGGTGTTACTATGTATTTATATTTACAAAATTATATAGGTATTTTATCAGCAGTCTAGTTCCCATAGTACAAGCTTTGCTTAGTTTGGGACTAGAGTGTGATGTGTGAAATGTCAGTTTCTATATTTGTCAGATTTCTATGCTAATCTCTTCCTGAGTTTTGTTGAGCATACAAGCAAGTAATAGTAATCATCAGTGGGGTGTAGGTTTATGACCATCTACATAGAAGTTTCTTGTTGCTTTAGGTAGTTGGATTTCCATTCCTTCTAGTTCCTTTGTGAGTACTATTTGACATCCTGGAAAAATAAAAATTCATTAGATAAAATACATAAACGGTCAGTTACATGCAGAATTTATTTACAAATAATGATTTATATGATGATATGATTACTTCATAATGTAGCTTATAATTTGAAACGCCATCTATCTCGCTACATGATGAACTACATCGAAGTCTATGCAACAGACCAACAGATGGCAGAGACAAATCCTAGATCACGCAAACGAAGTTATGTAATACATTGGTCCTTGGATCTCGAGCCAAAGGTTGGTTGGAATGGAAAATTTTCCTTTTTCGTAGGAGACACCACACCTATCTATATTTTTATATATTTATTATGGTAATACTCTCTTGTACTCTCGACTTCAATTGTTATCAGTCGATTAATCATTACTGAGATGATGGTATTAAAATCTTTAACAATTTTATTAATTTATTTTATTGCTATAGATAGATAATTCTTTATTGTTTACCACACAGAAATAAAAACAAAGGACTTAAACAGCTAGACATACATGGCAAATAATGGCAATACAATGGGCTGCTATAAGCAATACTTTATTCCTAAATTCATGGAAATAACATACCTAATCTAGAGTTTTCTTTTAAAAACGGGGCCATATCTAATAGGTCATCTTCTTTTTCTTCTGATGGTGGTAAGTGGTCTAAAAACTTATGTGGTATGTACACATGACATGTAGTACATGCTAGGGACGCTTCGCAGGCACCTGGAAATAAAAAAAAATAATGTCAAACGAATTTGTAAGAAGGATCATATAAAAAAACGGTAGGAACCAGGCCATAAGTTTCTTGCCCGTTCCTCTAGGCTCTGGTCGCGTGGAACTGGCACCTAGAATCACCTAGTATGTAAGACGATTCTAATCTTCTAATAAGACTTCTAATAGCAGTTTTGACTTTGACAAACTCTGTAACTTCATATTTAAGATACAAGAAACAAACAGTCTTTTTTAAAAACAAACTGCTAATGAGAGTGTATCCTTTATAATAATAGAGTGCCATAGCCAGGCGTCACAGCTCAGTTTGTAGTAGCTCTGCCTTCCATGCTGGGTTCAATTCCCACTCAGAGGATATGTGATGAATATAAATATTTGTTCTGTGTCTTGGTGTTACTATGTATTCTATGTATGTACATATTTACAAAAAAAATGTATACTAAAAGTATTCTATCAGCAATCTAATGTATGTAAGTGTGCAGCACTATAGTTCCTATAGTACAAGCTTTGCTTAGTTTGGACTATAATGTTGTAGCTGAAATTAATAATATACCTTCCATATGAATGCCATATCTATGAGCTAGATACAAGATGTTGTCACCGACTTTGCCTCTCACATTTGTTTTGTTTCCATCTTTGTCAACATACACTATATTTACACTGAAATAATCAAAAAAACATGTATTATTACTTATAATATTGGCATATGTTTTTATTTTATTATTATTTTATATTTACAATGTTGAGTCAACTAGTTAAGATTTTTATATTAAATTGATTGATGTATCAGCCAATCATAATTTTTATATTCTTTACAGCGATCAAATAAGTTTACTGTCATACGATGAAGAAGAAGACTCTCATTGCATTGTAAAAAGCCTCAATTTCAATATTTTTTGAAATGTTTTACAAATAAACTTGTTAGCTCAGGATATTTTATACCTCATGACAATAAAGACAAAACATGATATTATTTCACAGAGTATCGTATCAAACTTTGTTTTTATTGAGGAAATAGGGGGATTCGACGTAGACAAACCGGTTTTTAAAAATATCAAACTTACACTTCATTTTCTGTTTTAGGATCCATCCACTCGTATTCGCCGTGATTTAGACCTGGAGAATATCATTAGTATCATCATTTGTAGGTTTTATAGTTCAACTTAGATAAATAATGATGTAAAAAGAGGTCTTACTATAGGTTCCGTGAAATAATCGCTTCTGCATCGGCAATCTCGTTTTTATTGATTTCAAACTCCTTTGCGTTAGACAACGCATAATCACAGATCGGAACATTGTTATTTGTACATTTATCGCCGCAAAAAAATAATAATTCACTATTTCACGTTTGTTTTGGTTTGGTTAGAAAATATTTTTGTGAATTTGATTGTCTTTGTCTTGACATTGACAATTGGTTGACATAATCAGGTGACCAGAGAAAAATCGGATACGCTTTAGAATTTCATTATTCCGTACTAAACCATCCAAGCTATAATTATATAGCTTGAATGGTTTAGTACGGAATAATGAAAAATAGTCTTCATAAAAATACTTTGGCAATGCAATCCAAAAAAATTAAGCTACGATATACGATACAATAATTTATTCACAAACAAACATTAGTTCTCGGTAATCAATATCTGAACTTCGATGTTTCCACACGCAATACTTTATTTTACAAAATAAATTAGTCACTTACCAGTTTTCTTGCGCCACCAGATTTATATTACATGACCGTAGCTGTCTTGTTCATTAATCATTACCATTAAGATCTTTTATCCTTAACAGTAAAGCAATAAAATGTTTCTGATTTCTCGTGACATTTACTCGTTTTTGTTCATCTGCTGTTCCATTTAGCTTTTGGTTATGATGGCATTATTTGCAAAATTGTAGGGTAGAGAAGTGAACCAAGTTGGCAATCTGATAATTCTATAAACGTCAAATGACGTCATAAATATAAGCCATTTTGGATATTTTGTAATAAATAAAAAATTATAAAGATATCGATTTTTAAACAAAGGTGGTGGCCGGCTTGTGTGTTTAGTAAAATAGGTTCCGATGTTGCATTTGGTAAATAGTTAGTGTTATCTGTAATATTCAAAGATTTGTTTAAGTCTTCGACTGTTGCTTGGTAAGTTATTTTATTTTATGACGTGTTTTATTGATAACCTTGTGGTACTGGTGCGACTGTTCAGTTCATTTAATGCATGCAAACATTCAAATTTAGAACTCATTCAGAGCTAGGCCGTTAAATTCTTACTATTTTTTGTAAACCTAACAAGGATAAGTTTAAAAAAAAAAACCGGTCTTTCATACCAATTTTCAACTATTTTCATCAATATGTTTTATTTTGTATTCTTGTTGCATATTGCTATCCACTAGGAAGTAAATTGTTTACTTTATTTAACATAATTAATCATCCCTCCTGACCTCTGGTCTAAGCAAGGTTTAACTGAGGAGCAAATACAAATACTGTTTTCTTGATTTTTATAATATGTTGCTTAGATTTAATTTTTGTGCTATATTATGGAACTAATGGGGCGTCTAAACGGGCCACATTTTACGGCAATTTGTGGCTGCAATACTGTGGCAGGCAACATTGCTACCAATACCAGCCACACTATGCAATATTTTAAGGATGGCCCGGCATTATAGCCACATATTTTTTGATATGTCAAAATGTTTTTTATGTGTAGCCACGACAAAATACAACATATTGCAACATGTTGCCTGCAATTGATTGCTCAGCCATAAAATGTACTAAAATGTTTTATTGATGGCTGGGCAATGTTTGCCAATAATTGCAGCCACAAATTGCCGTAAAATATTGCCCGTTTAGATGCCCCATAATCATAATGTTGTTCTTTATAAAAATATAAAAGTTTAGTAGTTGAGAGTTGAAATGTTCACCAATGATGTATCTTTGTTGCCCTTATAACAACAAATGCTAAAAACAATATTGTTAACAATTAGATATAGTATGAAAGCCTTCATGCAAGAGTTGTCTAGCACTTACCCAGTTTTACAATACATATGCCCCACTGAAAACCATGGTTCTTATGGCTTTTGCCAAGTGATGGTGTAATAAAATAAAAACGGCCCACATTATGGAAGGCAGAGCTATTACCAACTGAGCTGTGACGCCTGTATAGTGTATAAATACAATACAAATGAATTGGTTATTTTATTGGTTGTTTAGTCACCCTCTTGGTATGTTAACGTTATTAAAGAATGGCTGAATCTGGCTAACTGTAGAATTAAATTTCCCTCAAGCTAACCCAACTACAAAGGTTACAGAATACAAACAAGATTTTAGGTCTAGTAGTAGATGTCTACTACTAGACCTAAAATACTAAATTTTATTTGTCTCTCTTTCAGACTTAGCCAACAAATGTCCCCACCTGTAGAAATAAAACAAGAGATCGATGAACGGAAAGATCCAACCACCTTTCTACCCCAAGAGGAGATGAGTTATGAGATCAAAAAGAAAAAGAAGAAGAAGAAAAAAAAGAAACAAGAAGATCCGTTCAAGGATGTAGAAGCCAAATTAGCTGTGTTCAGGGAACCGGATATAACTGCTTTGGATCCGGATATAGGGTCCTTGGATCCGGAGGTTACTATCAAGGTTGAGGATATCGATGTGGATTTGAACGTTGAAGAGGTACTGATACTTAGCAATTTACTTTGACGATCGATGTGGCGCTGCGGGCGAAGGTCTGCGAAGCGGAAGGTTGCGGGTTCGATTCCCGCCTTGGGATAATGTTTTAATGTTTATATGTTAAATATGTTTGTACGATCTGCAAATATTTATTCCGGGTGTTCTGGGTATATTATATGTAGGTATAATAAAAAATATCTATCTATGTAATGTATTGTATTAAGTATGTCAGTCTTCTAGTACCCATAACACAAGCTCTGCTTAACTTGGGGCTAGATGATGGTGTGGATTGTCCAGCATTATTTATTATTATTTACTTACGAACATGATTGTAACCTTAAAGGTTTATTAATTATTTTTTATTATAAATTCATTAATTTCGTAGCAGTAAGATATATGGATGTTATTCGCCAGTAAAATATAAAATTTACTGCAGTTAAGAAAAAAAAACGATCTCGACTCATACGCGACGGAGTTGGTGGATAAACGCAGGAGATTGAGATGAATGGAAGAGTTTGGGGGAGATCTTTGCCTTGCAGTGGGACACAATAGGTTAAATAAAAAAAAAATGTATATTCAGATAGAGCCGAAGACCGGGCTCAGTGGCGCGTCTTGGGAGAGACCTACGTCCAGCAGTGGACTAATATAGGTCGATGATGATTTTCAGATATTTTTTCGTTTAATGTAACTAATGCAATTTTTTTAAACCTTCCAGTTCAACAATGATGACTGCCTCCAAGAGTCCTTCGAAGAATGCAAACTAGAACCAACCGTCAAACTAGAAGACCAGAGCAGTGACGCCGTCGTACTAACCTTCCAAAACATCGTAAGCGACAAGTTGAAAACAGAAAAATTGCTCAAAAAAGATAACAAAATAAAACTCGAACCATCCGGAGAGAACCATTTCTGCGAAGTCTGCCGTCTCGTCTTCAAAACGGCAAAGTCCTTAGATATACACAGAAAAAGGGCGCACAAGCATTATAGAAAGTCATTCTCTCATATATGCGATGACTGCGGGATGTCATACCAGTTTAAGAACAGTCTAGTCGCCCATATCAAAAGAAAACATGGCCCCAATGCTGTGAAAGACGACATGTTGGAACGCACTTGTGATTTGTGTGCACTAGTCTTCAAGGGCCAAGCTAGGATAAGAATGCATATGAGACGAAAGCATGGCTTCTACGAAGATTCCTTCAACCATGAATGCGAGTACTGCGGACTGACATACGAAAAACAATGCAGTCTACTCGTTCATATACGAAGAAAACACACCCACAAAACGAAACCCAGAAAGCAGTGGCTGAATTGTCCGTTTTGCGGCAGATTTTTTGATAAAAGGGAAACGTACACTCGCCATATACAGCGAAACCATCGAGTTAACGATGAGGATGGGAAACTTAGGGATGATGATGCGGAATTTAAGCAAACATACATGAACACAAAGACCGGTGAACTAACATGCAGCCAATGTCCTTCAGCCTTTTCCACTGTTGGCTACCTTAAATGGCACATGAGAAGAAAGCATAACGTTATGATAGATGACTTTAGACTCAAATGCAAGATCTGTAATCTATCGTACGCTAATTCAGAAAGCTTGAAGAGACATGTGCGAAGAAAACACGACAAAGGAACCTTCTGTTACGAATGCAATAGACAATTTGGTGACCGAGACGCGTTCTTACAACACTCTCATGCAAAGATTGTCAAGGAATGTACCATTTGTGGACTCATATTCGCTAATAAAGGCGGCCTGAACAAACATTTGAGGACGACACACAAGCTGGATGGCCCTAAAGTACATACAGTGTTTTGCCCGGTTTGCAACCAAGGTTTCGTTAACAAACGCCAGTTGAAACCACACCACAGCCGCGTACACTTAAAAGTGACTTACACGTGTAAGTTTTGCGACAAAGTGTTTAAGACAAGAGAGTGTTACCGGAAGCATGTGATGACCAAACATCCCACCCCTACCGTCCAACAACCCAAGATGCATCAATGCGAAATGTGCCCAGAGAGCTTTAACGATGAGTTCGAACTATGTAAGCATAATAACTTTGAGCACGCTGAAATAAAGCAACTAGTTATAAAAAAAGAGGAAGATGATAATAATATTAGAAATGTGTTCCGATGTACAAAATGCACAGATGAATTCGATACCTGGGAGTTACTGCGAGTCCATTTTGAACAATCACATCATATGGTCGAGGAAGTACAATGTCAAGTGTGCGGTGCTATGCTGAGTCGAGGAGACTTGGCCAAACACATGAAGATACACGACGAAGTTGAGGTGCAATGTCGATTCTGTGACTTTAAAAGCAAGAACCGTGTTAGTATGACCCAGCATATGTTAAGACACAAGAATGCTACAACGTTGCGATGTGACTACCCCAACTGTAGATACAAAACCTTCTACGATGATGCTATGGTGAAACATAAGAAGCGACATCAAGAGTTGGGCGTCAAACTGCAATGTGCCAGTTGTCCGTTCCAAACCATGAATAAATACATCCTGAAATACCACGAAGAGGCTCATTCTACAGGAAAGAAACGGTATAAATGTGATAAATGCGAGTATGCGACGATTCTCCCAGCTAATCTAGTTCAACATAAGTACAAACATTCCGTGGAAAAGAGGTTTAAATGTGAAGTTTGTCCGTTTGCTACAAAATATAACACTTCCCTGCGGTTTCATGTTAAAACAAAACACTGTGATCTACCTAGTATGAGTAAGAGTTGAGATTGGTTTCTATAGAGTCACATGCTTCAGCATTGGTAATAAAACTCGGACTTAGCGTGACCCAAGTATAAAATAATCTTTGAATTCATATTTTATGCAGCTATTTGAATTATACAAATTCGATAAGTTAATTAAGTCCAAAACCTTCTAGCAATAAACAAAGCAAAGCTTGTACTATGGAAACTAGATTTTATTGTTGATGGTTTCACATATTTCATATAATAATTACATTAACATATTTACAAAAAGTACATAGGAATATTTTATATACATAAGAAACAGTTGAGCTATCTACAGACCGCAAAAGATCTATAGATAGCTCAACTGATCCAAATCAGTACCATTCGGAAACATACCTAAGATACTGGGTGCATTGCCGCGCATTAATTAATTTTTACTTACTCCGCTGGCTCAGAGTTTAATTATAATTTAATTAATTTATAATAATTAATTAAATTATAATTCATCTAGTTATCAATATTGGTGTGTAGTTCTTGCAATATTTTTTTTTTATTCTGGTTTGCTATAAGTTTAAATGTCAGTTGAAGATGCAGTGCTGAAGCATGTTTTATATAGAAATCGACGTTTGGTGCATTTTTTGGTTGTACTATAACTGTTAGTTAGGTAGATAGATATATCAAATTACGCATTATAATATTAAATTGTTGTGTTATTATTAAGTATAAGTGAAATATCACACCTTAAAATATCACATAATTTTCACTAAAATATGGTATTTTTCTATGATCTTTAAGTCTGTTTCTATACTTCCATATAATTGTTTGGTTACTTACCGCTTAGTATCAGGCGGGTTATTTTTTATCAGTGAAAAATCCTGTATTTCTTGCTCAAGATTATATTATATTTTGTACTTAGCTAATTAAATCGTGCAATTGATTCTGTCCTAATAAATTATTTAATTTTATCATGAATTAATTTAAAATACAATTGGCATAATAAAAGAGGTATACTTACTTAAGTTTTTTTGTTTTATTTTATCTGAGTAAAACAACATTTTTTTACAACCCGTCCCGGCTTCACACTTTTAAATCCTATTGGGTATAAATGAAACTCACAAATAAGCTTTCTATTGGTAAAAGAATGTTCAAAATCTGTTCTGTATCCTGAGATTACCCTTACAACCTCAAACTTCTTTATAATAATAATATTGATGACAGGCGTCCACAGCTCAGTTGGTAGTAGCTCTGCCTTCCATGCTGTGGGTCGTGGTTTCGATTCCTAAGAGTAAACTTTGCGGTAATAGTAAATATCGTTTATCAAAGTTAGAGGAAGTTTTACGTAGTATCACGTAATAAATAAGAGTATTTGAAATAAATTATCGATTTTATTTAGTGGAAAATAGAATCTAAATAATTTATTGTAACAGTTACTACAATATTTTACATAATTTAGGTTATTATCGTTTTTATTAGAAAGTAGGGTACTTTATTAGAAATTATTATTGTTAGAATGTAGACAACTATTACGATAATATAAACTATGATTATTCTGTGTCTCAAAGTGTTGTCTAATCGGTAATTTCCACTGGCTCTTCAACCGGCTCGTTGGTCTAGGGGTATGATTTTCGCTTAGGGTGCGAGAGGTCCCGGGTTCAAATCCCGGACGAGCCCAATGTTTTGCTCGTTTTATTTTTGAACCATGTCTTTTAACTACATATATTGCAAGCATGATACAAGCGTGTTTTTCGTATAATAATGAAATTCAAACATTTTTAATACTATTGATATTTATCAATAGCAAGAATCCTATTTTCCTCCAATAACGGCCCATAGATGGTTATGATAGTGACAAATATACCTATTCATTGTTTATGCGAATATTCATAAACATACTTTATTTATACTTAAGGCTCATTAAATAAAACACCGCGCTTAAAATATCTTCTTCAATATTTATTTATCTTAGTGCCTGCTGAAACGTTCATGATTCTCATAGTAGGTTGCTATTTCATTATGGTTGATTTTATATACAGGGTACAAATAATTACCATTTAAAAAAAAAAGGTAGCACTCCGGGAGTGCCGGCAGAAGTGAAAACTTCAATTCAATTCAATTCAATTTTTATTTAATGGCGTCTGGGGGTTAGCCAATTTCGCCAATGTCACGTTGCAAGGCTTGTTTATGTTTGTGGGCAACGTTGGACGGTAAATTGTTAATTTTTTTTCTTTTTTTTCGTATTTTAAGTTTATGGGCAACGTTGGACGGTATTTTTGTTATTTTTATTCTTTCGTATTTTATTTACAACGTCCTTCCGCCATCTTGGTGATGGCGAAAGGCCGAAAACTTCAATATTAACGTTGTGTTTTCACTTTTAAGTTTTCACTTCAAAAATATAACCACAGACGTCATAATGACAATGACAATCACAATGACACAGACACATTCGCGCAAGCGCGAATGTGTCTGTGTGCCGCCTAAACAGAGCACACTCAGGCACGGTAGAAAGAGTGGGAGATACTAGTTCCTCTCCCTTTCCCTCGATCTTACGCTTTTTATCAACGTCACGTGACCCTGACGCGAGTTTGAAAGTTTTTACCCACCCAGCGCCGCTAAAGAAGTTTTCACTTCAAAAATCTTGGTGTAATAAGAATGGCTTTTTGAAACATACATAAGCGGCCGGTTTCTGGAAACACAAATCACGATTGATCCGAGTTCGACACATAGTAATTATTCGATTTTTTCGTTGATCATCGTTCGAGAAACCGGCCGAAGGTCTCGAAAAATACTCCGCTATTGCATACAAAATACAAAACCCTTTACTAAGCAATTTATGGAACAACTGAGTAGTTCTTAGCGCTTACACTGTTAAGTTTTAGGAAAAAAATAATTAATTTATTGATTCTAAAGGTAGTTTAATCCCCCGAAATTTCAAAAATCTTATTTACACCCGGTTTTTTTTAAGACTAATACAAATAAATGTATTTTCTTTCTTTCGCTAATATGTTTTAAAAACACTATAAAACAAAAAGTTTATGCAGAAACACATTTATTTCCTTAAACTTATGAACAAACCTTAATTATACGTCTTTTAAATACTGGACATAAAATAATCATCAGCGGGACACGGATCATTAGTGTCAATAGGTTTATACCTGTAGATCTTTCCCTTAGTTCCCACCACTATGTTATTCTTAGCATCAAACGCCATTCCTGTGATCTTGAATCCTAGTTGTCCAATCTTCTGTGGCAGCATACTCTTCGTGGTCAGCTTAAACAAGGACCCTTTCACTGCCACAATAGCCTCATCATTGAGGTTCATTTGTAGGATATATTTCAGCTCTCTTGTAAAGCCTTTGTATTGTATCGGCTCGTAGAAATCTGTTGAGAAGAAATACATTCTTCCGTCGACGTATTCGTAAAATGCGTTGCCTTTGCTGTCCAAAACGAAGCTGTAGGCTTTTGGGATTCTCTCGTATCGTTTAACAGCTGCAGAACCATTTACGAACCTGAATATTTCGTGGTTAGATCCTGTTGTTATGTACATTTGATTGTCAATTTTGTCTATGAAGATGCTTCTGACATCGTCGTCTCCTATCGGCCTTTCTGCAGTGATTTCTGTTCTTGAATAATCGTAAGTCACAAGACCTTGATTTGTTCCGATATAAATAGCATTGTTAGCGACATCCACGGCAACAGATTGGCCGATAAGATCGTCCGACACTGGTAACTCCTTGATGCCTAAGGACCCATGTTTTAAAAGATGGATTCCTTTGGTGTAGTTTCTCTTGTGGAGGATGAAGAATATGTTCTCAGTTCGTGGGTCGATGACGATGCCTGTGGGATATCCATCGATGGTGGCTATGAGCTGGCGTTTATAGAACTCATGGCCGACTTTGGTTCTGTCACACTTTTCTGCTTTTCGGGCGTGGATGAGGATGAATATAACAGGCAAGATCGTGATGAAGCTTTGGAAAGCGTTCATTGTGACATGACAGGGATTCGATCTGCAAACACAATCAAAATATGATAAGTAATCTTCAAAACCTTAACGAAAAACGCAAGACTCTTTAGAATCAAATTGAAAAAAGACGGACATATTGGACTGCGAATCGAATAAGAAACTAAGGTCTTTATCCTTGTGTTTTTTACATTTATGGCCCACTGCTGGGCAATGGTCTCCCCAAAAAAAGAGTTTGTTATAGTTCTTTATACTATGTCCACATCACTTGTTACAACAGGAAGGACCTGCTAAACCTCTGTTAAATAATAAATAAAGACACCATTAGGGCTTCAACACTGCTACCACCAGCCAAAATACTTCTCCGTTACTTTAAGGAGTTGGCTGGCTGGGGTGAGGTTAGCAGGGGGACAATGCATACACCCCATAGCGGGACGTCAATACAGATCTCATTCCCCCAACGAGAATTAGAATTAGATAACGTATGGATGTAATAAACTTACCTAGTCCAAGTCGCTGGCAGCAGTAGATATGCAGTCAAAGAAGTCAGTCTTTATAAAACATCTTCGTTGTGTCATATGATAGAACGCTTATAAACATTTCACTATGTTTACTAAAGAATTTTATAGGGTGCTCCATTTGGGAAACCTAGTCTTATCAGAAGTGAACAAATTTAGATATACTTAGTATAGGCGACCAAGAAATTGGTTTACCACTCTAAGGCTGAATATCATTTGCACGTACAAAACATCAAGGGCTATTTTCGCTTGACAGATTAATAACTGCTACGTCAGAATCAGTCAATCTGTAATCTTTAGCGAATAATTATGTTACTGGGAGATGTCATCAAAAGTGGTAAACCAATTTCTTGGTCGCCTATACCTACCAAAATTATAGCTTTGAAACTAAAAATTACTTACCGATTAATCCAGTTTTTATTCAGTTTTAAGGTATAGGATATTTTTTGTTTAAGATCTTATGCAAAAATAATTAAACTCCACGATCTAATGTGTATGATATAAACAAAAATAAGAAATTCTTCATTTGCATAATGGATTTACAGTTTTGTCAAAATGTGATCGTGGACTAAAACAGCTAAATAGGCTATAGTAAGTATTCTAAAAAAAAGCACCCTGTATTCTAAAAAGAAATAAATCTATTGATGCGTTTTGTCTATTATTAATGAATGATGTCACATGATTATTAAACTAATTGAAAACCCTTAGGGCGACTCTCAGTACTAGTTGTCTTAGACGTGTCTTCAGTTCTACAAAAAGGTAATTCATTTAGATAATTAAGGCCTGATACAATTTTTATATAAAAGAAGATTTAAATCTCATTTTTGTACTACGGCATAGAAGTTTAGGTACCACTTTTACTTCGAAGTTACCTAGAGCTCAAAGTTGTCAACATGTGTATGGTATTTCTGCATCTACAAATCTACACATTCTAAACCGTGAAATATTTATGGCTTTAAGTTTTCTAATTACATAAATCTAATAACATTCCAAGACTGTTATTAAGAAATAAGGCACAATTATGTAAAAAAGACCTTTCGTTAGATAGAAATAAATATCCTTGAGCATAAATTAAAACAAGATCTTTTACGTGAATAAAACACAAAAACATAAGCTTCACATTTATTGTTCGCTATCGTCATCGCACCCATCGTCACTATACTTGTAAATAATGCCATTCGATGATAAATAAAAGTCATCACCATCGAAAGTCAGTCCTGCTGGTGTCACATCCAAGTCCATCAACTTAACAGGTATCATGTTATCTGCTCTTAAGTGGTACAAACCATCATTCGACGCTAGAATAGCTCTCCCATAACTATCAATCGCGATCGCTCGTCCAGAATTCTTCGGCAAACCAACGAATTCAATCGGCTCATGAAAACCTTTAAGCATAACTTTAACATACTTAGAATTGCATTCGTAAAATACATTTTCTTTGTCATCAACAGCTAAAAAGTATGCGCAAGGAATAGTTTCCACTCTAGTTTTTTCGTTTTTCTTTAAGTCTATGATGTAGACTTCGTTTTCTGGGAATAGAGTAGCGTATAGGACATCTTTGTGTGCTGGCTTGAACACTTGAACGATGTCTTCGTCTAGCATGCTAACTGTAGTGGCTTGTAGAGTTTCGTTCATAACAGCTAGACCAGTTTCAGTTCCAATGTAGACCTTATTGTTTTTTGTGTCAACTGCCGCTGCTTGGCCATTAACATCATCAATTTTAATGGCTTCGTTATTCCTAAGTACATATTGATCCATTTTGGTTTGCACACCATCGTTATGTAGGGATTCTAGGTCTATAAGAGTGAATAAAAGGTCTTTGTTAGCTGGGTTGTAGGCTAAGTTGGTCGGTAGTCCTCTTATTGTTAGGATAGATGATCTGCTGTACTTTTGCCCTTCGAAGTAGTATAAGCAGTTGTCAGCGAATACTGCTGACACTGTCAGTAATAATAACGGCAGCATCATCTGAAATTAGTAAATAATCTTCATAAATGAAATGAAAACCTTAAAATGAATATTTGGATGTACGTTGTATAAAAAAATTAAGGTAAAAAACACAGACTAATAGGACGCTGATTTAAAGAATATATAAAAAAACAATTTTTTAATGAGTTGCGAATTAAAAATTGTATTTAAGTTAGAGTTCTTAATAATATTATAATTGAATATGGTACATATTTAGTTTCTAATATCACTAATTAGGTATGTAATCAATAACATTGTAGAGTTCGTTACTAATTACATTATTATAATTACATAATTGCTAAATGTAGGTCATATTTATACAGGGTGTAATAATAATAAACGTACCTACTCCTTTAAACTTCGGGGGATTAGATATAGTTCTTTTTTATTCGGTAGTTATATGCAATATTAAGATACCTACATACTAAATTCACTTTCAAGACTCAAGTAATCATGAGTTTTGAAAGTGAATTTAGTGGAAAAAAATATAAAAAGAAACTCTTTAGAAACGCGTGGGTATGGCATTTTTGAATTTCCAAAACATGGATTTTTCATAAAATTGTTGCTAATCTAACTAAACTCTACTAACGGCCGGTTTCTGGAAACCCAAATCACGATTGATCCGAGTTTGACACGTAAGTACTAATTGTTTGATTTTTTCGTTGATCATCGTTCGAGAAACCGGCCGTAAGTCTAACTAAATTAAAATCAAATAACAATATTTTTTCATTGATATAATATCTAGAAGACCTATATTTTAAAAGAAATTAAAGAAACATTATTTATGTTAATAAATTTTCTAAATAATTGATTAGGTAAATATATTTTTTAAACGCTTCCGATTGGTACTGATTTGGATCAGTTGAGCTATCTATAGATCGTTTGCAACGGTCTGTAGATAGCTCAGCTGTTTCTTATGTATTTTATATGTCTATGTACATTTTGTAAATACTGTATAGTCGTAAGTTTGTTTGTGAATAAAATTGTATTGAAGTTATCAATGCATCATTGATTTTTTTAAACATAGTTATTTTATAAACGGTATGTGAGTTTGAATCGAATTTTCCTTCAAATATTAGATTATAATAGAAATCCACAGTAAATACCTACTAATTATAAGTATTATCACAAGTTATTAGTAAAAAAAGTAATTCACGTTTCCAATTTTTACATAGATTATAATAGAAAATACCTATATACAGTACCTACTACTCCCGGCGAACTCTGTTCCGCCCTAAAGGCAATAAATAAGCAGATTTTGATAGAGTACAAAAAAATGTGATAAATGAAGAATCACTCAACAGATTATAAGCAAACTTCACATAAACCATCTGCTAATTAGTCCGAATAAAGTCTTAAAATTTGGTTTGGCTAGGTGAGCCCGTTCTTGAGATATAAAATAACAACTAAAGTGGCATTGATTGATATATATATAGATATAATACAGTAAATACCTACTCATTTAGGTACAAGAATTTTACCAAGTTATTAGTACAAAAAGTAACTCATGTTTCCATTTTTTACATTATAATATAATAGAAAATCACAGTAAATACCTACTAATTACAAGTATTTTAACAAGTAATACTTAAATGCTATCTATAGATCGTTTGCAACGGTCTGTAGATAGCTCAACTTTTTCATATGCTTGTGTACATTTTGTAAATACTGTAATAGTCGTAAGTTTGTGAATAAAATTAATTTAAACAAGTTATTAGTACAAAAATTAACTCACGTTTCCCAACATATTGCACACAACTGAATTCCAAGATAATATTCACTCTACTGATGAGAAAAACAGAACTTATCGTAAGCACTTCGACCTATCTCTCTAAGTTCATTGGACTATCAATTCGACACAGAATTATCACAAACAACTTGTTATTTATACAAAAGATCCGAAATATATAACTAAATATTCTCGGACATTTCACACATCACACTCTAGTCCCAAACTAAGCAAAGCTAGAACTAGACTGCTGATAGAACACTTAAATTTTCGCTGATGGAATACTTATATAAGTACATTTTTTTTAAATAAATACATAGAATATATAAAAGCAAGACACTATATATAAAAAGTCCGATTTTTTATATTTTTATGCTGAATTTTTAGATTTGCAATATTTGCTTATATAATATGTATTGTGTTGTGCTGTTTAGGAAATGAATATGTTACAGTCCAATTCGTTCTATATATCTAAGCAAAGGAAGGAAGGAAGTGTTTGCGTGTTTCCACTTTCTTAAGTATTATAAATATCGGTGTATGTAGGTACTTATCGTATGTATGTAGCATTTTTGCTGAATTACGCATGCGCAGTGTTAGGTTATTTTCGTTCGGTTATTTCGTTACGGAACTTCTGGATTCGGTCTCCACACTCAAGGCACGCGATAGAAGCTAAGTAATGGCTTAAAATATTCTAAACCAATAGGACATTGACCGACAATAGGGTAATTAAACGACACTCGAAGAACAGATAAATTAATATAAATTATGGAAACATTTTCACATTTACGCTCGGTTGGATAAAGATGCGTGTGCGCAGAGCTATCTCTCTTACGCAACACTTACACTTGCTCTAGATCAGGGGTCACCAAATGGCGGACTGCGGTTCGCATGCGGACCGCCGGCCGACCCATTGTATGCGGACCGAAAAATATATCACACGCAGTATTTTTGTTGACGTTAATTCGAAAAATTCCGGGCGAAGTAACCAGTAATGTCAATAGTTTGCATCAATTCCACTCCAAACATCAAACAGATAATCAACAATAAAAAATGACACTTTTCTCATTGATATGTAAATAATAATACCTTTGTAATTTACCTTTGACCATAATATTATTTGATTTTTAATAAATTTTTTTATAATATGTGCGGACCGCGAAGGTCATTTTATTTCTTAAAATAGACCCCGAGCGTAACTAATTGGTGAACCCTGCTCTAGATATATGAAGTAGTCGACTATATATAAGTAATTTAGTTACGTTTAAATAGATTTTATGGATATTGTATACAATACAACAGAATGCATAAACTTTCTATGAAATATTGTTTTTCGATATACGAATTTGGAGTTTTTTACTAATTACTTATTGTATTCATTTATTCTATAAAGAGATAAAATATGCATTTTGTGCGGTATTAAAAACTAGACAGTTATTAAAAAAAACTTTATTCACACATACAAAGATTAAAATACCAACACAATTTACAACCTTCATAGAAATCAGAAATCAGAAATCAGAAATCAGAACAATTTATTGTTTGAAATGATTACTTACCTATTAATCTATATCTAAATAATATCTTCTAAACAATTAATATAATCTTGGGCACGCTTCCGATTGGTACTGATTTGGATCAGTTGAGCTATCTATAGATCGTTTGCAACGGTCTGTAGATAGCTCAACTGTTTCTTATGTATTTTATATGACAATGTACATTTTGTAAATAGGTACTGTAGGTATAGTCGTAAGTTTGTGAATAAATTTTAATTTTTATCTGATTTTGTTTCTAGATCAAATGAAATGTGGCAAGCTATCACTCTATTCGCAACAGTCCTGTCAGCCCTTTCATCACCAATATCTAACGAGAGCAACGGGTCCATATTCAGAAACGAACAAATAATATTCTCGTCAAACTTCAACATCACCAAAATACTTGTCCCAGCTGATGGCAGCCGATATATACACGAAGATAATTCAAACTTACCTTCTATATTCTTCACGGTTAGCGATCCAAGACTTGAAGGAGGAACATGCGTTTACGTACTAGAAGATCTAGCAGCTTATGAGATCCTAGAAGGTGGAAGAGACTCCACAGCAGACTATAGCACAGAAAAAACTGTTTATATCGGAGCGAGAGACGGCTTATACAAATACGATCCTGATAGCTTCTCAGCAAAAAAACTAGGACCGTTCCGTGATAGCATCATCCAATTACAAAAAGCTAACGGATCCGACATAATATACATCCTTCGGGATGATGGAAAGCTACTGACTTTAGAAAAGAACGGCACGGTCAGAACAAAGGTGGATAATGTAGTGTGCGCTACACAGTTTGTCTTAGACACATCAAACAACATATATTTCGTTCAGTGTGGAGACGAATCGATACATATAATAAAATTTGATGGAAATAATCATCGTCCGATATCGATTCTGACTGATGAGTTTGATGATGTTAAGCTGATAAGACCAGCGTTTATAATGGAAGAATCCATACCATTTCTAGGTGATGGGAATCTTTACATACTTCATGTGAACGGGACCGATGAGAAGAAAGATTTAGGTATAGCGGAAAGACCTAGTGCGTTAAGTGTAGATGCTTCCTTGTATTTTGTAGCAGCTGTAGATGGTAAAATATATGAGTTTAATGTTATGGAAGTGATGCTACAATCAATGTTTGGGATAGGGACGGCATCGCCTAAAGGTGTGGCTAGTATAATATCATCTGTGATAGAAAACGCGAAAGATGGTATATTTGGGTTTCATAAAGGAATGTATGGACCAAAGTAGTACAACCATTTTTGAACAAAAAAAAAATATTTCGGTAAAATTTTGAATTTATTATAGGTGTTCGGGATACAATTACATAATCAAGTAGTATTGTTACAATTAAAAGGTAATAATCAACTTTTGAAGAAGCTGTTAAAGAAATCACTAAGAGCAGAACTTAGTCCTTGTAATAAAAGACCTAGAAAATTAAACTGATAAAGCTTTTTATCATGTCCATAAAATTGTATAATACCTGGATTTAAAAAGTAAGCAGTAGGAGGTTCATTGAAAGTAAAGGTAGTAGGCGTACTACTACCGTTAGGAAAGATTCTATAGATTTCATTGTTCAGTACTATAAGCGCTCCTTCAGCAGATGCAAAGCTTGTTACCAATTTAATTTGATTATAAACATCAGGTAGACCTGTTATATCAATAATTTCATCTTTAACTATAACTTTAGGCTTGCTATACTTATCTTCAAAGTTCTTTGCATTGGGATTGCGTATTTCATATAGATATACATTGTTATCTTTATCTAAAACAATTTCTTGTACGTTATTAACCGCATCGATTTTCTTCATGGCTGTACAGTTGTCTGTGATTTTATATAACTGGTTGTCAGCTATTGCGTATATTATGTCTTCATTTGTAGGTTTTTGTATATCTTTGATATTAGCTGTTATGTTTCCATATTTCTCAGCTTTGTTTTCTTTAATATTATATGTGTAGATACCGTTTGATGCGCCAATGTACACAGCAGTTTCATCAGATGTTATACATTGTCCGTTATCCAATATTTTCGTGGAAATCCATGTATTGTTAGTTTTTGACTCTTTTAATGCATAAAGTCCTTTAAAATCTCCATTAATTGTATTTCTTTCTACTATAAACACAATGTCGTCTAGACTGTTAATGCTTGAGTAATGTATGTCGATAATGTCGTTTTTGGCTGTGTAGAGCAAAGATTCTGCTTTGTATATACTGTTATCAAGCACAGATGCTGTTGCAACTGAGATGAAGAGTGCAGTCACGCTGATTGATATCATTGTCTGGAAAAAAAAATAAAAAAAATTGAATATTGACGACCGATGTGGCGCGGAGGTTGCGGGTTCGATTCCCGCCTTGGGATAAATGTTTGTACGATCTGCAAATGTTTATTCCGGGTGTTCTGGGTATTTCATATGTATAATAAAAAATATCTATCTATGTAATGTATTGTATTAAGTTTGTCAGTTTTCTAGTACACAAGCTCTGCTTAGCTTGGGGCTAGATGATGTTGTGTGGATTGTTCAGCATTATTTATTTATTTCTTGACAAATTTGTTATGTTATTGTTATTTAACTAGCTCTCATAAATATGTTTCTTATTTAAAACTAAATGTATAACTTACCAACGACAATTCTCGACCAATTTTAGATAAATTCTGACGACCTCTTGTCCTTATAGCAGATTAATGTTATCTGAATAATAATATTATTGTATCTAAGTACATAATGTTTATTAGTATAACCATTTACCTACAGGTTTAAAACACTTCTATGGAAATCATAGGGTCTCAATATATGTAGGTAAGTATAAAGAAAATGACGGATTCAAAACGGTGTACCTACCTACTAAGTATAATGTTTTGTATGTACAGTATCTATGATTTTTAAGATGAATAAACTTTTTTTACTTTTATTTCTGGTTTTTTGTCTAAAAGTGATTAACTATATGACTATATTATCATATTCTATAGCAGGGGTCACCAAATGGCGGACCGCGGTCCGCATACGGGCCGACCCATTGTATGCGGACCGAAAAATATATCCCACGCAGTATTTTTGTTGACGTTGCGGACAGCGGCGGTCATTTCATTTCTTAAAATGGACCCCGAGCGAAACTAATTGGTGACCCCTGTTCTATAGTATCCTTAGGCACCTGACAAAATGTAAAAAATAAACCATAAAGCAAGCCTAATGTCCGTGCGAAGCCGGGACGGGCTGCTAGTATGTAACAAATTAGAAAAATAAATGTAAAATCCTAACCTAAAAATACCATATCATAATCTTTGAAATTATGCATTAACAATTAAATTGTAACAAACTGATCTAAAATAAAGGCCATATATTCAATTTAAAATCGTTTTATTATCTACGTATCTAATAAGAAACTAACAATTAAGGTATGCAATAAATTCATTATAAATAGGTAGCTAATAATTATGATTAGTTATTTTAAAGGATAATCTGCCAAGGATTTTTGAATAAAAAACGTTTTTAAACACTAATTTGTTTATTTTAATTATAATACTAGGTTTGTTATTGTTAGTGAACACTTATTTTGTTAACTAATTAAATTTTAATCATGTAAGCTATGTAAATCTTAAAATATCTACGTTCATTGAAAAAGTTATTATATAGGCACAATCTTCAAACAGTGATTTGAACAGTGTTCAAATGCCTCTGATGATCAATAATACAGGATGTCCTAATTTTTGTCATCAATCATTTGAGTCGATTTTCTTGATCTTTCAAACTTTAACACCAAACAAATACTTAATAGGTTTTATTATTATTATTGAAATAACGAAAAAAGGATGTTTCAAATTACATAAACGAACCTCTATAAGGTCTATTTAAATAAAAAAATCCTGTATTTTTATAGTAAATATCTACATTTTACTAAAAAAAATCTATATATATCGTTATTGCTATTTTCAATCACAACAAAACCTATATCTATTTTAAATGTCATCAAAATCGGTCCAGCCGTTACGGCTTTATTATTTACTAATATATTTCGCCTATTTATAAGATAAACTAATAATAGATAAAATTACCTATTATATTATCATTTGCAAAGCCTAATAAGGTCTTTATAAATGTTTATTTTAATAATATAACTTTATTAGGTATATTAAGTTTAGTTGCAAACTGAAGAAAATAGTTTATTTAAGATATTTAAACAAAATCCCCCTATCTTATAAAAAGTTAGCGTTGACTTTAAGTCATCATTACGTATGGTAATCATTACTTCAAGTCTGCGCTAACTTTTTATAAGATAGGCCGATTATGTTTAGCCGTTATAGAAACTAGTTCTACTGGTAGTGAAAATGACACAGAAGTGTCATTTTTACTACTAGATGTACACTTTAGTTGTATTACACCCGTATTCACAAAGAGTACTTGCTTAAGTATAGCATCAACACTGTGCAAAGAATGCCATTTTGCAGTGCGTTCCTTTTGGCAAGCCTTCAAACTAGCCCGTTTCCTGTTCGTTCATTTTGACGGACGCATAGTGCGCTCTGACACTAGTATTGTTTCTGGATTGGTTTCGCTAGCCCTGTGCGCACGTGCAGTGCACACTATGAGACCTCACAGTAATGTTTGTGAATACGAGTGTTAGTGTCACTGACATACATATAACCAGAGACTAGTAATATAAATAGACTGCCAATCTCATACAAAAAAACGTGACTCGGAAAAAGGTGAAATCCGAGAGTTGTAGTGGCTTATTTCTAGATGGCGCTGAAAAATTATCGTAAAAATTATCCTAACAGCACTAAAAGCCAAAAAATCTGTATTATTTCTGTGTTAGTGCACACCAAAATTTTCATTTTATTTTTAGGTGATCGTAAACAATGATTTATACCATAGGTTTGATCGGAATACAGCGCCATCTAGAAATAAGCCACTACAACTCTCGGATTTCACCTTTTTCCGAGTCACGTTTTTTTGTATGAGATTGGCAGTCTATTTATATTACTAGTCTCTGATATAACATATTGCTTGCCCGCGACTTCGTCTTGCTATCGTTATAATTTTGACAATTTACACAATATCTTTATAATTTACAGCCTATCCCACTATCTTATAACCTCCTATCTTATAAAAAGTTAGCGTTGACTTTAAGTCATCATTACGTATGATAATTAGTACTTCAAGTCTGCGCCAACTTTTTATAAGATAGACCGTAAAAAGTTAGCGTGATCTTTACGTATGGTAATCAATACTTCAAGTCTGCGCTAACTTTTTATAAGATAGACCGTAAAAAGTTAGCGTTTTCTTTATGTGATTTTATGTATGGTAATCAATACTTCAAGTCTGCGCTAACTTTTATTAGATAGACCGTATGTGTTATTCTGATGTCTACGCAATTTGCAAAGTTTAATTAAAATCTATTCAGTAGTGTATTTTTGCGTGACAGTAACATAATATATCCACACAAGCTTTAGCATTTATAATATTAGTTATTTATATATAAGTAATTCAAATAATGATATTAAATAATTTATTAATTATTCAGCTGGCTGGGTAGATCTATCTAGTTCCAAAGATTTCTTGATTTCCACCTCAATATTACTAATAACGTTCAATTTCTTCAGCTCTTGGACAATGGTTCTGGTCTTTTGGATGACAGGCCGAAGCTTCACCTTCCTAGGTTCAGATTTGAGGATCTTCGGAGACGGTTCACCTTCCATTTCCGACAGGCTTGGCAGACGGATGACTGGCTTTCTAGGTTTCATGTTAGGAAGCACTGAAATAAAAAAAATGGTTGTCTGTTAAGTCGGTTTACTGACGATAGTTGAACGTGACAACGTCACTTCATGGAACGCCTCAGAACGCCTCATGAGTCATGTTTTTCGTGCGTGCACGTGCCGGCTCTATCGAATTATAAGACGTTGTCACGTCAAAAAATAATATTGAAATTCTATCGGTCTATCTTATATAAACTTAGCGCAAACTTAAAGTACTGATTACCATACGTAATGATGACTTAAAATCAACGCTAACTTTTTATAAGATAGGGGGTTTATCTTGACGACCGATGTGGCGCGGGCGAAGGTCCGCCTGCGACGCTGAGGATGCGGGTTCGATTCCCGCCTTGGGGTAAATGTTTGAACGATCTGCAAATGTGTTCTGGGTATTTTGTATGTATAATAAAAAAATATCTATCTATGTAATGTGTATTAAGTATGTCAGTCTTCTAGTACCCATAACACAAGCTCTGCTTAGCTTGGGGCTAGATGATGTTGTGTGGATTGTCCAGCATTATTTATTTATTTAAAATACTTATATGTACTTACTTTTATTTGATGTCCGTTTAGAAGTCCCAATGGGTAGAACTGACAAGTCAAGTTTTATTTGACTTGAGAAATGACGCAGAGGTTGAGATGATGACGTCACTTCGCTTGTACCTGAAAAATGAAAACTATTACTAACGGCCGGTTTCTCGAACGATGATCAACGAAAAAATCAAACAATTACTATGTGTCAAACTCGGATCAATCGTGATTTGGGTTTCCAGAAACCGGCCGTAAGTAATTGCAGTTTTGATAGGCGTCTAATCTCAGTTGCTAGTAGTACCTTCCATGCTGTGGGTCGTGGGTTCGATTCCCACCCAGAACAAATGTTTGTATGATGAATATAAATATTTGTTCTGTGTCTGTTATGTATTTACAAGAAATATCTATCTAGTTCCCATAGTACAAGCTTTGCTTAGTTTAGGACTGGAGTGTGATGTGTGATTTGTTCGTGAATATTTATTAAAATCGATTTCAACCAACTTCACTTTCCAATTCGACGTAATAGTTTTGATACAACAAACTTTGTCAGTTCAATTAAATCTTAAAGATCACTTTGAATTATCATTTACAATTTATTTGTTTACTAATAATGTCCATATTTTTTATGATTATTTATTAAGTTTTAAAATACTTACCGGCCAATGTTTTCCCCCCTACATTAGTGTGTGTAAGTTCACTGTACTTCACATCACATTCATCGATCCGTTTCTTCAGATCAGCTGAAAAATAAAATAAAATACAAAAAGTTGCTCTCAGTGAGGATCGAACTCGCATCCAAAACCACATTTGTTAAATTATGGTATATTTTATTTAGATTAGCGCCATCTCGCGAGTTATATAAGAACTACGTGACAAACCATTTGCTTGATTATTTCAATAACAACGCCATCTATTGGCGATACAGTCGGTCATAACTTGGATGTTCTGAATCGCGCAAGCGAAGTTTTATCGCAAATTGAGTGTAAGTATCAGTTTTGAAATGCATCTATTGGTCCTCGGACCCCGAGCCAAAGGTCGCTCGGTGGGAGTTTACTTCCATGGCACTCTGACAATTCACTTTGTCAGCGACAACCGTGACAATTAAATTTGTCAGCAACAACATGTCCGGACGTGACTCTGACTACCTCCTACCCAACCTCCTTAATTCCAACTCTCAACTAAGAAAGGTCTGAGCTAAAATCCAAGAAACTTACTTGGACGTTCAAGACAACAAACCCCGTGATCAATGATCAATAATGAGTGAATGTTGACATTGGACTTGTCTCTGTCTACTCCTTCCCAAAATCCTAATCCATTCCCCTTAGTTAATCGCTGCCTTGAACACCATTAAGGAGCCTAATACAAAAGTGTGATTTCTAAGAAGGGTTAGTCAGTCACGATTCCGTTGATAAACACACAAAACCAATACAGCACCATACAGACCCAAACAGGGTTATGGACAGACCCCAATCAGGGTTGTAAACAGACCCCAACCCCATTTTTGCAATATCATGACAGATATCAAACTAAACTACGCTCTTCTTTTTTAAAAAACTTTAAAAAAGGTTTTTAATTCGACAGTGATTACTTCGCCAATTAATTATCAATCGTTTTTAATGATTCGGTCTAAATTTGACGAAACTTGGATGTTGGTTTTATGGTGTTTTTTTTTTAAATATTTTTTAATGATGATAAAGAAGGATTATCATATTGGCCTTTTTACAGTTTATTCTATGTTTTAATGTAATAATGTACAGCGTAAATAAATACATTATATTTAGTAATAAATTTCCATTCTACACTTCTTGAATGAATTAATGAAAAGGGGTAGTCCTTTGTCCAGCAGTGGGAAAGTACAGGTTAATTAAAAAGTAATAAATAATGTATTACCGATAGTAGCCTCTTGTTCTCGATGCCGAGCCGACATTTTTCTTATGACTCTGTATTGAAGATTTGTTAGATGTTTTTGTTCCATCAACTGCAAAATACAATATTATTAGAAACATCTTGACGACTTGTTGACGACCGATGTGGCGCGGCGGGCGAAAGTCCGTCTGCGACGCGGAGGTTGCGGGTTCGATTCCCGCCTTGGGATAAATGTTTGTACGATCTGCAAATATTTATTCCGGGTGTTCTGGGTATTTTATATGTATAATAAAAAATATCTATCTATGTAATGTATTGTATTAAGTATGTCAGTCTTCTAGTACCCATAACACAAGCTCTGCTTAGCTTGGGACTAGATGATGTTGTGTGGATTGTCCAGCATTATTTATTTATATTTTATTTATTTATCTTCATAAATCACTCTATCTCAATCTATATAAATAAATAATCAGCGATATAAATAAATAAATATTCATGGATTTCACACATCACATTCTAGTCCCAATCTAAGCAAAGCTTTTTTTGTAAATACATAGAAACACCCAGACACAGACTAAATAATTATGTTCATTACACAAACATTTGATCTGGGTGGGAATCGAACCCACGACCCACAGTATGGAAGGCAGAGCTACTACCAACTGAGATGTGACGCCTGTCAAATAATACTTTAACAAATCTTTTCCTTCCATTGTTGTAACGATTTTAATTACAACAGAACTAGTAGTACGCCTCGGCTTCGCACGGGTAGCCTATATAAAAAATATCATTATAATATAGCCTATGTTCAGCGCAGATAGTGTAGCTTCACAACAGTGAAAGAATTTTAAAATCGGTCCAGTAGTTTCGGAGCCTATTCGATGCAAACAAACAAACAATCTAATCTTTCCTCTTTATAATATTAGTTTAGATGAACTTACCCCTTTATACATTTTCTTGTATTGGCTCGCCATGTGTAGTGACATTTTGGTGTTCAGCAACGAGCGGCGGTGTAGGTTCGCTAGTTCCTGTCTCATTGCAAATGACGCCAACACTGCTGTAAATATAAATAAATAATGCTGAACAATCCACACAACATCATCTAGCCCCAAGCTAAGCAGAGCTTGTGTTATGGGTACTAGAAGACTGACATACTTAATACAATACATTACATACATAGATATTTTTATTATACATATAATACCCAGAACACCCGGAATAACTATTTGCAGAACATACAAACATTTATCCCGAGGCGGGAATCGAACCCGCAACCTTCCGCGTCGCAGGCGGACCATCGCCCACCGCGCCACATCGGTCGTGAAATATATTTAGTACTTATTTATTTATTTTAAAGAATCTCTTCTTTATCTAATATAGTTAGGGGTAAATTTTTGTTATTACATTCTAGTCCTAAACTATGCAAAGCTTGTACTATGAAAACTAGATAGCTTATATACATTTTTTGCCATCCAACCACAGAACAAATATTATGATTCATCACACAAACATTTGTTCTCGGTGGGAATCGAACCCACGACACTTTCTAGGCTCTGGTATCTAAATTATTTTTGTGATTTTACTGCATAAAGTATTTTTGACACACAGCGGGTTTCGGGCGTTGTCTGGTCCACATTTATTTATTAAAACAATCAATTCTTTCCTATTTATAATATTAGTTTCGGGGGCCGATCCCGAAACTAGGAGGAAGCGTTGGAGGGATGACCTTGACGTATTTCACTTGGATTGGTGGGACATTGCCAGGGACAGAGAGAAGTGGAACTGTTTGGGGGAGGCCTTTGCCCAGCAGTGGGACAATGTAGGCTAGAATAAAAAAAAATTAGTTTACACTTACAATGTGTCTGTCTAGTTGGTGGTGTAGCACTTTCCTGGAGCCGTTTTCTGAAGACAGGAGATATTTTATCGTCGAAATGTTCGATCGCCATGCTCGATATATCTCGCAGCTCCTGTAAGACTTCGTGAGCGCGGGGCGGGTTCGATTCCGTTTCCACAAGAATTAGCACGCGACGAATCTCGTCTATAACCTGGAAAAAAAAATATTAATATGTTATGAAAAGTTTTTCTAATCAAAGATACTGTGACATACGTCATTGATCAGTTGGTAGTAGTTCTGCCTTCCATGCTGTGGGTCGTGGGTTTGATTCCTACCTAGAGCAAATGCTTGTGTGAGGAAAATAATAATAATATAAATAATTATATAAATATAATTATTTATATTAATACTTGTACTACCATACTTAATTAATTAATATCTTTTATGTAGGGTCACCGTGGGTATAATTGACCATGTATGGGTAATTGACCAATGTTGAATATACGCGCCAATATTAAGCTTTTTAGTTGACGAATCGTTATCTACGTCTTTCTATATTATGTCAGCACTATTGAGTGAATGACCAATCACGTTCAAGGACAGCTAAAGTGACAGCGACTTTGAATTGTGTGAGTTTTGTGAGAGCCGCGCAAACAGTCGCCATTTTTTCTTGCCTGCAGTAAGGAGCTCGTGTCAGGTATGTTTTTTAAATTAACTTCTATCTGTGTTCAATGTTTATGCTATAAGCAAAATTTATGTTTAAACTGAAGAAAAATGTGTGTAGATCAGTTTGTGGTAATTTTTTTTGTAATTTGATTACTATTTCGTGATATTTCGTGCTGGTCAACTATGGACACACGAAATGTTTGGATTCGCAGTTATTGACCAAATGGTCAATTATTGATATTATACAATTTTTCAAAATTTTAACGCAAATGAGTTGTGTTTGATTAGCAGTTCGATTGTGTACATTTCTTTTTTTCTTAACTGTCCCGTAACCAATAATTGACCAGATGGTCAATTACTGGAGCACTTAATATTATTTCAGTCCTCTCTAGTGTTTGACCAAACTAATTTTCGAATGAAGGGTGTAATTTCACATAAATGTTCAATAAGCTTTAATGCTTATCAGACGAAAATTTCTTTTTCAGATACTGGATACCAATGTAAAATGCCACCAAAAAAAATATTTTTTAAGTACTTATAGCGATGAAAGCTTGGATCTCGCGATTCTAGAAATTGGAAATGGGATAAGAGAAACTGCACGAAAATATGGGATACCACATAGCACTATTATAAACAAAATAAAGTCATGAACGCCGTTAATGTTAGTAAATATCCAATGATTTAAAAGCTAAGTTCATACTTTAACAAAAAACCTCTAAGCTTGTACTTAAAATAAAAACTTTATCAGACTGTTGTAATGTTACTATTTACTTATATTTTATATAGGTACAAAATTGCTGCAATAAGAATATAATTTTTAATTAATATGTAGTTTTATTTACATGGTCAACCACTAGAACATCGACCGGTCAAACATTGAAATCTTCTGGTCAAACTTAGAAACATAGGGATAAATTAACAAAAAAAAATTGTAACAAATTTTCTGTAAGGAAAAAATTTTAAGTTATTAGTTCACTGCATTAAACATCTAAATGGAATGATACATAAAAATTATTAAGTTTGTATCTTATTTCATATTAGAGGAAAATAACAATTTTCAATAAAATCCGCCTTAATTGGTCAATTATACCCACGGTGACCCTACAACAATTAAACAATAAAAAATTTCTGATTTCTGATAAGTGTATTACTATGGGTATATCTGGGCATTTACAAAAATAAATGTACTTATAGAAGTATTCTATCAGCAGTCTAGTTCCCATAGTACAAGCTTTGCTTAGTTCGGGACTAGAGTGTGATGTGTGAAATGTCCATGAACATTTGTATGTTAATTGGTCCATGCCTTGCTGTGTGATGTAAGTGCATTGTTATGTTACTATGTATTTTAGGTATTTAATGAACTATTTTGTAACATACCCGGCCGGGAATGAAGCAGCACATCTTATGGTCAATAAACTTGGAGTATGTCATGTTTAGCATCGAGATGCGAGTCTCGATAGAAGTCAGAATATCACAGTGTCGAGATAGCTGGTGGTATCTGAAACAAAACATAAATACTTAGACATACAGACTGAGAGACAGGTAGATAGACAGACATACAGACAGAGAGACAGGTAGACAGACAGACATACAGACAGAGAAAGGTAGACAGACAGACATACAGACAGAGAAACAGGTAGACAGACAGACAGTTGAGTTGGGCAATTTATATGAATAGACAAAAATAAGATTTCTAATAAGAAGTAAATAGATAGACTAAACTAAATCAATCAAATGTAATACAAAAAAAAAGTACATAGACATATAAAATACATAAGAAACGGTTGAGCTATCTACAGACCATTGCAAACAATCTATAGATAGTTCAACTGATCCAAATCAGTACTAATCGGAAGCGTAATTTTGTAAATATTGTTATAGTTGTAAGTTTGTGAATAAATATTATGCATGTATTTCTTACAATATCTTTGTAAATTACAATGTGTTATTCTGATGTACAAACTACATTATAGTAAAGTTTCATTAAAATCCATTCAGTAGTTTGTGAAAGAGTTACAAACATCCATCCATACAATCTTTAGTATTTATAATGCCATCATGCAGAAATGATACCTGCGCTCGGATTCCCTTCTCGGTAGCTGTGCCTTCACATTCTTCAACGCTGCCGAGTGCCGTCTCTCGATTAGACAAAATCCTCTATTAAGCATCCGACAACATATCACATTAATTGATTTTGATACCTGAAAAATATAAAACAATTACTTAAGTACTTTATCTACTATATAGGTATATCATCTTTTTTAAAGATGAAATTAAATGAAATGGTTCACCTAATGAGTACCTACTTTATTTAGTTTTTTTTTACAAGTTATAAGCAAGCGTTTGACTGGGATCTCACCTGATGTTAAGTGACGATGCAGTTGGTAATGTAATATAATAGCTTGCTTATATTGTCTATAAAAATGTTTTTAAATAACTCAAAGCACATCCATTGAGGTAGAGGTATCTAAATATAGTAATATTCCTAAATATATGACAGTGTTTTTATAATTAAAGGGTATAACAGCGAGCGGAAAACAAATATTTACACAGATAAATTTATGCATGTTTGTTGCTATAGCAGACCAACTGACTAACAGACAGACAAACAGATATTTAAACAGAAGAGTCTCAGTAATAGGGTTAATATTTGGTATGAAATCCTACTAACAATATTAATTTTGTTGAGTGAATAAATTGTGAAGCCTATGCAAGTCTAACATACATATTTATTATTATTCTTACAACTATGTAACATTATACTATGCACTCATTGCTTACTCAGTCTATGTAAATGCACTAATGCATTTACTATGTACCTGTAGGTATTATAAATAGACCTATCTAGAACAAAATAATACCATACAAATAGTCTTTGCGTTGGCCAGTCACGCAATATATCACAAGAAAACCATAAAACAAAAGTGATTTTTGACGAATACATAACACAAGTCTTAGTTTTTAATACTTTTTATAAATTATATTCTTACCATTCTTGTTTTAGCGATTTCGTCGTACGTGAGATACGAAAATATGTTTTCTATCATCACAAGTGGTAGGCTCATGAAATCCATGACTACAGATGGATGGACTGCGAAATATCACTGAATAGCTCATGCACCACAAGATAAAACCATGCACCAAAAGAAAAAACTAATGTTTACGAAAATAATTTATTTTGAATGCAAAATCGTGCGAACTTCGCGATGTTTCGCTGGCTTCTTCCAGAAAAAAAAACAAAGCTAGATAGGCGGGGTCTTTGCCGTCGATCGTTTCACTCTTGCCATGTGGAAGCGAGAAGGTATACATTACATGACTGAGGATGACAGATATGTCCATACACGATCTACTGTCACTGTCATATTGTAGCAAAAGGTAGTGTTATTATTTCATCATTTTTAATAAAGATGTCACTTTTAGCTATAATATTAAGTTTACAAACTTCAGTTTTCACTTTTCATGTCGGGAATGATAGGTACTATGAAAAAACTTTAGCTATCTTTCTGAGGTTTTTTCACATCTAAGTAGTGTTAAAATCTTTTTTTATGATCCTTATAGCTATTAAGAATACTTACTTCTAAATTAAAGTGTATCTTTATACATACTTAGGTAGGTAGGTACTTATACTATTTAGGTATCTAGTAACTACCATAAAAATAAATATCATCTGGTCGTATTTGACAGTTAGCTTATCTATTACACAATCTTAGTTCAAAGTTCTCAGTCTATAACCTCATACAAAGTGAAAATATATTCACACGAAAACAAAAAAGGAGGCTGTGATCGGTACAACTCGATTGTCTGAGATAGGTACACTGTACTTGTTTTTTTAGATGCTAGATTACGTTAGATAGAACTAAGTTTTCTGTTACTTTGTAATTTTGAATGATAAGGCAGTAAGGTCGATTCTTATACTACCTTATCTACCACCTATCGTAGAGATGAACCATTTTAAAATGCACGAACGTTCGGCTCATCTATGCATTATGTAGTTAGATCTATGACTATCTATATGAGAATTACAAAACAATACTAAACCATTGCTGCTTATCCACAGCCTCTACTAAATCACTACTGAAAAAAACGCAATGTATTTGTTACCATGACGTAAATCCAGTGGTAGAATGCAGCCACTACCACATGCCCAGTCAAAGCTGTTTAAAAAGTTTACTCGTACGTTCAACCTGCCAGTACAAATTATATTCGAACCAAGAAGGCTGTATTGTATAAGGTTTTATGCAAGGATTCTATTATTGAAGTGTTTTTTATGAAATGTGGTGATTTGAAAAAAGAAAGTTTATTTTTTTTATGATGGCTGGATTGTTCGATTTTTGTAAGTAATATAGAATTAATTATAAAAGTAGTCCGATTAATGATTCAATTTATAAAATATCTAAAGAAATAGATATATTTAATGGGATTAAAAGATCTTTTTCTCGACATTTTAGTGAGAGAAAATGTAGTATTATAAGATTTTTATTTAAATAGTAAAACTTTTTCATTATTTACATTTAAATAAATTCACGTATTCACGGACAATTGACACATCAAACTCTAGTCCCAAACTAAGCAAAGCTTGTACTATGGGAACTACTTAGATGCTGTTAAAATACATATGTATCTACTTACTTATAACCTAAGTAGGTATGTTACTCAGTAAAGATGTAGCTTTGAAAAAGTTTTTTTTCATATTTATTTGAAACAGAACAAATATTTATGTTCATCACACAAACATTTGCTCTGGGTGGGAATCGAACCCACGAACAGCATGGAAGGCCACTACCAACTGAGCTGTAACGCCTGTCATAGCTGTTGTGTGGATTGTCCAGCATTATTTATTATTAAAATAGATTAAATATTAATAAAAATATTAAATTAAGTAAGTATTTTTAAAATAGTTGAATTCTAGTTGTTTACCTACACGTTAAGTAAAAGTTTAGGGATCAACAGTCGATCGCAAAACCGGTAATCCACATAGGGTTCCGTGTATATTTACATGTGTGCACGACAAGTTTTAAGCGGATGCACGTAGTTTCCTTATTAAGTATATTTTATTTACGAAAGGTCTAGTATAGGTTCTAGTATTTACAGTACCTTAACATAATCCAGGGCTATTAAGTGGGTTTTTTTTCTATTTTATATAACTTCTAGCTGTAAAATACAACATACATTCCTTACAGTATTAAAAAAAAAATTCTTAGTTTCTTGGCTCTACATGACTCTATCTTGGCTTAGAGAGACTCAAACTCAAAAGAATCTTTATTCAATAAAATCACAAGGATCACTTAGAAACGTCTTACATACTAGGTGATTCTAGATGCTATTTATTTTATCTTCTTTTGTGGTCGATTTAAATATAATGTCATAATGTATGTCAAAATCATAGATAGTAGTAACAGCCATGTCATTTTGGGGTAAAAGGACTTTTTTTAAAATTTTTCTCTTGTGTTCGATTTGAATATACTTACTTAATCAAGATCAACATTTCACTTATTAGTTATTATTAATAATGCGTACTTATTTATCTATTCTTTTTATCTAAGTATTTATTTAAACTATATGTTGATAAAGAAGATGGTCTTTTTTTTGTTATTATTTTTTTAACTTTTCAGTCATGATCATGACAATCATCTAACGGCCGGTTTCTCGAACGATGATCAACGAAAACAATTACTATCTATGTGTCAAACTCGGATCAATCGTGATTTGGGTTTCCAGAAACCGGCCGTAAGTATTATAACTTATCTATAATTAAAATCAAAATCTAATAAGTTTTAAGTATATTAAAAAAAAACCAAGGGTAAGAATGAGTCAGCTGGTACACAGTTGTAAATTAACAATTAAATATAATAGCTGTCTAAATACATACAGCAATATTTTTTTTGTGTTTTGGTAACCTTGTTCCTCAAGTATTATTATTTTGGCTTTAACTGATTTTATCTCTAAATACTTGGACGACGGACAGCGTGCACAAAATAGGCCCAACTAAATTAAAAAAAAAGAAAACTACAAGTAAATACATAGGCGGATTTAGTATAAAGTATTAGGCGTTGCGAAAGGCGGCTAGACGGGAAAAATTAAGACCGAAAGTTGTAACGACCCTTTTTGCTATTATGTAGTTGTAATAACAAAATTATGTTAATTAAGAACTTCGTTTCATCCCCTTGATACCTCATAACCTCTCAAGTATTTTTATTGATTGAATATTTGGTATAAATGCACGAAAATTTTCCAGTAACAAAAAAAAATTCTAAAATAAAAGCTTAGCACGAATAGCTTTAAAAAAAAATAACCAATGTATCTCAGTAAAGATTTAGTTTTGTAAAGGTGAAAGAATTTTCAAAAACAGTCAAGTTCTATCTGTATTGTTTCAACCACCATTTTTTATTCTATCGCATATAATTGCTCAACCACAGAACATAAAATACAGTATTTTAACAGTATTTTATGTTCTGTGCGCTCAACAGCATTTTCATGTGTCATATTATCACGTTCTATTTATAAATTTGGCGGGCAAAATCTACTTTTAAAACTTGCCAGGATATAATATATTTTTTTCACATTGTAACAATGAAAACTCTTTGCTTATTTAGACGTGTATTGTATTTTTTTGTAATTTTACGATATGCCTAATTAACAGCCGTTCCCATGACAACAATACGTAAGTTATCGTTATTTTTAATTAAAAACAAACAATATGAAAACATGTGAATTATTTATGTAAAATGCGCAAAATTTTGCTTATTTTATAACTATTTTAATCATAAGATTTGAATCTAAAACATAATTACAAAAGTGAAATATATATTTTGAACAAATTATCATGTAAGTAGATACTAGATAGAAGTGATTTTGATCTAAGTATAAAAGTGATTTATCTATGTATTGTACGTAGGTAGGTATGTATTTACAAAAAAATATTTATAAATATCTCAATCAGCAATCTAGTTCTCATACTACAAGCTTTGCTTAGTTTGGGACTACAGTGTGATACGTGAAATGTCCGTGAATATTTATTTAAATTATTGTTATATTTATTTATAGTACGTACGTACCTAACACGCATATCTAGCTAGATATTTCCGGATGTACTATGTACTTAGATACTATACATACACCACAGGTATTTATTGACAACAATTTGTCCGTACAAGGCTGTCAACTTTCATGATCCTCCTACATGTGGTACAAGGCGAAAATGGTTTTGTTTACGCAACGTTGGAAGATCAACCTAGGGGTAATCACGATCAAATGACAATCGTTAACGTATCGTTACAGTATCGTACCCAAAACTCATATCAAGTGTTGCCAGTCTCTTCTCAACGCTCTTCCGGTTTCCAGCAAAATCTGAAAATTCATGCCAATGACATGCAAGAGCGGATTCAGCTTTGGCGCCAGGGGGGGGAAGGTCACATAGTCGTGGTCAAGTGGCCCCCATGACCCCCATGACCCCCCCCTGGATCCGCCGTTGATGACAATATGACACCAAAAATAAGTCTAAAAAAAATCTAAAAATGGTTGCGGTAGAACAGAAGTCCCGCTTTTTCTTACGTATGATGACGTTTATAATTTTGTGAAGTTATGTCTCAAAATGTTTGGACTCCGTCTATGAATATTTTTTTTCTACAAAAGACTTAAACGCACTCCAGCTGTGTAGTAGTTGGCAAATCTTCAACTCCCACTTTATTTTTCGTAAAAATGTATTCCGTAGTTCTAAAAAGGGTGAACATGTAAATATACTTACTATATAATATATATATACTGTTTAATCCTATATATTAGAATTTATTAGTTATTGTAATAGTTTTAAAACCAAGTTGCTATAATGCTAAACTACAAGTTAATTCAATCTAGCCTAGGTCATGCCGGACATACGTTCCGTTCTTGCCACACCCACTAAGTATTGCATTCCAAGGACTAATCAGCTATGTAGGTACTATGCAGAGTGATAACAGTAAGTTGGCTCACTAAAGACGTCTCCTATATTATTTAACAGATTTTTTTTACTCGTCTCTTGTATCACTGTCATTTCTTCAAAACAACATGAAAATGCAAAAATTCTCCACCGTTTTATCAAAAAAAGTAAAAAAATTACAGCTGACTTGACAGATATGTTTCAAATAAACACTAGTTAGTAGTCTGTCCTATTGACGGGCAGAAGCCTTAAAAAAAAGAAGAAATTATTTGGCGGGAGAAAGAGTCTACTATAACAATTAAGTATTTCTTATAAATTCTTATAATAATTATGAATCTTACATAATTTATTTAACACCATCTCTGAAGTATCTTACACAAATATAAAGAATATTAAAATTGGATAATAATAAGCCCCAAGCTAAGCAGAAGCTCTGCTCTGTGTTCTGGGTACTAGAAGTCTGACATACTTAATACAATACATTAAATACATAGATATTTTATATATAAAATAGTTATTCTAAAGCGACAAATGCACAATATAGAAATCATAGGTCATGTATGCCGGAAGGACATACGTTCCGTTGGTTGCGTCACGTTGCGCAACTGTGTGAAACGGAACGTAATTGAGATTTGGAATTACGAAGCGTTTTTTTTTGAGGTCATTTCCGATTCTGTTTGGCATGAGAATAGGATTTACAATCTGTCGCGAAAGCGAGTACTTACCTATTACCTACTTATCTTCATATTACTTTTGTATGGATACACTTTTAAACGATGAATAGCCAACTTAACCTCAATAAAATAAGCTTTGTCACTTGTCATTATATATTGGAATGATACTTTTAGTAATTGATCTATTTATTCGGTCATAAGTATGATTTAATATAATATTCTAGGACCTTATAGTTTTTGTATTTGAAATATCACTTAACCTAACCTCATTAAGAAAGCATTGTCACTTAACATTATCTATCGGAATTATACTTGTAGTAATTTACTTATTTATTCGGTCATAAGTATGATTTTATATAATATTCTATTACATTATAGTTTTTATAATTTAAATAAAGGGTAATGACAACACTGATAACCTGGTAACACTGTTACATTATTTTTAAGGACAACATTTTTTTTAATTTAAAAAATTGATGGAACTTGGACAATAACTTCTACCAATTCAGAGCACTTCCATTAAGGACGTGCCCTGGGAGGTATTACACTGCGTCCGACACTCAAAAAGTCAAAACAGTTCTTCTATCGCGGGCCTTGAGCGTGGAGACAGAATCCTGAAATTCCGTAAGAAAACAACCTAACGAAAATAACCTAACACTGCGCATGCGTAATCCATCTTTTTTTCATTGAGTTTCACTGCAAAAACACTTAGCTAGGTACACCTTTCAAACTGGGACACAGAAAATAACCAGTCACACAAAATATCTCTGTACAAGCCACTTAAAGCTACTATATTTACTAACTATATTTTGAACGAATATGGCTTCAAAAATCAAGATTTTCTTTATAATAATTGAGTTTCTCAAGAGCAATACATAAAGTTCATGAATACAATTAACGTGTCCTTTCAAAGTGAACGCAAACATTCGCGAAGAGTCATGAACTCATGACACTTGACACGACTTAAGCATTGAATCCGGATTGGAACGGAATTCAGTTCGAAAACAATGTTCCTGTTTCATTGTTTCTCATAATCAACAGACTATAAAAGAGAAGGTTTTTAATTGGAAAATGTATTTTACCTGATTACTCCACCAATTATTATCCAATTTTAATGATCTTTATATTGGTATAGGATACTTCAGAGATGGTCCTATATAAAAATTAAGTTCAGTCTAGTACGTACTTTTATAAGTTTATATATTTAATAATGTGTCTTAATACTTGTCAAAGATGATTGAAGTCGATTTTGTTTATTTATGTAAAAATGTAATTGAAGTGTAAACGGCAGGAACTTACATAATGTACTCCGCTGGAAGTGATTATAACACAAATAGTTAAACAAAATCACACTATCTAGTCTGAAACTAAGCAAAACTTACTATGGGAACTAGATTGTTATTTATTACTTAATTATTACTTCCGTTTATTTTAAGCGTGTGCTGGAATAAATGTTTTAATGATAAATATCCGGATATTAAGATGATTTTATCTGCAAAGCTTCATCCTATAGCTCGGTTAAAATTGAATTTGACTTTTGTAAATCCCGTGAATACAAAATTATATATTTTAATATATTTTAGACTAAACGGTTAGTTTTACGATGACAATAGCACTGACTAAAATTATTTACAACTTTCAAAAAAAAAATCAATAAGAGTTCATTCAGTATCAGAAAGATTATTTAAAATTAAAATTAAGTTTTCTAGTTTTAAATATTTTTGGGTTTTTTTTTTTATTTAGCATTATAAATAAATAATGCTGGGCAATCCACACAACATCATCTAGCCTTAAGATAAGCAGAGCTTGTGTTATGGGTACTAGAAGACTGACATACTTAATACAATACATTACATAGATAGATATTTTTTATAAAACATATAAAATACCCAGAACACCCGGAATAAATCATTGCAGATCTTTCAAACATTTATCCCGAGGCGGGAATCGAACCAACAACCTCCGCGTCGCAGGCGAACCATCGTATCGCCCGCCGGGTGCATGGAAAGAGCCTCCTCGTGGCGCACACCGGTAACAGCTAGGCACGGCACAGCAGTGTCTAGTCTGGCTAATCTTTCCAACACGATGCTACAACAGAATACCTACAGTTGTAGCATCGACACGATAAGAAGAAGAAGAAGCCCGCCGCGCCACATCGGTAGTCTCATGATTTGTTGTAACTATTATATACCACTCAGCAGACAATCGGTACTGATTCGATCATAAGTTCATTACTTTTCATTTTACGCACTAAAAACTGAGATAATTACATTATACATTCTCACGGGTATTTTGTGGTTAAGAACAATAATAATGTAGAGTGCTCAAAAGCTTTCTTAAGCGTAAGCAAGACGAAGTATGAACAAGGCCCCGATCGTGCTAAATTGTAACGTAAACGGTTCGCAGCTAAGGTTTTACGTTACAATTTAGCACAATCGGGGCACAGGCTGAGAAACTAATGTGACTATCGTAAACTTAACGAAACAATGACGTAGATTGAACTGGCACCTAGAATCATCTAGTCTAGTTTAAAAGAAGATTCTAAATGATCTTTCTGATTTTACTGAAAAAAGTTTGACTGAATTGATCGTTATATAGAGCATTCTGGTACGTTATTTTTATGATTTCCTGAGTGGCATTTTTACTTATATTTTTGTATTTCATTAATAATATGATAAATGTACATTATATTACTATAATGTCATTATCACAGATGACAGAATTTTTTTTACTGAATAATGCCAAATTCTTTATTCAGTAAAATCACGCGGATTATTAAGAATCGTCTTATGTACTAGATTCTAGGTGCCAGTTCCACGCGACCAGAGCCAACAAAATCCATCTTTTAGCTCCGCATTCGGGTAAAAACATGTTTTGTTCATACTATAGTATATAGCTTGGTTTATTATCTCTGCTTTGAAATTAGTTTTTATAACCATATATAAGGTCGTTGTATTGTTCGATGTGATCTTGTTTTTAATTAACTTTGAGACACAATGACACAATATGTACGTACTTGTGTATTGTTTAGTTATTTTTATATAATTTGTAATAAGTAGACAGTTATGTAACCTTCTAAGTCAGATTATATCTTATCCTAATTTAAACGTTAAAATTGTATGATTAAACTACTGAATGGATTTTAATGAAACTTTACAATAATATAGATACATCATGATAACATTAAAGCTATAATGTATGAAGTTACATATTGTGTGAATTGTCCAAAATATTACGAAAAAGGTGAAACCCTTTGGGGGGGACCTTTAAAAAAATCACGTCAAAAGTGGACGAAAGCGGAAAACAGGGATGAATGGAAGGACTTGGGGGAGACCATTGCCCAGCAGTGGGACTAAGTTAGTATAAAAAGGCGAAGTCGCGAGCACGTGCTAGTAATAATATATGGCTTTAATATTTTATTTTATTGGTTCTTTTTTTAAGGACATAGACGGTCTATCTTATAAAAATTTAGCGCAGACTTGATGTATTGATTACCATACGTAACGATGACTTAAAGTCAACGCTAACTTTTTATAAGATAGGGGGATAGTCTTTAAGTTATTTTATTCCTTTTCACATCTATCTACCTTTTCAAAGTTTGTCTAATCTAAGGTTACTTTTTAATGTGAGATAAGGATAATAGTATTCTTATCTTATCTTAACTAATTACACAATTAGTCAATTGAGAAGTGATATTAATACAAAAAAGTAATATCTTTGAATATGGCAATTTAATCTATCAATCAATATAAAACATGAATTTGAGTGAATCCATAAACCAAATGAAATGAAAACGATTTTCTAGCGGAAGTACAAATCGCAGAACAACTAGTTTTTATTTACTGACTCTATACCATAAGTTTACATGTAAAGTACGCGCACAAACCTTAGGGTCTAATCACACGATCAAGCATATAAATAATATAAATATTCACGGACAAGTGACACATCACACTCTAGTCCCAAACTAAGCAAAGCTTATATGACCATGGGAACTGGATTGCTGGTAGAATACTTATATACTTACATTTTTTTTGTAAATACATGATACATATTTAGAATACACAGACCCAGACATAGAACAAATATTTATATTCATCACACAAACATTTGCTCTGGGTGGAAATCGAACCCACGACCCACAGCATGGAAGGCAGAGCTACTACCAACTGAACTGTGAGGCCTGTCAACATGTATTTAGATAATTATGACGAAATAAACTAAATATGCTTAGTGCGTATTTAGAAAAATAAATATATTTTATCAGCAATTTAGTTTATTTGCTTAATTTGGGACTAGACCGCGTTTTGTGAAATGTCCGTCAAATATCTTACTTGATCAAGATCTTTGAACTTGAGTCTTACTTGATTGATATTGATCGTGTGTGAAAGCCTTATAGCAGTGAAAGTCCCATGGTCATTGCGCTTGCGCAGGTACAGTCACCAAAAAAAGTCGTTATGCCATATTCGCAATGTTTACTCGTTTTTACCTGCTCTACTGTTTTTGCTTGATAATTAAAACTCGTTGTTAGCAAGGTGATGGATGGTAATGTTTTTTTTTTTTTTTTTTTTTTTATAAATAAATAAATAAATAATGCTGGACAATCCACACAACATCATCTAGCCCCAAGCTAAGCAGAGCTTGTGTTATGGGTACTAGAAGACTGACATACTTAATACAATATAATACATAGATAGATATTTTTTATTATACATATAATACCCAGAACACCCGGAATAAATATTTGCAGAACATACAAACATTTATCCCGAGGCGGGAATCGAACCCGCAACCATCCGCGTCGCAGGCGGACCATCGCCCACCGCGCCACATCGGTCATCGTCGATTTGCTTTTAATTTCTTTAGTAAAATATCCTACTAATATTATAAATGCGAGAGTTTTTATAGATGGATGTGTGGATGTATGTTTGTTATTCTTTCACGGAAAAACTACAAAATGGATTTTGATGAGTCTTTACGATAATGTAGTTTAAAAGAGTATTCTCGGATAAAAGTAGGTACAGTCACGAGTTTTAATTTGGGACCCACCTAAGGTTGAATATCGTGTGGCAAACTGACGTTATTTAGTGCTAATATTCTAACGTATGTCATACGTCATACTGAAGTTTCGACCTTATTGCATTATGAATGTTCTAACAACATTTAATGGAAAAGGGTCCCAAATTAAAGCTCGTGACTGTACCATATAAATTAAAAAAAAAACCCTAAGGGTAGAAAAACAAGAGTTGATTGATTGTTGACACAAAAATTCTAATGTATAACGCCCCATATTTTTTACAGAGTAGTCCGATTTCGATGATTCTTTTTACATTGAATAATTCTTTCCACATTGATCCCACATACATTTTGGAGAAAAAAAACCAACCCTAAGGTAGAAAACAAGAACAAAAGCTAAGATTATCTAAACCGTGACATCTGTCAAACCTGCGTCAATAGGAACGTCACAAAATACTTGTATCTAGCACTTTTCACGTTGACTGTACCTACGATAATACAAAGCCAACCACGGCCTGTAAAAATAATTTATTTTACATAATATGTAGTAAGTGTCATAATAAACACATTTACGCGTAAAGATTAATAATAATGCGTAGTTATGTAAGCGGAAATCATAAAAAAAAGTAGTTACTATTAATTTTTTGAAACTTTGACTATTGTGAATCATAAGTTATTTTAATATATATATACCTATACGATACGAATGGATATTTTAAATTTTTTGATAAACATAACATTTTTTATTTTAATTTTAATAATTGACTGAGGTCAGCTGAGCGTCACAGCTCAGTTGGTATTAGCTCTGCCTTCCACGCTGTGGGTCGTGGGTTCGATTCCCACCCAGAGCGAATGTTTGTGTGATGAACATAAATATTTGTTCTGTGTCTGGGTGTTTCTATGTATATTTTAGTATGAATGATGAAAATTAGCATGTTGCGTTATTAGTAATTAGCGATTGATTGACACAGATCAGTATTATTATTTAAAAGTGAAAAATAATACATTAAAATTGCTTGAATACAAAAAAACATGTACAGATTATACAGACAGATTATATTTTTGAATTAAAAAAAAAAAGTATTTTATTAGTGGGATTTGGGAGGCAGTGACATTATAAAAGCGTTTTATATTTTGTCTGATATGTAGATTAATATAATATACCATTATTGTAGGTAATCTTCTACGATTTGTACTTATAACCTTTGCACGTATTAAGTACACACTAGTGCTCTGATTTCTATGTTTGATCACTATCTACATTGGACTTTCTATTCTATTACATAACAGTTAAAGCTTAGAATTAGAATTGAAATCCTAATCTTTAAAACCTTTCTCGTTCTCCTTGGATTTTCTGTTTTATTATCTCACATATTACGAAAATCTTGAGATATAACGTCTCAAATTCTTGTAATGGGGTTTTTTTCTTTCTACATTGATGTACAATATTTGTTTTTCTGTTTTTCAGATAAGATGTCTCAATCAAAATCCGAGATCGTCATTCTACTACTCTTCATTCACATCACCTCCTCAAGCTCAGCTAAGAACGCAGCCAGTCCAGTTTACGAGGTCAACGAGCAAGCCAGAATCGACGACAAAAGAACGGGCCCTCAGACATTTCTACCTTACGGAAACCCTTTAGCAGGAAACTCAATACAAAACGCAAAAATCCATGCACAACACCAACAAGCTATGTTTAACGCAGAAAGAGTCAGACAGCACAGAGCACAGCTTCAAAGATGGACAAAGATACCCCCCCATTCTCCACAGACAGACAGTTACATGAAAGCATACCACGAGTCACAAGAAAGCCATCAGCTCGCCTTAGAACAGCAGCAAGCCACTCTAAACGACAAAGAAACCGCTACCCCAACACCTAGGCAGAGAACCACAGCCACTGCCACTTCAGTCAGACAAAGACAGACTTCTGTAACCAGTCCAACTCCTAGACAGAGACAGACAACTGTAACCAGTCCAACTCCTAGACAGAGGCAAAGACATACTATAAAAAGAATTAAACCTACTGAAGCACCAGAAACTCTGCACACAATAGAACATATTACAAAAGCACCTATAGCAGTTACATCTTCACCAAGACAAAGGTCACGACCTAACTTGAAAAGGATACGAGGACCAGACCCTATGAAGATAACACTTGAAGATGCTGTGCTGGCACAAAATAATAGAAACCATAGATCATACGGATCAGTTGAATACCAGCAACATTTGACGCCAAAAAGATATAAAACTGTATACGCTTCACCAGGACCTGTCCAAGATCAAGGTGTTACAATTAAACCAAATGGCAATGTTGGCATAACCCACTTACTTAAGGAAGAACCTAGTAACTTATATACAGAAGCCGTACCGAGTAGATACGTATACCCAAAGCAGTTCCATCAGATGAAAAACTACGAATCTGCACAAGATATAGCTGCTTTAAATGCTTTACTCAAAAAAGAGCCACAAGACCAAGTTAATGAGCTCAATGCTTTAATACATTCTGATAAAAATAAAGAGCTGGATACGCCTATAGATTTGTACTTCTACCTTAAAGATCCAAAGCTAGCTCAACAATATTCTCAAGCATTATACGCCGACGGACCAACCCAAAACTATGCTAGCGCTTACATGCCTGAAGTTAAAGACCATATTCCAATAACAGAGCAAATAGATGACATTGAAGATCCAAATAAAATATTTAAAAGGCCTTTTACTGCTGCGCCAACTAAACCTACAGAAGATTTCACTACAAACCTTGAGTATCATATAGAATCGACTATTCCCACTAAACCTGAGTTTGTCTTACAAGAAATAAATCAACACGAAGCATTGAGATACGAGAAACCACTAGCATTCTACAACCAAGATGGAGATGAAAGCGAAAGATATTTACACCATAATGGACAACCCACTGGAGTGCAGCACTTAAATCAAGATGGGACCGGAGTCTCAGCGTATGGTGATGATGATGTAAGTATTTCTAATAGAACAAGAAGATCCGCTCCTAATCTAGACACACAACCTTTTGTACTCTCAGATAATGCGACTACTTTTGATGTAAATGCTACTACTTTCGATGTAAACGAAACTCTACCTATCCCAGAAGAACTTAGAAGGCGTCAAGTATATTACAAAAAAGACGTACCATTTCCAACTCCTCAAAACTTCGCTGAAGACGGTTCTTACGAGGATTATGACTATGACAGACCTAACGATGAATACATAGACTACGATGACATAGACTACGAATACGAACCTGAGAAAGAAACACAACATTACACAAGAAACAAACACACAAACCACAGAATGCATAATGACTTAAAAGGCAGTTATTCTCAAAGATTTGGCAATAGATACGGACAAGCTCCTTACAGCTATTCAGAATTTAAATCATATAATGTTCCTTCTACATCATACGGAGTTCCTATATCTCATGGGTCTCCTGCGTCTTCTTATGGGTCTCCTGCGTCTTCTTATGGGTCTCCTTATGATATTCATTCCCATGAATACGGAGTCCCGAAGACTCCCGATATATCCTCTGTGGTAGGCTCTTTAGAACCAGTGTATATGTTGACTCAGTCCCAACTAAAAAGTCTTGTAGGACATCATAATTTAAACATACAACATCTAGATGTATACCAATGGCAGAGTAAAAATAAAAGTAAGCGATATCATCCTAGGAAGTACAGAAAAAAATACAGACGACCTAATCATCATAATGTCAGAAAAAATCTATCAAAATTACATAAATTAACAATTTTATAGGACTTGTACTTTAATAAATTTTAATATGAGTTTTTAATTTACAACTATTTATTAATTTAAGTAATTAAGAGATACAGTATGATATAGGATTATTTATGAAATTTTATCTTAAATTTATATGGACATCAATAAAATTAATGTCAGTTGAAGCTATGAATAAATTATTTAAAAAACTGGGCCATTTTTGATTTCACAAAGTTAAACCTTCGTTTGAAGGAAATTATGAAATTTTAATTAAAAAAATTATCTCTAAAATAGATTAGGTAATTACCAAGATAGATAGGAATTTAAATGACATTTGCTTTTAATTAAATATAATAATAATAATTATTAATTTTGATGACACAATCTCATTTAATAAATACAGTTTTATATACAAACCTCGGTCTGCCTACCATCCTGTTATATTGTAGTGCCCTCAAAAGGGTTCATATATGGTACCAAATTTTATAGTAACAACCTAACTATATGAAATCAATAAATGAATTAAGTATTTTGTAATTAGAAACTTTGATAAAAGACATGGAACCAAGAAATGTCAAGAGATAAAATAAATATTCATGAACATTTCACACATCACACTCTAGTCCCAAACTAAGCAAAGCTTGCACTATGGGACCTAGAATGCTGATGGATACTTATAAAAAAAAGCATTTATTTATTTTAAGCCATTTGTTTTCCCAGCACATTTTCCTGCAGTTTTACATTTTATTTTCTTTTTTCTTTTGTGGGAATACCCATTTTGGGCATAGGCCTCCTCCAGCCTGTTTTTTTTTTTTGTTTTTTCTTCTTTATTTTTTTGTATAAAAAAAAGCATATAAGTGTTATATCAGTAGCTCTACTATTAGTTTTTACTACTATCTAAACTCGCTAGCGTCTGTAGTTAAAAAAATGTATGAAGATTTGTACAGCGCCTCTAGCGGATAGTTGGGTACTAAAATTCGTTATTATACTAATATTTACGTAACTACTGTAGTACAGTCAGGCGATTTTACTGTGACAACTCATGGTAGAGGTACAGCAGTCAAGTTCCCATAGTACAAGCTTTGCTTAGTTTGGGACTAGAGTGTGATGTGTGAAATGTCCGTGAATATTAAAAACGAGGTCACTTATGTTGTCAAAAACATGCGAAGAAAGTCTTAGATCTCCATGGCTGATTCTCCAATGCTGTAATGTAGCTGCTGACTCATCATTATTAAAAATAGCAATTTCATTTTCAATTGTAGTGATCTAACGATGATGTGGTAAAAATCAATTTAAAATACATAGTCATCCTGTTATGGAAGAAAATGTACATTGTCATATATAAAATACATAAAAAACAGTTGAACTATCTACAGACCGTTACAAATGAATGGAAGAATACTTTGTTATGAAAGTCGCGTATGACCTACATATAACTGTGACGCGGAGGTTGCGGGTTCGATTCCCGCCTTGGGATAAATGTTTGTACGATCTGCAAATATTTATTCCGGGTGTTCTGGGTATTTTATATGTATAGTAAAAAATATCTATCTTTGTAATGTATTAATAACGCAAGCTCTGCTTAGCTTGGGGCTAGATGATGTTGTGTGGATTGTCCAGCATTATTTATTATTCTTCTTCTTTCGTGTCAACGTCCTTTCAAATTAAATCCGCCCAGAAGGTTGCAACCGCTATGGCAGATGCAGATGATTTATTATTATTAAAATACAAAGTCATTCTGTGGCTCTACCATGAGATGTCACAGTAAAATCGCCTGACTTTACTACAGTAGTTACGTCAATATTAGTATGACGAATTTTAGTACCCAACTATCCGCTAGAGGCGCTGTACAAATCTTTATACATTTTTTTAACTACAGACGCTAGCGAGTGTAGTAAATATAGTATAGTAAAAACTCATGGTAGAGCTACTGTTATGGAAAAGTAATTTGTTATCAAAGACGGATCTAATCCAAGAATTTTGTTCATCATGCATTTATGTACATATTCTATCAGCAGTCCCATAGTACAAGCTTTGCTTAGTTTGGGACTAGAATGTGATGTGTGAAAAGTACATGAATTTATTTTGTCACAGCCCATTCTCTAGGTTGATAAGTTTTACCTTTTGACGTAGAAAATGATTGAGTTTTACACTGCGCGGTAACGCTGCAACTTTCTGCTGTAAAGCGTTGACACTTGTAACGACCCCCCCCGTTAAATAACACCCCGCTAAATAAAATACGCGTGAAGAAACTAAAATAATTATTTAAGATAATTGAAGATTGAAGATGGCCATGTGATCGTCTAACTCTTATAGGACCCTACTGTTGTGACGTGAGTAACTCAAGAACTTAAGGAATCATGTTGAGAATTCAAACCGATATTTATTATAATTTATTACCTAATTTACCTATTATTATCTAAAGTATCTAATTCAATTATCTTACGCCGTAAAGTTTAACTATCTTCTGATTATTTTATCTCGTATGTAAAGGAATCTGTTAAAAGAATATTGGCTTATAAGAAAGAGTAAGAGAATGCAACGATTAAACTATGAGTAACCTTAAATTACTATTTTAGAATTCCTCGAACCTCTATAAAATATGAAAGAAACATTATAAAATACTAATAACTTTATGTAATGTAATTTATGAAAGGTTATGGAAGTTAGCGTAGTTATGCTAGATCTCTTAAAGATTCTATAAATTATGTATGAACATTATGAAAGACTATGTAAAGGGTTTTCGTGTAATAGACTTTATAGGAAGTATGTACTTGGAATAAATAATGGAAGCTGACATTGCTATGTCAGGGCTCTTTAAAGGCACCCCTCGCCCGTGCCTGCCAGTAGTCTACGACACACGCTATGTAACTTAATACATAAATAGACTTCCTCTTCCATAGAAGGCTTTCCAGCGTTGAACAAGCTAGAGAAACGAATAACTTTTAATTATTACCGTTTACCTAACCCACCCAAACACTAGCACTACTATAGGGAGTTCAATGGGACTACAATCTCCTTAAGTTTCCTTTAAAAGAACTCAAAGACAAAGCAGACCCTAGGGGGTCAACTGCTAAGCAGCCTGGTCGAGCCATGTCCAACGGCACAAGTTGAGCTAGATTATTAGGATAACCAATGTCAAAGCCTTGAGAACATTCTCAGATGTTGTCGAAGAATGGGTCATAAAAACTAGATTTGCGGAAAGCCTCCCTCGCTTTTATAAGTCCGGGATAAGCTTGGCAACTACTGTGCCGCTAGTTAGACCAAACGGTATCACTCGATACATAAAATGTATTCAAACTTTGTAGGTAAATACTTTCCTCTTTCCATAGATTCCAGATAAATACCGAGACACACGCTCACAAAGTTTGATATACACTCCCTAACTGGAATGTTGTACATAGGCTTTTTCAAAGGCTTCTCCTTCAAAAGTAGTTCACTTGAACAGTCAAACATTGGCTACCTTTAAAGTTTGGACTAAACAGCCCGCGTGAATCCTAACCTAACTCGTTAAAATTAGTCTTTACAATACTTCCCATAATCTTTGTCATTACACGACTTTAAATGAAATAGATCTTTACAAGACTTGGTAAATTTAATAAGGTATTTAAATCTCACATTTGAATGGCACAATGTTAGAATGATTACTTTGCTTCTAACATTGTGCACAACTGATATTAATGTAATAAATTATAGTCAAGTATACAGATAATTGTAAGTTAAGTCAAAAGCTATATAATTTTAATCAGACATTTTTAATAGCACAATATAAGTAAGATTACTTACTTTCTAACATTGTGCACTACCGAAGTTAAAACAAGAGAACATGTTAAATATATAGATGAGTAAAAGTTAGGTTAAAATGTTTTACATTGAAGTTTGATATTTTAATCCGACGTCATAAATGGCGTAATGTTAGAACTATTACTTTTCTTCTAACATAGTGCACTACAGAAGATTATGTAATAAATGCATTCAAGTATATAAATGAATAAAATATAAATTGAAAAATTAGATTTTGTAAATTAACATAACGTACTTTACCTACCTAACTAAGTCTCCCACCCTACCTATCAGGTGTACCTAACATCCTCCTAATCTGATTAGACGTGTTAGCAAAACTAGAAGCAAGCTTCATATTTACATTTAAACGTGTAGTCTATCGGAGTGCAATGATAGACTTCCCTAACTACTCTGCTAAGACGTTGCGAGGTGGTAAATCTCGACTTTGTCCTAATTCTATAACCGTGTGCTTGTCAATCAACGCCGAGGGGATTGGGTTGGCATTTCATGACAGTGTATAAATATGTGTGTGTATAAATACATATTATATAGAGGTTCAAATTAGATGACCCTGCTCTCAGACAAGTAAGCGTCAATGACATGATTCTCTTCAGCGATATCCTTACGACGGAGCTCAGGGTCAAACTAACTTGAGGATCTGGGTTGATCCCTGCGAAGGGTATAATCAACCTTCAGGCCCGATCCAGGGTACCTGAACCTATCACCTAAGAGTAGACTTGCCGTTGTCACCGTAAGGTGCCAGCCCCTCACCAGCCCGTTCTGGATTTATAACGCGTGAAGTTATTATAATTTATTTATGTTTTACAAATGACTCTAATTTTAAACTATTATTTTACTCTTATTTATGTTTTGCGGATGATTCTACTTCTTAATTTATTATTTTATTAACGAAAGTTTTATTTGATTATTATTTATAAAATTAATTTTAGATCTTTAAACACTAATATTAACAGTTTCTGAAACGCTTAACAAAACAATCAATCGCGAATATAAATATTTAAGACATAATAATGTATTTATTACTCTGAAGAACTACTTTAACAACACTCGCGAATATATTAAATTAGTTAAATATAAAATTACTTAAACAAACGTTTATGCAAATTGAACAAGACAACTGACCATGGATTAAGTCCCAAAGGTTCAAATTATACGGTACACGAACTACACGCAAACGTTCAACCTATCGGTACGGGGTCCCGAAAACTAGTGTCCTGCCTCCCGCCTCTTTCAAACTTCATCACGTCGGTGCCTACGCATCCCTTCCACGTTAAATATTTTTTTATTATAGTTAGTGCAGGGATTTTTTTTGTATTAAATGGTTTCTGGAAAGTTCCCGAAACATTTGCGATCTTAAGTAGACATTTCACTTGAAATATTTTTTTGTATTTAATTTATGATCTGACCTGGCTCCTATCCCTAAAAACAAAGACTTTTACGGACATGTGTTTTTAATGGGCGACGTCCAATTTCGAATGAACAAAAATATATTTTTTGTGATATTTTAAATTGCGTCTATTGTGCTTAAAATAACATTTTTGCCCTGCAGATGTTCGAATAGAAAGTTTTAAAGAATAAAAGGATGTTAAATAAATCAATTAATTTCTTCAAATCTAAAAATGATCTCTGTGTCAATAATTGTGAATAAGAACGAGGCTGACGTAGTTCTGGCTCGTTACAGCCGACCCTCAATATTTACGCAGGTTGATGCTAATTAGTCCGTAGTAAATATTTCAAAGTAAAATAAATTTCACAATTATTATATAATGCAAAATAATCAATGTGATTACAAGTTATTCCTCTTAATTATAAAGTACTAAATTTTGGTTATTCTTATATTCAAATATTTTGAGTTTAATGTGTAATAAGCATATTTTTCAATATGCGGTGCAAGTATATAAATATATATATAATAAAATGAGAAGTGTATTTTAGACCGAAGTGCAAACTGTCGTCATTGTGACTTCAACCTCTTGCTATAAATGAAAGTCATCATGGGTTTTTATACTCTTCAGCTAGGACAATCTATCTGTGCAAAGGAACCAAGTTGTGAATTTGATCAACCCTAATGGTTTGGTGTAGACCTTTCTTCAGTCCTTGTATTGACTACCGCAATGTTGGTACTGGAAATGCAAACACCACCTTTCACAATATAGATTAAATCCGTCTACGCTTTCAAAGTCTAAATGTTATCCCACGAGAACGACATTCAGTCAGAAACCGACCTCAAAATAACAACATTTTACAGAACGGAGAGTGTATAGTGTGCTTAGTCATGGCCTAATAGGTGCAGTGTGAACTTGTATGAAATCGGCCTAGACCGATGATTGTCTTCTGACTTAACCTAACACCAATGTCTCCTTCATACAAGTCGATTGTGTAATGTAGTGCTTATTTGAATTTATAAAAACAACCAAAATTGTCTCATCCTCAGTTACAGTTGAAATCTTAGGCCCCTCAAACCGTTAAATCTATCACCATTATTTCATTCAATCCCTTTCTTTAAATCGACTTCATACTTATTAAAACTCATACATCACTTCCACAAACTTCGACATACGTAGTCTTTCATTATACCTGCAATATCAACAGATCATTTTGAAATGAGACTGTAAAACGATGTACTCTATATATATATATATATTTTTTTAATACTGTTATGTTTTTTTTTTTTTTTTTTTTTTTTTTTTTTTTAATAAAAGGGAACACTTGTTTTAATTTCAGGAACATATTAAGTATATTATGTGAAATATATTTTATTTATTTATGCAACATGCCAAACTTATTTCATAATATTAAAACTAAATGTTTTATAACCTTTACGCCAAACGCTAAATATTATACGCTGAATTTCAATTAATTACGCATGTCTATTTAAAAATAACAACTTGCTATTATTCTTATAAGAAACATTTACGCCAAATGCAAAACTGAACTATTGCCAACTTTAAATAATGCCAAATGTACTTATATTGACACTATTTTTATTTAACTATGCCAAATGCTCAAGCTGTTTTACGCAATTTATTACGTCAAACCCTTAACCTAATTATAAAATATAAGACATAATAAAATTAACAAGGTAATGCACTTGTAAATAATATTATTTCACCCTTCGCCAATATCTATAAAAAATGAAAGTCTGTTAAAATCTAGTTAGAATAACATGCCTAATAAGACTATTATATAAGAAATCATAAAATAAGGACGCCGCGCACCACACTATTTTTTCTAAAATCTGTAAAATTGAATTTTATCTAAAATCTAATGAGGTTAAATTAACATGCTTATGGTTTTTTTTTTTTTTTTTTTTTTTTTTTTTTTTTTTTTTTTTTTTTTTTTTTTTAATAACTGTCAGCGCACCACCCAACCTATCTAAATCTAAAACGTCTATAAAAATATAAGGTTCGTAATAATTAGATATGGAGTAACATGCTAGATATTATGAAATCTATTCTGTTCGCCATACGATCTATCCAAGCCTAATAAAAATGAACCGTTAGTTAAATATAAACTTAATTTTTCGAAGGCTAATAAGAATAACATGTTGAATAATTTTTTTTAATAAATCTGCGCACCACAGTACCTCCATTTATCTCCGATATCTATAAACATTAGAATGTTAGTAATATGTATCTAGTAAAAATAACATGATAGATATTTTAAAAGTAATATCTATTCTGTCTTAGTAATATCTACACGAACTATTAAACTCGAATACCTGTAGGAATGGAACGTTAATTTCATTCAATAAAATATAGATTTTACCTTTTTTCAAAACTAATGTCTAGTCCTAGTATCACCTGATCTATATAAATTTCTTGAAGACAGCTGCTTCTGCTTTATCACACGTAGTTAATACCTAGCTGCAAAAGGATACACAATAAACACATACGTAACACAACACCATAAAATAATAGATATTAATTCTAATGAAGTATGTGTTCTGATTTCCATCCACTGAAAGTGTAGTAAAAGTTTCGCTCAAAGAGGTAAATGCACGACTACCTACGCCTTTATTTGCCTAACGACCAACAATTATACAACAGTTATAAATCCTCAACCTTAGCATAAACATAGACATACCTATGGCTAACGAAAAAACCGTTAACTTATTACAATGTTATCTGGTTTCAGTTCAAAACCCAAAATAACCATTAAGGGTCATAAGTGGGTCGACGTTATCAATAACTGTCAACTCAAAAAAATAAAATATTATTTTGAAAATGATTTTAGTCGTCATTTAAGTCATAATGTGCACGTCACTTAGCGGATCTCTCAAGTGCTAGCATATTTTTGCCCTAGTCAATAAATTTAACATTTAACTATCGAATATCTGTCAACCCAAAGTAATATTTAGTACACACTTGAGGAACCAAACACTTTAACTAAGTTCTCAAATAAATTCATTTAAAAGTTTTAGCTAATGGCTCCTCTTTTTTTTTCATGGCCGTTAAGATATAGTTTCGCTATTTTTAAGTCGTACGTTTTATAACAACCAATTATATAATTACTGTGAGGATTGAACTCACACTCTAATTGTACCATCAGACAATGACTGACTTTATGGTAAAGATCTAAACAATAAAGTAGTGCATATTGACTATAAATGACATTTTCTCTACCTAGCTATCATGTAACTGTAATTGTTAAATTAAATAGCTTTAATTTATAATATTATCCGACCCTCCGACTTTAAAACCACAACCTAGTTTTTGGTAGATATTAATAACGAAATGAATCTACGTATACAATAGATTTTATAATAATGACTATCTAATCAATGAAACTTAACGACTCGTATAAGATCAAATTTTATCGATTGATTGTAATCCGTCAATCCGTGAGGTGGGTAACTTAACAGCTGCAAAACTTACTTCACAAAATAACGTATCTTCCTGGTACTTGTGCTTAATAACTCACTTAATTACCTAGCCTATAAAATTTCGGGTTATGATTTATTCCATATCGACCCTCAGCCTGTACGATTATAAAACCTTCTGTAACATCTATAATTAATATACCTACTCAATCAGATTGTGAGTCAAACGGGATTCGAACCCGCGATCTTCATTTAGTCAGCGCGACCTTTAAGCCTCCGTGGTAGTTGAATATTTAAATTCTGGAAAGTTATTAGCTAAGCAGGATTCGAACCTGCATCCTCAATCAATTTTTCACAATCTTAAAATTGTCGTCCTATTTATTTGTATGTTTAACGTATCATATATCAGTCAACCAGGACTCGAACCTGTAGTATTCAGTTACTCTACACGATTTTAAAATCGTGGTATGGTTAATATTTTCCAAAGTTATTAACCAAGCAGGGATCGAACCCGCACGCTTCTGTTTTATTTATTGTACCGTAACATTTATCTACTATTTTCAACTATAAATACACCAAGTCCGACCTATATTACTAAAGCGAAGCTTGTATGGACGAATGTATGCCTGTTACTTTTCCACGCAAAAACCACCGAAAGGACTCCAATGAAACTTTACAACAATGTAATTCATTCATTGAAACAACACGCAGCCTACAACTTACAAAGTTATTATGCGAAATGTCAAAACCATAACGACAGCACGACGAATTCGCGAGCATCAGCTAGTATTTTAATATGCTTAAAATAATGATAAAGTCAGGCAGGAATCGAACCTGTGACTTTTCATCACAAAATAACCAACCAAAACAGGATTCGAACCTGTCCGGATCCATCCGCATTACAATACTGTAAAATATGTATATTACTCTATTTTTTTATTAACGATACTCTTGGTATTTTTAAATTCCTAAAGTACTAAATCGAGCAGGAACTGAACCTGCGATTTCCACCACACTTATTAATCAGGACTCGAACCTGCGCAATTCTATTTTGTTTACAATATTGTCTCCTATTACTATTTTTACTAACGATACAATACATATTTTTAATATCCTTAAACTGATAAATCGAGCAGGAATCGAACCCGCTATTTCCCAGTAAAACTATTTATCAAACAGGAGTCGAACCTGCGAGATTCTAAGAACTGCTATTTATATTATTAACAAACGTTCTAAGGTTCATACAAATATTTTGACCTAATCTACCTACGCATTATCAACCCCTAAATACCTTGTAAAACCAAAGAACCTATTTTTACAATGACTTGACGATTTGCCTCGTAGGTACACTTTAAGACCAGGGAGATCCAAGATCACAAACCCTAGATCCCAGTTAAAATACATAGCGACGAACCATATCTACCTTTTATCTATTAAATTTATAACAATCTATCGAAATATACTAAAATACTGCAATTAGTAGTTACATTTCGGTCTGCCTTTTTTTCTGCTATGTGCCACCTACCTACAATATATGAGACACCTACCTACAGTATATGTGACACCTACCTACAATATATTACCATGTTTGTACTACCAAATAACGCCAATAACCACATTGAGTAATAAAACAAAACAGTTTTACGACCCTCGCTTTATGAAACTGTTCATCATATAGTGATAAAACTATTTATCTATACCTGACTAATAAATTACTTAAATTAATAATAATTATTACACACAATTATCTATCTATCACCAACAGTTTTTTTTTTTTTATACCTACTCACGACCCTCGTAGTGTAAAACTGATAGACCAAAGCTAATATTTTATTTATAAAAATAATCTTATAAAACCCTTCGGATAAAACAAGCTATCATCGACGCGACCCTCCGTGTCTGAGTTAAATAAAATTTTGTAAATCAAGACTACTAAATCAAGTTTGAAATCTCAACACAATTCCCCTACCCTATATATACGGCAGCAAATTGTGCGAATTTAATCGCACGTACCCTACCTATAAAAAATAATCTAATTAAAAAGTTAAATTAATTACATAATATTTTAATAATAAGCAAGAATCGAAGTAATCCAAGTTCATCCTGGTCATGGAACTTTCAAATCGTAACGACCCCCCCCGTTAAAAAACACCCCGCTAAATAAAATACGCGTGAAGAAACTAAAATAATTATTTAAGATAATTGAAGATTGAAGATGGCCATGTGATCGTCTAACTCTTATAGGACCCTACTGTTGTGACGTGAGTAACTCAAGAACTTAAGGAATCATGTTGAGAATTCAAACCGATATTTATTATAATTTATTACCTAATTTACCTATTATTATCTAAAGTATCTAATTCAATTATCTTACGCCGTAAAGTTTAACTATCTTCTGATTATTTTATCTCGTATGTAAAGGAATCTGTTAAAAGAATATTGGCTTATAAGAAAGAGTAAGAGAATGCAACGATTAAACTATGAGTAACCTTAAATTACTATTTTAGAATTCCTCGAACCTCTATAAAATATGAAAGAAACATTATAAAATACTAATAACTTTATGTAATGTAATTTATGAAAGGTTATGGAAGTTAGCGTAGTTATGCTAGATCTCTTAAAGATTCTATAAATTATGTATGAACATTATGAAAGACTATGTAAAGGGTTTTCGTGTAATAGACTTTATAGGAAGTATGTACTTGGAATAAATAATGGAAGCTGACATTGCTATGTCAGGGCTCTTTAAAGGCACCCCTCGCCCGTGCCTGCCAGTAGTCTACGACACACGCTATGTAACTTAATACATAAATAGACTTCCTCTTCCATAGAAGGCTTTCCAGCGTTGAACAAGCTAGAGAAACGAATAACTTTTAATTATTACCGTTTACCTAACCCACCCAAACACTAGCACTACTATAGGGAGTTCAATGGGACTACAATCTCCTTAAGTTTCCTTTAAAAGAACTCAAAGACAAAGCAGACCCTAGGGGGTCAACTGCTAAGCAGCCTGGTCGAGCCATGTCCAACGGCACAAGTTGAGCTAGATTATTAGGATAACCAATGTCAAAGCCTTGAGAACATTCTCAGATGTTGTCGAAGAATGGGTCATAAAAACTAGATTTGCGGAAAGCCTCCCTCGCTTTTATAAGTCCGGGATAAGCTTGGCAACTACTGTGCCGCTAGTTAGACCAAACGGTATCACTCGATACATAAAATGTATTCAAACTTTGTAGGTAAATACTTTCCTCTTTCCATAGATTCCAGATAAATACCGAGACACACGCTCACAAAGTTTGATATACACTCCCTAACTGGAATGTTGTACATAGGCTTTTTCAAAGGCTTCTCCTTCAAAAGTAGTTCACTTGAACAGTCAAACATTGGCTACCTTTAAAGTTTGGACTAAACAGCCCGCGTGAATCCTAACCTAACTCGTTAAAATTAGTCTTTACAATACTTCCCATAATCTTTGTCATTACACGACTTTAAATGAAATAGATCTTTACAAGACTTGGTAAATTTAATAAGGTATTTAAATCTCACATTTGAATGGCACAATGTTAGAATGATTACTTTGCTTCTAACATTGTGCACAACTGATATTAATGTAATAAATTATAGTCAAGTATACAGATAATTGTAAGTTAAGTCAAAAGCTATATAATTTTAATCAGACATTTTTAATAGCACAATATAAGTAAGATTACTTACTTTCTAACATTGTGCACTACCGAAGTTAAAACAAGAGAACATGTTAAATATATAGATGAGTAAAAGTTAGGTTAAAATGTTTTACATTGAAGTTTGATATTTTAATCCGACGTCATAAATGGCGTAATGTTAGAACTATTACTTTTCTTCTAACATAGTGCACTACAGAAGATTATGTAATAAATGCATTCAAGTATATAAATGAATAAAATATAAATTGAAAAATTAGATTTTGTAAATTAACATAACGTACTTTACCTACCTAACTAAGTCTCCCACCCTACCTATCAGGTGTACCTAACATCCTCCTAATCTGATTAGACGTGTTAGCAAAACTAGAAGCAAGCTTCATATTTACATTTAAACGTGTAGTCTATCGGAGTGCAATGATAGACTTCCCTAACTACTCTGCTAAGACGTTGCGAGGTGGTAAATCTCGACTTTGTCCTAATTCTATAACCGTGTGCTTGTCAATCAACGCCGAGGGGATTGGGTTGGCATTTCATGACAGTGTATAAATATGTGTGTGTATAAATACATATTATATAGAGGTTCAAATTAGATGACCCTGCTCTCAGACAAGTAAGCGTCAATGACATGATTCTCTTCAGCGATATCCTTACGACGGAGCTCAGGGTCAAACTAACTTGAGGATCTGGGTTGATCCCTGCGAAGGGTATAATCAACCTTCAGGCCCGATCCAGGGTACCTGAACCTATCACCTAAGAGTAGACTTGCCGTTGTCACCGTAAGGTGCCAGCCCCTCACCAGCCCGTTCTGGATTTATAACGCGTGAAGTTATTATAATTTATTTATGTTTTACAAATGACTCTAATTTTAAACTATTATTTTACTCTTATTTATGTTTTGCGGATGATTCTACTTCTTAATTTATTATTTTATTAACGAAAGTTTTATTTGATTATTATTTATAAAATTAATTTTAGATCTTTAAACACTAATATTAACAGTTTCTGAAACGCTTAACAAAACAATCAATCGCGAATATAAATATTTAAGACATAATAATGTATTTATTACTCTGAAGAACTACTTTAACAACACTCGCGAATATATTAAATTAGTTAAATATAAAATTACTTAAACAAACGTTTATGCAAATTGAACAAGACAACTGACCATGGATTAAGTCCCAAAGGTTCAAATTATACGGTACACGAACTACACGCAAACGTTCAACCTATCGGTACGGGGTCCCGAAAACTAGTGTCCTGCCTCCCGCCTCTTTCAAACTTCATCACGTCGGTGCCTACGCATCCCTTCCACGTTAAATATTTTTTTATTATAGTTAGTGCAGGGATTTTTTTTGTATTAAATGGTTTCTGGAAAGTTCCCGAAACATTTGCGATCTTAAGTAGACATTTCACTTGAAATATTTTTTTGTATTTAATTTATGATCTGACCTGGCTCCTATCCCTAAAAACAAAGACTTTTACGGACATGTGTTTTTAATGGGCGACGTCCAATTTCGAATGAACAAAAATATATTTTTTGTGATATTTTAAATTGCGTCTATTGTGCTTAAAATAACATTTTTGCCCTGCAGATGTTCGAATAGAAAGTTTTAAAGAATAAAAGGATGTTAAATAAATCAATTAATTTCTTCAAATCTAAAAATGATCTCTGTGTCAATAATTGTGAATAAGAACGAGGCTGACGTAGTTCTGGCTCGTTACACACTCAGCAGTACACAACCGTTTTAATACGATTTATTTCTCATCATTTTTATTTTTGTTTTCTTTCGTTATTAGTAGCTCTACCTTCCTTCCTTATGCTGTTGGTCGTGGGTTCGATTCCCACCCAGAGTAAATGTTTGTGTTATGAACATAAATATTTTTTTGTCTGGGTGTTCTTTGTATGGACACTGTTTTATATTCATACATTCTGTCAGTGTTATATCAGCAGTCTAGTTCCCCTACAAACTTTGCGCTTACTTTGGGACTACTGTGACGAGTAAATTATCCGTGAATATTTTTTTTATAAGTACCTTCTTTATCTATTTCAGCTCCACTACGCAGCAAACTACGAGTTTGGGTACAGAGTGAGAGACCACCGCACTGGCAACGATTTTGGTCATCGGGAGTCGAAGAAAAACGGGAAAACTCGAGGACATTACCATGTATTGCTGCCTGATGGTAGGATGCAGAAGGTTAGGTACCATGCAGGACCTGAGGGTTACCATGCTGATATAACCTATGATGTGCAGAACTAAGATTATGGAAACCATGCTAATATTACCAATGATGTGTAGAACTAACATTATGGAAACCAGGTCTGTGCCTTACTAATATAAGACCGGTCACTCTGTGTTTTACTTATAAGGTCGTGTAAATGGATGAGGATAAGTGCAAGCCAACATATTATGACATAATATGTTATATCAGCATGGTATATGCTTGCACTATGATGTACAAAGTAAAGATATGAACCTCTTTGCTCATGTCCTGATATAAGGACGTTAAGTGAGGGTAGGAGCAAGCCTACTTCAAAACATGTACATCAAATTGCAGTTTATTGAGGATTGAGTTAAGAATATATTAAGTCTTATGAGATCATAGTATGAGATCATGTGAGATGCATAATTATGTAATTTTTGAGCCAATTCACACTTTGACTATATATACATGGAAAATAGAGATAAAAAAGTAATATCAATTTTGTTGTAGTTTTGTTTATGAACTATTAAACCTATTATCTAGAATTTTTCGTTCCAAAATTCAAGTTCTCTCCCTCTTCTTGCATTTATACTCATTACCATGGTAAACAAGGAGGTTTGTCAACCTTCTTCGCCAATGAAGTGACTTGTAATTCAAACTTTTTTGAGATTTGAACAAAATAACATAAAATTAGATAGCTTTTTGTAACTCTTGTGCCTAAATAAAATGTTTATTTTGGCAATACCATCACAAAATAAAATTGTAATTATGTAGTAATTAAAATTTGTGCAATATATCTGTAAATAATTAAGAAGAATCGATGTGATAGAATAATGTTATTTATGTTGTAAATAATAATTTAAATTTAATTTTGTTATTTATTTTAAGTTAGAGTAAAATTGTAAATAAAGTGAAATAAAACGCACACTGGATACATATTTATTTTTACTTTTTTATCAGTTGAAATAAGTAAATAAATAATTATACACATAAATGTCTTATTAATTACATGTCCCATCCTTTATCGTTTAATTTATTCACAACTGCTATCCCCAGGCACGGTAGACATCCTTTCTACCAGTATCTCTACCATGAGTTGTCACAGTAAAATCGCCTGACTTTACTACAGTAGTTACGTCATTATTAGTATTACGAATTTTAGTACCCAACTATCCGCTAGAGGCGCTGTACAAATCTTCACACATTTTTTTACAGACGCTAGCGAGTATAGTAAATATAGTATAGTAAAAACTCATGGTAGAGCTACAGTAGTCTAACCAGAATTATTAATCACATGTCTCCCATATCTACGTTTAATTAATTCACAATTGCTATCCCGAGGCATGGTAGACATCCTTTCTTAGTATCAAGTATGTGATTTTCGAAAATATACAAGAACAGTCAAACGCTAGTCCAAAATTTATTACCATTTCTTGCATTTTTAGAGTATTTATCAATCTATTAGTATAGATAGATAAGAATCGCCCAAAACATCTTTAATTATAAAAAAAGATGTGTGGCACTCGGGGACTGCCGCGGTAAAGCTATTGCATAGCATTTTTTGCTGGATTACGCATGCGCAGTGTTAGGTTATTTCGTTACGGAATTTCTGGATTCGGTCTCCACACTCAAGGCCCGCGATAGAAGCTATGCAATAGCTTAAAAATACCCGGTGTTTTCCCTCACCAGTTGTGAACTTGTGTCACAGCGAATCCATTAAGGTCTCTCTTTTATTCAAATTCCACTTTGTTTAATACTGACCTCGTTAAACTTGAACCTGCATCCTTCAATACTGAACACAGCAATACAAGCACCACTTTGCTATAACAGAACCTTTCTGAAAAAATCCTTATAACAAGTTATATACAAAATGGCGCACACTAGTTTTGGTCATATCGCTAAAGTACGATTGTCGCATTTATTCGTGATCACCACTGTACCTAATTTAATTATCTTTACTCAAAATTAAAATGTTCTTACGATCAACCAGTGCAGACGGCGTTAGGTTTGCAGCCCGTCACAAAACAACCTCCATTTTTGTTTTTAACTTGTGTCTCTTGGCCAATGGCTGACCACAAAATGGCGCTTAGTAAAATAATGTTGGAATTTATACAAGTGCTTTAGAAACGCCGTAATAATGATCCAGAGAAAATAGAAAGCCTATTTCATTACATGGTGATGTATGGAGGTACTGTCAGCGCCATAAATTAATAGTAAATAAAACATATTCAGGGGGGGCTATCCCGCAAGGGGAAACTTGCGTGACCGAATATCCTTTCAGTAGCAGTTCAGTTTTTGATGATTTTATATAGTTACGATATTAAATCTATCTATTTAATCTAATTATCTGTTAGTTAGATGATACTATAGTTAGTAATTCATCAGTATTCCGTGGCATTTTTGTGGACTGACGTGACTGAGCTTTATAAAATTATGACTGAGCTCTTAAAAATGACGTCAATGCTGCGGATTAGCACGTGGCCTACCTGATATTTTGTGATAGCACATATAGCTTTTAACTCCTCCGAATAAGGAGGAGGAGTTAAAAGTATATACCTAATCATAAATATTGATGTCATAATTATGTAGCTGACTGTACCTAGGTACTTTCTTATTGCATAAGTAAAGTGTTATGTCATTGTGAACATTACGAGATGGTACTACTGATAAATGTTTATCTGATTTTACCTAACATTTTGAGAGAACTTTTGGTAAATTTAGTGGTAGGCTCTACAGAGTGCCGAGCACAAATAAGTGACAGTTGTAAACGTAACGTAAGACAACACTGCGCGCTAACGCTATAGCGTTTGTGAGTAAAACTGAAGTTGACGCGCAGTGTAACTCAAATACGCCACTGTCTCAATACGTTTACGATTGTCATATTTATTCGTGTTTGCTCCCCAGGGAGTGACCATGCCTTCCGTGCTTAAGATAGTGGGTTCGAATCCAGTCGTACACTAATGCAGTAGGTACACTTAAATGGTGAAGGAACACACCGTGAAGAAACCAGTTAGTAGATATATTATAAGTATAAGGAATTTTAACAAACTCAAGATATATATTGAAGATATCAACAAGATATCTCGAGTTTTATTAACTTGATGATAGAATATCTACTGTGCTTTGGAATAAACTGAAAGACGAAAGACCGTAAGTATACATTTTATTTACCGTTTAGACTAGTCTCATAATTCCAGTCGACTTTAGCATTTAGAAATAAACAAAGTCTCAGTACGAATCCCTGAGGTGCACCGCTTGGAAACAAATTTTCTACATATACTATATCATCAAATCTATTACTTTATGCAGGAAATAAACTAGGTAAAGGTGATTTTGGAAAATAAATTGAAATTATAAGTTAAAGTTCAAAAATAGTCATTACAAAGATACTAGACTCTGTCAAACGCTTTACTCAAAGATGCACCGAACTTCTTTAATCTAAGAAAAAAGATACAGGTAAAGATTTTAATAGAAACAGCAATGAAGTTATGTTATGTTTATTGAACAATCTAAGGCTTAAAGCCTAAAGACCTAGTAGATAGCGACTCGATTTCATTTGCTTTATCTTCAATGTAGGATTTAAGTTCTTCCACAACCTCGCTCAAAATAAGCATGACAATATTAAACTCGTAGATACTCTTGTTATACGCGTAGTACTGGATGAGGGTAGCTTCCACAGAATAGGCAGATGGTTTAGTTTCGAAGTTAATTTCCGTGTATTCACTAGTTCCATTAGCGTATAGTAGGTATGCTTTATCGTCTACAATAAGAGGCACGCCATCTTCAACAACGAAAGGAGGCCTCAACAACTTGATGTAGCTAGAACTGGAAGGTAGACCTTCAATTTTCTTAGTCACACCCTCAGTGACAACATAAGGTGTGTTGTCTTCACCGTAGTAATACAGGTTGTTGGTATAATCAACAGCAATTTGCTTTGCACCGACGATATCAACCTTGTCTTTCTTCGTACCGTTCTCAGAGATTTTGAACACTTCATGTTTGTCTGTTAGTATGTAAATAAGTCCAGAACCATTGTTGGTTCTAGCAATATCAATTATATTGTCAGTGATTGGTCCGAATTTCTCAGCTTTGTTTGCTTTCTCGTTGTATATGTAAAGTCCGTCAGTTGCTCCAAAGTAAACTATTTTAGAATCGTCCAGGTTCGGTGACGCACACGTTCCTGTGGGAAGGATTTTGGTGGTCACATTGTTCTTGTATACGCTTAGACCTTTGTATTCAACGCCGTTAGTTAAATCAGCTTCAACAAAAAAGATAATTGTGCGATCCTCATCATCATCATTATCATCGAAGTTTAGGTTGTTCATTGGATACAGCAGGTCGATTATCTCATACTCTGATGTGAAGATCTTAAGATCGTTTATGAAAAATCCAGCGGTAACAACAAGTGGGTCATCTTCTTTTGAAGCTGTATCGTTAGAGGTTGGCGCGGAAGCCGCCAGGGCCACGAAAAGAGCGAAGGTCGCCAGGCGTATCATTTTTGCTCCTGGAATCAAACGACAAATAATATTAAAATTCTTTTGTTTCACACCAAAACAGTGTAAGCTGTTTTTTGTATTTATCTCTTACTTCATGAAAAGATCATTTGTATTTCTTAATATTATTTCTTTGACATGTTTATTCTGTTATATTTTTTGTAGTTGCTGTAGGTCGTGGGTTCTATTCCCACCCAGAGTTTCCATTCTTTTTGTTACTATGTAATTTATGTATAAAAAAAATGTTATAAGTATTTTATAAGCAATCTAGTTCCCATGGTACAAGCGTTGCTTAGTTTGGGACTAGAGTGTGATGTGTGATATGTGATTGCGCCGGCATCCATACCTCCTAAGTTGTATCATATCATACCTATTATTATTATTACTATGATATATCACTGCTTAGAAATGCTCTTCAACTTGTAGGTAATGCCGGTCTTAATTAGTTAAAAATTGTTCGTGATATCTCGCCAAAAGGTCAACTCACGAATACCTAACATCTAGATAACCTCATTATCGCGAACCCTGTAATCTAGAGTCGTCAACGTGCAAGTAAACCTAACATTTTTTAAAAGGTAATATAAAAATATATTGCCTGTGGGGCTATCCAGCAAGAGGAAACTTGCGTTACCGAATATCCTTTCAGCTGCAGTTCAGTTTTCGATGATTTTACTATAGTAACTCATCAGTATTCCGTGGCATTTTTGTAGACTGACGTGACTGAGCTTTATAAAATTATGACTGAGCTGTTAAAAATGACGTCAATGCCGCGGTTTAGGGCGTGCCCTACCTGATTTAAGCATGACCAACCAGATTTGAGCATGGCCTACCTGATTCATTGATATCATTAATTCTATCAAACGGTATGAAAATCGATCATTCAAAATATCAATAAAAGACGCAGAAGAAAACTGAACTGCAATTAGATCAAATAACAGTTCAAAAGCATTTCAGTTGTCAGGATACCCCCCTTGGTATATACTGCTCCTAGGGCTTTTCTGGGATTATTTATCTACCTTTAGATACTGGCTGAAAAGCAATGCTGATACGCTGGGCCAGATAATCACCAGCCCTCGGGTCACGCGTCGTTGCGACTAGACGCCTAGAAATAATTTTAAATACCCGGAGGGTCTCGGTACCCCACGGACCTAGAGTCTCGACCCCAAGAGGAGCAAAAGTGTAGGCCCTATCGAGACCTGCATTGCTTTCTTGCGCCTCTAGACATCCTTCTATTTTGAAAAAGTAAATATGCAGATCCATTATGTAGGTAGGTACATAAATGATAAGATGTGAGTAAGATGGGCTAGGTAGGACAGATTAGATACAGCTTGACCTCTCAAGACCAGTGGTTTTTTTTTTTGCATTTATGTGGCAAAATTTTAAAACAAATACATACCTATTATTTATCTATCTTTTATAATTATATTTTATTTTTACAATTATAAAAAAAAACACTTAAAAAACAGATCATATCAATTACTCGTACCACCATAAAAGAAATAAGATTTTTTTTTTTCATTAACCTATATTGTCCCTCGGCTGGGCAAAGGTCTCCCCAAAGTGATGCCGGTCATTTTAGAAAGTTATTTAGAAAACTAAAAATTGGATCAAAATTGACGGATTAATCGCGTAACAGAAAACAGTAGCTCTACCATGAGTTTTTACTATACCATATTTACTATACTCGCTAGCGTCTGTAGTTAAAAAAATGTATGAAGATTTGTACAGCGCCTCTAGCGGATAGTTGGGTACTAAAATTTGTAATACTAATATGGACGTAACTACTGTAGTAAAGTCAGGCGATTTTACTGTGACAACTCATGATAGAGGTACAGACAACTTAAAAACCTCCTCCGATTTAAAAGTCGGTTAAAAAACAGCAAAATGCAAATTAAATATCAAGAAAGCTTTATCTATGTATTAGGAAAATCACTGGTAAATCCATCTAAACTATTGGGTACGCTTCCGTTTGGTACTGATATGGATCAGTTGAACTATCTATAGATCGTTTGCAATGGTCTGTAGATAGCTCAACTGATTCTTTTTTATGCAAGTACATTTTGTTAATACTGTAATAATCGTAAGTTTGTGAATAAATCTGTCTAAACTCTATAATATCTAGATTTGATTAAATTTAAGAAAACCACACATTCTTTTAAGAAGTCGGTTAAAAAACAAATTTATGTAAATAAAATAATTAAGTCTATGTATTTATAAATATATCTAGATTTTAGGAAATCTAACCAATAAACAAAATATCTATCTATGTAATGTATTGTATTAGGTATGTCAGTCTTCTAGTACCCATAACACAAGCTCTGCTTAGCTTGGGGCTAGATGATGTTGTGTGGATTGTCCAGAATTATTTATTTATTTATCTAAGCTATAATTTTAGCTAATATAAAAACACACTTACCTCAGCTCGGATATAACACAAATGATTCCAGCGAAAACTGTGTTTGTACAAAATGGTTACTAGGTATAAACTCAACAGATCAGTTTGCTAATCAAAAATGACTCTTATTTCAATGCAATAAGTCCGGCACGTTTAAGGTTATCTACTGTTTATGACACAGGGGTCATAGTTGATTATTTTATCGAAATATACTCATAACTTTAGCGGTGAGAGAAGTTAAAAGTAATTCTAAGTAACTTTAAAAATCGAGGTATTTTTGACTGTATGCAGTCAAAAAATGTATCAAAAACTTTACTTATTATGTACTATTATATGTATTATTTACCTATTACGCGATTATACCGCAAATATGTTTTGAGAAGTAATATAAATTAATATCCACGGACATTTCACACATCACACTCTAGTCCTAAACTAAGCAAAGCTTGTATAATGGGAACTAGATTGCTGATAGAATACTTATAAACATATGTATTTCTTTTTGTAAATACATACATAAAATACATAGTAACACCCAGATACAGCAAAAATATTTATATTCATTATCTGACGACCGATGTGGCGCGGCGGGCGAAGGTCTGCCTGCGACGCGGAGGTAGCGGGTTGGATTCCCGCCTTGAGATAAAAGTTTGTACGATCTGCAAATATTTATTCCGGGTGTTCTAGGTATTTTATATGTATAATAAAAAAAATATATATCTATGTAATGTATTGTATTATCTACTTACCTATGTCAGTCTTCTAGTACCTATAACACAAGCTCTGCTTAGCATGGGTCAAGATGGCTCTTAAAAGGCACCCCATGCTCTCGATGCGTGTTATTTACGGCACATATTTTGTAAATGAATACATAAATAATAGGCGACACAGCTACTTTAACTTTTTAAACATTCAAGCCCCACCTTAGTACCTGAACCTAGCAGCTTAAATTTAAGTAATATATATCTACTGACGGGTGGGCCAACATCACCACACCCTGGGTCCCTAATGAGCGTCGATCTCGTGGTCGGCCTAAGAAGCGTTGGCGAGATGATCTGGACGGCTTTGAAAGGAGATGGTGGGAAGTAGCAAAAGAAAGAGAGGAATGGAGGAATTTGGAGGAGGCCTTTGCCCAGCAGTGGGACGAAATAGGTTAAAAAAAAATCTTCTGACAGTTTTTCTTTCGTTTAATTTATATAACTGCCTTCCCGTGAGATTGAGTAAGATTAAGGTCGTAACGTAATTAAAGTATGCCCTCACTGACTCAACGAAAAAGTCTTTGTCGGTGTCATCATGTGAAAACATCCAACACTGATTATTTTCAAACGTTACTTTTGAGTCATTTGTAAGTTTGATACCTCGCACACTTACCGCCCTCAACAAGCTCCTGTCAGCCAACCCAGAATGTGATGTGTTTGCGGATGAATGGAAGTATTGTGGTATGCCTGAGGTTCTGTGAGAGTGAGGATTGAATTGCTTTCATTTTTATTTTTAATTTATTGTTGACATTAGTATCTATTATTGTTTTTTTGTTTATGTAATTTTATTTTTGACTACTGTTTGACATTTGTAATTAATTTGTGTAATTAGCTTTTTTTGCCGTTCAAATTAAATAAATAAATAAATTGAATGTGATCAAACTGTCATGAAAGAATCAAGACGTTATTTAGGACAGTCCGTGATAAGTCGCTGTTACCCCGTTTTAAGGCTTCTATCCTAATGCGGGGCACTGAGTCGGTATCACATTATACACTAACATAATAAACGGTACTAGATATTTTTATGCCCTACGTCTATTTTATCTATACCAGGTAATATTATCTATATTTATACTATAATAATATTATAAAGAGGTAAAGTTTGTATGTTTGTATATTTGTTAAATTGTAAGGGGTAATCTCGGGATCTGCTGAACCGATTTTAAAAATTCTTTCACCAATAGAAAGCCACATTATTGCAGAGTGTCATAGGTTATGTAAAAAACAGAAAAATAAAAAAGGCTTTTACGTGTAGTCCGTTTTGCAAATTGAATCGGAGAAAAAACGGTCGAATTATGTCCAACGAAGTGGGCACGGGTCAGCTAGTTATAATATGAACCTACTTTGTATCAGCCACAAGTTCTTAGTCGTATTCCGTCAAGAGACGCAAATGGCACGCAAATGGCATGACGCAAAAGCCTACCTATTTGCTCTTCTTGGGGTCGAGACTCTAGGTCCGTGGGGTACCAAGGCCCTCCGGGTTTTCAAAATTATTTCTAGTCTTATCGACGCGTGACCCGAGAGCTCGTGAGTATCTGGCCCAGCGTATCAGCATTGCTATTCAGCGCGGCAATGCAGCCAGTATCTTGGGTACCTACGCTTCCAATTGGTAGATACTGATTTGGACCAGTTGAACTATTATAGATCGTTTGCAACGGTCTGTAGATAGCTCTGTGTTTCTTATGTATTTTATATGCCTATGCACATTTTGTAAATACTGTAATATTCGTAAGTTAGTTCTTAGTTAATAAAATTAAATTAGACCGTTGTTTGTTGGTTCGAAGTCGAAAAATGCGACCTGTAGGCGAGAACAGACAGACAGGACGAAAGCATTTTGCCTTATGTCGAACCCGAGACGCTCGCTCGGTCGATAAGCTTTATTTAGTTGTACTAAGGGAACTAAGTTGATTGTTTGATCTCGGTGGGAATCGAACCAACGATCCACAGCACGGAAGGTAGAGCTACTACCAACTGAGCTGTGATACACACGAGTAACACAATGTTTTTATATCTCTTTACTTTAAATTAAGTATTAATTTTGGAAAGTATTTAATTAGTTGTATTGTGGTGCTGGTGCAAGCTAATAAAGCAGAAATAAAAATGCAAAAATAACTTAAAATAATTCTCTTTATTCATAATAAATCATTAACACAAGAAAATTCGTACGTAAGGCTATTAACATGGACGTGTATTAATTTTGAGAAAATAAAAAACTTAAATTTTCTCAAAAATGTCAAACATCAGCCATGTTGCTTGAGATTTTTGTTTAAAAAATTGGTCAATTTTACAAACAAATTTTTTTATTAAATTAACTAATTATAATGTAAATACTTAGGTACGAAAATATAGGCAAGTACATAATAATTCAAAAATTTGGATAATATAGCAATATAGGGCAATATATTACGTCACTTTATCTTCCTTTTGTAAAATTATTGTCATAAAATCAATATATTTCAAAAATCTATTCTTAAAGTGTATGATTAAAAAATATATATAAAAATTACGAATATATTGCAAGTCATCTTTAGTCAGTATTTTGAAAATTTCTATAACAAAACTAATAAACTTGTATATAAATCCATAATTACAAAAATGGGCAGTAAAAAGCTAAAATAACAATTAACTAAATAAACAAAGATGTAGGCAGTTGTTTTTTGGAAAAAAATGCAATAGTTTTATAAATTTAAATAATATCACATTCTTTCGAGCAAATTATAAAACATTTTGTGCATTTGCAAATTCATTTAAATTAATGAAGCTAAAATTTAATGAAAATTCATGCACAGGGTTCCATACTTCACTAATATTATTAAAATATTTATAATTAATAAAATCTTATTAACAAAATTAAATATTTTTATTTAAAAATTTAAAGATGCTGCTAAAATTGGGCAATTTAATTTTATCAGATCTTTTAATTATTAAAGAATATAATTTACATTTTTTATGTAATTGATAACAATATTTTCTAATTTCTTAAAAATAAAACAAGTTAAAATATATCTTTATAAGCTGCATCCATAATATAGTAAGAAGTACGGAACCCATTTTTTTTTTCAAAAAACAACTTAATTTAACGGAGACCATGTGACCACTGGACGTGAATTTTTACTTTATATATATTCCTACTAATCACATTATTAGTGTCAATAATGCGTTTAAAAATTTTAGAATGCTTTCAAATTATAGGAAATTTTTGGGTTTAAATTTTCTGATGTTTTATTCAGCGTACATTTCAAAAATCTTTAGATATTTTTTGAAAAGATTATCAAATTGTTTTATAAATTGTCATCTTTTACTAATTGAACCAAACTGTTTATGAAAAGCTGTTATATATTTATTGCGTCAATATAAAAGCTTATTAATATTTAAATTAAAATCGATAACCCTACCATTTTTACAAAAAATTATGCCCAAATTTTTTTTAATATACGTATATTCTGTAGACATTTTATGTTTTATTCACGTCCAGTGCTCACATAGTCCTAGATAGCAGCTCACTTCGAATGCACAAGGTTTAGGAACTCTTCCCTGGTCTTCGGATCGTCGCGGAAGACACCAGCCATCGATGACGTCACCGTCTTACTGTTAATCTTCTGGACTCCACGCATCACCATGCACATGTGACTGGAAAGTAACATTTGATTAATTAAAATATTACATTAAAATTTCATACAAATTCGTAGTGCTAGTATGACTTATTTTTTTGACAGTCGAACAGCTCAGTTGCTAGTAACTCTGCCTTCCATGCTGTGGGTCGTGGGTTCGATTCCCACCCAGAGCAAATGTTTGTGTGATGAACATAAATAATATGAACGTTGATTTTATTTTCGCATTGAACCGTGTGGTGTGCGACGTTTTTTTTGATGAGTATAGTAGTAGTATACAGGTTTTTTGTACTAATAAATATTAATACTAATTAATCAAAAGGAACTTCCTTCCAACCCACCCGGTTGGAACGAAGTTTGACACTCCCTTGACACCTCTCAAGTTTTTTTTGTACAGATTAGGTTTAATAAATAATTTATTCTTTCTTTGTTTCTATCTGTCTTCCTATCTTTATTTATATCTTTCAAATGGTACTAAAGCGGGTAAGGGTTTAGTACTTACACTCCTTCAATGACGACAGCCACGCCTGCCGGGCGCACTGCCTGTGTCACCGCGATGGCGATCTGCTTCGTGAGCCTCTCCTGGACCTGCAGGCGACGGGAGAAGATCTCCACAATCCTGGAATAATATGGAAGAACCTTTTTTGTGTTTAACCGTGTTTGTTGTTTAGATAGCTCTTTATGATTCTAGGTTCCACGCGACCAAAGTCTAGGAGAATGTAGCACGGAAACGCGACACCCATTCATGGTAGACATGCCACCTGGCCGCACGAAGCGCTTTGGCTCAAGTTTTATTATGAGAACCGCTAAGGAATGGAATTCGTAACCGGCGTCGGTGTCAAAAGTAGAGTGAATAGGTTCTATCTAAGCAAACGCGTTACACCGTAGGCCGCATCATAATTTAACATCAGATGTGATTGCGGACAAGCGTTTGCCTATAATGCATAAACAAAAAGAACGGGCAAGAATCTTAAGGCCTGGTTCCTACCGTTTTTGTATATGATCCTTCCTGTAGGATGGATTTAGAAATAGTAGGGAGGTTGAGTGATTCATATGCGGATTAAGGGGGGAGGAGGGGGGAGGAGGGGGTTAAATTCGCATATGAATCACCTCAACGGGGCTCGTGTCCTTCCCCCAGGAATAGGACAAAGTATGTAACTTACCTTGCCAGTTTGCTCAATCCAAGGATCTTGCCTTGAGGCAGGTAGCCGATTGAGACCTTTCCGTAGAATGGCACGAGATGATGTTCGCACATTGAGAACATTTCGATATCCTTGACCACGACCATCTCATCTGTGTCCTCATCGAAGATAGCGTTGTTTAGAACCTCTGAAAAATCAATAAATAAATGGACGCTGATAAGCTGACATACAAGAGGCCTAGGCAGACCAACAGCCAGATGGATGGACGATATCGTTGCCGTACAGGGTAGAACCTAAAAGGCCCATTTAAGGAAAGAGTGGCGTTTGAGGGAGGAGGCTTATACCCAGCAGTGAGCTAGTATGGGCTGTTTATGATGACGATGAAGAAGCATAAAGGTATTATGCCACAATATAATCAATTTTGAGTTATTAATGGCATCGAATTTTAAACAATTCTTTCTATCAGTGAAAAAAAATGTTTAGTTTGTAAGTTTGTTATAAAGTTATACGAGAAAATCTTTTCTGCAAAATTCACAATTTTAGGTGCAGAGTTTAGCAAAAAGATTTTATTGAAGTTCGAAGTGAAATTGAGATGAAAAGACTCAGACTGACTTTTCTGAGATGCTGGATAGATAGCTTACCTTCCAAGCTCTGGTCGTAGCCCTTGGTGAAGAAGAGCATAGCTTTAGCAGCACGCTCTGGAGTCTTCAGCAGACCCTCTCTTTCTGGGTCCTCTCCAAGTCCTGGAAATGATGAGGAGGTTCTGTTAGATCTTTGATTTCAATAATTTAGGTTATATTATATTATAGTTATGTCATATTATAGCAGTGCTTAAATGCAGACAAGCTGCCGCATTCAAGTGTACACAGTGTGCAACTTCTTCTAGTGCCTTATATAAGTCAAAGTCAAAACTGCTTTATTCGGTAAAATCACGCAGATCATTTAGAATCGTCTTACATACTAGGTGATTCTAGGTGCCAGTTCCACGCGACCAGAGCCTAGAAGAACGGGCAAGAAACTTTAACTTTAGTTATCCAGCCATCCATGAAAAGAACTGTGACAGGCGTCACAGCTCACTTGGTAGCTCTGCCTTCCATACTGTGGGTTGTGGGTTCGATTCCCACCCAGACCAAATGTTTGTGTGATGAACATAAATATTTGTTGTATTTTCAATATTATAAGTATTATATCAGCAATCCAGTTCCCATAGTACAAGCTTTGCTTAGTTTGGGACTAGAGTGTGTTGTGTGAATTGTCCGTGAATATTTATTTATTTAACTACATGTACCTGTGAGGAGAAGTCTGTAGGAAGCTGCCATGTCCGGAAGTAGCGCCTCCCTGGTGGGTGGCCTGTGGTCCAGCTCCAGGTCATGGTGGAAAGTGCAGTTCTCATGTCCTGGAAACAAAGGAATTAGTTAATTAGTGGTATTGTCGTTCAATTTGTTAGATATGATGACAACATTTGGTGCTGTCAAATAAGGCTGTCAAAAAAATAATATAACTTTGTTGTCACAAAAATATTATAAGAATAAGAATATATTTATTGCAAAACTGTGTTGAACATTGAGATCTTAAAGAATTATTAAGCTTTTACAAAGCGAAATAAAACACAAAAATAACGTTAAAACCTTATAAAAAAGCATTATCTAACATTATTATTTAATGTTCAATAAATTTAACAAAAAAATGACAAGATGAAATAATACGGGAATATCCATACCAAAAAAGAATTATCATGTAAATTATAATAGAAATAATAAATTAATTCCATTTATAATTAATTTATTCAATATTGCACAATTATTAGATATAATTTAAATAGAAATAATGTCTACAACATGTCATAACATTTACAAAACATAGCATTTGTAAATCAAAAATTAACGAGGATCTAATGATATAAACCATTTATAAATTATAATAATCTGCAAGCCGAAATTCTCCGACCGATATGCAACAAAATGGCGTATTGCGTAAGAAAACAGGCATTTGAAAGCTAAGAGTAATAAATACAGACTATAGAGAAGATATAAAGTAGAATAGAATTTCTTTATTTGCTTGACATAAACAAAAAACACAACTGACAGGCGATACAGCTCAGTTGATAGCAGCTCTTCCATGCTGTGGTTCGAAAACACAAGACAGGTGTGACAGGCGTCACAGCTCAGTTGGTAGCAACTCTGCCTTCCGTGCTGTGTTTTGTGGGTTCGATTCCCACCCACAAATGTTTGTTTGATGAACATAAACACCAAATATTAGTAATATCTATCTACCATGTTTTAAAGTAGATTTATGTGTATATCGATGTAAACAATTAATGAAATACGTAGGTTTAAATAATAAAATGGTTTTTTTATGGAAAAAACAAAATAATGGAATTCTACGGTGAAATTATTTACAACCATTATGTATCTTTATAATTGCACTAGCTGACCCGTGCCCACTTCGTTGAGCATAATTTGACCGTTTTTTCTCCGATTCACTTTGCAAAACTGAGTAAAACGTAAAAACCTTTTTATTTTTCGGTTTTTTATATAGCCTATGACACTCAGCAATAATGTGGCTTTCTATTAGTGAAAGAATTTTTAAAATCGGTTCAGTAGATCCCGAGAACAAACTTTACCTCTTTATAATATTAGTATAGATTAAGTTATGTTTGTATAACTGAGCTAATAAAACATACATAAAAAAAAATTTTTTGTACACCAAAACGATATTTCAGAATACACAGTATTTTGTTACATAGCGATATTCTTGGTTAGTATGATCGTAAGCAAGTAATTCAAGTTCATACCTGATCTTTAGGCCTCACTCTATTATTGTTAGTCTTACAATAAGTCACCAATAAATACCGTTATTTGGTTAATTACTACTGAACCGGATTCATATAATTACTTTAAATACATTATGAACTGGTTTTTGCTATATTTAATGTTATTAATTAATAAAGAGCACATTATTATAATAATTAGAAAACCTGCACGGTTCAATGACCTTTTAAGGTATTTTAGTTTTTGATAGTTCATGCCAAATCTAAATGTAGAGAACAGCTGATATTTTTCATTTCATTTCATTTCATTTATTTATTTGCTTAAATGTGGTTTTACAGTTGTTGTCATAATTGTATAGATCAGCACATTACTATAACTAGCATGCAAATTATATTATATCATGTCATATTAAATTAAAAATAATTACATACAGTTCAAGACCAAATAATACAAATATAAAATTACCATTTTTTTAATTTATCTGTTTTCACGATTGATAAACTAATGCGTGATTTTATGTTAGTGTTTAAAAAAAAAGATTATTGTTAGTTAAATTAAATATTCAGATTGTTATATTATTTAGTTTGTGTTATGGAAAGATCTAAGAAAATAAAATATAAATAAAAATATTCTCGTTTTTAGCTTCCAGTACTTTAGAGTAAGGTCGAACACAGCCAATGACATATTTACTTAAAATTACATAACATCATTAAAAATAAGAAACACTTTTCATAACAACCGCTCAATAATAACCATTGAAAAATACACTTTAATACATCGCAATAAAGCCTTATTTCAGAATACAAAAAGGTGGTAGAAGTTCTAACATAATTTTTCAAGAAGAAACATCCGCCAATAATAACCTTTGAAAAATGCACTTTAATACATCGCAATAAAGCCTTATTTCAGTATACAAACCGGGTGTGGTAGAAGTTCTCGGCGTCATAGGTGTTCCAGGGACTTCGAGTTCGCTTTCAGCGTCAGCTAGATTGAAACCCTTCAGCGCTTCAGGCGCTTTTTTGTACTTGCTCACAAAAGACCCTTTTTGGCCATTCTCAGTACTACCCTCTTCGGATATGGAATTTCTAATTGAGCGGGAACTGACGCGTCTTATTAAAGAAGATGGCGGCACTATCGGGTCTGAATTTGAATTTTGTCCGTTGACTGCCGACATATTGGCATTCGATCTAGAATTTTTTAAATATTTTAATATTTAACATATTAAAATAAATATTTCAATTGTTTTATATGGATTGCGTTCGTTTGCGGTATAGCTCTGTTTATTACCTTATTGTACGTCCGGATTGGACAAACTGTATAAACTTGTACTACTTATGTATAGGCGACAAAGAAATTGGTTTACCACTCTAAGGTTGAATATCATTTGCACGTACAAAACGTCAAGGGCTATTTTCGCTTGACAGATTAATAACTGCTACGTCAGAATCTGTCAATCTGTAATCCTTAGCGAATAATTATGTTACTGGGAGATGTCATCAAAAGTGGTAAACCAATTTCTTTGTCGCCTATACAGTCACGAGTTTTAATTTGGGACCCACCTAAGGTTGAATATCGTGTGGCAAACTGACGTTATTTAGTGCTAATATTCTAACGTATGTCATACGTCATACTGAAGTTTCGACCTTATTGCATTATGAATGTTCTAACAACATTTAATGGGGCCTTTCGCCATCACCAAGATGGCGGAAGGACGTTGTAAATAAAATACGAAAGAAAAAAAATAACAAAAATACCGTCCAACGTTGCCCATAAACTTAAAATACGAAAAAAAAGAAAAAAAAATAACAATTTACCGTCCAACGTTGCCCACAAACATAAACAAGCCTTGCAACGTGACATTGGCGAAATTGGCTAACCCCCAGACGCCATTAAATAAAAATTGAATTGAATTGAACATTTAATGGAAAAGGGTCCCAAATTAAAGCTCGTGACTGTACAACAAATAAATAATAAAATATTTCTGATTTCTGAAGACAATTTGTCTGGAGTTGACCTAGGGTTATCTATTGTAGAAGTATTCTTGATATGATAACCTATTTGCATGTGGCTGCATGGATTACTGCGCATATAAGCAATGTATTATCATATACTTACTATTAATTATTAATTACTTATACCATATTACATAAGTTATTGTTATGACTAGTTTATTTTAAAGTGTTCTAGCTAGACAAAACTATGTATTCTATGTATGTATATATAAAAAAAATGTTCTATCAGCAGTCTAGTTCCCATAGTACAAGCTTTGCTTAGTTTGGGATTAGAGTGTGATGTGTAAAATGAAGACACAGAACAAATATTTATGTTCATCACGCAAACATTTGCTCTGGGTGGGAATCGAACCCACGACCCACAGCATGGAAGGCAGGTGGTTCTAGGTGCCAGTTACACGCGATCAGAGCCAAAAATAACGGGCAAGAAATTACTGCCTGAATGAGAATTATCTAACCTAAGTTTTTTTCTGATAATACATTAATAATAATAATAATGAATTATTTATTTATATAAAATACATTATTTATTCGTTCAATATAATCGTGTTTCATTATACTTAGGTATCTCTTGTATTTATAGTCTCACGATTATGTAATCTTGACCTAGTGCTCAGATTACTAGTTTACATTTCAACCTTTATTTCAGAAGTATAAAGAATAAATTGACATGCGCCACAGTTCAGTTGGTAGTAACTTGTTGTCTGTTGTGTTGGTCGTGGGTTTGATTCCCATCCAGAGCAAATGTGTTATGAACATATTTTATGTCTGGATGTTACAATGTATTTTATGTACCTATGTATTTGAATTTTTTTTGTATACTTATATATTCTATCAGCAATCTAGTTTCCATACAAGCTTTGCTTAGTTTGGGACTAGAGAAATAAAACTTGTAATTTTGATGACATAACTTTTATCGCCAATTAACGTAATTACTAGCTGGTGCCCGCGATTTCGTCTTGCTATCATTATTATTTTTGTCATTTCGCACAATATCTTTGTAAATATAGCCTATGTGTGTATAAACTACATTATTGTAAAGCTTAATTAAAATCCATTTATTAGTTTTTGCGTGAAAGATAACAAACATACATCCAACCATACAAACTTTCGCATTTATAATTAATTTAATATAAGTAGGATTCATAGACAGAAAAGACTATTAATAAATCAACAAGGTTGAGGGACAGAATGATGGCTTCGGCAGAATACCAGCGTCTGCTGCTAAAACAGTAGACACAATGCTGAGTCGAAGCCATTTTGCTGCTGTAGCACACACATTCACTGTAGGTAGGTAAGATAAAAATAATTTGTTTGTTTTTTTTTTAATATTCTTTTGTTTTGCTTTTATTTTAATAAATGTATAGGCGACAAAGAAATTGGTTTACCATTTTTGATGACATCTCCCAGTACATAATTATTCGCAGGATTACAGATTGACAGATTCTGACATAGCAGTTATTAATCTGTGAAGCGAAAATAGCCCTTGACGTTTTGTACGTGCAAATGATATTCAGCCTTAGAGTGGTTAACCAATTTCTTTGTCGCCTATACCTGCCTATTATTTATTTATTATGTGTGTAAATTGTAATTGTGTGTTATGGTTGAAAATAAATATATGTCTATGTCTAAATCCATATAGACAGTTATATGTAACTATGCCATATGTTTAGTGCTATGTATAATAATCACTAAACAAGGGCAACTAACAGCATGTGCTTAAATCCTTGGCGAAATCTAACAACCTCAGTCCAGCACTGTACTGTACTGAATGCACCTTGATTGTGACCGAAAGTAAAGGTTATTCGAGCGAGGTCAATTGACTTCCTAATAAAAATATATTGTTGCTATGTGTTGTTGTTCCAGTTTTTTATATGTTTATAATTATTTATAATAAATAATTTAAATATATCTGGCATTATTTGCATCATTGGTATTTTTATCTTGCAATTTGTTTTGATTTATTTTAGAAAGAAAGAAAGAAAGAAAGAAATATTTATTTACACTAAAACACGTTATACATATAAGACAAAACATTAAAAAGAAAAGTGTAAAAAGGCCACCACTCAGCATAAGCTATAGAAACCATTGGTTTCTATAGCGCTGGTTTTCAAGTTTTTAGTCTATAAATATTTAAAAAAAAAAGGTGAGAGTATCTCTTCTTCTTTTTTGCCATCAATATGTATTGACGATGTGTTTGAAAATCTTTAAAAGTTCAAAAATTAATATCAAAAACGCTAAAGTTTGTATAGATGGATGTGTGGATGTAGATTGTTACTCATTCACGGAAAACTACTGAATGGATTTCAATGAAACTTTACTATTATGTAGGTACATCAGAATAACACATAGGCTATAATTTATAGAGATATTGTGAGAATTATTTAAATAAAGATTGATTTTGACAGGCGCAGCTCAGTTGGTAGTAGCTCTGCCTTCCATGCTGTGGGTCATGGGTTCGATTCCCACCCAGAGCAAATGTTTGTGTGATGAACATAAATATTTGTTCTGTCTGGGTGTATTCTAGTATTCTATCAGCATTCTAGTTCCCATAGTACAAGCTTTGCTTAGTTTGGGACTAGAGTGTGATGTGTGAAATGTCCGTGAATATTTATTATTTATTTGTAGATAATGAGTCGCGGGTATAATCTAGTTTTTTTTTAGTTGAACTAAGCATCTATAGATCGTTTGCAACGGTCTGTAGATAGCTCAACTGTTTCTTATGTATTTTATATACCTATGTACATTTTGTAAATACTGTAATAGTCATAAGTTTGTTTTTTTATACTTTAACATAAAAAAGTGAATGTTATGTCCAAAATGATTCAAAAGTCAAAAGTTCCCGTAGTTTTTTTTATTTTCTCAATAACACTTGTGCTCTGAATACGAATTGTTAATTAAATACGACCGGTATCGAAATTAATCGTCTTGAAGTATTTCGGTCACTTTCGTTCATTTTACCCGTTTATAAGATTTCTTTTTTTATTAAACTTATAATTTGGCTACTGTTTTAACCTCACGGTTTATCTTATAAAAAGTTAGAGCAGACTTGAAGTACTGATTACCATACGTAATGATGACTTAAAGTCAACGCTAACTTTTTATAAGATAGGGGGGTATTTTAGTATCTTGACAAGCGTCACTGCTCAGTTGCTGGCTGCCTTCCATGCTGTGGGTCGTGGGTTCGATTCACACCCAGAGAAAATGTTTGTGAGATGAACATAAATATTTGTTATGTGTCTGGGTGTTTTTATGTATTCTATGTAAGTTATTTACAAAAAAATGTATGTAATTATTCTATCAGCAATCTAGTTCCCATAGTACAAGCTTTGCTTAGTTTGGGACTACAGTGTTATGTGTCAAGTGTCCGTGAATATTAATTTATATCTACTTTTAATAAACTACTAACAATAAAATAATATATGATTTGATTTTCTTCATTATTTCACATATAATTCTTAAATTTAAATAAAATATTGAATTCGTTTAATAGAGAATTGTTATTTATTCAGAAACAAACTTACGACTTTTACAGTAAAAACTTTACATCGTTATCTAAAAAATACAAAAGAGTTGAGCTATCTGCAGATCGTTGCAAACGATCTATAGATAGCTCAACTTATCCAAATCAGTACCAATAATAAATTAACTAGGTAACCTTTTTGCTTAGACCTAAGGTTTTAGATAGGATTAGTACATAACTATACAATGTGAACAAGACTCCCATTCACTTCAAGCAAGGACATTAGTCACCTAATACATACTTTGTACTACTCAAATATCTGTGGTCAGTTATAAGATATTACTAACTAGAATTTGATCTATTGAACTGATTTTAGATTTACCAAAATATTAATTTAGCATCAAATGTTTCTTAGATATTTATTTTATTTTTTTGTTATTTTATTAGGACACCCAAAAAACATATATTTAACATAGGGCTTGAGCCTAGTGATATCATAATTATAGGGTATCACAGCATGCATATTTTATAGTTCATAGTAGTACCTAATTAGTTCATTCAATCACGATACTTTCCGGTCAAGGTTGTCTGGTAGAGATCGCTTTTTAGTGATAAGGCTGCATTGCGTATCATAGTTTAGTTGTTAAGTTCCTACATGTTTACATTTAAGCTAGGGTATGCTAAAAAGTATTTTTTATCAATCTTATAATTATTATAAACGCGAAAGTTTGTATGAGTGGACCATAAAAACATGTAATAATCATTATTGTAGGTATGTACATAATAGCTGATGACCTTAGTGGCCTAGCGGGGTGTTGACCGCCACTCACTTGTGAGGAATGCATGCTAGAATCCCGAAGTTTGATAAATATTCACGGACATTTCACACATCACGCTCTTGTCCCAAACTAAGCAAAGCTTGTACTATACTATACTATTAAGCTTGTAATATACTATACTATTAAGCTTGTACTATGGAAACTAGATAACTGATTAAATACTTTTATTTATAAATACATACATAGAAAACATAGTAACACCCAGACACAGAACAAACATTACTGTTCATTCCGCAAAAGTTTGCTCTCGGCGAGGATCGAACCCACGACACACAGCATGGAAGGCAGAACTACTACCAACTGAGCTGTGACACCTGTCATTAAATGGACGTGCTCGATTAGCATCTATATTTTCAAAATTTCTCAATATCCTACTTCCTACTAATATTATAAACGCGTGTGGATGTATGTTTTTTACTCTTTCACGCAAAAACTACTGAATGGATTTTAATGAAACTTTACAATAATGTAGTTTATACATCCGAAATCTTATAAAAAGTTAACGATTACGCTATGTCATCATTACTATAGTAATCAAGACATCAAGTCTGCGCTAACTTTTATATATAGACCAATAGGCTATTAAACTAATATTATAAAAAGGAAAGATTTGATTGTATGTTTGTTTGTTTGCTCCGAAACCACTGGACCGATTTAAAAAATTCTGTCACCGTTGTGAAGCTACACTATCTGCGATGACCATAGGCTATATTATATTTAAAAAAAAAATAGGGATTCTTACTAAAACTTAAATTATGTAGCCCAAGGTGTAAAAAAATACCTAAGAAAATCCTTACCCACTACCCGTGCGAAGCCGGGGCGTACTACTAGTAATTTATAAAGATGCTTTGTTATAACGATAATAAGACGAAGTCACGGTGATCTTACTCTCAAATGTATGATGTAATTGATTATCTATAAATGTAAAAATATATGAAATTTTTTAGGTAAATTACTGATAACTTAATCTGCAAAAATATTGAGATGAATAATATTTTGTTTTTATACGATAACAAGTTCAATGCAGTTTTATTTGTTTTTATATACTTCTGGTATATTATCATTGTATTATCATGTAGGTTAAAGGTAAAAATATTACATAGTTTTTATATCAGTTGGTTTGTTTGTTTTAAAACATTAATATTGATTATGTTGTATTAATATATGATTTCGTTTATTTCGGCTTTAGTTTTCAAGGGAGTTCAAAATAAGGTGAACAAATAAATATTTCTAATCAAATAAATTACAGCATATTTGAGACATAAAGAGGTAAGTTTTCACCAAATTTCGTAAAAAAAAAATAATTATTGTTTGTAAAAGATATTAATAAAAAGTCAAAAACTTACTTTTTTGAATTTTTGAATTTTTCAGATAAATTTTGAGGTTATGTAAAAAATGTGTATATACAAAAGTTTTAGATCTTTTAATTACCTACAACTTTGCCATTTGACTTTTTCCATAGGACTTTTAGTTTTGCCGGAAATCGAGAAAAAGCGTTTTTTACCCTTAAAAGCTCTCCCTTCCCGCGCTCAGATTGCCCGTAAATTATATTTTTCCTTTCATTTTTATAATATTCCCCTCCTTTTCTAATGGGTTTCATCCTACTATTATTTTTTTTGTTTTTAAAAGCTATTGATCTGGTCTACTACCCAAAGGTTAGTTGGAAGATAATGCTATTGCTATTAGCATTAAGCTCGCCTCTTTATCTTTTTTGTACATTAAAGTATTTTCTAATCTAATCTCAAGGTTTTTTCGATAAAAGTGTGTTTAGAATCCACTTATTGGTTTAGTAATCTATCAATGTTTGCAAATAATTGGCTGTTTTTGATGGGAATTGAACCCACGATCCATATAGTACGATGTGTCGATGTGGCGCGGCGGGCGAAGGTCCGCCTGCGACGCGGAGGTTGTGGGTTCGATTCCCGCCTTGGAATAAATGTTTGTACGATCTGCAAATATTTATTCCGGGTGTTCTGGGCATTTTATGTATAATAAAAAATATTTATCTATGTAATGTATTGTATTAGGTATGTCTGTCTTCTAGTACCCATAACTCAAGCTCTGCTTAGCTTGGGGCTAGATGATGTTGTGTGGATTGTCCAGCATTATTTATTAATACAGCATGGGAGTAGACCTAATCTGTGACACCTGTCAGAATAGTATTAAAAAAAAGTCGTAGGTCAAGTGATGACCTAGAATGCAGTAATACGGCTTTATGAAACGGAATCATTACATAAAAAGTTAATGACATTGACATTGACATGGCGATCGAGTTTGACAAGTGAAAGGTAACAAGTTTGATTAAACGATATTAAATAATAATATTATTTTGTACTAGCTTGGTACCCGCGTATTCGTCTTATTGTCTTATATATTTTGGATTCATACAATATCTTTATAAATTATAGCCATTTCCCCTATCTTATAAAAAGTTAGTGTTGACTTTAAGTCATCAATACGTATGGTAATCAGTACTTCAAGGCTGCGCTAACTTTAGATAAGATAGACCGTATGCGTTATTCTGATGTATAAGTTTATATTATTGTAAGGTTTCATTAAAATCCATATAAAAGTTCACGTATTATAATATATAGGTATAATGTAAGATTTTATCTATTAATTTATTTATTGATGACTAGCTGACCCGTGCCCACTTCGTTGGGCATAATTCGACCGTATTTTCTCCGATTCACTTTGCAAAAGGACTACCGCGTAAAAGCCTTTTTATTTTTCGGTTTTTTATATAGCCTATGACACTCAGCAATAATGTAGCTTTGTATTGGTGAAACAATTTTTAAAATCGGTTCAGAAGATCCCGAGATTACCCCTTACAATTGAACAAATATACAAACATACAAACTTTACCTCTTTATAATATTATTAGTATAGATTAGTATAATTAGTATATTAGTATTAGTATTAGTATAGATTTAATTTTTATTATCTATTCATTATTATTGTATTTTAATAAAACACCAATTATTTATATCATAAAACTGTTGTAAATATAAGTACTAATAGTACAAGCTTTGCTCAGCTGAAGGCTGGATGGCGTTGTTATAATGCATATTTTAGTACTTATTAAGAATAAAATGACGCGGAATAATATAAACCTATAATAGAGATAGCAATCTTGTTGCTCAATAATATCTATTATTAGAAAAAAACTTGTAAAACCTCTATACATAATAGACAATTTATTATAAATCATACTAGAAGGACCAACCTATTTGAAATCTATCAGTTCTACAAAACACAGTCACTTTAACATAGTAATAACGCGCAATCCATATAAAACATTAATAAAGGTATATAAATAGTGTTAAAAACTTACGGGTCGCGGTGATGAAAACACAATTTAAAAATAAACTAAACTAAGACGTGTTATCACGTCCGTGTCTTGTGGCTGACTGAGCTACTTCGCGCGCAACAGATGTATTTTGTACTGCGCTTGTGTTGAACTGAAATCGATCGCGCGCGTTTTGATTCTACGCTCTGTGACATGATATGACAATGGTAAACGTATCGAAACGATATTCGGTACCTCTACCATGAGTTGTCACAGTAAAATCGCCTGACTTTACTACAGTTATACGTAAATATGAGTATTACGAATTTTAGTACAACTATCCGCTAGAGGCGCTGTACAAATCTTCATACATTTTTTTAACTACAGACGCTAGCGAGTGTAGTATACATAGTAAGTATAGTAAAAACTCATGGTAGAGCTACGGACATCACGCGTTGACGCTAGCTCAGGGTCCCTAACGTGCAAATTTGTAACGTAAACGGTTCTAAGCAGCAGCTAAGGTTCACCAACTTAACTTGTACCTACGTAGCCTGTAATTGTAACGTAAACGGTTCGCATAAGCAGCAGCTACGGGGCCCGATCGTGCTAATTTGTAACGTAAACGGTTCTAAGCAGCAGCTAAGGTTCACCAACTTAACTTGTACCTACGTAGCGTGTGCAACTTCGTATCGCTGTAAACGGCTAACGCTAACTTTTTATAAGATAGGGGTATATATAAATATTTCATTGTCAAAAAAATAATAATTTATAGGTACACAGATATAATTACTTAATTAAGAAAAGATGGATGGATTGTATGAAAAATGATATGGATGTGAAAGGAGTGAATACTGAGATGACGGATGATAGAGGAGAATGGAAGAAAAGAACATGTTGTGCCGACTCCAGTGGGATAAGGGCAGGAAGAAGAAGAAGAAGATTTTTTATAATTATTGAGTTTAAAAACAAGTAAATTAAATGACAAATCTGAAATGATCAAAAATTTCCACAAAAATGACGTCAAATAATATACAAATACCTATTGTAAAATTTCCTTGCATTAGGTAATAGTGGAATCTGAGGTATTAGAATCATTAACTATAATGATTGGGGTTTTTTATTGATTCCATGAAAACATCATTTGTAATTTCCAGAAACTAATGATTTTTATAAATATACATAAATATGAAAACACAAATAGTAAACAAACATATTGATTTTGTTTATTTATGTTACTTTAATGTTAACGGCTTAATTTGACAATACATTAATTAAATAAATAATGCTGGACAATCGACACACCATAGACTGACATAGGTACTTAATACAATACATTACATAGATAGATATTTTTTTTTCTAAGTCTGCACATGATTATTTGTCACAATAGTAATATGTATATTAAATATTCTTATTGTATAGTAGATTAAATGTAATTAATTATTATTTATTACTTCTATTGATATTTTAATAACTATTTAATTATGCCGTGGGAAGATCGTTAACTAGAGACTTCTAGACTTTTTTACTTTATTTATTAAATTACGTGTTTAATTTACTAAATGACGTAGGTATTTTTGCATATTTGATATGGGTTTAAAGTGAGAGAAAACCGTTGGGTATCAATTCTGTTTCAAAATAAAATTATAATTTAATTTAAAAAATATTTTAAATTTATCAACTTTTACTATTATTATACCTAAATTAAAAGTTATTGAAAACCGTGAGATGATATTTTTAGCATCTAAAACATAACAAAAATCAATTTTTGGATTCAGACAAAAGTATTTGTGACAGACATCACAGTTCAGTTGGTAGTAGCTCTGCCTTCCATGCTGTGGGTCGTGGGTTTGATTCCCACCCATAACAAATGCTTGTGTGATGAACATAAATATTTGTTCTGTGTCTGGGTGTTGTGTATTCTATGTATGTATTTACAAATAAGTGTTCTTTCAACACACTTGTTTTTATAGTACAAGCTTTGCTTAGTTTGGGATTAGAGTGTGATGTGTGAAATGTCCATGAATATTTATTTTATTTCATTACTATTTCCATATTTTGTTTGTGGAAATTATATTTACACATTCTAAACGGCTCTTTTACAGTTTATTAATATATTTATAAATTATCTTATTTTACCGACCACAGTTCAAATAAATCTGTAGATCAAGTAACGTTATCTAAAATTAGTTCTACCATGAGTTTTTACAATCAAAAACTCCCTAGCGTCTGTAGTTAAAAAATGTATGAAGATTTATACAGCGCCTCTAGCGGATAGTTGGGTACTAAAATTCGTAATTACTAATATTTACGTAACTATAGTAAAGTCAGGCGATTCTACTGTGACAACTCATGGTAGAGGTAAGGTATAATCTAAAATAAATTCTTGGTATTATCCCGGTTGAGGTAAACTAAGTTAAGTGACACTTTGACGTCAGTACTCTAGGGGATTCCTTGTTTACCTCTTTAGTATGTCAGTTTTATTTTTCCGGTATGACAGAGTTTGACTCATAATGACCCCGCATATTCAACCAACTTAAAAAATAGGTTCTTAACTTCGACTGTGTGCTACTATATATTTACTACTGACTATCCCCTCAGATGTCGCGGCCATTTGCGTGAAACCGCGCATCTGTCAGAGCACTCGCGGATGGCTTTGCGAAAAATCGGCGCGTAATATTAAAACACCGATATATTTATGATTTGACTGCTACTTTTTAATTATATTTAAATATTTATTGATAAAATAATTAAAAAAAAAAGAATTTTCTTTTATATTGCTTTTCGGGCTGTTAAAATTACTTGCATTCAACAAATTAAAAGCAATATAGAGATATCACGCAATGCCCACCTGGGGGGCTATCCAGCAAGGGGAAACTTGCGTGACCGAATATCCTTTCAGTTGCAGTTCAGTTTTCGATGATTTTACTATAGTAACTCATCAGTATTCCGTGGCATTTTTGTGGACTGACGTGACTGAGCTTTATAAAATTATGACTGAGCTGTTAAAAATCACGTCAATGCCGCGGTTTAGCACGAGGCCTACCTGATTTGAGCATGGCCTACCTGATTTTTCGTTAATTCTATCAAACTAACTGAACGAAAACTGAACTGCAATTTGATCAAATAACAGTTCAAAAACATTTCAGTTGTTACCCCCCCTGATTTTAAGTGATAAGTTTGAAATTTAAATATTGTTTAACTTCGTCGAACAATGCAAACTATCTACTTAATTTTTTTTCAAATATATTTTTTTAATTATTTCATAACCAGAATCACCCTGTAGCATTGCATCACCCTGTGTTTAAGAACAAAAGTAATACACCATGTATTATTTAGATAGATTTTTAGTATTTATACACATACATGTAAATTTACTTTTTAATGTTTGGTTAATGTACAATAAAGTATTTTTCATTCATTCATTCATTCACCCATGTATAAATACACCATATATAATCAAATTCCATTTGGTACTGATTTGGATCAGTTGAAGTATCTATAGATCGTTTGCAACGGTCTGTAGATAGCTCAACTGTTTCTTATGTATTTTATAACAATGTACATTTTGTAAATACTGTATAGTCGTAAGTTTGTTTGTGAATAAAATAATATTTATATAATATTTATTTAAAAAAAAAAAAACATTATAATAGCTACTTTTCCATTAAGTTACTTAAGTATTTAATAAGTAAAATAACTTGTTATTCAGGTCAAGGCTATTTGTAATTTTCAGTTAATGTTTCTTTGTTTAAGATAATTCTTTTATGAAAAAGAAATAAATAACATAGGAATTATTTAAGATTAATTAAGGTCGAATCAGTAAAAATGTTAATTAAATATCGACTCTCGTTCACACGCAATATGGTATACTTTAGTACATATCACTCTTGTTCCAATTGACATAAGAAATATGGATGACATCGATATTTTTATATTTATCAAAAAAAGTCTTACTTAAAAGTTATTATAAAACATAAGAAGCCTGACTGATATTATAATTAGTAATGAATAACTGCTGATTAATTATTATTTCTATTGAATTGAACTACGATTGCATAAGTATTTGACATTTTTATAATCCATGTTTGTGTTTAAAATTTTATTTTAATTTATTAAAATAATAATAAATTAATATAAAAATGGTTTGTGACTTGACATGTAAAATGTAACTTAGATAATATTTGTAAAGGCCCACTTTACAAAAATAATAATATCTTTATAAATATAAAGTGTAACTCTACAAAAATACTTACAATACTTTATATTAATTTATTATTATTTTAATAAATTAAAATAAAATTTTAAACACAAACATTATGATTATTACTTAGTGTGTGCCTGTCTATGTATAGCTGACAATTTGATATACTTGTAAGTTATTTATTTATATTTTATCTATTTAATAAAAAACTAAATGCTCGGTAGAAATAGAGATATTAGTAATTTTAGAGCCAGAATCAATAAAAATTAATTTAACATGGGAATCAAACCTACACAACACGGAAGGTAGAGCTCTCTAAACTCTCTGTGAAATGAACTGTCAAAGTAAATGGATTTTACCAGTTCCCTCCACTCAAAGTGGAGGATAAAATTACAGTGTCCGCAATCCTTTGCGCAAAGTACTTCAAGCTTTGCTAGAATAAGTGGTGTTTGACCTATTTAGTTAATCTTCTTCTTCTTTTATTAGTGGCTTTTCGGAGGCTAGGGCTTATTTCTAGGACCTGACGGGCCCTGTAAAAACTACAGACAATTCTGCCAATGTCAAGTGTTTAAAAATAATCAAGTCAATCAAGTCGGCTGTCATTTCTTTTAAACGAAAAATGGCGGAAAATTTTTCCTTGAAAACTTGTTGGACAAGAGTTATCCCGAGATCATATTATCGTAAGTGGTTCGTAAGTTTGTTTGTGTATAAATATATCATAAACTGTCATCGACACATGAGAATCAACCTCGCTGCTTCCCTAATCACCACTACACCGAAGGAGTTTTAAATTAGAAACCTTACTTAATACTCTTCTATTGTGATCTGTGGTTTTGGTTAACCAAGAGTGTTATATTACTATTTGCAACACTATTGAACCAATGTTCTGGTTATTTATATATTCAACTAGATATCAGTAGAGCTATCTATGGATCGTTTGCAACGTCAAGCAATCTAGTTCCCATAGTACAAGATTTGCGTAGTTTGGGACTAGAGCGCGATGTGTGAAATAATAATAAATAAGAAGAAGAAGAAAAACCATTTATTCAAACCAAATAAATAATAAATAATGCTGGACAATCCACACAACATCATCTAGCCCCAAGCTAAGCAGAGCTTGTGTTATGGGTACTAGAAGACTGACATACTTAATACAATACATTACATAGATAGATATTTTTATTATACATATACAATACCCAGAACACCCGAAATAAATATTTGCAGATCGTACAAACATTTATCCCAAGGCGGGAATCGAACCCGCAACCTTCCGTGTCGCAAGCGGACCTTCGCCCACCGCGCCATATCGGTCGTCAAATGTCTCTGAATACTTATTTATAATTTTATTTATTTGTATGTAATATTTAATACTTTTTTAATAATTTACAAATTAAATATTATTATACATATCACACATCATACTCTAGTGCCAAATTAAGCAAAGCTTGTACTATGGGAACTAGATTGCTGATAGAATACTTATACATCATTTTTGTAAATACATAAGTGCATAGAATACATAATATAGTATATGTAATAAAGTATCGATAAAATCAATCTAGTTCCCATAGTACAAGCTTTGTTTAGTTTGGGACTAGAGTGTGATGTGTGAAATGTCCGTGAATATGTCTATTTATACATACACTTATAACGGAAGTATCAATTAATAGTTTGAACTCGTCTTGTTATTTATGCTTAGTTAACTTTGTAAGATTAATGATTTTAATAAACAATTAGCTTAATCAATCATTATCTAATTAGTCGCCCGGTATTTTAAGTCAAGATCACACACTCTCACTCAAAACCCAAATGATATTATTGATTTTATTAATATTGATCGTTTTGCGTAATAGACTACAGACAATAGTTGTCAGATCATCTCGGTCATTATTTTAGTAGTAAATTTACTTTAAAAATATAATAAATATATAATTATTTACCACAAATATGTATTTTGTACGAATAATAATGGAAAGTTATTGGTCCATTTGTTGCTCGATTTATCAATAAAAATATGGTATAATACCTATCTACTATTAAAAATAGTTTTCATTATAAACGGGATATTTACCATGATTTTTGAGTTTGATTATTTCCCGATATTTCGGCACAGTTGCATGCGCCATGATCACCGGTCGAACTCACTACTATTAAAAATGTGTAAGAAAGGTGTGAGCATTGAGATGACGTCTGATAGAGGAGAGTGGAAGAAGTAGACGTGTTGTACCGACCCCACATGTGGGACAAGGGTAGAAAGATGATGATGAATACCTACTATATATCACTTTTATGAAAACTAACCTTATAACAATACTTTTATTATTTAGATCTAATAAAAGTTAAATTATTTTACAGAGTTTATTAGTAACAACCAATTTTCTACTTATATTTACTTACATGTGACAACATCTAATTAGTGTTTAGTTTTTTTAAGTTGTTTTTAATATAGTTTGTACGCTGTTTGTTTCCCGAATAAAATAATATATAATAAATTTCCCTGCAACTTCGTTAATAAAATTATGAGTGACTTTTGAGAGTACGACTTAAAATACAGGTGTGAGGATGGCCTTAGTGCTAACTAGACCAAGTCACACAGCACACGGTCAACGATGTGGAGAATTCGCTTCTAAAACCTTGGATTTACAAATCTCAGCATTTCTTAGCATTAAGTTTAATTATTAGGATTATTAACGAAGTTATTCGTCAGAAAACCAAAGTGTTCGACATAGCTCAAAGAATTAGCAAGCTGAAGTGGCAGTGGGCCGAAGAACCGACAACCGTTGGAGCAAACGGATACTGGAGTGGAGACCGCGTTTAGGCAAGCGTAGTGTAGGACGCCCTCCGGCGAGATGGAGCGACGATCTGCGGAGTGTAGCTGGCAAACACTGGATGAGAGGAGCCGAAGACCGGGCTCAGTGGCGCGTCTTGGGAGAGACCTACGTCCAGCAGTGGACTAATATAGGTCGATGATGATGATGATGTTTAGGATTATTCTAAACGGTAGGAACCGTAAGTGTCTTGTCCGTTCTTCTAGTCTAGGCTCTAGTCGCATGGAACTGACACCTAGAATCATCTAGTTACTAGGTGATTCTAGGTGTATTCTAGAGATGATTCTAGGTGTACTAGGTCCTAGTACAAGACTTTATCTAGAATAATATAATCTTGCGAATAATTGCGAATGAAGACCGATGTGGCGCGGCGGGCGAAGGTCCGCCTGCGACGCGGAGGTTGCGGTTTCGATTCCCGCCTTGGGATAAATGTTTGTATCTGCAAATATTTATTCCAGGTGTTTTGGGTATTTTATATGTATGATAAAAATATCTATCTATGTAATGTATTGTATTAAGTATGTCAGTCTTCTAGTACCCATAACACAAGCTCTGCTTAGCTTGGGGCTAGATGATGTTGTGTGGATTGTCCAGCATTATTTATATGTTTATTTATTTATTTGTATATTTTGTAAAGATACATCAAAGGCCCTGAAATCACCACCTTTGACTTACTAGATAATAATTAATTACATTAATTAATAATTTCATTACAAAGTAGCTACAAGGGAGCAATTAGTTTTATCTTTAAATTGCAATGTATTTATTAATTAATTTAATTATTAATTAATAATTGGGACGTATTTGTAACTTTAGATTGCGGATTAAGTACCTACACGTTTAGATTATTTATTATTATTATTATGTTATCTTAAAACGCGTGTAGAGATGTTGAATGGGAGTAGTAGGGGAGCGAGGGGCTTGTTGTAACAGTTTTCATTTAAACTAATACATATATCTTGAGATCTATTGATTAAATTTCTACTAAATAAAAATGGGTGGATACTGGAACTCTTCCTCTACCAAATCAAGTAAAAATAATACCATAACTATTGATCATTATTTTACAATCAATTATTTTCTAGAAGAAGTGCGGTGTTACAACTTACCTCGTCCTTGGGGCAAGTTGTAACGTCTACCGGGGCAAGTAGTAACGACCAAAAAAAACCAACAAATACCTCTAATCATATATTTTTAACAAAATCATCTTTTTCATGACATCTATCTTGATTAAGTATTTTGTAATTCTTATCAAAAATCAACTCAAATACACTTTTTTTAGTAATCAACACTTAAAAATGAAGTTTTTAACAGTTTTATTTAGTTAAACACTACTTATAATCATCATGGCACTTTTAAATCACAGTAAGTAATCAAGTTATTTATATGTAAGGTATGCTTCGTCATTATCTCTTCTTAATAGCTATCTAACAAAGTATTATACTTATGTATGGCATGTTGTAACGTTACAACATGCCCCGGAATTTTGTTACAACTAACCCTATGGTATGATTTTTAACATTTATCAAGATAACTATTTAAACAATTTAGCAATCATAAAAACTGTTACACATTATCAGAGATAGATAAATTTGAATGGTAACAGGATATACAAAATTTGAAATTAGTCAATATTAAAAACGCAAACCGAAATTTTACGACAGTACAATTTTATATTACCTGGCAGAAATGAAGCGCGTGCACACTTCTGCTCACTCCGCTGGCCTTCGGAACATTGGCTATGGCAACATGATGCGGTGTGGTTTATAGATTAAATCGAGTCAAAGAAATACAATAATAGCGTTTAAGATCCTAGTGAAAACAGCCTGTTACTACTTACCCCTGTTACAACAAGCCCCTCGCTCCCCTATCTAGATATATACAGGGTGTTCTAAAAATAACAAGAAATTCATTCATATGAAAAATCATAACTATTACTGTAAAGTATGTAGGTAAGTAGTAACTAGAGATATACATGGTGTTCCAAAAATAACAAAAAAATATTCATAAAGAAAATCACGACTATTAATGTACAGTATGTTGGTAACTGCAGACCATTGCAAACGATCTATAGATAGCTCACCTGATCCAAAGAGTGACTTTATACATTTATTTCCACTTCTATATTTGAGTAATCAAAACCAACCAAAATCAAAATAAATTAACTCTTAAAATTGTTATAAAACCCTTATTTGTAACTTCAAAGATTTAAGTTAATTTCGTATCAAAGGGAAACCCCAAGAAGGCATAGGAACCTATTTATACGTATAAATTATACTATAGACAAACAAAAGTCGTAGAAGTGTTCAAACTAAAACAACTGGCTGATGCCCGCGACTTCGTATTATTATATATTTGAATAATTCACACAATATCTTTGTAAATTATAGCTTACGTGCTATTCTGATATATAAGCTATATAATAAATAATGCTGGACAATCCACACAACATCATCTAGCCCCAAGCTAAGCAGAGTTTGTGTTATGTTATGGGTGACTGACATACTTAACTTTACTTTGATACATTACATAGATAGATATTTTTTATTATATAAAATACCCAGAACACGCGGAATAAATATTTGCAGATCGTACAAACATTTATCTTAGTAGATTACAGCTAATCTATACTTCTATACTAATATTATAAAGAGGTAAAGTTTGTATATTTGTTCAATTGTAAGGGGTAATCTCGGGATTTACTGAACCGATTTTAAAAATTCTTTCGCCAATAGAAAGCCACATTATTGCTGAGTGTCATAGGCTATATTATATTTTCAAAAAAAATAGGGATCCTTACTAAAACTTCAATTATGCTCAACGAAGTGGGCACGGGTCAGCTAGTAATAGGTACAATAAAGTTTCCTTATTTCGATACAATCTTGTATACCTTTGTTTACATTTTTTAAATAGATTAACATCAAACAATGAACATAACGTTTGCAACGGTCTGTAGATAGCTCAACTGTTTCTTATGTATTTTATATGACAATGTACATTTTGTAAATACTGTATAGTCGTAAGTTTGTTTGTGAATAAATGAACATACCATTATAATTCATCCGCATTATAATATGTGCGCTTGCACTTTTAAAACTGCTTACGGTCTATATTGATAGACCAGGGAAAAAAGTTAGCGCAGACTTGATGTATTGATTACCATACGTAACGATGACATAAACTCAACGCTAACTTTTATATATAAAAGTTAGCGTTGAGTTTATATATAGTTTATATATAGATAGGGGTTTTATTCCTGTCTCCAGAGTTTGTAATATGGGGCTTTACTGATGTGTCGAGTTGCTATTGTGGCTTGGATCCCCAGACCATGTCTCACCTATTGACCCGCTGTGCCCAAATACCTGTACCCCAAGTACGAGTATGTGCCCACACGGATCGTAGAGACGCAATCGCCGAGTGTACCGATTTTGTATGGAGATCCAAGGTTCTCAAGAAATCTGCTAGGGGCGCTGCTTGGATCTCCATACAAAATCTGTGGCGCTCGGCGATCCGTGTGTGCACAAACTCGTACTTGGGGTACTGTTCTTTGGTCGATTTGTACGCTGCCACATAAAACGCCATAAAAGTGGCCAAGTTTTGAGAAAACACTGTTTAAGACCATCATCGACACGAAGAAGAAGTCTGAGTACTTTACTCGAATTAAGTTTGATAAAATGACCTAGAGTTTATTCACAAACAAACTTACGACTAAGTATTACATATTTACAAAATGTGCAAAGGCATATAAAATACATTAGAAACAGTTGAGCTATCTACAGACCGTTGCAAACGATCTACAGATAGTTCAACTGATCCAAATCAGTACCAATCGGAAGCGAAGTTAAGTTAAGTTTGATTGTGAATTTAGCGTCGAAATATCGATTTAAAAGAGTTATCATTTCCGGGTTTGATTGTTGAGACTTCACTTTGAAACATTCAAGTAAGGTTAAAACAACTTCGTTCCGTGTCCTCGCTGGAGATCGAACCCACGACCCACAGCATGGAAGGCAAAGACAACTCAGCTGTGACGCCTATTAAAGTCTGTAAACCTATTAAATGCCTAGTTCAGCCATAGATTTTTGTCGTTAAAATTATTGTTTCAAGTTTATAAACAAAACTAGTAGTACGCCCCGGCTTCGCACGGGTAGCCTATATAAAAAAATATCATTATAATATAGCTAATATGTTACTCAGTATAAATGTATTTTCCAAATGATAAAAAATATAGACCCTATAGTGTATGTATCCCCCCCGCACATACTCCCGTGGCCGGCAGCGGCGCGGCGCCCGCTGACTTTTTTCTAATAAGTAGGTACTTACATTTTTGAACTCGTGATATCTTTCGAATGGAATGTCCGAATTCAATCATTTAAAAAGTAATAGAAAGGTATTGAAGCAGTCTTAATTTTAAAGTAATTTATTTAGATAAGGATTAATACCTAAGTACAAATATAGAACGTTTTCTAGCGTCGTCATTTTAATTATATTTTTTTTGATATTAAAACACTTATTATGACATATCTATAATAGTTAGACATATGCTGTCGCTGACTTTTTTGTGGATGATGATGTGTTCTACAAAATTGTAGTACATAATTTCTTTCTATCATCAATAGTTTCCGCAGCGCACGCGATGTAAGGAATTTCTTATACACCTTGGGTTACATAATTGAAGTTTTAGTAAAGATCCCTAATTTTTTTGAAATTATAATATAGCCTATGTTCAGCACAGATAATGTAGCTTCACAACAGTGAAAGAATTTTTGAAATCGGTCCAGTAGTTTCGGAGCCTATTCGATGCAAACAAACAAACAAACAAACAAACAAACAAACAATCAAATCTTTCCTCTTTATAATATTAGTTTAGATAAATTATTATAAGTAATTAATATATGTCGGCAGTAGGTAACTAAATAACTTAAATTTTCGTAAAATAGTCTAGTATTTCGAATCTCAATATTACTTTAGAATGCATAAAATAATTACTACATAAATGAATATTTTAATTTAAATTATAAACTTAATTATTTCTTCGCACAAAATTTCTAGCGACCGCCAATCGTACTTGACGCGATTTTCCTGTTGTTTTTATTTGTATTAGTAATCAATCAATTACTTGTCCGTTTAAAACGATCAATGCATTTATTGATTTTCAATTAATACACCAGACAGTACCAGCCGTCAGTTAGATTTCATAATTAATCAAAAAATCAACGGATAGTTTTTACGCTAACTGTACCTACTTTTTGGCAATATTATCATATTATTGACAAAAATTTTAACTAGATATTGAAAATGTTAAGTCTTCTGTCAATTTAACAGATAACCAGTAGGTATAGTAAATTAAAAACCGAAATTAAGACACGGAAAAATCGCTATCGCCATATAATATCGTACTAAAATCCAGAAATAAAATATAGGTCAACGTAGATAATACAGTGCATTAAAAGATAATTCCACTTATCAAAAAGAAGTAGCCTTGAAGTCCAATCACCACATCCTACTAGAAAAAGATTTTTTAATTTTATTTTAAATCCCACTCACCAGATTTCTCCGTCTTCTTTTTCACAATAACTCCGCCATTCTTCTCCACAACCTGGCTGGTAGACACTCCGTTCAGCTCCTTCATTCTTATCACGGTGATTTAAAAAAAAACACGAATTCGCGCGCTTCAAAACGTCACTTTGACAGCCACTTGCGGAATGGCGTTTACTGGCGCGAACAACTAGTTTTTACTTTTATGTTACGGCCAAGGTGAGGCGATAGCGTGAGGGAACAGAATTAATTAAAAAAAAATAGGTCCGTCGCCTGTGACGATCTTGGCAGAAATGATCCGAGATTGAGCCGCTATCACTTATATATACAAATATTACTGTAGTTTCAAAATAAAATCAATTGAGTTAAGAACAAATGGTTTTGATCGTTAGGTTATCGGAGCAGTGTTGCAAAACATTATTTTTTGTTGCGACATAATTTTCATTTCAATGTTTTGTTTATTTGGAATATTTTTTTATAAACTTTTGAACTTTGCGTTGTTATGGCGATAACTGGAATGTGCGGACCACATGTTTCTAATCATTCCGGGGTCAAGATTTTATAATCATTATAATAATATGACAAAAACGGAACCGATTTCATAATCGATAGCTAAAAGAAGCTGAAAAAATCGGCACATTTAATTGATTTATGTTTATTTTTCTGTATAAGTTTGTGTGTACACTAAAGATGAAAGAAAAAAAAAACTACAATTTAGCTCATTCACTGAGCTATGGTTTAGGTACCTTTCTATCGGATAAATTAATTTCAGATCCTATCTGTTTATGAAAAAAAAACAACAAACCTTCACCTATCACTCATAATACTCGCATAAATTGAAATAAAATAAAAATTTGCTAAAAAAACTTTCCCTAGAATACTACTAACATTTCAAAGCCAAATCAGCAAAATCGGTTCCTGAGATTTGACATGACAAACGACCAGCTATTTACAATATTTTATGAATTACATAAAACTTGTTAATTAAAAAATTAATCCACCAAAAAAAAAATCTACAACTTTTTTTTTCTTTTCTAATTACTAAGTTCTTAAACTTATGTACGTAAACCGTTTCTAGGGTAAGATTTTTTTTTCAAATTTATATTGTACCTTTCTCGGATTACCTATTAGTACCTACTCTTTCCAATAAAAAAAGAATTATCAAAATCGGGCTACTCTGTCAAAAGTTATACGTGAAAATACATAAAAAACAGTTGAATTGAAAACCTCCTCCATTTTTTTCGTCGGTTAAAAAAGATATGAGAATGATATATATCTCTACATCATCTTTACACATTACAACATAACAAACTATTCTTTATTATAAAATGCAGACGACAAAAAAATCTGAATAAAAAAACAATTCACGATATGACTACGTAGAGACACAACAAAATACGACTATGTGTGTACTGTTAGGTATTTAATACGCAAAAAATCTTTATCTTAGTAATAAGTTGTTAAGAACTGTGGTAGGTCGTATAGCTGCTGATAAAAGTACCTACCTATCTAACTAAGAAGATGTTAATACCTAATTGCAATAATTAAGAAAAACCATTTATTCACAAACAAACTTACAACTATTACAGTATTTACAAAATGTACATACGCCTATAAAATACATAAGAAACAGTTGAGCTATCTACAGACCGTTGCGAAGGATCTATACATAGTTCAACTGGTCCAAATCAGTACAGTACAATAGCAATGCTGATACGCTGGGCCAAATACTCACCAGCCCTCGGGTCACGAAAATAGGTTAAAAATCCCGAATCAAGTGATATATCTACATTAAATTATATAAATAACTAGTTGGATGTATGCTTATTACAGTATTTACAAAATGTACATAGATAGCTCAGTAGATAGCTCGACATTTTTTTAATATTTTATATATAAGTACGTATGTACATTTTGTAATTACTGTACTGTAAGTTAGTAGATAAATAAGTTTTCATATTTTTTTATGTAGTGAAATAAATAAATAAATAATGCTGGACAATCCACACAACATCATCTAGTCCCAAGCTAAGTAGAGCTTGTGTTATGAGTACTAGAAGACTGACATAGTATTACATTACAAAGATTATTATACATATAAAATACCCAGAAATTTTATTAAAATATAATCTCATTTAGTGAAATGTTATTAAAATAGAAATGCTATGTTTTATCAGAAAATGACAGAACTCGAATCCTTATAAGAGTTTTACGTAAGTATTTACAGATCTAATTACAAAATGGCGACGATCACAGTTGTACTTTGGTCTCTTCTGAAACCTATTTGTCAGAGTTTCAACGTCATTACTCAAAATTCCCCGCCAGATGTCAACATGACATGCATTTACAACATTTTCCTCCTGAAAATTGAATAGTCCAAATTCCAGTGACTGTAGATGACAGATCATAAATAAAAATAAATAAATAATGCTGGACAATCCACACAACATCATCTAGCCCCAAGCTAAGCAGAGCTTGTGTTATGAGTACTAGAAGACTAACATACTTATTAATACAAAATACATAAATAGAATTTTATTTATACATTTAAAATACCCAGAACACCCGGAATAAATATTTGCAGATCGTACAAACAATTATCCCAAGGCGGGAATCGAACCCGCAACCTTCCGCGTCGCAGACTAACCTTCGCCCGCCGCGCCACATCGGTCGTCTCATAGTAATACGTCAGGCGTGACAGGCGTCAAGTTAACATTAGCTCAGCCTTTCAAGCGATCGTGGGTTCGATTCTCACTATGAATGATTGTGTGATGACAAAAATTGTTTTGTTCTGTGTATGTTTATGATATATAAAACAAATAAGTTATTTATTTTATAAATCTTATTTTATATTGTTTGGGAAGTTTGTTTTTGTAAAAATGTTTCACCCTGTATATTAATGTAGTTTATTTAAAAGGCATATGGAGTAATTACAGAGTAATTAACTAATTGATTAACACTACAACAAAGGCAGCCTTGCGAGGTGAATGCACTAATAATTTTACAATTAAGTATACAAAAATTATAACTTTATATAGTTATAAATAATGATAATAAATATTTTTGGACATTTCACACATCAAATTCTAATCTCAAACTAAGCAAAGCTATGGGAACTAAATTGCTGATAGATTTCTAATATATGTAGTTTTTTTTAAATACATACATAGAATACATAGTAACACACAGAGACAGAACAAATTTATATAATGTTCATCACACAAACTTTTGCCCTGAGCGGGAATCGAACCCGGGACCTACAGCATTTAAAATGATCCATATCTTCTTTTTTACATTTTTAGCGATTTTACAGTTTTTATAGAAGATGTATATGTTTATAATATATTTAATTATTTGTTCCAAGACACGAGATTCCGCGTTCCCGCATTTTTTCTAATATATATGTTGTAATATTGTAATTATATTACAAATTTTATAATTTTTTGTGTATTGACCTCATTCTCAGAGCTCAACGATAACTTAGGGACACTTATGTAATTTTTTATCATTTGTAGAATGGTATGTGTAAAATTAGTTTTTAGGGTTCCGTACAGAACGGGTAAAAATAAATAAAATGAATAATGCTGGACAATCCACACAACATCATCTAGCCCCAATTTAAACAGAGCTTGTATTATGGGTACTAGAAGACTGACATACTTAATACAATACATTACATAGATAGATCTTTTTTATTATACATATAAAATACCCAGAACACCCGGAATAAATATGATCGTACAAACATTTATCCCAAGGCGGGAATCGTAATGTCAATCGTAATCGTAATAAAACGGGAGTAATGTCAATAGTTTTCACCAATTCCATTCCTAACTTCAGATAATCAACCATTGTTCAATTTTTTTTTTATAATACATAATATGTGTGGACTGAGGATGTCATTTTATTTCTTAAAATTGACCGCGAGCGAAACTAATTAGTGACCCCTGCTAGTATATACGATTAAGTACTGAATTGCTCTCAGCAATAAGACCGCCCAACCCTTCTCAGTTGCTTCGTTCGGTAGTGGGTTCAAAACTGCAAGTAACATTGAACTTGACCGAAATATTCAGTCATTTATAAACAATCACTTTTTTATTATTGTTGGTTTCACGGTCAGATTATATAATAGCTATGTCTGTTTAGTCGTTAGTTTTGATTCCTCCGACACGATACTAATACGACAACCCAATGATATTTGTAAAGACAAATACGAGACTGAAAAAAATATTAAAGAATATTTCATACGAAACTCCAGCCTCTAAACTAAGCAAAGCTTGTATTATGAGAGTTTTTTTAATATACCGTTTTTCTCGTCACCGATCACACGTCCGTTTACTCACCGATATTTGTCGTATCGGTATCGGACAGTGTAAAAAACCCGTAGAATTACTGGAGCAGAGAAGGCTATATGCACTAGACTTGACAAAAAGCCTTATGTAATGCTTAGACTTCTCATGCTTTTTTATATTTCCTAAAGCTGCATGCTCACTTATGACATATTGCAACTCGAGTGTTCAGTCAAACCAAATCAAATAATGGACGACCGATGTGGCGCGGCGGGCGAAGGACCGCCTGCGACGCGGAGGTTGCAGGTTCGATTCCCGCCTTAGGATAAATGTTTGTACGATCTGCAAATATTTATTCCGGGTATTTTATATGTATAAAAAAATATCTATCTATGTATTGTATTGTATTAAGTATGTCAGTCTTCTAGTACCCATAACACAAGCTCTGCTTAGCTTGGGGCTAGATGATGTTGTGTGGATTGTCCAGCATTATTTATTTTATTATTTATTTATTTTTATAATACAGTGGATTTCATTTATTACGACCTTGGTTGTAGCGACCATTTGCCTATAGCGACGTTAAATCTAAGTCCCTTGAATTTAATGCATACTTTAGTACAAAATTCATGTGGCTATAGCGACTTTGGATGTAACGCCGAAGTCGGATGTAGCGACTGCTTTTAATGAGTCATTTGTTACAAATTCCTAGAAATCCCATGCAGATATTGCGACCGGAGTCGGCCGCCAAAGACACAAAGATTTCTTATATTTTGTTTACATCCACACAGATGGTCAACAATTGTGGAGACCTTTACCTTTTGTTTATAGATATCAGCTACGTAGGTAGGGAAGCGTATATGTTTCGGAGTTTTTATGGTTCAGTTACAAAGTGATATTCTGAGTAGCAACTGGGTTTAGTAAACTTTTGAATAAGTATGGCTGCTAGACGCTCATGCACTGTTAAAGAAAAGGCGAAAATCATGTACATGTGTACGTGTCTGTATCTCTTTACCTTTGCCTGTAACGACTTGCGGATACAACGACGAAAATAGAGTGGTCCCTTCATCGTCGTTATACCCGAAATCCACTGTAATTGTATTTTATGTTAAGAGGTGAACATTTTATGTTAATTATAAAATGTTCACCTCACCCGCCTACTATGTTAACCAAAGTTGGCATACAATATATATTTTGAAATAAATCCTATGAAATACAATGAATATCAAACAATATTTTTTACAAAATTGAAAAAATTATATACTTAATAATAAAATATTAATTCAAGCGGAAAAAGAATCTAAATTATAGAATACATTTTTTACATACCATGCATAAATACATATTGCAATAACTTAATTTGTGTGCGTCAAATAGTTCTGGTAAATGGAAAATGTAAAAAAAAAATGTAGATAAGTATGGAAAGGTGTTACAGGTCAGTTGGTTTATCGTGATTGGATTTGAACCTAAACTCAAAGCTACTATTCTACTAAGCTACAGCAGCTCTATCTTAGACCTAGTTAATTAGTAAAGTACCTAGGTATTATAGTTCTTATTTGGTCTAGAAATAGATACCAATACATTGTAGGAAACTGCGGTCGTAACCTAAATACTTTGGTTACACCTTGCCCAATGTCGTACGGGGGGGTATCCTGACAACTGAAATGTTTTTGAACTGTTATTTGATCAAATTGCAGTTCAGTTTTCTTCTTCGTCTTTTATTGATATTTTGAAGGATCGATTTTCATACCGTTTGATAGTATTAACGAAAAATCAGGTAGGCCATGATCAAATCGTCATTTTTAACAGCTCAATCATAATTTTATAAAGCTCAGTCACGTCAGTCTACAAAAATGCCACGAAATACTGATGAGTTACTATAGTAAAATCATCGAAAACTGAACTGCAACTGAAAGGATATTCGGTCACGCAAGTTTCCTTCTCAAGTCTTGCTGGATAGACCCCCAGAAACCTAACACATGGTTCACTTTGATATGAATGGCCGAGCAAAGCGAGTGAAAGATCTCAGTTTAAATACTTCTCAAAAATGTTTTGTCTGTATATCTCTCTTTCTGTGTATGTTCTCGCATTATTCAACTTATTTTAGCGAATAATGAAATATGAATAAATAATAATATAATAATAAGTTTATTCAGTACAGGGTATCTAGTGTTATAAAAATGTGAATAAAGGAAGACAGAGACTAGGAAACACGACCATTTTGACAGGCGTCACAGCTAAGTTGGTAGTAGCTTTGCCTTACAAGCTACAGGTCGTGGATTCGATTCCCACCCAGAGCAAATGTTTGTGTGATGAACATTAATATTTGTTCTGTCTTTATTCTAATGTTTTTACAAAAAAAAATGTATTCTATTAGCAGTCTAGTTCCCTTAATACAAGCTTTGCTTAGTTTGGGACTAGAGCGTTATGTGTGATTTGTCCATAAATATTTTTTTATTTTATTTTCCATGAAGCTCCCTGATTGGATGTAATAGGGTAGAGTCGTATGACTTTGACCCAATATTCAGCAATATTTTCATTTTCACCTTACAGTTGAAAGGGGTTTGTCTATTTTTTTATTTTATTGAATTAGTTGCATTGTTGGGGATATAAGGAAACTATACACATACATATTTGGTAGCCATTTAAAAGATTTAGTATATTTTTTTTTGTCAAACTTTGGGCCAAAGTGTCCCTAGGGCTTGCGTAACTTTGGCCTGCTCATTATTTTCTTGTTCTGAAATCGCAAGGTTGTTGATGTTGGGACAAACTAAACTCCAAAAATATATCTACTGATGAAAAAATACAAAACTACATTAAATAGAGTAACTTCTTTTTTTTTATATTAGTTAAATATTTTTATACTTATGTTAACAAATGCAAACTCACCTTAATTTTATGTTATAGACGAAAGTTTGCACTACAAAATTTTGCTCAATAAACAAACTTTTCGAAAACAGCAAGAAACACTGTTTTACCGACTATATGTGCTGCCCTAAATTGATTTTTACGCGTACTTTTTTGTAACAGGCTGTAGGAGAGGTGTGGCGCGTATTTCAAACTTTTACCAATTTGGGGTCAAAGTCACCCCATAGGGCTAAAGTCATACCACTTTACCGGTATATATTATCTCTAAGTGTGTGAACACCGTTAGACATTGATAATTGAGTCTTTGTCGGAATGCGACAAAGAGATCTTACTAATTATTTTTTGATAATTAATAATATTAATCATCTTAACGTGGGGCAAATAGAATATCTCGTTAAACACCGATTTACTTATTGAAAATGTTATTAATATTGAATTTAAAATTACATAACATTTATACGAAAATATTGTATTTATTGTGAAAGGTAAAGAAAAATTATCTAAATTTAGAAATGGAAAAAAAATTGAAAAAAAATTTTTTTTTTCTCAAAAGTTGAATAATAATGAGGGAAAACTTAATTTACCAATATCATTCTTAGAGATTGTTATTGTAATTTAGTTTGTATTGATCGCATTTATCCATTGCAGACTTGTGTGTTTTTCATTTCATTTCATTTCATTTATTTATTCTTAAACAATTATAAATCGTATTAGAATGTCTTATATAAATATCATTAAAACTAAATACACCAATAAAAAATAAATAAGAAAGCAGTGATAATAATTAAAAATAAAACAATATACATTAATAACCTACAATAAAACTAAAAATTACATGTTCATTTCATTACATGTTCGGCCTCAAGATTACTTGTTTGGTATTTTTTCGCACAATAAAAGCATAAAATATATTTTTTCTTATAACATTATACCCTGTGGTAATCTAAAGAGAAAAAAATAATAGAAAATGTTGAACTAATGACGTGGCGCCTAAATGTCCGAACCGAACGGCTGCCATTTAAAAAAAAAATGTTGAACTTTGACAGCTAGCAGAAGTTTACCAAAAATCTTTGTAAATAATATTAATTATACATTTTATTTAAATAATGAGACCATTAAGTGAGCCTTCATGCTCAGATTGCAAATTAGAACTGATTGAGAAAAGATGGACGCAATTGTTATTAAAATGGGTTTGTATTTATATTTTATTGAATTATTTTATTAGAAAGAAATTATTTTTTATTAATCGTAAAAGTATACGTACAAAACTCTACGTGCTCAATTGGCTGGTTTTATTTTGTATGATCCTTCTTACAAATAATTTTTAATTCCATTTTTTTTGGTCCCACTGCTGGGCAAAGTTCTCCTACAAAGCTTATCACTTATCCCGACTTAGGCGACATTTCACCATTTTTTTTCCACATTTAGGCTCTATTGAGCCTCCATAAATATATATTATTCTATTTCAACTCTCTTGCTATCACGGTTAATGAAAAACAGCCTTTTTTACACATATTTTATTGTAGGGCAACACAATTTTTGGGGGTTGTAGCACGTCGCATGATGTATTATTATATTCACTTTCAGGCCAGTATAGTACATTTATAATTATAGCTATTACGGTGTAAATGGGCCTCAATGGGAATTATGAAACTAACCCTGTGATAGACAGCGAAGTCTCATAGGGTCCCGATTTTCTTTTTGGGTACGGAACCCTTGATCGATTTCCTGACCGTAAGTTTACCGTAAACTCTTAACATTCTTAGAATAAAGCTCATTTTGTTTAAGATAAACAGATGTATATCAACCAGGAAAGTAAAGAGACTGAATCCGAAGAGCTTAGCTGATATAATGGAGAAGTATAATAAAGATGTCTGCGTCAATGATATAGACAGAGCCATACTGTGCACTGATGATATGGAACCGTTTATCAAGTACAAGTATCCTATACTTAGACTACAGTAAGTTATACTTAAAATAAATAAATAAATAATGCTGGAAAATCCACACAACATCATCTAGCCCCAAGCTAAGCAGAGCTTGTTTTATGGGTACTAGAAGACTGACATACTTAATACAATATTTACATAGATATATATTTTTTATTATACATATAAAATACTCTAACACCCGGAATAAATATTTGCAGAGCGTTCAAACATTTATCCCAAGACGGGAATCGAACCCGCAACCTCCGCGTCCAAGGCGGACCTTCGCCCACCGCGCCACATCGGTCGTCATAATATATTAAACAATATCATCATCATCATCAACCTATATCAGTCCACTGCTATACGTAGGTTTCTCCCAAGACGCGCCACTGAGCCCGGTCTTCGGCTCTTCTCATCCAGTTTTTGCCAGCTATACTCCGTAGATCGTCGCTCCATCTTGCCGGAGGGCGTCCTACACTACGCTTGTCTAAACAACGACATTTGCAGATTCGTGTCAGAAGAGAGTGACGCACCAGAAAGGCTATACATCACCACAACTATGATCCTATATCACTGCTGCATCAGCTCTAGAACCGGAGCAGTTGACGAGGATATCTGCAAGGAGATGACGAAGTATGAGCAAGAACTGATCCTCAAGTTCTGTGAGAATCTTTGTGATATGGAAGCTACTGTCAATAATGTTGAAAAAGCTATCAGAGGTATACGCTATCATCATCATCATCATCATCATCATTGACCTATATCAGTCCACTGCTGGACGTAGGTCTCTCTCAAGACGCGCCACTGAGCTCGGCTTTAAACAAGGCATGATTTAAGCTAAGCCATATTTCAGATGCTTTTGATTCTATCGGACTCATGGACGATTTCGAATCGCAAAGCGACCAGTTCGACTCTTCACTCACCAGTGACACTGAAGCTCGTGCTTCATCAGAGTCCACCACCAAAGACTCGATGACGACCTTACCATCAGACGATACAATAGTACCAGATGTTGTGAAGCAGCCAACCCTGAAATTCAACTCTTCAATAACAGTTTTGCCTTCTGTCATGGCTGACACGTCAACATACTCGGACCTGGTGACGGATTCTGAGGATATGACAGAGAAGGAGGTTTATGTAGATTCTGAAGAATTTAATGTGTACGCTATGGAAAATGCTAATGGTATGTACTTTGTTGAACGTGATTAAAATCATTTTTTAAATGGTGTCAGCTTCAATAAGCACGATAAGAAGAAGAAGAAGCACAAAAAATCAGCCCCAAATGGTAACTGAGGTACAATGCGTGGTGTTTCACCAATTACAATCTATTTTCACAGCTCCGGTTACAGACAAACAAGACGTATCAAAAGAATTACATGAAGTAAATAAGAGAGATGGTGAGGCACCAGAAAATACCGAAGCTGAAAACGATGTAAAAGAAAACGCTGACATAGAACATACTTCTAGAAACGGAGCCCGAGAAAATGCTTCGAAACGACATACTGTAAAAGAAAGCGCAAAAGAGTATGCTATGTCAAAACACCAAGTCTATGGTAAAGAACTACACCAAAAGAATCAGATAGATACGCTGACCAGCAATCCTAACAACATTCTGGCAGACTCAAGTGAAATAAGTAAGTAAGATTGTAAGTCATTGTAAGAAGTATCACAAAAAATATAAAAATGAAGCCGTAGCTGAAGCCGTATATTCGAAGTTTTTAGCTTTTGCGTGTTTATATAAGCTCTTATCAGATTTTTGTATTTGTAAACTTATTACTTCTTGTTACTTATTTCTAAAACTTTTAATAATAAATTAGTACTTTAAATATGTAATTTATTTTTTGTTTACTACACCCAGTTTTGGCGAAAATACTTAAATGTTAGCAATATAATTACAGAAAAACTCCCCTGCTTAGACAACTGTACTTGCAAGAAGTGCAATGCAGCTGAACCTGGATGCGGAGATGTTGGCAGCACCATGGGAGTCTGTGAGCCTGAAGAAGAGAAAAAGAAGCAGTTCCTTAGCTTCTTGTAAGTAAACTACAGATTGAAGTACACTCGTGCATGGCAAATGAATCAGATGTAACATATTTTCAGATCAGGACTAAATATGACAAAAAATATGAAGATGTACCTCATAGCAGTAGCTGTACTGCTTTTTATAATAATCGTGGTGGTGTGTTCCACTGTACCCTTCTTAGGATCTAAGAAAGAAGGAAAGAGAAAGGCTAAATTGGTTAAGTTGGCTAATACCAGGTTAGTCATGTTTGTGCCATTTTTGAATATCTGTATACCTATCAGGGATTGATCGTCAAGAATGACCTACTATGATCTTTTCCAGACCATTGGAAGGTCACGTATGGCATTGCAAGAACGGCCTATGTCATAAAGTCTACCAACCAGTGGAACACATGTTCGAATCCTACAGCCGCTGCTCTCTCATCTGCATGGGCCCACAACTATGGCCATACCCCATAGGTTACACATTCTACAGCAAAAGTATAGTCGCATTATCCACTAGCAAACTGGAATACAAGTTTCAGTCCATCCCTTCTGATGCTGTGCAACAATACTTGGCTGAAGCATTCAAACTCTTTATAGGACATCTTGCTAGACTAGAAAAGAGCGCTGAAAGCCGTGAGAATGATACCATAGATTTAACCATCAAAAAAATGAGTATCCAAATTGATGTTGAATCAGACCCTGAGCCGAGACTAAAAACAAACACGGAAGAGGCTTACCATCTTAAAATAGACACTGTGAAAAAAAAAGTTGTTATACAAATATCTAGTTCGTCTTTCTGTGGTGTAAGACATGGTCTAGAAACGCTAAGTCAAATGATACTACAAGATCAGAAAACCGGGAAACTTATAACTCTATCCAACGCTGTCGTCAAAGATGCTCCTAACTACAAGTACAGAGGTCTCATGATAGACACAGCAAGGAACTACATACCTGTATCAGACTTAATGAGAACACTGGATGGTATGGCAAGCGTTAAACTGAATACGTTTCATTGGAGGATATCTGATGTCACCAGCTTTCCTCTACTTCTTCCATCGTTGCCACAGCTCTTTGAATACGGTGCTTATGACCGTTCCTTAGTCTACACAAAAGAGGATGTTAAAGCAGTGGTTAATAGAGCTGGTTATCGCGGAATCAGAGTTCTGATCGAAGTCGCTGCTCCCGGACCAGTCGGTAGACCGTGGTCTTGGAGTCCAGACGTCTCCTGTCCGACGAAAACCGAAAACTTTACTTGCGATAATACTCTGTGCCTCAGAATGAACATGAAAGACTCTATTTTTGACATTCTACGGATAATCTACTCGGAGATTTTGGATCTGACAAAAGTGGATGATATAATCCATCTATCTGATGGAATATTTTCTTTAACTAACTGTTTTTATTTGATAGAAGACAGAGAAGGGTTTTTGGACAAAATTCTAGCTATTCTCCAACAAGCGAACAAGGGTTTCCTGCCGAAACTCCCAGTAGTTTGGTATACACCACATTTGATGAAAGATTATGATGCGAAGACCTGGGATAGACTAGGAGTCCAGCTGAACGAGATAAATCAGAACACGAACGATGATTACTTATCGAAGTTTAAGGTCATCCACTCCAGCAAATGGGATCTTTCTTGCGAGATGAAGAAATATCGTTGTAGGAAATACAGGTAACAAAATAAGTATTTGATTCTACTGTAATCGATCTAAATGGTGCATTGACTTTCCGTTTGATGTTTAATGCATAGTCCATACGACTCACGACAGAAAGTTATGTCATATTTATTCACTTTTCTCTTTCTCTTCTTTACGTGTATGACTTCTCTCTTCTCGAACTCAATTTTAATGTGTTTTTATTTTATTATTTGAAACGAAACAAAAACTATAGACAGTCGAGTCATTTTGACCTCAAAATTATATCATAGTAGATACATAGATACAATTTATCATTTTTGAAAATGTTATTTAAATATTAGACCTCGCATAATGTGACCTACGAATTTTGATTTGCCTTGATCGTTATTATGATTTTAGACAGTTTTTTCTGCATATTATTATTATTTTTTTACTATTTGATAAATATTTCATAAATAAAGACTTCAATCGCAGTGTATCTCGGAAACGATATCGTTACGATACGTTTACGATTGTCACATTTAAACGTGCACTGTCAGAATACCTCAACATAAACGCAAAAGAAAATCTGGAAAATATGGAAGTATTCTATCAGCAATCTAGTTCCCATACTACAAGCTTTCCTTAGTTTGGGAGTAGAATGTGATCTGTGAAATGTCCGTGAATATTGATTTCATCATCATCATCATCATTATCAACTTATATCAGTCTACTGCTGGACGTAGGTCTCTCCCAAGACGCGCCACTGAGCCCGGTCGTCGCACTCCGAACTCCGTAGATCGTCGCTCCATCTCTATGGGTGCGTCCTACACTACGCTTGCATAAACGCGGTCTCCACTCCAGTATCCGTTTGCTCCAACGATTGTCGGTTCTTCGGATGACATGGCCTCAGCTTGCTAATCCTTTGAGCTATGTCGAACACCTTAGTTTTCTGACGAATAACATCATTCCGGATTTATTTATTTTATTTATGTTATATAGAGAATGGACCGTACGTCCATTACCTGTACCTATCCGGGTGTGAAGTAAATATCCGTATTTACTTCATACCCGGATACTTTATGATTACAATAAGGGTGCGGTGACAACTACTTCGTCCGCGACGTAACGCACCCTGCGTTGACAACTACGTCGCGGACGAATTATTTATTATACCCTATTATTGTAAGAGATATAGATATATAAATAATTGTAAGAGTTTAAAAAAAATAATTGGATTTGATTTATTTTTAATCCTACAGAAAAGACACAGGTATGGCCGCGCAGAGTGGTCAATCTATGAGTCTATGGCTCGTTCCATTATTTACGTTTGAAAGTTTGTTTGATAAAAAGTTGTTTTGTATGTTGTTAATCATTTAATCACGGATCTAGTTAAAAACCTTGAACTTGACAGTTATTTTGTTCCGGTTTAACAGGTATACAAAATTGTAACTACTTCCTTACGCAAATGTACAATACCTAGAAAAGTCATCGTCATTCCCTGTCCTTATCACACATGTCGGCACATGTTTTCTTCTTCCACTCACTCCTATCATTTGTCAAATTTGATAATTAAATAAATAAATAATGCTGGACAATCCACACATCATCATCTAGCCCCAAGCTAAGCAGAGCTTGTGTTATGGGTACTAGAAGACTGACATACTTAATACAATACCTACATTACATAGATAGATATTTTTTATTATACATACCATAAATACCTTGAAAAGTCGTAGAGCTGTTTATGAAGCTGCTTTTGAGAAGTAGAAATATACCATTTTGAAAATGCACGCGCCTCTGTCGCAGTTTACATAAGCAACTTGTTAAGATATAATACAAATAAATTGGTTTCTGTATAGAATACGAATCAGAATAAGAAACATTTATTGTAAAACAGCCTACCCATTTCTGGCGTACAATATTTTAACTTATATATATAAGGACTTTTAATTATTATTTTGAGTAACATTAAAATAATATTTTATTATTACTCTATTTTATATAATATCAGTCACTGTCTTGACAGGTTAATAGTAATAACAATTGAAATAAATAAATATATATTCATGGACATTCACACTCTAGTCCCAAATTAAGCAAAGCTTGTACTATGGGAAGTAGATTGCTGATAGAATACTTACTGTTTTGTAAATACACAACATACACAGAACACAAAGATGTAGGATTAAAATATGATTCATATTTTGTTGGAAATAAAACTTTACCTTCGAGTATTTATTTTATTTTGTGGTTTTCAAAGAGGGAAATGATACGGGAATCCCGAAAACTGAAAGTTTTGCCCTTGAGAATATTATAAAGAGGAAAGAATTGTATTTTTATCTAGATAAATACTTAAATCAAAGTCAAAGTCAAAATTACTTTATTCAGTAAAATCACGTGGATCATTTAGAATCGTCTTACATACTAGGTGACTCTAGGTGCCAGTTCCACGCGACCAGAGCCTAGAAGAACGGGCAAGAAAAATTGAGCACGAATAATGAAATTTGAAATATTTGACACTTATTTAGGTTATAACAAACATTACATTCATGACATATACATATAATAATATAAATAATATGTGACTTACATATTATTTAAACATTTTAGTGTTTTCTGGTTAAATGTGACGAATCGTTAGCACATTCACACTGCGCGGTGACGCTGCAACGTTCGCCAGTCGAGCGTCAACGCGTAGTGTAACTCGGATACGACTCGAGATACGATCGCGATCGTCACATTTATTCGTGCCTTAGACAGCTATTGGTATTTGTGTACTTCTGTCTAGTTTTTCATACACTTTAGTCATGCAACTACCTTGAATTAATGATGACTTTGACCTAGAAAGCTTTTTGTAGCGAATTCCATGCATTTGTCTTGTCACGAGACGTGATAACTAAAAAAATATTGTAAACATTACTCTAGTTAAAAAAATATATAGATAATGCTGGACAATCCACACAACATCATCTAGCCCCAAGCAAAGCAGAGCTTGTGTTATGGGTAGGTACTAGAAGATTGACATACTTAATACAATACATTACATAGATAGATATTTTATAAATCTAATACTTACCTACTTACATATAAAATAAACAGAACACCCGGAATTATTTGCAGATCGTAGAAACATTTATGCCAAGGCGGGAATCGAACCCGCAACCTCCGCGTCGCAGGCGGACCTTCGCCCGCCGCGCCACATCGGTCGTCGGTCGTGATATTATTGAGCTGCGCGTGCATTTATAGTTAATCTACCTAATTGTCATATAAAGGTTGTTGACATTAACATGTGGGGTCAAAAGGTCAAGCGGTACCATCTTACAAAGATAAACTTAATTATCATATTCTTAATCACATTTGTAGTCGACTGATAAGAAAGTTCAACTGAATGATAACATAAAATAGCGGAAAAGTAATGAATTACATTGTAAAGTTTATAATTATTATGAATGGACCTCCTACAGAATACTTATTACTTAAGTGAGCATGATCTGGTCGTGATTATAAAAGGTTAGAAGGTTAAGATAGATCTTTGACGACCGGTGTGGCGCGGGCGAAGGTCCGCCTGCGACGCGGAGGTTGCGGGTTCGATTCCCGCCTTGGGATAAATGTTTATACGATCTGCAAATATTCATTCCAGATGTTCTGGGTATTTTATATGTATTATAAAACATATCTATCTATGTAATGTATTGTATTAAGTATATCAGTCTTCTAGTACTTACCCATAATGACATCTTACAGAACATGGCAAGAAATGTACACCTGGAAATCTTGGCGGAACATCGAGGTGTTCACCATAGAAGGTGGAGAAGCAGTGCTGTGGACGGACCTGGTGAGCTCTGCAAACCTGGACTTCCACCTGTGGCCGAGGGCTGTGGCAGTGGCTGAACGCCTGTGGTCTGATGCTGTAGTCAATGCCTCCGTGGGAGGACCTGTATACGTCAGGCTGGATAGCCAAAGGTAGATAGTAGAGAAGACTGGACCTTATGATTTTTAGGGTTCCGTAACCAAAGGGTAAAATGGGACCTTATTACTGAAACTCCGCTGTCCGTCTGTCTGCCACCAGTAGCTCTACCATGAGTTTTTACTATACTATATATACTATACTCGCTAGCGTCTGTAGTAAAAAAAATGTATGAAGATTTGTACAGCGCCTCTAGCGGATAGTTGGGTACTAAATTTCGTAATACTAATATTGACGTAACTACTGTAGTAAAGTCAGGCAATTTTACTGTGACTCATGGTAGAGGTACTGATCCCTTTATATATCTTAGAAATCATATAAAAAGTTAGCGTTGACTTTATGTCACCATTACGTATGGTAATCAATTCTTCAAGTCTGCGCTAACTTTTATAAGATAGTCCGTTTGTCTTCAGATGGAGAATGCTGTTCCATGGTATAAACGTCCAGCCAGTGTGGCCTGTGTGGTGCAGCTTCAATCCCGGGGTGTGCTTGGAAAAATTGAAGTCACTTTGATAATAAAACCTTAAAAAATATGTTATTGTTATCTTAGCTGATTGATGGCCCACCACAAAATTCCCAGGGGGGGGGGGGGGTATCCAGACAACTGAAATGTTATTGAACTGATCAAATTGCAGTTCAGTTTTCTTCTTCGTCCTTTATTGATATTTGGAATCATTGATTTTCATACCGTTAGAATTAACGAAAAATCAGGTGGGCCATGCTCAAATCAGGTAGATCATGCCTAAATCAGGTAAGCCATGCTCAAATCAGCTAAACCGCGGCATTGACGTCATTTTTAACAGCTCAGTCGCGTCAGTCCACAAAAAAATGCTACGGAATACAGAATAGAATAGAATAGAAAAACTTTATTTCAGTACTTAAAGCTAGAACATATAAAAAGATACAACATATAAAAAGATACTATAGTTGAGTTACTATAGTAAAATCATCGAAAACTGAACTGCAACTGAAAGGATATTCGGTCACGCAAGTTTCCCCTTGCTGGATAGCCCCCCAGGCTGACACTAGTAAGTCTAGTGGGGAAAAAATTACCAGTACTACTAGTAAGTCTACTTGGTAATGACTATGACGATGAATTAGGTATTATATAAATTTACTACCTAACTACTATTTTTATATGTATAATAAAAATAGCTATCTTTGTAATGTATTGTATTAAGTATGTCAGTCTTCTAGTAGCCATAACATAAGCTCTGCTTAGCTTGGGGCTAGATGATGTTGTGTGAATTGTCCAGCATTATTTATTTATTTAATAAATCAAAGGCTTCTCAAGCCAACAAATAAAACAATTATTAAATCAAAACATATATTTTTCAGTATCCATTTTACCAATCCTCATCAAAAATCACCAAACCCCAGTATCATATCTTACAAATACATCCATTATTAGTTCCTTAGTATTTGTGTAAGTCCCCACAACACACAAAATTAGGCCAAAAAGTATTATAATAATAGCCTTCCACAACCTCCAGTACATCACACCTAATCCTGGCTCCTCCCACTCTATCGCCAACTCGATAATGGCAGGGAAGATGAAGCCCATGTTTGATAGACAGAAGGATCCGATCTGAAATTGACGCATAAATCAAATCAAATCAAATTAAATATAGGCGGGAAAGAGCTGGATGCGGAAAGCTCAAGATCGCTCAGCATGGCGTGCATTGGAAGAGACCTTTACTCAGCATTGGGTGGCAACAGGTTGAAGAAGAAGAAGAAGATAGGCATAGGGATCAAATATAGGCATAGGTTATGATAAGAGGATAATTGACAGGCGTCACAGCTCAGTTGGTAGCTCTGCCTTTGTGAGTCGTGGGTTCGATTCCCACCCAGACCAAATGTTTGTGCGATGAACATAAATATTTGTTCTGTGTCTGCGTGTTACTATGTATTTACAAGAAAATGTATATATGCCATAAAATTCATTAATTAAATAAATATAATAAAACACCATTTAGCAAAACCTAATTGGCTAGATAATAAGATTTAGTTATGCTATAAACTTGTGTATTTATTATTGCTGTTGGTTTTATAATATTAAATATAAAAATTCCGATTGGTACTGATTTGGATCAGTTGAACTATCTATAGATCGTTTGCAACGGTCTGTACATAGCTCTACTGTTTCTTATGTATTGTATATGCGTAGGTACATTTTGTAAATACCGACTGTAGGTAATAGTCGTAAGTTTGTTTGTGAATAAATAATTAAGTTTTATAATTAATAATTTAAGAAGGCTTTAGGGGAGACCTTGGTAAAAGACAAGACTAAGACCTTATCTTGGTCTCTTCAAGGCACGAGTGAATAGGTGTCTCCTAGATCGTCCTGCTCCATCGTCGGCCACAACATCACTTTCCACCAGGTGAGTTTGTGGCCAAAGGACGACCTATACATTGTTAAAAAAAAAAAAAAAAAAAAGACCTTTGCCCAGCAGTGGGACAGTATAGGTTAAAAAAAATAATAATAATTATACTTACAAGTCCCATAAACTTGGAGACATTGGGAAATATGAAGGCGATGAGAGTGACGAGGAAGACGAATATAGCGCGGTAGACCCGCTCCCACAGCCAAAAACGATTCTCATCGTAGCGCCTCTGAGGAAATAACAAGATTGTTTAAAAACTAAAACCCGACTACATATAAACAATGTACACCTAAGGCCGTATCCTAGCCTGTTCAAACCAGCCAGGGGGGGTCCTGACAACTGAAATGTTATTTGATCAAATAGCAGTTCAGTTTTCTTCTTCGTCTTTTATTGATATTTTGAATGATCGATTTTCATACCGTTTGATAGAATTAAGGAAAAATCAGGTAGGCCATGCTCAAATCAGGTAGGTCATGCTTAAATCAGATAGGTCATGCTTAGATAGGATTTAATACAGCTCAGTACAATGAGTATTGGAAATAGTAATCGATACAGTGAAGTAAATATTATGTTTATGCGCCCAAGACCTTCTCGCGATACCCGGAAATGATGAATAAGTTAAAGTTTAAACTTATTTTGGAAAACTAAACATAGTTTTCTATCGAAGTATATATGGCACCTAGAATCATTGTATGTAAGACGATAACTAGTATGTAAGACGATTCTAAATGATCCTTGTGATTTTACTGATTAGAGTAACTTTGACTTTGACTTATATATCTTAACTTATCTTACCTTGATGTAGAACCAGATCAGTTCAAAGGGAATCCAGAAGTTGAGGCCAAAGGTGACGTAGATCATTATAGCCATGAACACCTTCAACATTATTGGGAAGCTGGAAAAAAATAAACTGATAATATGAGATCTATGGACTTTTTCAGCATTCTGACGACCGATGTGGCGCGGCGGGCGATGGTCCGCCTGCGACGCGGAGGTTGCGGTTTCGATTCCCGCCTTGGGATAAATGTTTGTACGATCTGCAAATATTGATTCCGGGTGTTCTGGGTATTTTATATGTATAATAAAAACATCTATCTATGGTAATGTTTTGTATTAAGTATGTCAGTACCCATAACACAAGCTCTGCTTAGCTTGGGGCTAGATGATGCTGTGTGGATTGTCCAGCATTATCTATTATTAATATTTTTCGTCCGTACGTCCTTACGGCTTTAGGAAGTAAATACATTATGCTTGTCTATTCATCCAAGAGTTAAAGTCCATTTTCTTTTGTATCCTCATCATCATCAACCTATATCAGTCCACTGCTGGACGTAGGTATCTCGCAAGACGCGCCACTGAGCCCGGTCTTCGGTTCTACTCATCCAGCTGCCGAGAACAGGCAGCTCCACTAGTTCTGGCCAAGGCTTTTTATCCTAGGGTTAAAGATATCATAATGGAACTTACGGCTCCCATGGGAAATTGAGAGTGATCGGTGATACAGACTTCTCACCGAAACCCCAGTAGCCGAAGAAACCCACTGTCATCACCATTCCCAATACAATCGACATACCTATACAGAAAACAAGAAATAATAAGTGTTTACACAACCTACACTAACGAAGCTTCCATGAGCAGAATTACTAAAATTAATTAAGTATTTGCATGCTAAAAGTCGGTCCGCTCTCCAATTACATATACATAATTATAATTATTGCTACACCCATACTTTGGTACATTATGTGAGTACTATTAAGACCTAGATATATACATAATGATGACAATTAAAACACTAAATACTGAATACAAGAGCTTAGCTCTTAAATAAGAAGTATCCTCACCGACTAAAAGCACAAGAGATATTTTGTTCGGATGAGTCATGTTGTTCTCGATAGCGAGAGTGGCTCCGATCCCTTCCATGCTAAACACGCAGACTCCTATAAACTCGAAGACTCCTGGCATGGACTTGTAAACGGGCATGTCCAATGGACTTTGGGTGCTAGACTTAACACCGTAGTATACTGTGGCTATAGCGACCGTAACTGGATGAATACAGAAAAATTTAGATGTTTAGGTAGTTAGGTATACTGATCTTGATTCTAATTGAGAATGATCACTACTTTCTAGTTGAGTATAAACACACCTATGTTTATACTCAATTAGAGTATAAACACACCTATGTTTATACTCAATTAGAGTATAAACACACCTATGTTTATACTCAATTAGAGTATAAACACACCTATGTTTATATATGTTTATACTCAACTAGAAAGTAGTGATCAGTATTCTCGAATCAGGTAAAGAGTTATAGGAAGCTTAAGAATATCAGTGACGCTGTGGCAATTTAAGGTACCTACATTGAATAAAGGTATGCGCACACCGACGAAATACCAGGTACATTGTATAAGGGTATGCGCACACCAACGACATGATTGTAGTAAGACAGTTTATTCTACATTACTTTCTACTCTATACCGATAGTTAAACGACAAGTCACGTGACTTTAAAGACGTTTTGTCGTCAGTGTGCGCTCGTACTAAGTTTTGAGTCTTGTACGTTTTATGTATACTCCATTGGTTGTATAGGTATTCACATACATAAAAGTCTTCGATTATAGGATCAACTTTTATGAAGGAACCCTAAAAATTATAAAGGACCTAAAAGGATTTTACTTTTGGATACTATTCATCTGAAGCTATGATACTTTCCATCACAAAACTTACGTATAAAAATATCAGCGACAATAGAAAACGGTGCCAGATACTTCAAAGTTGTGATCATGCAGAGCAGGATGCAAGGTAGCAGCAGCATCAGTACATACACCCTGATGGGTGGGTGACCACCGTCGTCGATGCTGTCAGTGCCGTCCACCAGCTGTTTGATGGCTCGTGCAACCACCACTTGGTAGACGCAGCAAGCACCAAAGAGATCGATTATGACAATAACGTCCACTATGTATCTGGAACACGGATGTAGAAGTTGTGGAAGGCCAAAGAAAAGATGGATGGACTGAGTGAATGATGACATGTGTAAGGAAGGAGCGAGATGACGTCTGATAGAGGAGAGTGGAAGAAGAAGACGTGTTGTATCGATCCCACATAATGTGGGACGAGGGTAGGAAGATGATATGTATCTGGAACATATAGATTAGCTGTCAGTGACCACTGGAACTCTGGAGGCAAAGCCTTAGTCCAGCAAGCTCACACAAGACCACATTACTTATAAAAATGTTTGGTTTTAAAATGTCTCAAAAGTTATGAATGAATTGTAGTTTGAACCCACAATCTAGGTGGCCAGTTTTTGAATATTAAAGTTGTAGGTATTTGTAAAAGAAATCAGTCGATGAGAGTCGCAAGGGACCGGAAAAGCATGATAAAGAGGAGGCCTACACACAGCAGTGGGATGCAACGGGCTGAAATGATGATGATGATTTGTAAAGTATTAAAAATTGGGAAGCCAGCAAGTGATGGTAAAACAAGTTGTGAGAACAACATACTTCGCATACATCATATCATCATACATCTTGTGTAGAATGAAGTCATTGATGTGCCTCTGTTTGGTTTAAAATCCGTTGATATCGGAAAACTGAGTGCTTAGTTAGAGCTTGCATTTTAAAACTCCCTACTCTCGAGCCGAGAGTCGTCTCTCGGATATCCATACAAAAATAAGAGGATATCCGAGAGACGACTTTCGGCTCGAGAGTAGGGAGTTTTAAAATGCAACCTCGGACTAAGCACTCTGACATTGAAACTGGCCTATCTAGAAACTGAAACGCTTCGCTCGCTCAATTGAGAAGTTATAAACTTTGTAGTATGATTGTGGAAGTGTTATAACTCCGTTGATACCTCAAAACCTTCTGTTTTGGCCAATCTCTAAACGGAAACGCTTCGTTCCCTCAATTAAAAAGTTGTTTGTTACAGTCATCATCAGTCCCCTGCTCTTATCCCACGTTACAGTATCTATGATTGAGAAAATCGTATAGAATATCTCTTTATAGTATAGAAATAGGACAGAAACCTGAATGTTTTGCTAAATTTCCTCAATTTCGGGCAGGGTCCCACTGCGAAGCAGCATTCAGCTAGATCAGGGTATGTCATTACAGGAACGTGCACCCTTCCGTACATAACTTGTGCTGAGTTTGCTAGCATCTGTAAAACACGTTGAAGAAACCTCGTCAATAAACGTATTGTAAAGTAACATGTTAAAGAAACCTCGTTATTAAACGTATTGTAAAGTAACACGTTAAAGAAACCTCGTCAATAAACGTATTGTAAAGTAACACGTTAAAGAAACCTCGTCAATAAACGTATTGTAAAGTAATACGTTAATGAAACCTCATCAATAAACGTATTGTAAAGTAACACGTTAAAGAAACCTCGTCAATAAACGTATTGTAAAGTAACACGTTAAAGAAACCTCGTCAATAAACGTATTGTAAAGTAATACGTTAATGAAACCTCATCAATAAACGTATTGTAAAGTAACACGTTAAAGAAACCTCGTCAATAAACGTATTGTAAAGTAATAAACGTATTGTAAAGTAACACAAAAACCTTTTAATAAACGTATTGTAAAGTAACACTTTAAAGAAACCTCGTCAATAAACGTATTGTAAAGTAACACCAAGTAGCTATATGTAGTAGGTTTGACTTGACATTTTGACTTTCTTAGCAGTTTATGGTGTGCGCACACTGACAAAACAAAAGAGAGTTTATTTTACATCATATCTCATAAGTCGTGACATAAAAAGACGTTTTGTCGTCGCTGCGCGCTCTCCCTTAATTTAAAGTATCTGTATCATCAGTGATACCTTTCGAATGTATGAAACGCTAATTGCAAAACTATTTAATTTTTTTTTTGCTACTATTCAGAAATGGTCCCATATAAATTTCACTAATAAAATCTTACTACTTACCTATGCACTTTTTGAGTAATCTTTTAAAGTGAGTTTTCAGTTGGTATTACTTGTCAACAATTTTTTTTTATTTGTAAAAATTAAATTATTATTCCGCTGCCGAGATTCTTACCCACATACAATAAGTGACTGCTACCCCGAGGAACACGTTGAGGACCACAGCTGTCCACAGGCCGCAGTCCTTGTAAGACTCGTGCATGGCCACCACGCCACCGCCGAGGCAGCTCTTAATGAGATGTCCAACAGACTCCACCACACTGAGGATCAAGATCCATCATGGCTCACCAGACAACGCTGCGACTTTAAACGCGTTGTCCAACGTTGGTCAAGAACGTTGGTCAACGCGTTTAAAGTTTCAGCGTTGCGAATGTGAGATCAGTACCCCAAGTACGAGTTTGTGCACACACGGATCGCAAGACGCAATCGCCGAGCGTCACCGGTTTTGTATGGAGATCCAAGCTTCTCAAGAAATCTACTAGAGGAGCTGCTTGGATTTCCATACAAAATCGGTGGCACTCGGTGATTGCGTCTCTGCGATCCGTGTGTGCACAAACTCGTACTTGGGGTACTGGTAGTGGTTCAAATCAATGAGCGCAATAAAACGTCACAACATCATCATCAAAATGAAACTAATAAGGATGTGCGCACACTAACGACAAGACTGCACTAGGACAGTTTATTTTATGTCTATCTCTACCTATAAGTAGTTAAAAGTTAATACATGGTTAAGCTTTTTCGTCGTCGGTGTGCGCTTAACGTCACACATCGTCAAAACGTGACTAAAATTTTTGTCGTTGGTGTGCGCGGAAGTGTGAATGTAGTAGGTATGTGAGCTAACTTAGTAGTCTTCCTCTGTCCTCTAGCCTGTGCAAAGTCATAGTTCTTAGCAGCATCTCCTGTAGCACGGATCTGGAAGCGGGCACCACCGCTGGGCGCTGGGCTGGACTGTTGAATAAGCTATGGTTATAAGTTCCCATTGTGTCACGACAAATCCAAGGCAGCGATCGCGCTAATTTCCTTACTACACACGAAACCGCTCTACATACGTCATAGACATTTTGGGATCACAATAAGCGTGTAGACAAAAACGTTTAACATTTGAAACGTTATTGAGCGGTGGTGCCATATCGAACGAAAAAAGTTGAGCGGTTAGCCGTTTGCAGCGATACGAATTAGCACACGCTACGTACACGTTCCGTTGGTGAACCTTAGCTGCAGCTTATACGAACCGTTTACATGATCGGGACCTAGTGACTCATGGGCTCGACGAGTCGTCCCATTGTGTCACAGCTGGATTTGATATTATATTATTGATAGATATTCTCTAGAAATATGGATTAAAATACTTATGCTTTTCGTAGTTTGCTTCAGTGAGAAGACCCTTTAATTATTTAGCTTTAAATAAGTCGGAGGTTAGATAAAGTATTTCATCATCATCATCATCTACCGCCTGACTTGACCCACTGCTGGGTATAGGCCTCTCTTTGCTCTTTCCATTCCGCACGGTTCTGAGCTGTACCCCAAGTACGAGTTTGTGCACACACGGATCGCAGAGACGCAATCGCCGAGCGCCACCAATTTTGTATGGGATCCAAGCAGCGCCCCTAGCAGATTTCTTGAGAAGCTTGGATTTCCATACAGAATCGGTGGCGCTCGGCGATTGCGTCTCTACGATCCGAGTGTGCACAAACTCGTACTTAGGGCACTGTTCTCACCCATCTGCGGGGCACGGTATTGACGATATCGTCAGTCCACTGTGCTGCTGGGCGCCCGACATTTCTAAAGTAAAGTAATTACTTACCATTAAATAAAATAACCTACGCTAAATATAATAGAAAGTCGTACAAAAATATATCAACCATTTTTCTATAACACAGAATATTGAAATTATGACAGAGAGCAATTATTTTGTTCTGTCAAGTTTTAAATCAAACCTTTTTTGAGAGTATTTGAATAAAATTATAGAATACTTAAATAAAATAAATATTTACGAAAATCTAGCCCAAAACTAAGCAAAAACGGAAACTAGATTGCTGACTGCATTTATTTCATGTTCATCACACAAGCGTTTGTTCTCGGTGGGGATCGAACCCACGACCCATGGAAGGCCGTTACTTAGTTACTACCAACTAAGCGGTGACGCCTATCTATAAATACATACCTTATACTTATGTATTTTGAAAACAATACACAAACAGGTAAGGTATTTGACATCACAAAAATATTTGTTCTTAGAGGAATCGAACCCACGACCTAATGTTTTCAAAGTACATATTTAGGTTATTTTACATCTCAAAAATATAAGCCTTGACTGTGCTGTCCTATCAAATTAGTGGAATTTGTTTAAGTAAATAAAACAATATTATTATATTTACAAACATGTAATCATTTATTTACGACAAAATATCACCTTCCTTATATTAAAGAAGGCACAATGCAAGATAAAACTATTGACAAAAAAGCTATAATTTCCTAAGAATAGTTACACTGCGCGACTTTTTGTCGCGATATTGTCACTGAATTTTCAAGTAGATATAATAGTAGATATATCTTACGTCCTGAGGTTCAACCAATCAGAGACTAGCAAAAAAAAGACTTGTGGGACTCGGGGACTGCCGTGGTAAAGTTATTGCAAAGCATTTTTGCTGGATTACGCATGCGCAGTGTTAGGTTATTTTCGTTATAGAATTTCCGGATTCAGTCTCCACGCTCAAGGCCCGCGATAACTATGCAATAGCTTAAAAATTATCGACATTTTAAATTATATTTTGTCACATTTATTAATTAGAAATCATGATATTTCTATAGTTACCTCCTTTTAATCTGTTTTTTGTAATTATAAGATCCATGAAATAAATTTGACAATTTTATATGTAAGTATACGCGTGTTTGTCGCTACAAAAAGTCGCTACGTGTAAAACCGAAATACAAAACGTGTTTTGTAATTCGGTTGTGTTTTTTAATAAGCTGCTAGGTTGCCGTTTGTTAAAGAAAATGCATTATAATTGCTGGCTAATAAGTCCATAGCTGCAATTTAACCAACAAAATAGTTTCTAAACATTTTATTTATATTGTATTTTGTTTATACAACTTTTGGCAAAACGATAATAGCCCAAGAACAAGGCTAATTATATTTATTGTTTTGATAAGAATTACACAACATTTATATATATTACTTTTTACGCAAGATTTAGATAAGTTATCTGCCATGTCATAGATCAATGTTAAGTTATTGTTAAGTAACTTCTTGTAAACATAAAAAGGCGAATGAAACTATAAAAATCTAATTATTGTAGAAAACTTCCAATCATTATGAAAAAAACTTCTGGGATACGCCAGTTCAGTACATTTTCTGTAAAAATTACATATATTTATTTAATTTACATTCATATTTGCCAAATTAATAAATCATTATGAAAAAAACTTCTGGAATACGCCAGTTCAGTACATTTTCTGTAAAAATTACATATATTTATTTAATTTACATTCATAGTTGCCAAATTAATAAATCATTATGAAAAAACTTCTGGGATGCGCCCGTTCAGTTCATTTTGTTATAAGTTACATATATTTATTTAATTTACATTCATTTGCCAAATTAAAAGCGACAGTTTATTCGACAGGTTCAAATAAAGCAATAAATGAACACTAAATGGAAATAAATGAACATTAAATGAAAACAAATGAACTACAAATCTAATGGTTAAATAAATGTAGTTATTATATTAAAGACGATGTAATACACATTAAGACTAGTAGGTATTTACTACTTTTTAAAATGGAAGATAATGATCTTATTATAATGTACTTGTAAAATACTAAGCACCTTTTGATGGAACTATTATTATTTGTAATAAATTACAGGCACGTCATATTATCCTATAAACTGGTTTATTTTTTATATTTATTACATTTACATTTATTTAGGTTTATGGCAGCACTAATGACTTTCTATTTGACAAACTATTTAAACACAGTGTGTAGAAAGGTCGACCCAAAAAAAATTTATAAAAATCATTTTTCACAATTACAAAAAAAATGAATTTCTGAAATAACATAAAACTAATTAATTAACTAAATGTGTTTCTTAATTACACTTTGGTAATAATTATCTATTTTATAAGCTATTTTAACTGTGAGAAAACATACTACTTATTATAACTAAAACTAAGAAGCAGAAGTGTTTTATAAAATTATAATTATAAATAATATTATATTATGAATCGATCCTCCGTTATTAAGTGAATTAAGCATTTTATTATTTAAGCGTATTCATAAAATTTAAGTTTTAACAAAAAGCTAATTATTCTAATTTTGCATTGATTGTAAGAAATAAGTATTTACAAAAAATGATATTATTATGTACTATGTAGCTGTCTCAATTTATATAAAATATTATAAATAATAAAAAGCTCAAAATGCAAATAGCTTACAAAAAATATTTTTAAATGGATTCTTTTGGAAATTAATATTTAAAAAATGACAAAAATATTGTACATATTTAAGTAACTCTGCACTACAATTCATTAATTATAACTCATTATTTATAACTAAATAAAATAATCATAATTATAATGTTTCTTATAATAATTCTGTACATTTATAATTATAAAAGAAAACTGGAACTGAGACTAAACAAATGTGTACTTTTTCGAAACAAAAAAACTAACATTTTTTTATGACATTTATAAATTTTAACATATTTAAAGTTAAATATATAAAGCCAGTACATTTCTCATTTGTCTCCGATTCGTAGGTACTCGATATAATAATAATAAATTAGTTAAATTAATATTTTTTACAGAAATCGGATCAAAACATAGATTAGTATTGAAGATAGGATAGTTGATGAAGGTCGAATGGAATAAGCGTTGCCGCCAGCACCGTATACTGAAAAAAAATAAATATACAAATAAATTACAAATAAATATACTAATTCATATAAATTTGATAAGATCTGAAAAGTATTTTTGAGTAATTTTTAAAAACGTTATTTCACAAAGAGCAAAGACAAAGAATATTAGTTTTTTAGGTTAGTTATTCACATACAAAGTTTGTTCTTGGTAGGAATCGAACCCACGACAGGATAGATTCATCTAATACCAAATTTTAAACGGAAAGCAATTATCTACTATTTTCTTTAAATAAAACTGTTAGGGAAAAAAACTGTTACATAAAGTCTAAAAATAAACAAAATAAAACCTTACTTGAGGCGTGCTGAATTAACCCAGGTTCAAGTTCTAAAAATAAAAGAAAAAACAAAAATAAAAACATGCAAAATAAAATCAGCAAAATAAAAATAATTGTTAGATAATATTTTTTTCTTTTCTTTAACGTGTAGGTTACAAACAAGCCCCGTTTTACCCTTTGTGTACGGAACCCCAAAAAAACGCTTCAGCATTTCAATATTAGTGGTAGCTGAATTCTTTTTACATTAAGGTAATATATACCTTAAGATATATTACATTATATATCTTAAGGTATATACATATAGGTAATAATAGCTTAAACTAGTAAAAGATATAACAGTTCAGCCGCAATAAAAAAAAAGCATAAAAATTTGAATTTCCCGCTAGAGTGAGAGGTATCACCTTAATGCAAAACTATCATATTAAAGTTTACCATAAGTTGCTTAAATTAAAGTTATTAAATTAGATTTGACCTAAAAGATTAATAAACAATATTTGTATTGATTTAAAATGTTAATAAAATCTAATTACATATAAATCTTACCGATATCTAAAACCACGGGGTCCACGTTGTCGCTCCAACTGTGGTCATTTTTGACCTTAACGATGGCCTCGTATTTGCCGGCTTTGACCTTATCGCGGAGGTCGTAAATTATGTCGTATTTGTGGTGGTGCTCTGAGGGTAGGGGGATGGTAAATTGCTCCCATTCCTGTAAAAATATAGGTATTTAGAACAACCAACATATAATTAAAATAAATTTGTACTGACCAGTTGAACTTGGTACTGATTTGGACCAGTTGAGCTATCTATAAATAGTTTGCAACGGTCTGTAGATAGACAGCCCCCTCTGCAGAGGCTGTCTTACCGAAGAAGAATCGGCTGCCCACGTGGTCCTGGAATGCGTGGGCGTTGCAACACAACGACAAGAAAACCTAAACACCCCTAGGTCACTCCTCCAAGCCTGCGAAGCCCCCAGGAAGCTTCTGTGCGTTTGGGAGGAGTTAGGCTGGCTACACGCGTAGCCAGATCAACCCCCCACGCATAATGGACCACCCTAGCGTCTAAATGCGGAAACGGGAGTCCAACACAATACAATACAATACAACGGTCTGTAGATAGCTCAACTGTTGCTTATGTATTTTATGTACATGTACATTTTGTAAATACTGTAATAGTCGTAAGTTTGTTTGTGAATACCTAAATAAGTGTGATTCTAAAAAAAATACCTATTCATGGACCTACACAACACACTCTAGCCCCAAACTAAGCAAAGCTTGTAGGTACTATAAGAATCTATTGCTGATAGGACTCATGTTTTTGTTCCTTTAAAATCAGTCTTAAGTCTAAATTAGTATTATTTAAACATAATTTTCAACCGATATCAAAAAAGAGCTTCTAAAAAGGAATTCGTTCTCAATTTTGTATAGGCGACAATGAAATTGGTTTACCACTCTAAGGCTGAATATCATTTGCACGTACAAAACATCAAGGGCTATTTTTGCTTGACAGATTAATAACTGCTACGTCAGAATCTCTCAATCTGTAATCCTTAGCGAATAATTATGTTACTGGGAGATGTCATCAAAAGTGGTAAACCAATTTCTTTGTCGCCTATACATAGACGTGTTTGTTACACAATAGCGCGATCTAGGAATCAGCATTGACATCTAGTTAGGAAATTAGAACTATTTTTTTAGTTCCAATTTCACAACTAGATGGCGCTACCACGATTAAAGCTTGTTTATTTTTGTAAAATGTTTAAATATAGTGTTCATTTATGTAATAAAGTATAGAAGAATCTTTCTATGAGAGTAGTAAAAATATTAAAATCTAAAACTCACCCCATCTTCGTTCAGCAACTTGACTTGAGCACTGATCTCTTGTAATGGCAGATGAGAATGGATGGTCCACGCCAACTTTCCACTTTCGGCACCAAGCGACTCGATCACCGGTTTCTGCACCAATTCCACTGATCTGTTGTGCTTCCCGATATCGTTTTGTGCCTGTAAATAATAAATAAATAATAAATATTTACGGAAATTTCACACATTGCATTCTAGTTCCTAACTAAACAAAGCTTAGACAAAAACTAGATTGCTGATAGAATACTCATATAATTTTTTTGTGTAATGACCGTAACTCATTCGTATTATACATACACCCAAATACAGAACAAACTCATCACACAAACATTTGTTCTTGTTGGGGATCGAACCCACGATCGAACACAGCATGTCAGACAGAGCTGTTACCAACTGAGCTTCACTGCGTCTTCAGTTCTATTGACTTGATGTTGTACAACAAAACTAAATAAAAACAACTTTTGAAACTAAGGTTTACAAGAGAAGAGTTATTATTATTAGATTTATTCTTCTTTGTAACCCTTACCTCACGTCTTGTAACCCTTACCTCACGTCTTGTAACCCTTACCTCACGTCTTGTAACCCTTTCCTCACGTCTTGTAACCCTTACCTCACGTCTCGTAACCCTTACCTCACGTCTTGTAACCCTTACCTCACGTCTTGTAACCCTTACCTCACGTCTTGTAACCCTTGCCTCACGACTTGTAACCCTTACCTCACGTCTTGTAACCCTTTCCTCACGTCTTGTAACCCTTTCCTCACGTCTTGTAACCCTTTCCTCACGTCTTGTAACCCTTACCTCATGTCTTGTAATCCTTACCTCACGTCTTGTAATCCTTACCTCACGTCTTGTAACCCTTACCTCACGTCTTGTAACCCTTACCTCACGTCTTGTAACCCTTATCTCACGTCTTGTAACCCTTACCTCACGTCTTGTAACCCTTTCCTCACGTCTTGTAACCCTTACCTCACGTCTTGTAACCCTTACCTCCCGTCTTGTAATCCTTACCTTACGTCTTGTAACCCTTACCTCACGTCTTGTAACCCTTTCCTCACGTCTTGTAACCCTTACCTCACGTCTTGTAACCCTTTCCTCACGTCTTGTAATCCTTACCTCACGTCTTGTAATCCTTACCTCACGTCTTGTAACCCTTACCTCACGACTTGTAACCCTTACCTCACGTCTTGTAACCCTTACCTCACGTCTTGTAACCCTTACCTCACGTCTTGTAACCCTTACCTCACGTCTTGTAACCCTTACCTCACGTCTTGTAACCCTTACCTCACGTCTTGTAACCCTTACCTCACGTCTTGTAACCCTTACCTCACGTCTTGTAACCCTTTCCCAACGTCTTGTAACCCTAACCTCACGTCTTAAAAAACTTACCTCACAAGTGAAGGTTCCAAAGTCGCTGGCAGTAGTAGGGGTGACGGTAAGATTGGAGTGAGGACCATTCGTGGACACGGAGTATTGGTTCGAGGAGTCGGAGATCAGCAGACCGTCTTTGTACCAGTGGATGTGCTGACTGGAAATAATTAAATAAATAAGTAAATAATGCTAGACAATCCACACAACATCATCTAGCCCCAAGCTAAGCAGAGCTTGTGTTATGGGTACTAGAAGACTGACATACTTAATACAATACATTACATAGATAGATATTTTTATTATACATATAAAATACCCAGAACACCCGGGATAAATATTTGCAGATCGTACAAAAATTTATCCCAAGGCGGAAATCGAACCCGCAATCTGCGCGGTGCAGGCGGACCTTCGTCCGCCGTGCCACATCGGTCGTTGATTTTAAGCTTTTATTAACATTTTTTATGGTCTAAAAATTACCCAGCGGTAGGTAGGTACACTTTTTAGTTAAACAATTTTGTTAAAAAATTTTATTTGTTAAAAATTGTGTGGATCATATGAAAAAAACGTTAGAATCCAGGTCTAGTTTCTTGCCAGTTCTTCTAGACTCTGGGCGCGACGAACTGGCGCCTAGAATCATCTAGTATGTAAGACGTTTCAAAGTGATCCTTGTGATTTTATTGAATAAATGAATTTGAAGTTTGAAGTTGAAGTTTGAAGTTGATGTTTTATTCACAAACAAACTTACGACTATTACAGTATTTACAAAAAGTACATATTTATAAAACACATAAGAAACAGTTGAGCTATCTACAGACCGTTGCAAACGATCTATAGATAGTTCAACTGATCGAAATCAGTAACAAATTCAATTTGAATCTGTTAAATGACTTACTTATCATCTTTCTCGAAACGAGCCGAGCATTGAAGCACTGCCTCTACATTGATGGCCGAGTTAACTACGGTCTTGTGGAGATGGACTCGGGGCTTGCCTGGAAATTATAAAGATAAAATAAGAAAAAAAAAGGAAAAAACACCACAGCGTTGCGACTGAACTTGTATAAAAGTATAACATTTGAAACTACCAAGGTTTTGAACATAGTTTTCATTATAAACGGGATATTTACCATGATTTGTGAGTTTGATTATTTCCCGATATTTTGGCACAGTTGTATAAAAGTATTTGACAGGCGTCACAGTTCATTTGGTAGTAGCTCTGACTTCTATGTGGGTCGTGGATTCGATTCCCACCCGGTACAAATGTTTGTGTGATGAATAATATTTGTTCTGTGTCTGGGTGTTACTATGTATTCCATATACATATTTACAAATAAATTAAGTATTCTATCAGCAGTCTAGTTCCCATAGTACGAGCTTTGCTTAGTTTGGGACTAGTGTGTGATGTGTAGGATGTCAATGAATATTTATATGCTATTGCATAGCTTCTATCGCGGGCCTTGAGCGTGGAGACCGAATCCAGAAATTCAGTAACGATAATAACCTAACACTGCGCATGCGTAATCCAGCAAAAAATGCTATGCAATAGCTTTACCGCGGCAGTCCCCGAGTGCCACACGTCTTTTTTTTTACATTAGCTTGTAAAGCTGTTAACCATGTCAAAGTCAAAGTCAAAGTCAAAGTCAAAGTCAAAGTCAAAGTCAAAGTCAAAGTCAAAGTCAAAGTCAAAGTCAAAGTCAAAGTCAAAGTCAAAGTCAAAGTCAAAGTCAAAGTCAAAGTCAAAAATTACTTTATTCAGTAAAATCACAAGGATCATTTAGAATCGTCTTACATACTAAGTGATTCTAGGTGCCAGTTCCACGCGACCAGAGCCTAGAAGATAATAATATTCCATAAATAACCTCAAAAACTCCATAAAATTGAACTTACCAGCAACAGATATCCTAAGCTCCGCCTGTGTGTTTCCAACGCTGTTGAACGCGTAACAATAGTACTTTCCAGAATGTTCCTTCTTAATGTTCCGTACGTAGACGCTGTTCATAGAAAACTCGCCGTCCTTTTCACCCAGCAGGTGATTCTGTAAGATAAAAAGAGATGGGTAGAAAGTTATTTTCCTTCAGTGATTTTGTGAAAAAGAGATGGAGCTATTTTCTGCTAGTGATTCTGTAAGGTAGAATGAGATAGATAGATAAGAAGTAATTCTTTCTTCAGTGATTCTGTTGTAAGATAGAAGGAGAGGGCTTGATAAATCTGGAGAGATAGGAGTCGTATCTCCTTCTAAAAGGGAAGATCTTCCACGCCGTGCGACCTTTGTCTCGGGGTCGCTCGGATAGTAATCGGTTCTATTACTTATGTTCAAACTCCGTGATAACTTCGTTTGCGCGATCTAGGATTTTTTTCTGTCATCTGTTGGTCTGTTGCGTAGACTACGATGTAGTTCATCATGAAGCGATATAGATGGCGATACAAATCTATTGTCTTTTTGATCTTATGTACTTTATTCAGAAACATGCCTAGAATCTGGATCATGTGGAGTCGTTTTATTTCCTGTTTTATTTAATCCTATTAATATTATAAACGCGAAAGTTTTTATGTTTTTCGACTTGAACTTATGGACTTGAAAAGTTTGGACAGGGAACTAGATTTAAGTTATATTTTCTTTATTTTCTTTTGTGTTTAATGTAAATATGAATGTTTTTTGCTAGCTTAGCTAGCTTTTGCTATAGTTGTAACTAGTTGTAAGCCGTGAATCATGCGCGTGTTTCTCTGTTCCTCTCTCTCATAGAAAACAAGCCAGATTCATAACTTCGTTCCATCCGGGTGTCTCTTGACACCTCTTAAGTTTTTCTATTATATTTGATAGATACCAATCCCCACCAATCCCTCTCCTGGGCGTCCAGATCTTCCTTCCAACACCTCTTCGGCCGAATTCTCTTCCACCGGGAAATTCGAATTCCCGATGGACGAGATCCGAATTCTCTTCCACCGGGATAGGTGGAAGGCTTTGGGGGAGACCTTTGCCCAGCAGTGGGATAGTATAGGTTAAAAAAAAAAATGGTAGCACTCCGGGAGTGCCGGCAGAAGTGAAAACTTCAATATTAACGTTGTGTTTTCACTTTTAAGTTTTCACTTCAAAAATATAACCACAGTCGTGATTGTGTCATGTCATTGTGTCACATTCGCGCAAGCGCGAATGTGACACAACGACGAAGACAACGAAGACACACTGACACAGACACATTCGCGCAAGCGCGAATGTGTCTGTGTCATTGTGATTGTGTCATGTCGTTGTGTCACATTCGCGCAAGCGCGAATGTGACACAACGACGAAGCCAACGAAGACACAGACACATTCGCGCAAGCGCGAATGTGTCTGTGTCTTCGTTGGCTTCGTCGTCATCGTCACGTCACGTCATGTCGCCACGTCATCGTCACGTCATGTCGCCACAACACTATTTAATTGTTTGAGTCATACGTCGCGTGACCGCAAGTGTGTTCTTTTGTCGTCTCTTGTTTTACGAGCAATGTATAAAAATTAAATAAGATCTTACGCTTTTTCGACGTCACGTGACCCTGACGCGAGTTTGAAAGTTTTTACCCACCCAGCGCCGCTAAAGAAGTTTTCACTTCAAAAATGATAGATAGACTTACAGCGTCGTCTTCGTTGGTGCGAGACCAGACGATCTGCGGTGGTGGCCTGCCGTTGACGTCACAAGTCAGCATCAAGTCGGCGCCTTCGATAATGTTGCCGTTATTAGTGGCTGTGAACCCTGGAACGAGATAGATCATGCGATATATAAATAATGCTGGAAAATCCACACAACATCATCATAGCCTCAAGCTAGAAGACTGACATACTTAATACAATTATTGTATTAAGTATGTCAGTCTTCTAGTACCCATAACACAAACTCTGCTTAGCTTGGGGCTAGATGATGATGTGTGGATTGTCCAGCATTATTTATTTAAGTATTTATTTAATTTAACAGATTAATTATGAGGCTAAATCAAAAATTTAACTTCGCCATCTCCATAGTGGGATTGTGGCATTGACCCTCAAACAATGTCCCACCTATTGACCTGTCCGCTGTGCTCAGTACCCCAAGTACGAGTTTGTGCACACACGGATCACAGAGACGCAATCGCCGAGCGCCACCGATTTTGTATGGAGATCCAAGCTTCTCAAGAAATCTTGCTAGGGGCGCTGCTTGCTTGGATCTCCATACAAAATCGGTGGCGCGCGGCGATTGCGTCTCTACGATCCGTGTGTGCACTAACTCGTACTTGGGGTACTGGAACCTGTGACTTGTATGCTGCCACAGAAAACGCTAAGATGGCTAAGTTCTGGATACTTACTGGTGATGACAGGAGACTCCAGCACTATGAGGGTGTGTTCCACCTGCACGGGGCCGGCCTCCGTGTCCTGCACCAGCTCGCAACGGTACACATCTCCATCTGAGGGCTCCACCTCTCTGATCACCAGGTCTTTGGAGTCGTCTTGACCGCTGGAAAGTACAGAAGGGTTTGTCAAAGTCAATATTACTTTATTCAGTAAAATCACAAGGATCATTTAGAATCGTCTTACATACTAGGTGATTCTAGGTGCCAGTTCCACACGACCAGAGCCTAGAAGAACGGGCAAGAAACTTACGGCCTGGTTCCTACCGTTTTTTTATATGATCCTTCTAATATATTACCGTAAAGTCATACCTTTCAGTAACACTGTTACACATTGGGAAAAAAAAATCCGTTGAGTGAGACTGTGTTACCAGAATACCAATTTATTAATCTAATATTCAAATTTTATTATTTATTTATTTATAACTAGTGCCTGTGACTTTGTCTTGCAATTGTTTTATTTTTGTCAATAATATTCTAATAATGAATAAACTACATGAACATTTTACACATCACACTCTAGTCCCAAACTAAGCAATGCTTGTACTCTGGGAACCAGAACTAATATTTATGTTCATCACATAAACATTTGCTCGGGGTGGGAATCGAACCCACGACCTACAGCATGGAAGGCAGAGCTAATACCAACTGAGCTGTGACTCCTTGTATTATTAGCAATCTGGTTCCCATAGTAAGCTTTGCTTATTTTGGCACTAGAGCGCGATGTGTGTAATTTCCATGAATTTATATTTATTTATAAAAATGAGAAAATACATACGTGGAAAATCGGTCATTCTTCAGAAGTGTGATACTGCCAATAAAGATCAATGTGTTGTTTTTAAACCACTGCACCACCGTGTCATCTGAAAACAGTCATACAAATATATAAGCTGAGGTATTTTTCAATCGATGATAAGTGAAAACATAATTTCTAAACTTCAATTGCATTTATTCAATAAAATCACAAGGATCACTTTGAAACGTCTTACATACTAGATGATTCTAAGCGCCAGTTCGTCGCGACCAGAGTCTAGAAGAACTGGCAAGAAACTAGACCTGGATTCTAGCGTTTTTTTATATGATCCTTCTTACAATTGTTTAATAAAGAAGTCTAAAGTGCTCTACGTTCATCATCATCATTTCAGTCTGTTGGCACTCTCTGAGTGGCCTCTTTATTATGCTATTCTCTCATACTACACAAATCAAAATCCGGTGTAGTATTTGCGACGGTTTTGCCATACAGAGGTTTTTAAAATGTCAAAAATATTTTATATTTTTCGTCTATTAAATATTCACATCCTTTCATACAATATGATCTGTCGTCACTACATAGATTTGTTTATATATGTGCTTTTACATTTAACCCGGAAATCAGAAATATTTTATTGTACATAAAAGATCTTAATAGTAAATAAATAGTACCAGAGACTAGTATAAACAATAGACTGCCAATCTCATACAAAAAAACGTGACTCGGAAAAAGGTGAAATTCCGCGGGTTATACCCAGATTATTCCCAGATTTTTTTTATGAGGTTGGCAGTCTTCTTGTATAAACTAGTCTCTGATAGTACCTACCTACAAGTTTATAGGTAGGTACATTTTGTCCAGTCCGGACGTACAATAAGAAGGTAATAAACAAGTTAAGTACCCTACCGAATAATGATTTAGTGAATGTATTTTATATTTATATTCTAGGATATATTACAACTAAAATATCTGATTCATTCTTCTACAAATTGATTGACAACTGGTACATCCGATGGCGCCAAAAACAGGCGGAAGTTCCGGCTAACTGTTCAATTATTATTCAAATTGTAGTTTATGTGAGTGCATTGTCTTTATTGAAATAGAAATAGAAAATATTAAAACATGGGCTATGTTTTATTGCAGGGGTCACCAATTAGTTTCGCTCGGGGTCCATTTTGAGAAATGAAATGAAAGCCGCGGTCCACACATGTCATAAAAAAAATTTATTGAACAAAGGTAATTACGGAAATTACAAAGATATTATTATTTAAGTACTTACAGGTCAATGAGAAAAGTGTCATTTTTTATTGTTGTTTTATCTGACTGAGGTTTTAAGTGGAATTGGTGCAAACTATTGACATTACTTGTTACTTCGACCGGAATTTTTCGAATCAACGTCAACAAAAATACTGCGTGGGATATATTTTTCGGTCCGCATACTATTTGGTGACCCCTGTTTTATTGCTATGAATAACTCGGGTTCTGAGATAGGTACAGCTTGACCCAAAAGTAGCTATGCGCTACAAGGATCATAAAATGGTGGTGAACTGTACCTCTACCATGAGTTGTCACAGTAAAATCGCCTGAATTTATTACACTAAATATTAGTATTACGAATTTTAGTACCCAACTATCCGCTAGAGGCGCTGTACAAATCTTCATACATTTTTTTAACTAAAGACCTAGCGACGAGTAGGTATAGATTGTAAAAACTCATGGTAGAGCTACTGGTGACAAATATTTTGGTAGGATAGGATATAAGGATAAGTAGGTAGGATGGGAATAAGTATAGGAAGTAGGATAGAAGGATATTATTAAGATACTTACTGTGAGGATCTACATTGCACTCCAGCCTGACATCTTTGCCCTTTGTGATCTCATATTTCGTCGGGTGAGTAGTTATAGTAGCTTGGATCACTGGCGCATCCTTAACTTCTGAAATACACAAAATTAAAATCATCTTTATTGAAATCAAAAACCTATATCATACTTTTATACTAATATTATAAAGTAGTAAAGTTTGACGGTCTATCTTATAAAAAGTTAGCGCAGACTTGGAGTATTGATTACCATACATAATGATGACATGAAGTCAACGCTAACTTTTTATAAGATAGGGGGTAAGTGTTGGTTAAATTGTAAGGGGTAATCTCGGGATCTACTGAACCGATTTTAAAAATTCTTTCACCAATTAAAGAAAGCCACATTATTGCTGAGTGTCATAGGTTATACCTAAGAAACCGAAAATACCTTATGCCCATCGAAGTGGGCACGGGTCAGCTAGTACTAGATAAAATACTCATAAACACATAACGCTATAGGTACAGTTTTAAACTGATTTTTTAGAATGCTACGCGTCGAAAGACATACGTCACAGCTTAGTTGGTAGTAGCTGTCTTATATTCTGTGGGTCGTGGGTTCGATTCCCAGAGCAAATGTTTGTGTGATGGACATATATATTTGTTCTGTGTCTGGGTGTTACTATGTATTATATGTTTGTATGTCTGTATTTACAAAAAAAATATAAAAAGATTCTATTAATCAAATTCCTATATTACCAGCTGTGCTTTGTTTGGGACTAGAGCGTGATGTGTGAAATATCCCTGAATATAGTTTTTTATTGATAAGTATAAATAATATTTCTACCTACACGTCACTTTTCTGGTTTATATTGATGGCGGTATATCAATAGTTTTACAGTTTGAAGTACTTACCATCAAAATCATCATTCTGTGGTCCTTCGTCATCGATGGCTTCGTCATTGGCAAAGGTGTAGTCATCATTTGCATCTCTCCTTTTCATAGAATGACGGGCTTCTGAAACAATCAAAATATATGTTTAATACTAATGACAAAATTTTGTAGCTTTATTAAAGTTTTACGGACTATCTTATGGAAAGTTAGCGCAGACTTGAAGTATTGATTACCATACGTATTGAAGACATAAAGTCATCGGTAACTTTTTATAAGATAGGAGGTTAATGTCTAAGTAAGTAGTATGGCAAAAAACTTATTTTTGGCCCATACTGTTAATTTTCGTTAATATTCCGTAATCAACTCCCTCAAAGGTTTACTGAAAGAAACCTCGTTTTATGCCTTAAGCTCACATATCTGTTATCTCTATAATATGTACATAAATATAAACAACATAACGTAACGCAATAACATTAGCTATCTATTAAGAGAATTACGCCTCTCTACTCTTTAAAGCCAAGATTTGTAACCTGTCCACCGTATACCATTGTCCACCATACATTCAGTACACTGCAATCGGCATACACCATGTTGGGCCTAATTCTATGGGTGAACAGAAACCAAACCCAGTATCAATGGTTTGCATGTTGTCTTGTTCCTGTCAATGGTGCGTAGGACTCTATTATAGAGGTATTTATGGAATTTGTAGGGTTGGGCCCTTTGATGTTTACCGCGAGCTAAGTTCAGACTAGACCATACACTAGCACGCCCCAGCTTCGCACGGGTAACCTGAGGAGTTTTTTACGTTACATTACATGATTTAAGGTTGAAATTATCACATTTATGTACATACATATTTCCAATATTTTAAAATAAAATGAATAAAAATTTTGTGAATTTATTTATTTACTTTTTTTCCAATAAGATTGAATAATCTATTTATAAAGCTGACTATCCAACACAAAATCAAAACAAATGTATTCACGCAAACAATAACTATTTCCTAGAAATTACCTCGCAACAGAGCCTACTTTGTACCCAATCGTTGATGCAATAATACAGCATAGGTAGTACATGCACGATTTTCGACGTTACTGCGAATACTAATGAGATTAGAGAGACAGTATGGTTCCATTATGAATGGGGAATTTCACTGAGGAAATTATAGATTTTGTTGTAGTAGGACTGTAAAATAACTATGTAGGCATATGAGACAATCTGCGACAGCTACAGCTGATAAACACTGGATGAGAAGACACGAAGACCGGGCCCAGGAGAGACCTACGTCCAGCAGTGGACTGATATAGGTTGATGATGATGATGAGACTTAACACTTGTCTTCAGAATGATAAGCTCAATGTCAGCTGCTACGGTCTCAATAGACATTTAGTAAGGTAATTAAATTTGTTTGTTACGTGTAGATAAAATCACATATGTTTTTGATTTATATCAAACCCACGACCCACAGGGTGAAAGGCAGAACTAAGAAAAGCTATAGGTACCTACCAGTAAAATGTATGCAATTCACGACTAAATATCCCAACTCCTTTGTATACAGTATGATACCAATTAGACTCAGGAAGTGTATACAGGGTGATTACTAGAACCAGGACATATCAATTGTAGTAATTAACAGACAAACAGTGGGTCAGACTAGTAGATCATTCGTCACACTGACAGCTGGGACCTACTATAGTCTAACAAATAATGTGCGAACTTTTGACACACTCAGTTCAAATCATCAAATTAAAAAAAAACTTGATAAATGGCTATTTTTTGATAAAACATAGTATTTGTATTTTTAATGATTTTCTGATGTTATGTTGAGTTTTGGTGTCTAATTTTGGAGATTTAACTAACAATACTTGAGGTCGTATCATATAAAAACCATTGAAATAATAGTGTAGGTATTATGCGATATCGAGAATGATCTAACTCGTTTCCTATATACCTAGGTTTAGAAAAGAAAATTCTCCACAATTTTCTCTTTCAAACAAAAGACAGCCGACTTGACGATTGACTGACTTGACTGATATATGTTTAAATAAACACTTGACACTTGCAGAATTGGCTATGAAGCCACATAAAAAACAAGAAGAACTCTTGATTAGAAAATTGAACTCTCTTTTCTAAAAACAAGGCTCAAAGGCCCTAGCACAAATAAATAAATAAATATGACAATCGCTTACGTATCGAAACGGTAGCACAATCACGTTTGCATTCTAGTCACACTGCGCGGTGACGCTGCGGCAGCCGTCGGCAGCTGAGCGTCAACGCGTAGTGTTTCTCGAATACACTACCGTTTCGATACATTTATTCGTGCTAGGGTCTCAGAACTTGAGCTTTATAGATATTTTCTACCACTTTCACATAATAAAATATCCCTTCTCATTCGTCACTGTAAATGACTATTTTTAAAAGAGTCTATCCATCACATAGTATAAATATCTTGACGTATAATCATTCCACTGAGTGCTACTTATAGTCTCAAGTGCACCCTTTTGATTTATTTTTATATTTATTATTTGCTCGCATGATTCATAGGCAGCTGTTTCAATAACTTTATATTATTGTGAGACATTTTCTACTGTATTTCAGCTTTGACTGAATGAATGAATGAAATACTTCACTTTGGAACTAAGTAATTAGAGAATAAGCAGACTCAAGAAAAAGTTTGTACTTGGTTTTGATTACCAAGAGTTATTATTTTATGTGCGAAGGAAACAAAGTCAAAAGCAAAAGTCAAAATTACTTTATTCAATAAAATCACATGGATCATTTAGAATCGTCTTACATACTAGGTGATTCTAGGTGCCAGTTCCACGCGACCAGTAGCTCTACCATGAGTTTTGCATGAGTTATGCACCGACTCGCACTTGGGGTACTGATCGGGTCCTGTTCATCACTATCGCCATCCACCACAACATCGGGGATGCTAGAACACTGCTGCCACTAACCCAAAGTCCTTCTCCGTTACTTTAAGGAGTTGTGCTGGCTGGGGTGAGGTTAGCAGGGAGACAATGCACAATACATCCCATTGCGGGACGTCAGTGCAGATCTCATTACAGTTAGAATTAGAATTAGACTCGAACCTACAACCTTTGAATCGGAAATCATCAATAGCTTCGACAGAAATTAGATCACGCTTAGTATTATTGATGGTGTATAGTCACGACACCACTTAATCAAAGCTAATTTGATTTTACGGCGCAACATCGGGTGGTCATTTCCGATCAATTTTCTGATACGTTTTTGGGTCAGCTGTATCGCCATTTTTATTATTTACGAGTTAATTTTGTTGGCTATAAATCATTTCGAAATTATAGTATTTTCTAACTTTGATAATGCTTTTATTAACCGACTTCAAACCGAGAGTTCTCAATTCGACAGTTATTTTACTTATTTTATTGTATAATCTTAACTTATTGAATTGTTCATGATTATTTATTAGACCAGAGGATGAATTTAATTATTCTCTTTTATATTTGAAAACTTCTTCCATCTGAATTTGATCGTGTTTTGATCAACATTTTTTGAGACATTTTTCACAATCTATAGATCCTTTGCTATATAGCTCAACTGTTTCTTATGTATTTTATAAATGTCATTGTGTAACATGTTATTAACTGTAATAGTCGTAAATTTATCTATATTTAATAATACTTACCAATGATTTTAATTATAATTTTACATGTTCATTAAAGAAGGGTTTTTTAACAAAGTCAGAGTCAAAACTGCTTTATTCAGTAAAATCACAAGGATCATTTAGAATCGCCCATTCCCATGTGTAAGTGTAACCCATTCTATTGTTGTGTTGTTTTTAAAAATTCTCAACCTTTTATATTTCTAGGTTGATCTCTGACACCCATTTTATTATTTAACCTCTGCATTCCTTCACGCCCTCAGGGTCAATTTGACCCTACAAACGACGCTTTTAGGGTTCCGTGGCCAAAGGATAAATAGGGATCTCATTACTGAGACCTCACTGTCCGTCTGTCAGAAGGCTGCATCTCATGACCCGTTATAGAAAGAGAGTTACAATTTCTGTTACCTACCTTATACCTACCTATTAAAAAGAGTATAAACTATAGAAAGTATAAACTATATTTAAGGAGGCTCTCATACAAAAAGGTGTTTATTCGACAGCCGTCACAGCTTAGTTGGTAGTAGCTCTGCCTTCCATGTGGGTTGTGGGTTCGATTCCCCCCCAGAGCAATTTTGTGTATGTAATTAATTATTCTATCAGCAGTCTAGTTCCCATAGTACTTACAATGAATTAATGAATGAAGTATAAATTTTGACTACTATGCTTCTGTACTATCAAATCGAAATTTAATAATTAAATGATTTTTACAACGTTAATATGATTTTAATGATGTTTTCTTTTTAAGTTGTCTGGTTTGGGGATTAAGGCTAATATCTATTAAAGCTTAGTCTTAATCATAATAAAAAAAAGATTTCTATGTTTCTTCTGTAAGTCTCTTAAACATGAATTTAAGCTCGTGTTTGGGACCGTTATTCAAATCATAAAAACATATAAACTTACGACTATACAGTATTTACAAAATGTACACAGGCATATAAAATACACAAGAAACAGTTGAGCTATCTAGGTACAGACCATTGCAAACATATTATAACAAAGAATAAAATTTTAATAAATGAGACCTACAATTTCATTCCAAAGCATGGTAGACATCCTTATCCATCAGAATGATTAGAAAATGATTTAAGTTATTGAGTCGAACAGGATTTGAACCTGCGACTTTCCCCTTGAAACGAAATGTTTTATTTGACACAACTTTCAGTGCTAAAACTAACTAGCCTATACAATAACAATATATAGTTGCTTGTAGTGCGTGTCTTTTGATACGAGATTGAGACTTTCTAGTCTTTTTGATGTTCGCTCTGTAGGTACCTCTACTAGTCCAGTCAAAATAGACTAAAATTATGACTTCAGTTTGCATTAATTCCCAACAAGCTGGATTTTTGTGCAGGCCTTGAATACGGCATTACAAATGATATGTCAAAAGTCCCCATCGATCCCGCTTGTGCGTTGTTTTTTATTCGAGGTCAAAGGTCATAAATTTGCATTTTTTGCGTATATCTCTGAAACAACGAAAGCTATTGAAAAGTGGTTCAGGCAAAGTTTGTATATCGTAAAATTGTCTACAAAAATACCTCAACACTTTTCTTCTACAAAGCATCGCTTTCGAGATATAGTGACTTTAGACCGCAGGAAAATCCACTAAAATGCTGCGTTTTTTTCATTTCAGCCCTTTTTTTCTGCTTCATTGCCATAGAACGAACAGTATTTCTTGAAACAAAAAGACGATTCATTACCCTGGAGAAGGACTAACCCATCGAACCCATCTCACCCCTTTCAGTAAATTTGAAGAAATACTGTTTTTTCTGTGGCAATGAAGCAGATAAAACGGCTGAAATGAAAAAAACGCACCATCTTCGACGATTTTCCTGCGGTCTAAAGTCACTATATCTCGAAAACGATGCTTTGTAGAAGAAAAGTGTTGAGGTATTTTTGTAGACAATTTTACGATGTACAAACTTTGCCTGAATCACTTTTCAATAGCTTTCGTTGTTTCAGAGATATACGCAAAAAATGCAAATTTATGACCTTTGACCTCGAATAAAAAACAACGCACAAGCGGGATCGACGGGGACTTTTGACATATCATTTGTAATGACGTATTCAAGGCCTGTACAAAAATCCAGCTTGTTGGGAATTAATGCAAACTGGAATGTCTATTTTGACTGGACTATACCGTGAGTTGTCACAGTAAAATCGCCTGACTTTACTACAGTAGTTACGTCAATATTAGTATTACGAATTTTAGTACCCAACTATCCGCTAGAGGCGCTGTACAAATCTTCATACATTTTTTTAACTACAGACGCTAGCGAGTATAGTATATACAGTATAGTAAAAACTCATGAAAAAATCAGTTTAAAAAGTCTAGAGGAAAAGATTAAATAGAGTAATGTATTGACTATTATTCTACTTCTTACGATTATAGTCGTAATAATAGTCAAATAGTATCAGATTATATTCTACAGTACCTAGAAAGACTAGAGAAGAAGTAGACAGTAATCTAGACTTACTAGTTCTAGTTGAAACGGATGATCTCATACTCCGAATCGCAATTAGGTCATGGACATTGAACGGCCTTTTTCATTTGCTAAATTAAAACGCTGTGATGAGTTCCAACAAAAATACTTTAATATTATCCCCTTCCCTCTGGACCTCGGCAACGAGTAGACGTGTAACCCCGAGTTTATTTTGCTATAAATAAATTATTAATTGATAAAATACGAAAACTATTGAACACAAAAAAATAGGGCACCAGAAACTGTGAGGAGTGATCTGTGCGCGCACGCACACAACGAATACAATCTACCTACCTGCACACGAAGACTGACTCCATCTTACTGCTGTGTGAGTTTTCATTCACTTAAATACGCTGCCTCCGCGCCCGCGCGTCCCGCATCGACCTGGGCGATCGTCACTTCGTTTATCCATGTGTGCGTAAGACCCGTTTTACGCCCTCACGCTTACCGCTTTGCTTTGCTGGAAGCCTAGTACTTTTGCTCACTTATACTTGCGCTCACGATCCTCGGGACCGCCCCTCCGCGCCCCTCCTGCCCGCATAATTTCATACTTTCAACTACTCTACACCGTCTTGCGCATCTGTAATCCTGGTCTTCTAATCAACAACTTTAGTAAGAAATACTAAAAAATGCCGCTAAGTCGCACTCCGCCGTCAACAACATCGCCTACTATAGATACTAAGGCGCCGATTCCAGTGAGTATTCCAGTGCTTCAACATAGTTTATCGGAACCTAGCCTAATAGTTGAACAAGTGGAATTTGCGACTCCGAAAGGTAGTACGCCTATCCTGAGTTTTAGAAACACTAAACGCAGGCGCTTGGAGTGTGATGATGAAACAATGACCTCATTCATGGCAGACATGAAACAGATGATGACTAACTTTCAAAAAGAACAGAGTGAGAAATATGAGAAGTTGTTTGCGGTCGTTGATGACTTTCGGTCGGCAGTTGATTTCTTGCTCGGAAAGAACGAATCGCTTCAGGAGCAGGTGAATAAGCTGGAAGCTGAGAAAAAGGAAAGTCTGCAGTACATTAAATCACTGGAAGGCAGGCTGGATGGCTTTGAATGCAGTACCAGATCTACCTGCCTGGAGGTGAGAAACCTTCCAACGCCCCCAAATGAGACGAAGCTATCTCTTGTAGATGCTATCATCAACGTAGGCAAAGCCCTGCAGGTACAGATACAGCCTCATGAGGTTAAGGACGTCTTTAGGATCCGCACTAAAGACCCGGCACAAAAGACAGTAATTGTTGATCTCACCAGCGTGATTCTAAAAGAAAAGATCATTGCGAGGTTCAGAAAGACCAGCAGAGAGAACAATAGACTTACCACTGAAAAATTGAGAATCTCTGGACCTGTGAAACCTATATTTATCTCTGAGAACTTGCCTGCCAAGGCTAAGAAACTGTTCTACCAGGCCCGCGAGTTCGCTAAAGAGAACGATTACAAATTCTGCTGGGTATCAAATGGTAAAATATTTCTACGTAAGCGAGATGGTGGAGCTCTGATTCGGATTAGTACCGAATCTGACCTTACAAAACCAACTGACATGAAGTGACTATATTTGGTTTTCTACATTTCATCTGTCTGTGCCTCTTGCGCCATTTTTTGTTTTGTATTTAGTTTAAGAATCTTCTGTAATTATAACACTGTGAAATTAATACACCCTACACACTCCCAAAACCACTTCACATACACACACCCTTTACACACACCTCTTACACACGCACATTTCCCACACACCACGTTTACGTTTACCTTTAACATATACATTGTATTAAATTTAGATTTTCTTAGTCCTTTGTCTCCTGTTCCATTGTTCGATTTTAGCACTAATAATGGATGATTTAGTAACCATAGCAAGTGATATCGAAAACATTTCTCTCTCGGATTCACTCATGTGTTCACCCGAAAGTGCATCCCTGTATCTGAGTTCTATAAACTCCCTCAAACTGCTACATTTAAATATTAGAAGTATAAATTGTAATTTTGATGCTCTCCTGATATTGATTAATAGAATAAATTTGGATCTAGATATTATAATACTTTCTGAATGCTGGTTAAGCAAATGCCCTCGTCTCCCTACTATTCCCGGATTTAACTCTCATGCATCTGATCACAAAACTCAGAACGAAGGCGTTGTGGCCTTCGTTAGAGATAACTTGGCCTGCAAATGTGTTGCTCCACTAATAGTTGACTCTAACTCTCTGCTATTAAAATTTGACAAAGGAATCGCAGTTGTAGCTATATACCGTTCTCCATCCTATAAAAATATTGATGGTTTTTTGAATAGTCTTGATAGTGTTCTGTCAGAATTAAACTCCTTTTCTACTATTATACTTGTCGGCGACATTAATATCAACATCGTCCCAAACTCTGGAGACTCTAACTCTGATGAATACCTAAACTTGGTATCTTCGCATGCAATGCTGCCTGCACATGTATTACCCACTCGTATCAATAGCTGCCTAGATCACACCATTTTAAAGTCTCCCTACTCTGCCGTAACTATGGTACTGGATTCCTTTGTGACTGATCATGCCCCTGTTCTATCTTTTATTAATCTAGTAGCCCAACGCAATTCCCCTAAAAAAACAATGATAAAACTAGATATGAATGCAATTATTAAGGAAATTGAAACAACCGACTTTTCTTCAGTTTTGCTGTCAGAAAATCCAAACGTGGCTGCCCAAACTTTAGTTAATTTACTTACCTGCATAATACAAAAACACAGCCACAATAAAACTATGCCGAGTAAAAAACGCATACTTAAGCCCTGGATTACCCCTGGTCTCCTGAGGTGCATTCGACACAGGGATCGTCTCTACAAACAATTTCATAGAGACATAGACAATCAAACCCTCAAACTTACATTTACTCGCTATCGTAATTACTGTAATAATCTTTTAAAAAAAGTTAAACGCGATTATGAACGTAATGAGCTTCTGAAAGCCAAAAATAATCCGAAAGCTACGTGGAACATTATAAAAAAAATGGCTAACCTAAATCGTAAACAATCATCTCTAGAAGAACTTTTACAGATATATCCTATCAATGAAGTTAACAGCTTCTTTGCGAATGTGGGAAAAGATTTGGCCTCTAAAATTAAAACTCCTCCAACTCCTTTCATGGCCTCTGAAACGTGCTTGCTTCCTGACTCCATGGTACTATTACCTACTGACAATAGTGAAGTCGACAATATTATTATAATGCTTAAAAATAAATGTGCTGTGGGTTGGGACGGCATTCCGACTTCAGTAATTAAAAACACTAAGCACGTTCTTACTCCTATACTTACTCACTTATTTAATCTATCTATATCAGAAGGCATTTTTCCTTTGGTGTTCAAAAAAGCTCTCATACATCCAATTTACAAAGGAGGAGACAGAGACAGCGTAAACAACTATCGCCCAATTTCTGTGCTTAGCGTGTTGTCAAAAGTATTTGAAAAGATCCTGAATAAGCGGCTTGTTAAATTTTTAACGGACAAAAATGTTCTATCTGAACAGCAGTATGGTTTTAGAAGCTCCAAATCTACCGAAGACGCTGTTATTGAACTCACTTCCTCAATTGTCAAAAATTTTGATAAAAAACTAAAAACTATTGGTATATTTCTTGATTTATCAAAAGCGTTCGATACTGTCTCTGTCCCTATCCTATTAGAAAAGCTTCGTAATATTGGTGTTAGAGGCCACGTTAACAACTTGTTCAAAAGCTACCTATGTGATCGCCGTCAGATGGTTGTTGTTGGCAATGAGTCTAGTGAGGAGGAAGTGATCACTTTTGGAGTCCCACAGGGAAGTGTTCTTGGGCCTACTCTCTTTCTTGTTTATATAAACGATCTGTGCAACCTATCACTCCCCAACTGCAGTATTTTTACCTATGCCGATGATACTGCTCTTCTTGTAAGCGGCCGTACTTGGGTTGAGACGACTCGAAACGCACAACTTGCCTTTAACTCTACTGTAAAGTGGCTCTCTCAAAACTTACTCACCCTAAATATTTCAAAAACTAAATTTATTACTTTTTCTCCAACACTCAGAACCCAACCGACCTCATTACCTTCTCTTTTTGCCCACACATGTGAATTTTCTATGGGACCATGCTATTGCACAAATCTGGAGCGCGTACATTCTATAAAGTATTTAGGTATCTTGCTTGATAGACATATATCATGGACTCCTCATATTGAATGCACTGTCTCAAAAGTTAGGAAACTGATGTTCATATTTAAGACTTTGCGAAATAGTGCAGATCTTCAATGCCTCAAAATGATCTATTACGCCCTTGCTCAATCGGTCTTGTCATATTGCATCACGGCTTGGGGAGGGTCTGCCAAGACTCACATGCTAAGGCTTGAAAGAGCACAGAGAGCCGTTCTGAAGGTCATGACTTCCAACCCTAGACGTTTTCCAACAGTAACACTCTATTCGATCTGTGACGTTTTAACTGTGCGCCAATTGTTTATCCAATTAACAATCTTACGTAAGCACTCGCAAATCATTTTCGACCCTACAATACTCACAGACAAACGTCGTACGGACAAAGTTTGCAAAATTGAGCCTCGCCGTACATCAGTGGCCGCTAGGAACTTTTTCTATCTAAGCTCCTCCTTATACAATAAAGTTAATAAAGAAATACAAGTATATCCCCTACCACTCCATAAATGTAAACGTAAATGCCTAACATGGCTTCGATCCCTTTCCTATGAGGAAACAGAAAGCCTTATACTCACACTTACTTGATAGAACTATGCTTACATCCTACTTACTAAATACTATTGTTTTTAAATAAATTTGCCTCTCCTCATTCAAACCGTCACCCACACTCTCTCAAACACACCCCACAGACTCACACAATAGAAAGTCTCTTCTCTATAACCAGTCTCCTATGAGACTGGCGTACCAGAAGAACCTTACTTTCTTACATTTACAACAGTCACACTAACACTCACCCTCACATACTCCCTCCCCCCCCACACATACACACCCCCCCACACTCATACACACCTCCCCTCACCCTCTCTCACTCTCCATTACACTTAGGTGGGTTTCTCCTGTGATACCCAGACTCTTAAGAGACTGGCGTGGATCAGGTAAACCCACAAACTCACTCCACACTCACCCTCACATACATACACCCTGACATACTAATACATAATAAAGCGTTATACACCCTCTTATACACATACTTTACAACATATTGCTTATTTTTCTTTTACGACGCACAGTGTAATAATAATGTTTGTATTATTTTTATAAGTTTTAGCATAAATCATACTCTTTTCTGTATAAATTAAATTCCTAGCTTTCATGGAACATTATCCCTGTTCTATTCTGGAGGAGGGCGCTGACTCTGCTACTCAGTTTTATAACTTTTGCAGTTGTCAACGTTTTCACCTTGTTTCGTGTACCTTTGTTTCTGTTCCAAATAAAACATTTTGAATTTGAATTTTGAATTTGAATTTGATATTTTTTGTTGCAATCGTTTTGAATGAATGAATAACGCTTTATTGTACACACAAATTACACCAACAAAATACGAGAAGAACAATAGTTTGAACATAAATGCACAATGGGCTCGCTATCGCTCAATAGCGATCTCTTCCAGGCAATCGTTTCATCATCGTTTTGGAGCTTGATATAAACTAAACCGTCGTTATTTTCGTAAAGGAATATCTATTGCAGATAGCCATAAGCCAAATCAAATAAAAGAAATCCTACAAATATTAATTATAAATGCAAAAGTTTGTATGGATGGATGTATGTTTGTAACTCTTTAACGCAAAACTACTGAATGGATTTCAATGAAACTTTGCAATGTAGTTTATACATCAGAATAACACATAGGCTATAATTTATAAAGATATTGTGCGATCTGTCAAAATTATAACAATAGCAAAGCGAAGTCGCGGGCAGCAACTAGTTGGTGATAAAGGTAGACTGTTTTGCATTGTGAGAAGGTTTTGAATGCTTTAATGAAATTACTTTATTGAATACTAAACCAAACAAAAAAGTGAAAAACACAAAAAACAAATGTACAATGGGCGTTCTTATTGCTAAAAGCCATCTCTTGAATACAACCTTTAGGTAGAGAAGCATCAGAAGTACGGAAGATTAGTTGGAAGAGTACAAAACATTATTTTGTAAGTAATTATAACATAACCAATATTTATAAATTACAACATAACAAACACACTATTATTTTGAATATAGTTTCATTTGAATTCAACTTACACTAAATATAATGTTACATCACAAAGCACATTGTCATGTAACTTAATCCATCGCCAGCCTAATTAAAGTAACCGAAAAGTTAAATTTAAATTTTCGACGCCCCCCATCAATCTAAGTCGCTGCATGAATAGAACTTTATAAATCTGTTGCAGACTAATAAGAATAAAACAATACAATCGTATTCTGACCTCTCATCCCGCAAAGAACACGACCAAAATAAAGAACGTAACAGATCTAACAACACTGGTCGTCAGAAATATGACCATTCAACCCTGAACCCTAAGGATATTTCCAGTTAATGAGCTGTGAACGAAGATGACAGTTCAATTTGAAGTGGTCGTTGAAAATGCCGGTTCATTTGAGATGCTAATAAAATATGGACTTAGTTTTTTGGAATTATATCTTCCGACATCGGATATCTAATAAGGAAATCTAAAATGTTTGATGACAATCAAAAGGACCGTCACTCTAAATTATTTTTGTGAACTTGATAGTCAATAAAGTCCCTCCTTATTTCAAACAATATTATTTTGACTATTATGTAACCAGATAAAATTATTAAGTTTATACACATCGCTTCTATTGCCAGTAACTTATTATTCTCTAGTTTAATTAATTATTTATAATTTTAGAATCCTGTTGATAAAATGAATCACGTCCTTTTTAATGATAACTATCTTATAAGTAAACAAGATCATAATATTCGAAACTATCACGGTTTTGAACATAGTTTTTTATATATAAACGGGATATTTACCGTGATCATGGCGCATGCTGTGCCGAAATATCGGTAAATAATCAAACTCACAAATCATGATAAATATCCCGTTTATAAAGAAAACTATATTATACAAGATCAGATATATGACGATTTAAAATAAGTAAACCGATGGATGAAAATAAATCTATAGGCTACTATACCAACAAACTCTACAAGGCATCAAGTACAAAAGAACAAAGACAAAGAGGACGTAGACAAGGGCGAAAGCTAGTTAATAAACAAAGGTACATTAAAAAACAACGTGTCTCTAACATGAAAGGTTAAAAATAATGCTTTGTTTACACTTAGGTAATAAAAACACGATCGTAATTAGCTTAAATTAGAAGTCTAGACACATTAATTTACGATGAGACACTATTATAGGGAGACTAATAAATATAAGTCCCCAAACGTACAAAAACGAACATAAATAATTATCCAGACCTCATTAATTTAACAGCAGAGTATATTCATAGGGCAAATTTTAATATACACTATATTAATTACTGTAGGTTTGTAATAATAATAAGGCTTTTAATATAATATGAAATAAACAAAACCAAAACATATTAATTGTCAATTCTTACAAAACTATCTACTTATCAAACAAAGCAGAGGTCGAAAGAAACGAGATTACTTTAAAACCCATTTTTAGTACTATTAAGCTCAAAAAAGTAAAACGTAAATAAATACTTACCAATACTTACGTATAAGAAACTACAAACATAATAGGTAGTTGTAAAATTAAACAATTTACGCAGATATAAACTTAAGAATAAGATAACGAAAAGACTAAAACGTAGTAGTTAAATGAAACAATTTCTCAAAATAGCTGGAAACACAAATAACTTAAAGAAGGGATACTAAAGAGCTTGGAGAACATAACTTATACAAATAAGACAGTTACATTTATGCGGCTAGGATAATAACCACTGTCCAAACTAGTGATGTACCAAATATTAACCAAGCTTAACGTACGGTGAAAGCCAAAAAAACGTGAAGGACGGTAAAACATGATTGACAGGCGTCACAGCTCGTCAGTAGTTCTGCCTTCCATGCTGAGGGTCGTATATTCATGGACATTCGACACATCACACTCTAGTCCAAAATTAAGCAAAGCTTGTATGGGAACTAAACTGCTGATAGATTTATATACATTTTTTTTTGGAAATACGTACATAAATAGTATACATAGACACCCAAACCAAAACAAATATTTATGTTCATCACACAAATATTTGCTCTGGGTGGGAATCGAACCCAAGAGTTTTTGTTATGGTTTGTGATGCAATCACAGGCACATACATTAGTATATTGTTGTACAAACGGGTAAGTGCTAAACAAAGTGCTACTAACTTAATATTTACTAAAACTAAACTTATACATGTATGACTGATAGGAGTTGATAAGACAAGACAAGTAGTCGGACAGTCTAACACATCTCTAGTACATAAAGGGTCGTTTCCTGCTCAAAAGTTACTGACCGCACTCTATTTATAAACCAGGTTCAAGCGCTACACTTGCATAATAAGTGTCTGTACATCTCGGCTTAAAAGTTCCGACTTTAGAAAGGCTTTCGACTGCACATTAAAGGTAATGTACAATCTAATTGAAGTTTATGAGGACTTCTAGAGGATTGTTCGATCGTAAAATGAAAATGATTTAACTAAAAAAGTGATGGCCAGTAATAAATGTTATTTTATAATTATTTTTGTTGTTTGCTAAACGGGGGTACCTCAGGGGTTAAAGTTCGAGCGCATTCTATTAATAATATATGTTTATGTCTGTATGTTTGGTTATCAATAAAACTATTATATAGCTTTTACCTATAAATAGACTTTTTATCTCTGAAAATAAACAAAAATATAAATAAATAAATGATGAAACGATGACTGAGTTGCGTAAGCTAGTGCTAATTACTACAATGTAATATGAAGGCTGATCATTAAAATTGTTGGCTTTTGCTATATAACCTATTTGCTTTACAAGCTTGCAACTACACTCGAGAGCAATGAATCCCGGTCACTTAAAGAATGTTAAAAATCTCGGAAACTAAAAATGATAGGTTAATGCAATAAATTGTATTTAATAGACAATGTAATACTCCTTAAATGAAAGTAAAAAAAATATGAGTCACCATACATTTTATTAACACAAAATTACATAAAGAAGAAAACTGCTGATCTCTCCTTAAAACAAAAATAGGAAACATGAAATTTTTGAACTTTATTACGATTTTCTTGAATTTTAATACTTCGTATTGCCTCCTCGTGCTTCCATTACTGCGTTTACGCGGTTTGGCATGCTGTACACCAAGTTCCTTATACGATTTTGGGGAATATTCTCCCATTCCTCTGTGAGAGCAATTTTGAGCTCACGAAGCGTGATTGGGGGAGGGTTTCGTTGTTTTACGCATCTGCCTAGCTCGTCCCAAGCATGCTCGATCGGGTTGATATCCGGGCTGCGCGCTGGCCACTCCATACGAGTAATGTTCATCTCTTGAAGGTAGTCATTCACAATCCTACCTGTATGAGGTCGGGCATTGTCATGCATAAATATAGCATCCTCACCTAAATTGACCATAAATGGACCAACGTGATCATTGAGGATTTCTTCCACATATCTTACGCTAGTTAAAGAGCCGTTTTCTATGATCACCAGCTCTGTGCGACTTTCAGAAGAAATTCCGGCCCACACAAGTACAGACCCACCACCGTAGGCTACTTTTTCTTCGATGCATGCTTGCTTGAATCTTTCCCCTGGTCTTCGATACACTCTGTGTCTTCCATCGTGCTTGTAGAGCATAAATTTTGATTCGTCGGAGAACATAACTTTTGACCAATCTTCAATACTCCAATTTACGTGGCTCTGGGCATATCTTAGTCTCGAAATACGATGCCCACGCTCCAGTTTAGGGCCGTTTGCAGGTCTAAGGGGTTTTAAGTTAGATTCAGCAAGCCGACGTCTTACTGTCCATGCACTTGGGTTACTTCCTCCGAGGCGTCGAAACTGATTGGTGAGTTCAGTTCCTGTGAGAAAGCGATTTCGAAGCATGGTGTTCACCAAGTATCGGTCTTCTCGTGCTGTGGTACACCTGGTTCTGCCCGTTCCTGGTCTGCGTAGGTTAGAACCAGTTTCTTCGTAACGTCGGAGAACTCTTTGTACTGTTGACAGCGACACACCGACAGTCCTGGCTGTATCGCGCTGACTCCGGCCGGTTTCCAGCATTGTAAGTATTCTGGTGCATTCTTCAGGCGTAAGCGACATAATTTCAGCTTGAATAATGAATATAGAGCACTATCAACATGGTTTATGTACCCACATAAATGACAGATTACAAACAAAAGCAAAACCAAATGCTGTAATTTCGTAGTTCCATCTTCGAAAGTGGCCCTTTTTCAAATTTGATTTTTTATGATATAACTTTACAATAACTAAGAAGTTTTAATACCTTCATTTAAGGAGTATTACATTGTCTATTAAATACAATTTATTGCATTAACCTAGCATTTTTAGTTTCCGAGATTTTTAGGATTCTTTAAGTGACCCGGATTCATTGCTCTCGAGTGTATTAACGTTGGTTGTTTGGTCACCGTCTATACAGATCTGTCGACCAACTATTGCATTAAAAAGCCAAATGCGCGTTCATTTTTGAAATTGTTTATCTCTACCCTTCTTATAGATATTGCATGGAAAGAGCCTCCTCGTGGCGCACACCGGTAACAGCTAGGCACGGTAAAGCAGTGTCTAGTCTGGCTAATCTTTCCAACACGATGCTACAACAAAATACAGTTGTAGCATCGACACGATAAGAAGAAGAAAGATATTTTTGGCCTAACCTCATTGTTTTCAGTTTAGCTATCGAGGTGGCTTGCCACAGTCAGTCAGCTCAAATGTTTCTAGTGTTAGCAGATAGCTCAACTTTTTAGTGTAGGTATTGTATAAGTACAAATAGTTTTATTATTTAATTTGTATTGCGAATGTATTTAATCAAAAGACAAGAGTATCTCAAGGGTGTGTACCTATCTAGACCAATTAAAACTTCTTTACTCTTCGATATTTATGTGCAAAAATTGTTTTTATCCTTTAGAGAGTAAAGTAATAAATAAAAAAAGACGTGTGGCACTCGGGGACTGCTGCGGTAAAGCTATTGCATAGCATTGTTTGCTGGACTACGCATGCGCAGTGTTAGGTTATTTTCGTTACGGAATTTCTGAATTCGGTCTCCCCGCTCAAGGCCCGCGATAGAAGCTATGCAATAGCTTAAAAAGTTTTAAAAATTATTTGTTGAAGCTGAAAATATTTCACTCATCTTGCATCTGACGCAATCCAGATTGCACCAATCATTTGGCAACCTTAACCCAAATAAATGTCTGAAACTGGAACTGGTAGACGATATAATACGTATTGTTTCTCTCATAGATTTTTTTTTGGCTGACGTCTTTATTATTTTGTTTTGACGTTGGTACAAGTTAAAGATTTTTTTATTTTTTTTTATTTTTTTACAAGTTGTAGGCAAGCGTTTGACCGCGATCTCACCTGATGTTAAGTGACGATGCGGTCTACGATGTAGCACACTTGCCTAGAAGATACCCATTCACTCGTCTCTTAAAAATATCCAAATTATAGGACTCAGGAAACACAGACGCCGGCAACGAGTTCCACTCTTTGGCTGACCGCATTATAAAAGTAGAAGCAAAACGCTTGGTGCGGGCAGGTGGAATGTCAACCATGAATGGATGTCTCATCTCCGATCGTCTGGTAGTCCGATATACTTTATTATTTATATTGTTTCACTAAGTACTTTTTGAAAATCTGTCAAATTAATGTTTTTTTGTTAAACTAGAGATTTGTATCATTTTCCAGTGCATCAATTGAAGATCATTAGCTCTACCATGAGTTTTTACAATCTATACTCGCTAGCGTCTGTAGTTAAAAAATGTATGAAGATTTGTACAGCGACTCTAGCGGATAGTTGGGTACTATTATTACTAATATTTACGTACCTACTTTAGTAAAGTCAGGCGATTTTACTGTGACAACTCATGGTAGAGGTACATGGATCAAGGAAAATCAGTTGTTACGTTAAGTAAAAACCAAGAAGTTTTAATCATTCGCTAGACATCAATTCTTTTACCAAAACATAACAGGTGTAAAACATCAAACTAAATATAAAAAAATATTTTCATAACGCACGTAACTTACAATTCTTTACAGTTTACACTATACTAGTAACATAAACAATGTTTGTTCTTGACACCATTGGTGCATTTTCAACTGATTTCAAAAAAGGAGGTTCTCAATTAGACTGTTGTGTTTTTTGCGATTACTCGAATTGTGAACAAATTTAGAAGACTGTACCTCTACCATGAGTTGTCACAGTAAAATCGCCTGACTTTACTACAGTAGTTACGTCAATATTAGTATTACGAATTTTAGTACCCAACTATCCGCTAGAGGCTGTACAAATCTTCATACATTTTTTTAACTACAGACGCTAGCGAGTATAGTATATATAGTACAGTAAAAACTCATGGTAGAGCTACTGAGCACGAATAAATGTGACAATCGTAAACGTAACCTATTTAAGACACACTGCGCGCTAACGCTCCAACGTTCGACAGTAAAGCCGATGTTGACGCGCAATGTATCTCAAATACACTGTTTTAAAAACGTTTAAAAATGGTTTCACTTTCTTTATTCATTTCTCTAAAATATTTATTGTAAAATATGACATACACAAGACAGAAATAGTTGACATGTACAAAAGCGGGCTAAACCCTAAGAAGAGTTCTCTTCCAGCAAACAAAGTCAAAGTCAAAGTCAAAATTCATTCAGTCAGTAAAATCACAAGGATCATTTAGAATCGTCTTACATACTAGGTGATTCTAGATGCCAGTTCCACGGACCAGAGCCTAGAAGAACGGGCAAGAAACTTACGGCCTGGTTCCTACCGTTTTTTTATATGATCCTTCTTACAAAAAATTACTATTAAACTAAATTAAGTACTGAAGTTCCAGTGCGAACTTTTGGTGCTTTCACTACTATAACACTACCATCTAATTAGATGAGTAATTAACATTGTATATAGCTCTATGTAAGTTTCAGTGTGACGCGGACACTTTCCACTTAGGACTTAAATAAACAATTTTATAACCTACTTAATGAATGACATCATGCTTACAGTCACCAGCTTTTACTGTGGCACATAATTTCATCATCATCATTCCCCTGCCCTTATCCCGCGTTAAGTGGGGTTGGCACAACATGTCTTTTGTGGCACATAATTTAAATATTTAATTGTACTTTTTACGACTTTAAATGGAATAAATTGCTTTTTACTTTATACGGATCGATGTTGTACACAAACTTGGTAAAAAAAATTATGTGTGCAAAAGAAATAAATGCTTCTTTAAAGGTGAAACTTTCATTTAGTATTTTAATTGTTAAAAGTGGGCCCAGGTATATTCCGCATATTTCACGTTCCCAAAATTAAAATAAAATCCAAAATAATAATTGAGTTCCAACATTCCTATTACAGAGGAAACAAAAATTATATTAAACTTAATATCTATACTTATAATAAAACTGTAGAGAGGTCAATTCTGTACATGAAATATATTAAAAAAAAAACTATCAGGGGGTGATTAGTAATCGATACTGATGCCAAAAATGCAATCAGTAAAATTTTTGTCTGTCTGTCTGTCTGTCTGTCTGTCTGTCTGTATGTTCCTTATAGAAACAAAAACTACTCGACGGATTTTAACGAAACTTGGTACAATTATTCTTTATACTCCTGGGCAGGTTATAGGATACTTTTCATCACGCTACGATCAATAGGAGCAGAGTAGTGAAGGAAAATGTTGGGGAAAACGGGAGAAGTTACTCCATTTTTTCCGTCGCGTGTGCAGCCTTAATGGTTAAAGTTACATAGAAATCATGTATGACGGAAATATTCTACATAAAATTGTCTAAAAAATATCTCGCTACAGCAAATGTCTATCTTTTATGGTTGACTCACAATAACACGTGTAACTTCTGATAGCTTAGCAGTTCGGATCATTCTGATTATATTTGTTTACTAAGAGTAAATACGTTTATAATACTCCCACCCATCCCTAATTTAAAAAAGTTAACATGATTACCTATTCAATAAAAAAAGAATCATAGAAATCGGTGTAGAAACACCAAACTTATACATGAAATAAGCCATCGCGCCGTCGCACGTGAATACTCAAATCGAGTAAAGTTTGAAATTTGTTGTGTTTACCACTAGATGGCACTACTGTGCACGAAACCTAGATCGCGCTATCGTTGCGTTTTGGCAATGTGTTATAAGTCGGTCGGTATTTAGCAATAGTTTCGTTAAATTGAGTTATCTTGATGAGTTATTTAGGGTTGCGTACCCGATTACCGCTTTAACGTCTAATAAATATATAAAAACAAAATGTTAAATAATCAAGGGGGCGCTCATAGTCTCATACAAAAACATAATATACTTAGATAGTTTGTTTTGAATAATATTTTATAAAAAATATATTTAAACTTAATCTACTTATATCTACTAATATTATAAAGAGGTAAAGTTTGTGTCTTTGTTAAATTGTACCTAAGTGGTAATCTTGGGATCTACTGAACCGATTTTAAAAATTATTTCACCAATAGAAAGTAACATTATTGCTGAGTGTCATCTATAGGTTATATAAAAAACCAAAAAATAAAAAGGCTTTTACGTGGTACATAGTCCGTTTTGCAAAGTGAATCGGAGAAAAAACGGTCGAATGAAAGCGTTTCTTACGAACGCTGCCTATGAAAGATATATTTTTGTGTCCTAGAGAGCTTGGTAATGCCTACAAAAAGTCAACGACAGCATATATTATACACTTTTAAATTTAATAAAAATTATTCCCAACGAAGTGGGCACGTATCAGCTAGTTGCTAATAAAAGTTCTGTAAAATCGTGCCATAGAAACATCCGGTAAAAAAAAAAAAAAAAAAATAATAAACATCATGTACTGTATTAACTAAGTAGCATAGTAAATGTTAATTATTCTGTGACTTACTAAGAAGTAATTTGAGGGTGTGATATTATTTAGTTTTGTTGATATTGTACCTACTCATACGAGATGACTCACCTTGGTATTTCCCGAGATAAATAATCGTGGTAGATTTAAGATTTCCTCAAAGAGTAATATAATAACATTTTGAAAATATTTAGAAAGAGTGAGAAAATATTACAATAATATAACGTTATATTAGTTAAAAAAAAATATTTGATAAGAAATATTAAATTACTTACGTATAAAAATATATCTTACAAAGATCGGCGAATATTATAAATAATAATCGTCTTATATTAAATTTTATATTACGCACGTAATACATTCACATATTGAGCACGCGGTGACGCTGCAACGTTCGGCGGTCGATCTGCAACGCGTAGTGTAACTCGAATACGACACTGCAGATACGTTTACAATTGCTGGAAACTGCAACACAGTTTATACTACAGTAGTTTCCAGTGTTCGTTAAAAATTTGTAACAAATGTTTAGTTCACCAATAAAAAAATCATTTCAAATTTCATTTTATTTCAATTGTCAAATTTATTTGTGCTCAGTTCCAAAGGCATTTTCATTATGTTTTGCACCACCATTCCAGGTCAGTAGGTATGTAGGTACATTAAACATCTATAAAGATTTATATGCCTCGATAAAAACGTTTACCTATTCACGTAGTTAGTTGCAAACGGAATACAAATTAAACAAAAAGTCTGCAATAAAGCTCCTTGACAACCGACGCGACTAAACGCGCCATAATCACGCATCGCTAAGTTCTTATGAGCGGTGAAGCCAATGCATTGGCACAGTTTTTTTATTTATATAGGTTATATAAATAGGGCATTTAATAATCTGATGTATGATTTACCAAACAAGAAAAGAAACATCAAAATCAGTTTACTATTGGCGGAGTTATCGCATTACATACATAATGAAATATAAGTAGGTACTTACACCCAATGTTTTTGGTGGAAATCAAATCCGATTTCTATCGATCGACCCACAGCATGGCAAACGACAGTTATTATTATACCCACTAAAATATAACACCTGTCAAATTACTTTTTATTCATTATAGGTAATCACAAAGATTCACCTTGAAACGTCAATTATATATAATTAATATACTATTATTTACAGCTTACATACTTATTATTTATATTATTTACAGAGAATAGCGGCGACTTAGCAGCGTATTTTGTTACGCGATATTTTGATTGAAAACCCAAAACCATTTGCGTCGGTTTGGACACAGCTTTAAGTGCATTTCTAATGTAGGAAGCGTATGTTTCTGTGAAACCAATTCGGGTCAGTTTATTTTAATGCCTGTCTGTAACCATTAACTGCTGGCTAGAATATTAATTGGATCCTCAAAATTAGTTCTAGTAAATATTAAGACACGAAAAACCTACAAAGAAATAAAATAAATAATGCTGGACAATCCACACATCATCTAATCCCAAGCTAAGCAGAGCTTGTGTTATGGGTACTAGAAGACTGACATACTTGAGTATACCTAAATTCAGTGTTGAAACTAAGCGTGTGCGTTGAGACCTTTTTAATTAATTAGTGTGTTTCTGACATGACACAAGAAAAGGAAGGCCTATGCCCACCAGTGGGCAAAATCTTGCTGTGGATGATGATGAAGTTAAATTGACACACTAGAAACTTGAGTATTTAATTGTAATTATTTGTTAGTAGGATCATACAAAAGAACGTATGTAAGTATCTCGATAATTATTTTAAAACACCAATATTTATTACAATACATCAAGTCTCAACAAGACAAGTGTTAGCAATAAATCTTAAGAGAGTTATGTGAATACCGAAAACGTGACTCATTTCAAACATTTTCAAACTCTAAGCATGCCCGCACATTTACAACATGATGAGATAAGGTAGCGCGCACACTAACTATAAAACTGCAGTTAGCCAGTTTATAAATATAATGACAGGCGTTACAGCTCAGTTGGTAGCTCTGCCTTCTATGCTGTGGGTCGTGGGTTCGATACCCACCGAGAGCAAAATATAACAAACATTGATGTTCAGTGTTCACATAGTATTGTTACGATGTATTATATGTATTTACAAAAAAAATATAAGTGTTCGTCACATCGATTTAGTTCCCCTAGCACAGAGTGTGATGTGTGAAATGTCCATAAACATTGAAAGTTTTATACAAAATTATGTTGTATCGTGTGAAAAATAATTACTTAGTTAATTATAAGGGTTAGGTTGCATTAGATCATCTATTATAGTACATAGATTATCTAATGCAATAAAACTTATTAAAAAAACAAACATTAAAATAAATGCATAAAAATGAGTCATTCTTGGATTGTGGTTATAAAATTTTCCTTTTGTCTAGTATTTTTCTAGAATTACTATAAATGCGACGTAATATTATGACGTCATCAATACAAGGACATATTAGCGCCATCTAGTCACAAACTAAAATTAATGAGCACAAAATCTAGTTTATTTCTTTTCCATAAAATTGTTAATAAGATTGTTTTTTGTTTTTTTGTAAGTAATGTAACACTAGGCTTAGTTTTGTAACTATATTTAATTTACTATTGTAACCTGTTAAATTGGAACACATTTCTTTCTTAAGGAGGAGGGCGTCGCTACTTGCGACACAGTATTTTACTTCTGCAAGTAACATCGTTTTTATGTTTTTATTTATATTGTTTTTTTGTTCCCAAATAAATATTTTTGATTTGATTTGATTTGACTTTGAACTATGTTAAGTTTGTTCTACGACAGAAAGCATTTTTTTGTATACATACTTAGAATACATCATGATCATCATAATTTATTATAGGCATTACATAGTATAGGTCTCCTGTTTATTATGTCATTATTTTATGTAAAATACATAGTAAAAAATATTTAATTCATCACACATTTGGTGGGGATTGAACCCACGACCACAGCATGGAAGGCAGAGCTACTACTAACCGAGCTGTGACGCCTGTCGACTTGTACAATGGATTTTGCAAAAGCAACAAAAAGCTCATAATACAGCATTCTCGTAAATAGTTCACATAAAAAAAAACATAAAGGAAGGTGCGACAGAATTACTAAACAGTAAATTATCTTTTATCCCCTTATTCATAAACGCTGACCCAGTGGCCTTATTATAAGACGGCAGACAGACGACATAGGCCATTAATGGCGCCCCTCTGGGAAAGTGACTGAAGTCTAGGTGACCTAACTATCTAAGTGGGAAGTTAGGTTAGAGTGACCACACTTTGTCAAGGGTAATTTTTTACTTTTTTTCTTGGACACTAACCGTGTTCTCATCGCGAACTAAGAAAAAAATTATAAAGGTCAGCTCAGTTGGTAGTTCTGCCTTCCATGCTGTGAGTCGTGGGTTCGATTCCTATCCAAACGTTTGTGTGATTAACACTGATGTGTTTTAATATATATTCTATATCTTTACACAAAACAAATGTTTATAAGTACATACTACTTTTTTGTTAGAAAGCGAATATAAATAAATATTCACGGACATTTCACACATCATATTTTAGCCCCAAACTAAGCAAAGCTTGTAATATCCTAAACTTTTTTAATATTATGGTCACAATAGTACTCCCTGAAGCTTTGAAAAAAAGTGGGTCATGTATACAACCTTGTTGTACTTAGTGACGTCACTATGACGCACTTAAATACATAGCTTAATGAGTTTGCTAAGTAATTGACATCTGTGAAAGTTTTAAGTAAAATGTCACTTATTTTTATGATGACTAGGATCATTTTCTAATAATTGTCTGGAAGGTAATGTGATTTTTTTGTAGAGTGCAATTATTTAGTTTTTATAGACTTTAAGGTATTTTAGGGATTTGCATACATTATATGAATTACAGTTCTTTTTATATAAGTAGGTATTGATTTTGGACCAATTTTATTACTTATGTTATTATTTATTCACAAACAAACTTACGACTGTTACAGTAATTACATGTACATAGGCATATAAAACACATATGAAACTGTTGAGTTATCTACAGACCGTTGCAAACGATCTATAGATAGTTCAACTGATGTTAAAATAAAGACAATATATAAATGTAAATAAATAATACTAAACGTTGCTTTGGTATATCTCTTACCACCTTGGTTTGCCTTTTGGCAGAAGTTACCTGTAACAATAATAAAGGTATAATTAGTTAAAGTTTCAAAATAAATAAAAAAGAATAGAATACCTTATTTCAGTACTTTACTTAATGCTAGAACATATAAAAAGGTACAATCACTTAATGCTAATATACTGAAAATGGTAATCACTCAGCTTGTGTTGGTGTAGAATCATTGGGCTCTACACCAGCGCTGGTTTTTAGTGATAGCAGAATATAAATATCAGATCAATAGAAAAATTCTAAACAATAAAAGTTTTCGTCTTTGATACATACGAAGTGATAATAATAATTTAAGATAAATAAAAATTATTATTTAAAACTCCTATTAACGTTTATAATTTACATACAAGTTCAGCTTAAATATTTTACTTTTATTTTTAATAAAAAAATATTACTCTATAAATTATAGATTATCAATACATATTATTTGTTATTTATTTTGTAAATACTGTATAGTCGTAAGTTTGTTTGTGAATAAAGTTCCTAGTGCTAAAAAAAAAATACATATTTAGATAATATTTTGTTAATTTAAAAACAACAAAGTCTATGCATTCGATTTGATCATTTTAAAAAGAAAATAAACTACACTGCATATACCATAGACATAATATATAGTATATCATACTAAAGTACATATCTTTAGGGATAAACTATTCAAAATAATTCACAAACAACTATTTCTTTCCATATTAAGGTACAATCGTAAAACCACCAGACCGGGCACCATAAATCAGTCTAGATTTCAGACTAAATTAAGGTCTAAGACTAGGTGCTACATCGTAGACCGCATCGTCACTTAACATCAGGTGAGATAGCGGTCAAACGCTTGCCTATAACTTGTAAAAAAAAAAAAAAAAAAAAAAAGGTCATGTCCCATGACTCAAGTCTAGCCCTTTTACAGACATGTACAGACTTTCAATTCAAATGGACAGGTTTAAATGTTTTCTCCTAATTATAATATAAATAAATATTTACGGACATTTCACACATGACACTCTAGTCCTAAACTAAGCAAAGCTTACTATGGGAACTAGATTACTGATAGAATACTTTTTTGTAAATAAATACATAGAAACATCCAGACACAGAACAAATATTTAAGTTCATCACACAAACATTTGCTCTTGGTGAGAATCGATGCCACGACCCACAGTCTGAAAGAGATCGCTTTTAGCGATAAGGCCGCCAATTGTACTTATAAGTTCTGTGTAATATTTTTTTTTCCTGCATTGTATTTTTCTTATTTGTGTGTACAATAAAGTTTTTATCTATCTATCAATATGGAAGGCAGAGCTACTAACAACTGAGCTGTGACGCCTGTCACTATACTAAGACATTTTTTAAGAAAAAGAACGGAAATCTAAACTATTCTGTGAGCAAACAAATATTCTTACTTCCTCAATTTACATTTAATTCATAGTTTTGTATGCATGAGTCACGATCATCATTTACTTTGCAAATACCTTCAGATATATATTAATTAGAAATCAGTACGTGTACGTAAACATCAATTTTCTATTGGAAATCAATAAATCACGTAATTTAATTAAACATTTAATGTTTATTTAAGTTTCTAATTTATGACTTGACTTTTATGTTTGTTATTTGCATTTTACAAGGGTTTATTTATAATGATATTTTTTATATCAATAAATTTATTTATAATTAATAAAATATTAAGTGATTTCATTTCAATAATATTTATTAGTTTAACTACATATATTTAATATATGTTTTTTAACCGACGATTTTTACATTAATAGATGAACATTATTAATTAATTATTACCTATATTATTTCTATTATTAATTTTTCGAATAAGTATTGTATATATTAATTCTAGTAAAAAAAGTTCATGGTATAAAAATTTATGACTCAAAAATTAATTTAGTGTTTTTCCAAAACCAGTTGATAAAAAGGTTTTTTTCTTAAAGTATGACGTTGTAAATATTTTTATATGTATGAATGACTAATAACACCACAATCAAGATGACAGATTTCTTCAATCAAACCTCGTTGACAGACCTCAGTACAATCAAGTCTAATGTGCTTGATGCATTTGAATCAAGCAATAAGTTCAAGCCTAAAGCGTGACTTGTTGGATTTTGGTCTAAGAAATACTTTTTTATATACAATTTTTTAAACCGATTGAAATGCTGTATTACTGATTTTAAAAATCGGAGATTAGATTATAGATTGTATGTTATTTATGTATTTACTTTAGATTTTAATGACTTGTTTGCGGCGTTTAGGCAAGCGTAGTGTAGGACGTCCTCCGGCGAGATGGAGCGACGATCTGCGGAGTGTAGCTGGCAAAAACTGGATGAGAAGAGCCGAAGACCGGGCTCAGTGGCGCGTCTTGGGAGATACCTACGTCCAGCAGTGGACTGATATAGGTTGATGATGAGTGGCTTAGCGTATCGGCATTGCTATTCAGCGCCTTAATGCAGCCAGTATCTTGGGTACGCTTCCTTTTGCTACTGATTCTGCTACACATACTTGTGTATATTACTATATTGCTTAAAACAACTATCGGACATAACGTTCAAAGTAGGTATACTGTCCCTTCAATGTCGTTATAACCGGTTTTAGCTTAGCTATATTTTATAGTTTTTTTTTCAAGATACATGATTTTATTCTGCCAAAATAAGAGTTACAAGGTTTTCCTGAGGAGGTCTTTATGTAGTATGCGACACAGTTATTTAAAATAATATAATTTATGTGGATGTAATTGTTTTCCATGCATTTTTGCAAAAAACGCATTATACTTAGATAACTTTTTTACCCGCTATCGCTCCCGCGTGCGTCGCCGCTTCAGCTGATAACTTAAACAGCAAGATCATTGCCGAGTCATCCGTAAAGAGTACGCTTAACTTTTCAATTGACACCCATATGAGTCAACCGTGCGTCACTGTCAAGTCATGTCACAGCACATACCACTAAGATTTTATTATTCTTAGTGAGATCACTTTGTTTACAAAGGTATTGTATAACTATGTATTTTAGTATTAGTCATAACGATAATGAGATAAATCTAAGATTTTGGGTTACTTTTTTCTTTTTTTTTTCTCGTTAATTTCCTCTGGTGAATGTCAATATAATGCTTCGTTTCGGATACCATATGGCCCGCCCACTTAATGTTAAATTTAAAATAAAAACATCAATAAATAGTCACGGTTTACACTCTAGTTCCAAACTAAGCAAAGCTTGTACCTAGATACTATGAGAACTAGATTGATGATAGAATAATTTTATGCATTTTTGTAAATACATACAGATAATACATAGTAACACCAGACACAGAACAAAATGTTCATCACACAAACATTTGCTCTCGGTGGGGATAGAACCCACTACCCACAGCATGGAAGGCAGAGCTACCAACTGAGCTGTGCGTGTGTGTGACGCCTGTCTGTTATATATAAACTTAACCAATCTTGTAATTAATATCCAAATTCTTCGGGTTAATGCTTTGACCTAATTATCATAATTATTTTATTGTTAATTTCGTCCATAACAGAGTAATTACAATATAATTACTATTTTAATTACCTACATTAAAAAGGTGCGTTCCCTTTGGGTCTAGTAAACCGTCCCCCTTTTTCACTTTTGAATGACAATACTTTTTTTATACGGGATATATCTGTGATCATGTTGCATGCACCTAAAATATCACGAAATAACCAAACTCGCAAATCTAAATAGGTACTCCTTATTAAGTTTTTTTTAAACCGTGATAGTTTCAACATTACATTCATATCCAGCTACTTCTTCTTGTTTTAACTAACAGTGGTTTTATTTCCATTATTGGTGTAAGTAATTTTTTACTGAAATGTTATTTTTAAAATAATCAAAACAAGAAAACATTATTTAAATTAGTTTTACTGTCAAGAATTTTACATTCTACAAAAACTATAATTAATAAACTTTATTTTTACGATCAATGAATAACTTAAATAATTCAGAAGGCAATTTTTTTATTTTAAAAGTGCTGTAAACAAGGTTTCGAATAAAAACTTGGAATTCGTATAAATTTACAACCTTTTTTTTTAATTTCAGTGGATTGTCACGTGCTAAGGATAATAAAACTACATACTCTGAGCATATACTAGTTTTTGTATTAATTCCTGGTTGAGTAGTGTTGGGACCACACACATCGATACTTTATTACTTATCGATGTTTGACAATACTTTTTTTATTGTTTAAATTCTCAAAATACTTCCTAAATGTTTGAAATATATTAATTCGTTTTATTTATATATTTTTGAATAATAAAACATAAATCTAAAAAGATATACCTATAGCTAATCAAATAAATTAACATGTAATGAATTCGTTAAAACTAGAATGTTTAGTTTAGGTAATATGAATAAATAGATAATATTTATGCTACAAATGAAAAAGATTCAAAACATTTTTGTAAATTAATTAATCTACATAATTTTTTGATAAAAATAGGTCGTTCTACCCAAAGTTTACAACACTTACAAGCCCAAATTATCTCGTATCAGCTTATCTTGATAAAATGCTCATAAAACTCTCCCAAGCGGTACACATTGTACCAAAAAACCTGTATCAACAAGATAACTTGTACTACCTTCTGAATACTCCAAATATTGTCCAATTCCACGTACATTGCTGTTATAAACCAACGGTTAGTAAAGTGTTCTTTTGTAAAGCAGCAGTGTAATAACCAGAAATCAAGAAAACTTGTACCAAGTTCTTAATACTCCAAACATTATTCTATTCGTACATTGCTGTTATAAACCAACGGTTAGTAAACTTTTGTTTAATAAAGCAGCAGTGTAAAAACTGTGTATGTAAAAGCTGTGTGTCTTATTCTTATTTCCACGTACATTGCTGTTATAAAACAACGATTAGTAAACTTTTGTTTAATAAAACAGCAGTGTGTTTTGTAAGTTGTCACAAAAGGTCGTCGACTTTTTCTTCGTCTGCGTTCTTACAATTAGCAATTGTGAATCAGATCGCATCTTATGGTTCCATTCAATGGAATAAAGATTTATTCGAGTTGTTTATTTATTGTTGGTATGTCTTGATTCTTTAAGGGAATCAATTTGTCTGCTTTCTTCTGTTTATAGGCGGATAATCTACATTCAATCGGGTCAATGTGATCCTTCATTTTTATTTGAGTTTTATCAAAAGATGTGCATTCTGTCAATATGTGGATCCAAAAGATTATGTTCATCTTACTTAAATATTTTCTCAATTCAATAATCTTTGGAATTAAAATAATTTTATTAAAGTAATTTCTTATTGAACTAACTAAACCAACTGATACCTTAAAAAATGTCAAAGACAACTATAAGCTTTAAATTATAAAAAAAGAATCAATTTTCATAGATAAAGTATTATGATACGATCAACTCTTAACATAAGGATATTTTAAGCTACCGAACACGTCAATCCAACATGTTTTTCCAAAACAAAACAACGAAAATATCTCGATACCGTAATCGTACGGTTTGTTTGCAAAAACTTACCATAAAGGCCAAGTTCTTGACTTAACCACCTACATTTAAAAAAGTAATTGCATAAATTATTATTAAACTCTGTAGCTTGTGACTTTAGTCGCGTATTTCTTATCCCGAAGCATCTGAGACCACATCTGAGACCAAGTTATAACCTATAGGTAATTTCAAAATCAATATAAGTAATATCTTTAGGGAATAATATAAGAACTTCCTGTGACTAAACACGTATTGATGGAATACTTAGTTGTATTTGTTGTGGATATTACAGACAAAAACTTAGAAAATAATAGATTCAAGGTAGGTAGTCTACTTTATCAAAACTATGTCCAGGCACTATAGTGTCTTCAAATTAAGCGTTGTGTAGACACATAGATTATTCTAGAAATCTTCTCGTCATAAAGTGTCTGACAAACTAGATAAACTGTCAATATTGAGTGGCTTCAGCATACTCTATCTTTATTAACAACATCAGCCATTGAACCTCAATAATATTTACAGTCTTAAAAATAGTAAACACTCAAATATCATCTTCCAATAACTTCAAGAACCAGGTCGTAGTTTCTTGCCTTCTGTAGTTTCTTGTCGCGTAGAATTGGCACCTAGAATCACCTAGTATATTTGAAATGAAATGATTTATTAATTTGCTTGAAGTGCGGTAACTACATACATAAAATATAATATTTTAAACTATCATGGTTTTGAACATAGTTTTCATTATAAACGGGATATTTACCATGATTTGTGAGTTTGATTATTTCCCGATATTCTCACAAATCATGGTAAATATCCCGTTTATAATGAAAACTACATAAAATATGTCGATTTAAGAGAATAATGTCTAGTTTCACGCACTTCGTCGTTTAATACAGCGTACACAAATTACATAATTTAAGACGATTCTAAATGATCTGCGAGTTTTTTTCCAGAATAGTCATATTCTGAGGTCAAATATGTTTAAATACATTGTTTTAAAATGGACAAGTTGAAGATGTCTGCTACTGACAAATGTGGATGTCACGACGAAACGGGTTGCATGAATTATTTATTGGAGAATGTTACTTAATACTTGCTTTGGGATGGAACGGCCCACACATACTTGGACCTTCTGTTGTGACTCATCTTATGGCCTCTGACTACCCTTCTTATATGAATTGTATGTATCTTATCTAGTACTTTATTCACAAACAAACTTACGACTATACAGTATTTACAAAATGTACATTGTCATAAAAAATACATAAGAAACAGTTGAGCTATCTACATATATCTATATGTATCTAGTTGTATTCTGTGTATGTATTTAGAAAAACAAATTATATAACTATACCAGCAGTCTAGTTCCCATAGTATACAAGTTTTGCTTAGTTTGGGACAAGATTATGATGTGTGAAATGTCCATAAATATTTATTTATTATTTAAATGATAGTAATTATATCAACGTCATGAATCAAAAATACCAAAGCTTTTTTAGTTGGTTATTTGATTATATCGTTTAAAAACCACTATTACAGTATTTACAAAATGTACATAGGCATATAAAATACATAAGAAACAGTTGAGCTATCTACAGACCGTTTCAAACGATCTATAGATAGTTCAACTGGTACAAATCAGATTAAGTTTCTTGCCCGTTCTTCTAGGCTCTGGTCGCGTGGAACTGGCACCTAGAATCACCTAGTATGTAAGACGATTCTAAATGATCCTTGTGATTTTATTGAATAAAGAAATATTTGATTTGATTTGATTACAAGATACGTTGAAATGATTATTACAGCGATAGAGTACCAATAAAAACTGCCTCAGACGGAAGCAAGTTCTTATAAAAACTAGTAGCAATCTTCGTCCATTCATCCTGCAGGAACTATCAATGAGATCCACCATATAAGTATCGATTGCACAACATCGTCTGGACTGTAGTGTAGGTTAAACTCCTTCGAACAAAAACGATCTTTGTGCCAATTCGACGAGCAACCGGTTCACTATCCCTGGATTATATAGAGACGGGGTGAGAGGTAAATATCGATTGAATAGATGAATAATAAATATTATATGAGTAATTAATTTATTCACAAACAAACTTACGACTATACAGTATTTACAAAATGTACATTTACATATAAAATACATAAGAAACAGTTGAGCTATCTACATATATTTTATATGAGTGAAGAGGTGTCTCCTAGATCGTCCTGCTTCATCGTCGGCCACAACATCACTTTCCATCAGGTAAGTTTGAGGTCGAAAATCGAACTATGCTTTGTAAAAAAATATACAAAGTTAAAGTTATTCTGTAAAATCAGAAAGATTATTTAAAATCGTGTTATATATTAGATGATTCTAGGCGCCACTTCCACGCTACAAGAGTCTAGAAGAACGGGCAAGAAACTAAACAACTAATATAACCCACTTACGGCCGGTTTCTGGAAACCCAAATCACGATTGATCCGAGTTTGACACATAGTAATTATTTGATTTTTTCGTTGATTATCGTTCGAGAAACCGGCCGTTAGCGTTATGGGCAGAAGAATGCATATATAGCTCTTAGGGCTTCTATAAATATTTTCGTATTGTATCAAACATTAATGTTTGTTCAGAGTGATTGTCACTTTAATAAGCATGTATTAACAAAATAATACATACAAATACATACATGTAAGTATAATAAATACAAGTGGTGCTGTACAGCTGGCAAAACACCTCTCAAAATTTATTTAAATAGCATCGACACGAAAAGAAGAAGAAGTATAATAAATAAATAAAAGACGGTTCAACAAAGATTCGAGGAATTTACTGCATTGTAAATAATAATGTAGTGAAACAGGTGTCTCACAATAAAATGGAGATTGTAAAGTCAGAGACAAATTAAATGTAGAAATACAGGAATGTAGAGTTACGACAATAATTTGATTGATTTTATAGCTGATATTAAACAGGTAGCCCACTGATTTATATAGTTATCGGGAGTTTTCTATAGATTATAATTTACAACGTAACAAGTAGAATTCAAATTTGTGAATTATGACATTGATGGGAACAGATGTGAAATATTTTTGATTGTGTTTTTTAAAGCTCATTTATTGTTTTGGTTTTTTTTATCGCGCTTTTTTAAAAGTCTATAAAATCATAATTAATTAACATAATTATGTTGCAGCTTACATCTTATTTTTAGCTTAGTTGAATAAAATAAGACTAACCCGTTTTTATATTTTGAAATTGAGTTCGATTTTTAATTAATCCATTTATAAAAATTAATGATAAGTATTGTTAACAATGTCTTGCTTTGTTTTTTCGATCTTTATCTAAACGTTACTTATTATCTAAATTTAACATTTACAAACATTTTTATCGATATCGATAGTCTCCGCACATCACTAGTGCAGAATGTGGCGCAGTAACTCAGTGAATGAACACTGCACTTGAGGTGCATAAACACGCCATCTCACTCTAGCATAGCAAAACAAACAAGTTAAAGTGAGACAAAAGACTTAAGGATTAAGCGGTAATACCTTTAGGTTCAAGAACAATGGAGTTGTTGTACTGTTATTTGTTTTATTCCGTGATTGAGAAGGAAAATAAGCCTGAAATACAGTTTGTATGGGAATATCGTGATAAAAAATAATTGGTTTTGGGCTTTGGGAGAAACAGAAGTGAAAAGATTGATAAATCGTAGGCATAAACGAATACCAAAGTGAAGACGGCGTTTAGACAAGATGGACGACGATACAAGGAATATACAGTAGCGCACGCAACACAACAAGACTAGGCTCAGTGGTGCGTCTTGGGAGAGACTAAGATCATAAAAAATGGGTAGGAAAGGAACTAAGCTACTAAGCTGAAATTCATCGTTGTTCTTGTAGGCTCAGGTCGCGTGGCACTGGAACTGGCACCTAGAATCACTTCCGGCCTATCTTATAAAAAGTTAGCGCAGAGATGATGTATTGATTACCATACTTAATGATGACATAAATAAATAATGCTGGACAATCCACACAACATCGTCGAGCCCCAAGCTAAGCAGAGCCTGTGTTATTATGGGTACTAGAAGACTGACATACTTAATACAATACATTACATAGATAGATATTTTTTATTATACAGATATAAAATACCCAGAACACCCGGAATAAATATTTGCAGATCGTACAAACATAATTATATCCCAAGGCGGGAATCGAACCTGCAACCTCCGCGTCGCAGGCGGACCTTCGCCCACTGCGCCACATCGGTCATCAGTGACTGATCAGTGGATTGATATAGGTTGATGACAAGAAGTCATTTAAAAGGGACCGCTTTTAATTAAACTAATTAGCACAAACAAACAGACCGGTAGGTGTATGATAATTAACAAAACACTTTGAAGTTCTTAACGAAGATTATAAATCACTTTTTTAAATAGGGTTTAATTGAACCCACGCGTCACAGATACAAATATAGTTACCGATCGCATAGATAACTTAATAGTTAGTATAATCTAGCTTAAGTAGTGATAATTAAAATTGTAAAGAATCAGAAGTGGGAGTGATACCTTTAAAGCTATCTCACTCCCACATACGCTTTTGAAATCTTTTTCATCAAGTTATTGTTTAGTAATAAGCTGTGATGATATTTAGACCTACCTACTATAGAAAATTTTAATTTAAGTCATACATAAGTATCCATTATTAATATGTTAATGTGTGGCGTAAATTTCCCAGCCGGGCCCACTATGTTAACCGCATGGGCCCAGTTGAAAAACTACAGATTACATGTGTATTTTCTAAAACTCTCATAAAGTTAAGTAAGTAAATAATTATCTTAATAAACGTTGTTCTCATCGCTTTTAAAAATTAAAATAATATCCTTTTTTTATACCATTCTTTTATACGATTGTTACGATTCGTCCCATTTGGTCTCCCAGTATAAAATAAATAAGTCATGAGATATATATTAAGTTCACATTAATTAATCATTACTTACTATGTTTTATATGTCAGCAAACTATTTCCCATAGTACAAGCTTTGTTTAGTTTGGGACTAGAGTGTGATGTGTGAAATGCCTATAAACATTATTTATTTATTAAGTTTCTAGTACTGTTGGACCTGTACATCAATCAATGTTCCATCACTCGAGGGATACAAGTAAGCTATAAGATAGCTCCGACCTCCTTTCTCAGAGAAATCGAATGATTACAATTCAGTGGGACAATATTATCAAATGTGGGACAATTTGCTAAAAGTGGGACGAGATAAAAAAAAGGTGATGTTACATCTTGTCGATAATTAATGTAAGTATATTTTACATTATGTAAGAAATAACATACAGTTGAGCTATCTACAGACCGTTGCAAACGATTTATCAGCTCAACTGATCCAAATCAGTACCAGTCGGAAGCTCTAAATAAATAAATATATTGTGTGAATTGTCCAACATATAACGGGATAAAAACGTCGCGGGCAACAGTTAGATTTTTTTTTTATATTATTGGAAAACGCTTGACTGCAATCACATCTGATGTTAATTATGAAGGTATTGTATGAATTATACAAAATATAACGATAATAAGAAGACGCGGGCTGAAATATAACGAACCCAGATCATACCTATTTTCAGTGTACTATAAAATCAGGCTAATAAAATATATATAGATTCCATCACCATGTGGTAGCCATTCCGTGGTCTGTTTGCAATGACGGCTTTCTGCGCTGTGACATCATATTTGAGAAATTCTCATGAAAAATATTAACTTTATAGCATACTTGGTTCTTGCCCTTGAAAATGATCGTAATCTCTTTAATGACACTTTTTTATATGTAACCTTGTTTATGAGTTATATTTTGAGTGAAGTGTACTAGAATACCTAAGCTTTATTACATTTTATAATATAAGTAAGTACCACCTCGGGAGCAATACTATTTTAAGCTCGAGTGACATACTTTTAATCCCTCGTCGCGCTCAGGATTCTACTCTAGAAACCCTCGCTCCGCTCAGGATTCTACTCTAGAATCTTTCACTCCGCTCCGGATTAAAAAAAACACTCTCGCCTTTAAAATAGTTGTTTGCTCCCTAGGTAAACAATCTACTATTTATTATAGATACTTACTTACTTAATACTTTGGTATTATAATAGATAATAACTTTTAAATAATATGATAGTAGGGTTTTATGAATATCAAAAGTAGGTAAGTAAATAAAACAGATTTTTTTAAAAAAAAGCGGGATATCTTGATTTCTGAGTTAGATTATATGCCAATATTTCGGTACAGTTGCATGCGCCATCGCCCATCACATATGTCAGTTCCTTTCCTACAACACTCTTTCACTAAAGTATTTATAGCAAGTAAAACATTACACAATCGTAACCGCCATTGAAAAGTTTCCCGCTAAAACAATAAAAACTCTTCAATAGGAAGCTACAAGTTTCACGACCAATAAAAGCACCGAAAGTAGAAAGTGTGAAAAACTAATTACAGTACGATTTCGTAATAATTTTGAGGTTATCAAAATGGCGGCATTCTTAGGTTCTATTTTCAAACGATATTGGGGGCAATGACCCGCGGTTGGCGCGCGTTGCGTACGTTTACGAAGCTCGCTGATATACAAGTTCTCATTTTGAATTGCATTTGGAATGTTTTATTAAAAGCTTTCTTTGCACACGCTATGTGAGTGATGGGTAAGTTTTTTATCGATTTTTCATGGACTGATTACTTTATACTATATTAGATATTTTTGATCGATAAATGTTTTAATTGCTAAATATTTCGATAAAAACACTACTAGTAGGCACCTGTACAAAAATCAGGTAAAAACTCTTTTTTATTTAAGTATCTACGTAGAATAACCGTTCGCTAAATTTATAAATTAGTATAAATAGGTAATTAAAATGCCGACGTCTGTCAGATAAACCTAATTTCGGTCTCTGCAACTCGTTTACTGCCACGAACTAGCAACCTTCCTTCGCACCTCATAAAAAACCTATCAAAGAACCGAGTTCCTCAAATTCAGTCCAGTTAACACGATTCGAACCATTAAAATTTGACGTTTAAAAACCCGCATACAAAGTCCATCTTAAATGCACCAATTGGTCGAGGTTTTTGACCTCAGCACTAACAAAGGGATGAAATTTAATCGTCACAATCGAATAAACAGATTCGACAGATATTGATGACGATTTATCGATTCGAATTCATTTGAATTTAACTTTTGACAGGTTTTGTTCGAGTTTTATCGATAAAGTATTTCTGTATTTCACATCACTGTTTACTTTAGATTATTCTACAGTTTTTAAAGAATGCATAAATACCTACCTACTTTCATTTTATTTTTACTTATTTATTTAAAGTCTCGACTATAGATTTTTTTAGTAAAGTTAGTAAGTCTATAAATTGTGCAAAATAAATAAAATTGATTTGAAAATACCTACTTATAAATAAGACTTAAATAAAAAGTGTCAATGTGTCATTATAGTAGACAAGTAACATAAAAAAAAACTACTTAATCTGACAGTGACATTGACATTATATCGTCCGTGTCCTAGCAAAATGTGCTAACCCTAGATTTATCTTTTCTAACTTTCAATGTGTACAATCAATTTAAACGCTCTGCCGACTTTCGAAGGGCGTGTTAATGCACTAACAGACACTAATAGTGATTTATTTTGTGTTAAATGCCTTTGTTAAATGACCGGGTGTTAACTGTTTTGCAATTAATTAGATCATGTTTTACTCGGTTCTGTAATTTTGCATCTAATTTGCAAAGATTTTTACCTAAGTATATCAAAACTATTAATACAAACTATTAAAACAAGTTAGTGACCATAGTTTTCAACACGTTTAGATCAAATACTTATTACGTATTATTTGTTTTGAATGCAAAATTTCATGATGACCATTTCACCTGCAAAGTTTATATATAGGTACCAACAATAACTATAGATACTTACTAAATTTTTAGATATAATCTAGAGTAGTAACTTTGTTTAATATTGTTCATTTAAGTACTTATAGACTTTAAAAATCTGCACAAAAGTTTGAAAAATATATTTTCGCTTTATATCTGAATGCTTTGCTCTGCAGTGAGTCGAACTATATAAGAAAAAGCCTAAATAAAACTTTAACAAACAAACCATCTAACAAAGTTGACTTAAAACGGTATATTTACGTTTTAAATTTGAATTGGAACCATCTTCAAATTGGGTTTAAAGAGTTTTAAGTGTACAAGACCATTTCAGATAGAACCAGCACCTTAACGGTTGGTTGAATTCAGATAAGGGCATCCATTTACTTAGCTTAATTAACACTCATTTAAGTACAGCTTTGTTCTTTAACTTGAATACGGAATTCTTTAAAAAGAACATAAATTAAAGCACTGTAGGTTGAGGAAACTATTTTTTTATTTAACTTTAGTAAATTATTTGTAATAGAGTTTATTTCATAAACTTTTGGGATCAGGACTACATAAATACATAGCAAAGAGATATATTATGGAAATATTACAATAAGGTAAGCACGCGATAATGTCCCATATAATATATCTCTTTACCAATTGTAGTAAACTCGTACAGTGCAGTACTATCACCGTACTTATTTCCACCGCTGCTATGGATGCTGGTGCAATTACAGGCAAATGAAAATAATTATCATTATGTTTCAGAGGGACGCAGTTTCATACCTCAAGTGGTAAGAAAATTCATTGTTATAGGTATAGATGACCGCATTACATCGGGAGAGCTATCTGCTTTTTCCATATCTTATCCATTTAATTGAATAATAACTGTATATCCGTCATATCTTAATTTTCACTAAAATCTCGCAAAAGAAGAATCTACTTGTATTATTTTATTTTATTATTTCTAAATTTCTCTTGTTTCTAGCTTATATCTTTCACCTTTTACTAGACGATTTCGGCGTACGATTTATCAACATTTACATTTAAAAGTAGTTCAATGGATTTTATTTCGTTAGGTTGGCAACAGTGAACCAATTCCCGCGCCCATATTGTTTTATTTAGGGTTATTAACCCGTAGAGCTGGGATGTTATCGATAGTTTTATTTATATCGATTGAGAATGGGCAAAATCAAGACATGTTTTATTTGTATCAATTGATTTATTTGATTTGATTATGCTTACAATCAAGATATTGACGCTCGATTTGCAGTCATTTTTAAAAGTGATAGTAATATTTTTTACTGCTAACTGGTGATAATGATTTATTGTTAATTAATAACCTCTTTTAATATATAAGGGAATGGCTTCTACAGATTTTCATGATTATGCCAAGTAAAGCAACTTTGCTTTATTATATCTACAAAAAATATTTACTTATTGAAAACCAATGGGCCCAGTTGGCAAATGAATTAATATCAATATTTTCAACTGGGCCCATTTAGGTCACCAGTGCACATACTAAGTATACATTAAAAGCTAGTTGTAAAAGTTTTGTCCAAGAAACAACATTGAATTCTCAAGAAACTAGGTGAATCGAAACCAGTTTATGTCTAGCTTAGATAAACTTGGCAACAAACATACCATTTTGACTTGTCTTTATTTAAGTGCTTATTAAGTTAGATAATAAGTTATTTGGCGGGAAAATCTAAGAAGAAAGAAAGAGGAGACCTTGGTCCAGAATATAGGTTTGATAAAAAAGGCGATATGATGAATATCACAGACTGCAAATATGTAAAAGATGGCGGGCATGGCGGCCTTATCGATAAGAGTTCTATACGAGATAATCTTATATTGAATTAATATATACGGGGCTGATAATTTTCTTGGAGAAGTTTTTAAGAAGTAGGTATGTAGGTACATAACTAATAAATATTTTTAAAAATATGAGTAAGTACTTAAAATAAATCTAGTTTCCATAGTACGTACAAGCGTGGCTTGATTTGGGACTACATTTAAAAAAAACAATAATTTAATAAATATATTCACGGATATTACACACATCGCGCATTAGTTCTAAACAAAGTAAATCGAAGTATTTATGATTATTTAATCTATAATTTCGTCATTTTTAAGATAAATAAATACCTTTTATTGGTTATAAATTAGGCATTCACCACACAAACTCAACCGGAAATAACGAACTATAATAAGATCGTTAATAAGAAACGGCTCGAAACATCGATATCTTGTTTCGATTCATTCAACTATTTTTAGTACATCCCTAACTAAACCATCACATTCATTGAATAACCACACTAGCTCTAAATATCGTAAACCTTATTACAACTGTTTAAGGTTTAGTTTTTAATGTCAATGTATGTAAAAATAAAGTATATTTTTTCTAAATAAAGGCGGGAAACCAAATTCGGTCTGTCAATCGTCAGGACACGGAAGCCATGTATTTTTGTACAAAACAATTATCTAAATTGATTTCAACAGATGTTGAAAAAATACTTGACGACCGATGTGGCGCGGCGGGCGAAGGTCTGCCTGCGACGCGGAGGTTGCGGGTTCGATTCCCGCCTTGGGTTAAATGTTTGTACGATCTGCAAATATGTACTTATTCCGGGTGTTCTGGGTATATTATATGTAGGTACTTATGATAAAAAATATCTATATATGTACTGTATTGTATTAAGTATGTCAGTCTTCTAGTACCCATAACACAAGCTCTGCTTAGCTTGGGGCTAGATGATGTTGTGTGGATTGTCCAGCATTATTTATTTATTAATAGATTTTCGGAAGTTTGTTTTCTATCGTAATGTCGCATCACTAAATATTGTTTTTGAATTTGGAATGTGTCAGAATAAAAAATAGAATCGCGTATAGAACCAACTTCTTATGCTTTATGCTTCGGCTACATTAGCGGGCGAATATTCGTATCGTGTTGGCGCGACAAAAACATCGTGTTCTGCTGGAGCCACATTGGCCACATACATCGCGTTAAGACGAATATTCGCCGTGGCCCGCTAGTGTGGCCCCAGCATTGACATTAGTGCGAGCCCTAAACAAAAAAAAACCTACTTCTTTTGTTCTCATTTTGAAAATTTGTTTGGGATTTTTGTTAATAAATTGATGTAAGTATACTTAATATGTACTCAAGTACACATTTATTTAAAATCTTAGAAAAAAAGTTTTTTATAATATTAAGTAAGTAAGTATATCTACTTATTTATTATTAATTAAAAAGTTTTTACAATATTGTTAGACAATACCCTACAGTTTCATATGTAATTATTTATTTTTTAAACAAAATATGCTTACACAAAACTTACAATAGTTTATTTATAGTTTGAAATAGTTACTGAAGTTTTGTTTAGTTATAGTTTAAAATAGTTATTATAAAGCATATTCATAAATTCATAGGCTTTTAAATAACTCGTTATAAAAACATTTATGGTGTACTTTCAATCATAATCGATGGGAATCTAACCACACTATCTTGACCCTCACGTCTGAACAAAATACATGAAACCAGAGCTCAAGTTAAATTAGCAATTTCTATCCCAAGATCTGCCAATTAACGTTATCTAAATTACCTTGAACTACACCTTCAAGTAATTTATTCTACATTGCAGTTCTGTATATAATAGTCAGTAATTTCTAACTACTTACGCACAAATTTTATTATTTCTTTGTTCAGTAGATACCTCTATATTACCATGAGCTGTCACAGTAAAATCGCCTGACTTTACTACAGTAGTTACGTCAATATTAGTATTACGAATTTTAGTACCCAACTATCCGCTAGAGGCGCTGTACAAATCTTCACATTTTTTTAACTACAGACGCTACCGAGTATAGTAAATATCCTATAGTAAAAACTCATGGTAGAGCTACAGTAAAACACGCGTAACTCTACCAACAAAACCAGCCAGTGATATAGACCTAGCTTTGAAAACATTTTGCAAAGAACAACGGATCAAGTTACACTGGACAATTTAGGCTACCATTTCTATCAACAGCCAGTGACTTAGACCTAGTTTTAAAAACACGATACAAGGAACAATAGGTCAAATTTCACTGGACAATTTAGGCGTATGCATTATCAACCAGTGATTATAGACCTATGTGTGAAACCAGATTGTAAGGAACGAGGGATCAATTTGTGCTGGACAATTGGTGTCCACATCAACCAGAGTAATAGACCTAGTTGTGAAACCAGAATGTAAGAAACGAAGGGTCAGTTTAAGCTGGACAATAGGCCTGGACAAAACCAGTGATTATAGACCTATTTGTGAAACCACGATGTAAGAAACGAGGGGTCAGTTTATGCTGGACAATAGGCCTGGCCACAACAACCAGTGATATAGACCTAGTTGTACAACCACGATGTAAGAAACGAGGGGTCAGTTTATGCTGGACAATAGGCCTGTCCATTGACAAAGTTTTTTTTTAATTTGTATTCGAATAAGGTAGGCTAATGGGAAATGTTGTGCGTGAGGTGTATACAGATGTATTGATGACATTGCTTTGTGTTTATAATTTTAATTTGTAAGCATAGTTTAGTTGTAGCTTCCTCCACGTGGAATGAAGAGTTAGGTACAGTCAAGAACAAAAAACGATATAAAGAAAATAAATAAAAAAAGTTGTATTTGAACTACTTAATTTAACGTTGTTAAAGATAAAACCCCTATCTTATAAAAAGTTAGCGTTGACATTATGTCATCATTACGTATGGTAATCAATACTTCAAGTCTGCGATAACTTTTTATAAGATCCGTGTAACTTTACTTGAAACTTCGAGCTGTAGAAAAAACATCATTGTTATAAAAGTCTGATTAAATCGCAATGTTTGATTTATAATTTTTTTATATGTATTTTTGAATTTTTTAACTTAAAATATAGGTCTATGTATAGTCCGCTTCAACATAATATTTATGGTAATAAATCCAGAAACAAAAATCTTGTAAAAACAAACGATTTTAGTCAAAAACAGACTTTTATACAAACCAGTTAACCCCGAAACAAAACCAAACCCTAAATAGCCACAGGTCTATGCAACCTGGTTTCAAATTTGAAATATGACCGATTTGCAACTAAATTAGGTTTCCAGGTTGATATGTGAACGTTGAAAATGTGTAGTACACGTGCAAACGGAAGTCAAAACAAATAAGTACTTTTAAAAGTAAATTTGTTTAAACAATTAACAATTTTGGTTTGAGCTAGTCAAAATATTACTAATTTATTGTGAAAGAAACAACATATTTTTTAATATTTTTTATGTATACTTATTATATTATATTAAGCTATTGCATAGCTTCTATCGCGGGCCTTGAGCGTGGAGACCGAACCCAGAAATTCCGTAACGAAAATAACCTAACACTGCAAATGCGTAATCAAAAATGCTATGCAATAGCTTTACCGCGGCAGTCCCCGAATGCCACACGTCTTTTTTTTTAAATAAACTTGCCAACATTTATGATTTCATATCCTTTGAGTGAGCTATTTTCGGCAGTAATAAAACATTTCAACTTCTTAAAAAACATTTTATAAAATTAGGTAGGTATTTAATAGGTTTTTAGTGACGTAAATTAAACAAATTATATTAAAAAGTATGTCACTTCCGGTTTGGCCTTCAGTACGTTTATGAATAAAGTGTAGCCATGTTTTTAGCACGTGACCTAATAACGTTACTGAATGGACTTTGTAGTTACTAACGTAAGTTCTTAGTTTTAGTTTACAAAGTTTTTAGTTAACAAATAAATCTTAAAACATTTACAAGATTTTTTAAGCAAAAAATTTATTGGGTGACAGGCGGCACAGCTCAGTTGGTAGTACTACCTCCCATGCTGTGGGTTGTGGGCCCGAGAATAATTAAATTTATACAATACTAGCTGAGAGCTACTACCAACTGAGCGCCTGTCACAAATAAAATAGGTTCTTGTTCATTAATAAACCAGATATTTGATCCGATTGAAAACAAATCGAAAGACATCAAAGTCTATGGTATTTATAGACCATTTCCCGCCATAGTTGATAGAGTTGGACTGAGGCCAACGCGGACGCGTTGTCTATGGATTTGTTAACTAGCTTTTTATTTGGGGCTTTAGAAATTCAAACGGTGGTTAAAAACATCGATTTTTACACCTTATTCCATAACTTGCAATTGTTTCTTGACAAGAATTGCGTTGATAATTGTATCGTAGTTTTTAAACTGCATGTACCCATAAACTTTTACTGTGAAGTTTAATTACAATTCATTCAGTAGTTTCGCGCGAAAGAGTTAAAAACATCTCTGCATCCATACAAAATGTCTTAAATTCTTTATTGTACACATATAAAAGCTTACAAACTAGTATGACGAAAGATATTTACAAAGGCGAGCTTAACCCTACTAAGAGTTTTCTTCCAGCAAACCTTTAGTCTAACCTAACCTCTATTTTCGCGTTTTTATCATTAGTAAAAATACCTTACATTACAAAAATGTCGTTTAACAACAGCAATTCACTGTTTTTAACATCAATGATTGTAAAATACCAGTCGCAGTAACGTAATACGAGCCACAAAAATATTTTCAGTCTATCGTCATAACAGTTTATGAGAGATTATGAATAAATCTTGCGCAATGAAAAACTATTACAATCATACACTTTGACCCATATTTCAGTTTTTCATATCTGTGCCATTTATTTTGGGAGGTGAGTCTTGTTTATAAACTGGGTTTGTGTCCATTTGCACACGATATTGCAAACAATTTTGATGTGGGGTTGTGTGTGTAGCACGATATTAGTCATCCAATTTTGATTTGGGTTGCTTTTGTCAAGCGCAAATCTTGTAGGTACCATAAAAATGATCAGTAAGTACCCCAAGTACGAGTTTGTGCACACACGGATCGCAGAAACACAATCGCCGAGCGCCACCGATTTTGTACGGATATCCAAGCTTCTCAAGAAATCTGCTAAGGGCGCTGCTTGGCCATACAAAATCGGTGGCGCTCGGCGATTGCGTCTCTGCGATCCGTGTTTAACGACAACTCAGGTATTTATTATCGTACGACAATGGAAACAATTTGTGGAGCAAATAAAATGTTGGTAAAGTTTTATTTGTTTAGGTCATAGATCTTTTTATACGCTTTTATTACTGTTGAATGAAATAGATTTATTATGGACATCCGGGAACATGGTTTTACAGGTTTTGTTGTTATTATTTCTTGAATTATGGTGGTGTTTTATTGTTATTACAGAATACAGAAAACCGATAATGAATACTTAATTTTTTTAAATAATGCTTTCGCATATTACTCTCTCTGTTATTCTAGGGAAAGAGAGAAAACCGATTGAAAGTTGTCTTTAGGTCACTGTAAACTATTGAATACAAATACGAACCGAACTATAGGAAAACTTCTAGGCTACTATGCTGGATTGTAAGTATAGTCCCAAGCCTCAACACAGTATCACATCATAATTCATTTTATTTATTAAACTATTGCATAGCTTCTATCGCGCGGGCCTGAACTAGACCGAATCCTGAAACTCTGAAACGAATAACCTAACACTCCGACCGGCGGCTTAAAATGCTATGCAATAGCTTTACTGCGGCAGTCCGAGTGCCACACGTCTTTTTTACTAATTTCTTTAATATTCACTCATCACCTCACCAATAACGATCTAAATGTTACAAAACTTTTGCTTTCTATGGGGGTTTGAACTCGCGACATACTGCGCGTACACCAGAGCTATAACCAACTGAGCTATTCGTCCGGATAAACGACCGACGAAAAGATGTTCGTGTTCTCATCTGCTCGGCACGTGTGGCACGTGCTATAAATGGGCCACGAGCGCCCTCTATGGACAGAGGCGTCTTTGTATCGTAGGTGGGCTGATATCAGTTTAAATAGATAGATAAATTGTGAATATACATAGCTACATAGCTAGTATCTTGGGTACGCTTCCGATTGGTACTGATTTGGACCAGTTGAGCTATCTATAGATCGTTTGCGGTCTGTAGATAGCGATAGAAACAGTTGGTTTCTAATAAATGAACAGTTGAATTATCAGGGAACTAAAGGGACTTATTGGAAGGACAACATTAGTATAAAGATTATTTTATTTTCTTCTTATATCAATTTATTCATATCAAATCTTGACAATCTACTTATCTTTAGGCTAATGTGTTTAATTAGACCTACTCTAATTAAAATTTATTAAGTAATCTTCAAAATTTGTTTTATTCTTAAAATATTATAATTAACATTGAATTGAAAGCTGAATTAGAAAAGAATATGGCCACAAAAAACTAGACAGACTTATAAAGGAATAACTACTTTCATTAATCAATTAATAATTATAAATACCCCGGATTCACTTGTAGCAGGAAAAGCAATAAAATACTACATTCCGTTATTTGTAGATGTAGTGATGGGAAAGTCGATTTCCTTTTGATATCGATAGTTTGAAAAATATTATTAAAAATACTCTTTTTAGGGTTAAACTCACATTTGTACATGTCCTATTTTTAAGTTTTCTGGGTTTTTTATACAATAAAGAATCAAAAGAATAAAGAAAAATATCGCGACAATTCGATACTGTCTCGTTCGTAGATTCGAGAGTAAAAACATATATTTTTTAAACCTTTTTTTTATTACTTAAGTAAGTACCTAAATGTAATGTTACATAGATAAATAATTATCGTTTATTTATTGTTATTATCTTGTTGTTAAACAAGTTAGACAAAACGTTAAGAAACAATATTATACGGAAATACGAAATTCATACGAAATTCATTCAATTCATTCACGTATCTAGTGTTTAGACAAGTTTAGTACAAATTCCAGCAAGATGGAGCGACGATCTGCGGAGTGTAGCTGGCAAACACTGGATGAGAAGAGCCGAAGACCGGGCTCAGTGGCGCGTCTTGGTAAAGACCTACGTCCAGCAGTGGACTGATATAGGTTGTTGATGATGATAATAATATCTCGTAATATACATACAATCATGGCTTAACTCTTAAGCTTTGCAAAAAATGTATCTAGTCTATTACATCAATCAATCATTATTGTCATGTATGTAGGTCGATATAAAAACGTCGATTATAGTCACATCACTAGTTACCATATTAGGTGTTGAAAACTAGGTAGCCTTATAAGACCTAGAACATATGGTTGTGACACTGACATAGTTCAGATGGTTAAGAATAATAAATATGTTTTAAATTAGATTTAGGTATATTTTATATTAAAAAAATTGTGTACCTAAGTAATAAGTTCTAAACATATTTCACTTGAAATTTATAGATATGTTTTATTACAAAAATTATAAAAGATCAACTTGTATTATGATAATCTATAAAAAGATAATAAAGGAAAATTATACAAAGATTAAGAAAATTTGAATAAGTAATTAATAATTTTTATAATTTCATGTTTGTATGCCAGTCTTCTAGTACCCATAACACAAGCTCTGCTTAGCTTGTGGCTAGATGATGTTGTGTGGATTGTCCAGCATTATTTATTTACATACATATGTATTTAATTACAAATTACCGTCCAGTAACCTGCCTAACCTGCACCTTGCGCCTTCCTTAAGAATCGTATAAGTTTCTTGCCCGTTCTTCTAGGCTCTGGTCGCGTGGAACTGAGATTTAGAATCACCTAGTATGTAAGACGATTCTAAATAATCTTTGTGATTTTACTGAATAAAGTAATTTTGACTTTGACTTTGCATTGGTTACAAATTGAAAGAGCTGTAATAAAATTCAGTAATTATTAAGTATTTAAACAGAAATTTTTTCTAAACTATCCAAAAACAACCGCCAATATTTACAAAAATATTTGTAATATCGACACCCAATTCGAAAAGGTAGTCTACTATTTACTCAGTTCGAATATTAAATAAAAAACCGGCCAAGTGCGAGTCAGAAGCGCGCGAAGGGTTCATTTTTGCATTATCAATAACGAACAAAAAAGTCTGAAAAATGTAGAGTCCCTTAAATATTTATTTGATTCTGTTTTTAACTATTGGTTGTTATAACGTCAACAGATATAAGTACATCGTTTGTGAAAATTCCACTCTCTAAGGGCTATATTTCACCGGGACGCCATGGCGGCGCAACCAGTCGCCGCCACCAACAAAATGTATACAGCTCTATAGAGAGTTACTCACCTGGTGTCCGTTTGGTTGCGCAACCAAATGTACCTACATTTTGTTGGTAGCGGCGACTGTTGCGCCGCCATGGTGTCCCGGTGAAATATAGCCCTACCTATCATGGTTCATGAGATATGCCATGATCACACGTACCGAGTAAACCGGCGAGACAGTGACGTATTTAAGATACACTGCGCGCTAACGCTGCAACGTTCAACAGTAAAACTGATGTCGACGCGCAGTGTATCTCAAATACGTCACTGTCTCGGTACGTGTAATCAAGGCAATACAGCCTGGTGACAGACAGACAGACAGACAGACAGCGGAGTCTTAGTAAGTAATAGGGTTCCGTTTTAGGTACGGAACCTTGATGAAAGTGTTCGGTAAACATGATTTGTCAGGACTTACGTCAACACAAGTGTGAGGGATGTTCAAAAACGTGCATTCCTACATGTTTGTACGGCCACCGACTCTTCTGTGTAGAGTAGGGACGAACAGAGATTGCCTTTTTGGAGAACTTTGTAATATTTTTGACATAATGTGAAATATTGTGTGAGTATTGTGTGGTATCATAGTTTACGATGAAATAAGGTTTTAAGGGTTAGTCTCATAATCCCCATTGAACAATCCCCATCATGGGGATTGTGAGACTTTGAGTCTCATAATCCCCATGATTTTGAAATATTAAAATCATGGGGATTATGAGACTCAAAGTCTCACAATCCCCATTGAGGCCCATTTACACCGTAATAGCGAAGTAAATCTTCATATCATTAGAGGCCTTAATACCTATTACTTATTCCTTTCAAAATCTCATATTCTCATATACTAAAGGCGTGTAGAATAAAAAATAAATTGGCGGCGATGGCCGGAAGTTCTGATGATAGTAGATTTGAATTTATTAAGAAACTGCACCTAGTTTCTTAATAAATTTACTTTTGAAGGAAGGTTTTCGATAAAATGAAGTATAAAAGTGGTGCAGTTTTATGGGAGTGTTCAAGCAGAAAATAACTCAAATGTACTGGTTCTGTGACAATACAGGTGAGTTGCTATAACTTGATAAATTTATTGAAAATCCTTAATAAATAATGATTACTTCTTATTAATTTAATTAAAACACTTCAAAAAATATAGTGTCGTGTTATATTATTAACATTTATTTTGTTAAGTACAAAGCCGTCGTGATGGTATAAAGACTAATTTAATGTGCAATTTCGAAAGGGGCAACTTTCCAGGAAATGAAAAAAACGGATTATTTTCTAATTAAGTAAAATATTTAGCAAAATTTTTTTTGAGTTACATTTTGGGGCATATCAACTCTTGAAAGTTAAAGAAATATTTAGATTTTAACGTTATTAAATATGTTTATTTCGATATTATACATTTATGAGATGTGCCCTTTTCGAAATTGACCACGTTGAGTACTCATAATTTGAAAAAAAAACCACATAAATTTGGCGAAACTTTTATTTTAGTAATTTAAAATTAAATATAATACTGAAACAAAAGATATAGTTTTGTTAAAAGTCTCTGATTATTGTTTTATTTTTTGGCTATTTACTTTTTATTTTAAGGCACATCTTTTCCATAACTTCTTACTGATAAGGTTTATATCTTCTGTATTTACTTCTACAACGTTAAATTTTTCGGTGTTGCTGGATTGTTTTATAAGATATTGTTGATGCGTGAATACACGATTTTCGCGTCTGATTTTCCGTTTCACGACTGAAAATATTCTGTCACAGTCATTAAAAGAGTGACCGCGTACTGAAGAATATAGATGGATCATCACATTTCTTTGTACAGATAATGCCATTAAAAATCCCAAAAAAATCAAGATTGATTGGGATGACAAACTTATGGGGCCTCTCAATGCTTGTCCTTCATGATAAGAATAAAACGTTCCTTTGCCAGTTTTCATGCTATGAATACAGAATTCATAGACCCACAGCTGTGTATAATAGTTCTGTCAAAAGAGACAGAGTCATAAGGGGCGCTTAACGGTCTTATGTCTAAGCAATAAATTCGAAAAAGGCACATCTCACAGAGATGTGACCTTTTCGAAATTATTTCTGTACGCGTCATAACATCTAACTTAGAACGAATATAGAAGATATGCCTTTTACGAACTTAATAGATGCATACAAGTATTTAGAACGCAATGACATGAAAAAACGTATTTGACAAAATATCCGACTTGTGCCCTTTTCGAAATTGCACATTCAATTATTTTTAGATAATTTATTTATTTTTTATTCTACACGCCTTTAGTATATGAGAATATGAGATTTTGAAAGGAATAAGTAATAGGTATTAAGGCCTCTAATGATATGAAGATTTACTTCGCTATTACGGTGTAAATGGGCCTCAATGGGGATTGTGAGACTTTGAGTCTCATAATCCCCATGATTTTAATATTTCAAAATCATGGGGATTATGAGACTCAAAGTCTCACAATCCCCATGATGGGGATTGTTCAATGGGGATTATGAGACTAACCCGGTTTTAAAACTGTTTTTACTACTGAAAATAATCAATATTTTTTTACGAACCATGATATAGGTGTAATCTACTTTTGAAAAAAATATTTCAAAAGTAGTGTTGTGATGCGCAATTTTATCATGAGAAATAAAAACGATTTTGTTTATTTTTAATATTTTCTTTTCTGAATCGAACTTTGACTATTTCTGCTGTCAAATAGTGTTGATTTTGGACGATCTTATAAGCCGTTACTGTTTTTATTAAATTTTTATTTTAAAAGTTTTGTTTTTATTCCATTTTCCACTGCTAAAACTATAACCGTATAAAAAACTGTATAGCAAAGTCAGCACAATAATCATCCATAGCTCTTCGATGACCTCCATTACTTAGTAAAGCTCATAAATCCTGAATTAGATCAGCTGCACGCAATTTGATGCAACTATTATTAGTATATAGAACAACTCAATGCAACCAAAACAATCTGGATTGGTTTAGTTTACCGATAAATATTTGTACAATTCACTCTAAATTCGATCTAAGTTAATAACCATGTCTACAACCTGGTTATTAACTGACTTACAAAAACTGATACATACAAAAGAATCAGGAACCAGGCCGTAGTTTCTTGCCCGTTCTTCTAGGCTCTGGTCGCGTGGAACTGGCACCTAGAATCACCTAGTGTAAGTCGATTCTAAATGATCCGTGTGATTTGACTGAATAAAGAATATTGACTTTGATTATTTTATTTGTAAAATGTGTGTACGCGAGTTTAGGGAACTAGATTGCTGATAGAATACTTATACATATCTTTTTTGATTTGATAAAATACATGTATAGAATACATAGTAACACCCAGACACAGAACACAATTTATGTTCATCACACATACATTCTGGGTGGGCATCGAGCCCACGACCCACAGCATGGAAGGCAGAGCTACTACCAACTGAGCTGTGACGCCTGTCTATAAGATCTGTTGTCTCTGTACCCACACTACTCTACGCTCATTACCAACAACGTGTCATTCCGTCAGTACATTTTTATATTATTTTACAGAGTAATTTGCGTACAAAGCGTTCCATTGTAATATTTGTTTGTTTATATTTTAGTATTACACAATGTTTGAACTAGTTCCTTTGTATTGCGAGGTCAAGTCAATTGAAACGGTATTAAATCACAATTTTCATATTTATTTGTAGAGAAATTGCGTTGTTTTTGTTATAAATGGTAAGTTTTTTTCCTATGTTTATTTGTTGGGTCTTGTTATTGCTAAATCGTTATTTTATCTCTTTCAGATATGTCACATTTTAACCATTTTTTTAACCGTTATAAAACAACATTTTAACAATTTTACTAATATTATAAACGCGAAAGTTTGTTTGGATGGTTATAAGTTTGTTACTTTTTCACGCAAAAACTACGAAATGGATTTTAAAGAAACTCTTTAATAGAATAGCAAATATCAGAATAACACATAGGCTATCTATACGAATATTATAAAGAAGTAAAGTTTGTGTGTTTGTATATTTGTTAAATTGTAATATCGGGATCTACTGAACCGATTTTAAAAATTCTTTCACCAATAGAAAGCCACATTATTGCTGAGTGTCATAGACTATATAAAAAACCGAAAAATAAAAAGGCTTTTACGTGGTAGTCCGTTTTGCAAAGTGAATCGGAGGCTCTTTAAGCAGCGGACGTCCCGAAATTGAATTTCTCGCATTGTCACATTGGATTATTAACATTATGCCTAACGAAGTGGGCATGGGTCAGCTAGTTATTGTATAAATTTTATTATTCTCGGGCCACATTCCAGCTATGCTGATGCAAGCGCCTTTAAAAATAAAGTATTAAATATTATTCTAAGCGTAAACTGTAAATTAATATGATATTGCAACCCCCTCATTGCAGCAAAACGTTCCGATAGCGCGTTCTAATTTTTCCTGTGGCGACATCTAGTTCCAGTTTAGGAAATGACTACTCGAAAAAAAAAGAATAAATTCGACTAACGGCCGGTTTCTGGAAACCCAAGATTGATCCGAGTTTGACACTTAGTAATTATTCGATTTTTTCGTTGATCATCGTTCGAGAAACCGGCCGTAAGACCTCTATTTCGAATTAATGTCCTTTACGAAATAACTATATTTATTAATAGTTTTATTTTCTGCAAAATATATCGATTTCATGATTTCATTTTTTCTTTGATATTTTCACTCCCAATTTTTTATTCATATGAAATGTCATTTAGGAAATAACTACATTTTATTAATCGTGTTATATTCTTCTAAATATGTATATCGATTTAATGTATTTTTACATTATCATCTTTCTTGAATAAAAAAATTTCCTCTCTAAATAACTTTCGTTGCTATTCTCTGAAATAACCCTTTTTAAAAATAAATAAAATAAAATATTCGGACAATTCACACATCACACTCTAGTCCCAAACTAAGCATAGCTTGTACTATGGGAACTAGAGTTCTGCAAACAAGCATTTTCTATATAAATTGAAAATAAAACTATAATAAGACAAAGTCGTTTAATTAGCTTTAACTTTATTAATTAGCTAGAACGCGAAGCCTTTTATAACTAACTATAAAGTATTTATGCAATATTACGGACCTAATCTTCTTCTTCTTATCGTGTCGATGCTACAACTGTTTTTTTTTATACCTAATCAAGTATACTAATTAAAAAAAGATATTTCACGCTAGACCAAAAATACCTTAAAAAAACTATCCTTAACTCCAGCTCGGTAGCAATAACGAAACGCATTATTTACGACCATTTTACGATAGTGTGCGTTTCGTTACTGCTTTTCTCGGTACAGTGATGTAATAGATATTTTGTCTGTGGCAGTATGCCAGTAGGTACAGCTTAGTTAAATGTGGCTGAATATATTTAAATAGAATTTCTACAGTTTAAAAGCGTCATACTGTATTGATAGATCTAGAACTTTCGGAGCTGGAACATAGTTACTTATCATTACTAAGTTAAATTGACACCGCACTGAAACTTCAGTACTTAATTTAGTTTAATTGTAATTCTTTGTAAGAAGGATCATATAAAAAAACGGTAGGAACCAGGCCGTAAGTTTCTTGCCCGTTCTTCTAGGCTCTGGTCGCGTGGAACTGGCACCTAGAATCACCTAGTATGTAAGACGATTCTAAATGATCCTTGTGATTTTACTGAATAAAGTAATTTTTGACTTTGACTTTTGACTTTGATAAATAGGTTTGATTTTCGTTTTTTGGAACGAAGTTCTTTATCGTGCGTTACGAAAGGGGGCTAGACTGAAAAAATTAAGACCAAAAGTTGTAACGACACTTTTTATAGCTATAGTTGTAAGCCGTGTTTCTCTGTGTCTCTCTCTTAAAGAAAGCAAGTCAGTTACTTAATTAAAAACTTCGTTCCATCCGGTTATCAAGTTTTTTTTTGAATGTATCCATCAAATCTAGAAATTACATTATTAAATACAAAATAGTGCCAAACAATCAACAATTCATAATCTAATTAGTAAAATTATTGTTTTAAATATTTTTTTGTAGATTGGTTCATTTATGATTTATAAAAATACATTTTTATATTACAATATTTAACATATAATAAGAACAGTTAATCAAAATAATAAAATGATAGTCTTAAAACTCCATAAACAGAATGACTCACACACCCATAACCTATTCTTAAGTATATTATAATGTAGGTGTATTGCACAATCAAAGCCCTAATTTTGACATTGACAGCTACTAGTGAAGCACTCACAATGACGTCATATCGATAGTTTATATCGATACTTCATAGCGTTATTTTTATAGTGTTTACCATAAACAATTTACGAATAACCTTGACTATCAAAGAGACAGGATGTATGTAATAAATAATTAAACATTATGTTTATTAAATATATTTTTAGTGCTAATGTTTATAATATGTATAAGCTATTTTATTTTATTACTATTTATTATTAAGCGGATAAAAATAACTTAGTAGGTTTGACCTTGTCTTTTTTGATGCAGCTTTTTGATTTATTATATTAGTTTCAAGTAGTAAAAATGTACGTAACGTATTTAAGACACACTGCGCGCTAACGCTGCAACGTTCGACAGTAACGCTGATGTTGACGCGCAGTGTATCTCAAATACGTCTGTTTCGATACGTTTACGATTGTCACATTTATTCGTACTCACCCCCTGATAACTCTGCTGGTGTAAATAAACAAAATAAATGTGACGACCGATGTGGCGCGGAAGGTTGCGGGTTCAATTCCCGCCCTGGGATAAATGTTTGTACGATCTGCAAATATTTATTCCGGGTGTTCTGGGTATTTTATATGTAAGTATAACAAAAAATATATAATTATGTAATGTATTGTATTAAGTATGCCAGTCTTCTAGTACCCATAACACAAGCTCAGCTTAGCATGGGGCTAGATGATGTTATGTGGATTGTCCAGCATTATTTATTAAAATATTATAAATTAAAATTGTATTTAAACAATATTCACAATACACCTATGAATATTTTCTGATCTTATTTAAAATCAAACTTTTTAATTTTTTATAATTATGACTTTGTTTAATTGTGACTTTTTGCTATACGGTGACGATATGTTAAATTCCAAAACGTTTGTGTCGACCGCGTCACACACATTTGTAACGTGATACGTTGCGCAAACGTCGTTGTTTAACGCGATCTGTTTCCACTGTCACACGATTTTAGGGACAACCACTGATGATGGGCGCTCTGGATGGACACTATTTTTATATAAGCTGTAGCATTAGTTTAAGGTCATTGTCTTAGTTTTTAAGTTTAGTTTAAGTAACGGTAGTCTGTAAGAGATCGCGCCAAGCGATAAGACCGCCCTTTAAGAATGACTTTTGTTTTCTTAATAAAGTTCTTTTTTTTTTAACCACTAGTCAATAAAATAATAATTAAAAAAACGAATAAATTTCTAATTTTTATCATAATTTATTTACTTATTATAAATTAAAAGTAATCTTTCTCTTTTTTTTTTTTTTTTACTTTTCTTTCCCGGTTTCACTTTTTACTTTCCCACTGCTGTAAAGGTCTCCCCCTATATTTTATTTTATTTGATGAATAAATAATCAGGTTGATTTGAGTTATGACAGAAACAATCTTCTAAGCATCTAAAATGGATCGATTTTCGCAGATAATGACCGCGTTTAGGCAAGCGTGGTGTAGGACGCACCCGGCGTGATATAGTGAGGATCTGAATGTAGCGCAACACAACGTGAGAAGACTTGAGAAGAGACGAAGACCGGGCTCAATGGTATATCTTGAGAGAGACCTATGTCCTATAGTTTGTTGATGCTATAGCGCAAACGGCTAAAAAATCGTCTGATTTTCTAATATCGTTCCTCGTGTATGCCTGTGTTTATGGAAACAAACACGAAACGATAAACTTTCAGTAATTAGGCCGCTTTCTGCGTTTAAAAGCTCGAACTGCACAGATGGGTCGTTTACACTTTATAACAGCTTTTTAGTATGAAATAACTATGTGTTGAAATTGACGTTTTCATCAACAAATTGCTTATAAATTAGTTTATACTACACCTGCTCGGAAAGTACCTTGATACTTTATCAAATTTACGGTAGAAAGTACGTCATTGCATATCGAACAAATATGCGGCGAGAAAACGCATCTGAGCGGGAGAGAAAAGTGTATGAAAATCCATTTCTTACGTGGTTTTTCTTTTTTAATTTTGGGTAAGACTATGCGCTGGTAACCTAAATATCAAAAGCCAAAAAGTTTTTACAGTGAGTTTTTATCTCCAAGTTCGCAAAATGACACTGGCCACTAGCTGTGTGTTGGATGGTGTCAAACAATTTGAAAAAAGAACATGTTTTATTTTCCTCGTAGGTGTAGTATAAAGCACTATGTATCACTCAAGAGAAAGTGCGATTCCCGATCTCGGGTGTTTTAAACGACACCCTCGACGGTAATCGGTCACTTTCTCCTCTCGGTGAACAATGTACTATTGTACTTTAAGGGCATTAAGCCCTTGGCGAGGTTTTGTACAAACATTTTATTAACAGAAACGTTTCACGGCTACAAAAAAATACGCAAATCAAAGAATGATTCTTCAAAAGTAGTATAGGTACATTTTTATATTTATCAATTAACAACCGAGAAGTTATTTCGTTTTCGAAAATTTAAAATGAGAAAAATGTCCGAGAAATATAAGTATGCAATTTCTTCTTCTTTTTTATATGACTTCTGCACGTCAATACGACATGCAATTCTGTCAATGTCAAATGTTTGAATATAATTCTCAGTCAAGTCAGTCAATCGTCAAGCCGGCTGACATTTGTTTAAACGGAAAATGGTGGAGAATTTTCTCTTTTAATGCTTATTGGAAACGAGTTCCAAGAAATCCTGATATCACTTTTATTTTAACGATTTATACATTATGTTTTGCTACGACCTCAAGTATTGTTGCTAAATAATTTCACCAAAATAAGGCAGAAAACCTCACCATATATCATTAAAAAAGTATAAAATGCTCTATATAAAAAAAACATAGTTAAATTGAGAACCTCCTTTTTTTTCGGGAGTAGGTTAAAAATTAAGGTTGTATTGTAATACTTACTTTAATGGTAGGTAAGTAGGTAGGTGACTACAACGTTATTTCAAAGAATTATCGACGACATTGTGACCACACCTAAGTATGACCGCACACCGTGACTGATGGTGTCAAATGACTAGGGTGACCATGACCATGTTCGCTTTGAAGGGGATATATACCTGAAACAAAAAAAGATATAAATTAATAAATATTCACGGACATTTCACACAACACACTCTAGTCCCAAACTAAGCAATAAGAAACTAAGAAATAAGACAAGCATTAATTTATTGTAAAACTGTATTAATAAAATAACCTATTTTTTTAATAAATACTATATGAATAATATTTTCAATAATATTAAAATGTATTAGTAAAAAAATACCTGAAAAATTGTTAATAAATACTAAGATAACTCTTATAATATGACTAGGTTGAAAATTTGGTTTTTAGTGCACTTAGATATAATTCAAAATCACAAAAAACTTAAAACAAGTAACTGTAATTTCAAAAACCCCTTTTTTTATAAAGATGTCACCTGAGTCTTTTTAAAATGACTTCGAAAAAGTCACAAATTTCGGTCATACTCATTCACACATGGCGTTCTGCTCCACTGCACATGACCCTTTTATGGGGGTCACATCTCCAAATTATAGGGGAAATAAAGGGGGGACTACAACTACTGGACTTTATCAAGTGTGATTGGGCAAGCTTATTGTTTTAATAATGGGTGTTGAGAAGTCGTCGATCAATTAAATGTATGTGTATTTAAGAGTTTTGAAAGATTTCGATTGAATATTGATAAAAAAAAGTGGATTATATTAGTAAAGACTAGACTTCTAGAAAAAAACTTTTACATAAACATTTTTGTTAAAGAGTCAATGACCTTCTTAACAACATATTTGACATTCTTAAGTGCAATATTGTAAATGCCTATGAGAAATAAATTAACTGAACTGAACTGAACATAAGCAGGTCCATTGACTCTTAAAAATGTTTTTTTTTGTACCTACATATCGTTTACAAAATTTTATTTGCTATAAAACATAGTAAATATTTTTATATTAAACTATTCGTAAATGCTTAAATTACTATTTAATTTTCTTCATAAAATCTTATATTCTTATCTTGTAGCCTAGAATCTTTGTTTTCTTTAAATCTTTCTTAAATTAGTAAAACAAACTAGAATCCAACATCGCTCGATCTACGAGACTAAATAAATAAACACATTCCTGTTTCCCAAAAGAATCCAGGTCAAAAGTTCATTGACCTTTCAAAAATCGCAATAGATCTTGAAAGAAACTTCATTTCGTTTTATATCTCACCAGAAGAAAAATAAGGAAGTAGGGCAGTTATCATGCACGTTTTATATTGAGACAGGCGTCACAGCTCAGTTAGTAGTAGCTGAATATAATTAGATATCTATACACGCTAGTATATAAGGCAAAACAGTAACTATTTAATTGTAGCATGTTCGTGAAATAAATAAATTATTAACAGCTCTGCCTTCCATGCTGTGGGTCGTGGGTTCGATCCCATCAGAACAAGTGTTTGTGTGATGAAATGTTTTTCTCGGTTGAGATCGAACCCACGACCCACAGCATGGAATTCAGTTCTAGTATTGAACGTTAATGCCTGCATTGTATTATTATGACTTTTATTTAGCCTATTTTTATATCTATTTCATACAATCAAACTTTTTACTACAAATAGGTTTATAATGATTTAGCGGAAAGAGACACTTTGTCCGCTCTGTTACCTCTGTTATATAATATTGTGACCCCTTTTCCACAAATTATGCAATAACCCAGAGAATGCATCCGTAGCTAATAGTCGATTAAATGTAGTCGCATTAAAACAAATTGGAAAATCTTTTTTTTCACGTTCTAGATCTTTCTACGAAGTATAAAAACATGTAATTATCCGCGGCAATGCAGCCAGTATACTACGTACGCTTCAGATTGGTACTGATTTGGATCAGTTGAGCTATCTATAGATCGCTTACTTAAATTAAACTCAGTCCCTTGAATCTTAAATTAAAAGATACACAAATATTTTATATTGTGATATATTTTTAAGTACTTATACAAAGTTGTGAGTGGCGATAAGGTTAATATTATTTAATTTTTATCACAAAACAGAGTTTTGTATAAACTTGATATTAATTTTTAACTTTAAACTTTTAAATTTAAGTCACATTTAAAAATAATGACGTCTGTTACTTAATTAAATAATAGATTTTGATAAGAATTTACCTTGTAAGATTAATGAAAAAACTAATTAACTATGTAAATATCTACTAATTAGCATTCTTATTTATTAATATTTAATAATATAGCTGTAGTTTTCGTGCTAAAAATAGTTTTATTTTCATTTTTAATCTTCAAATTCTTATTAACTATACATATAACACATAATCGGAAAATTTCAATTTATCTCATCAAATGACCCAATGAGAAGGACATACATTTTTGGTCGCAAAGGTGAAATATGACACATGTCAAAATGACATTACGAACCAGTATGGGTAATGTACTGTGGATGCATTTCCGTATTTTTAACAATACAATCTACATATTTAAATATTTTAATAGTAATTGTTTTGTGTAAATGATCTTTATCAAAATCTGTTTAGTTTTATTTTATCATCAGTCACTGGACCGACTGGACACAAGTAAAAAATAAAAATAATGGAAACTTCTTTTTTGGATTTCAAAGTTCCTGAATTCTAAAAAAAATAAACTTAAAAAACCCCAAAAAATAAAAATATTACTTAATATCGACAAGAAATTTTAAATACGTATTATTAAGGATAACTAAAAAACTGGTATTAACTTATTATTTAAGTCAGAGCGCACACCGATGACAAAACGTCTTAAAGTCACGTATAGAGTGACGTAAAATAAACTGTCTTACTGCTGTCTTGACGTCGATGTGCGCACACTCTTAATATAAGACTCATATGCCTTGATCACACGTACCGAGTAAACGGGCGAGACAGTGACGTATTTGAGATACACTGCGCGTCGACATCAGTTTTACTGTTGAACATTGCAGCGTTAGCGCGCAGTGTATGGTACGTGTACAAGGCATTAAGAAAAACAATATAGTCAAATCAATATTAGAATTTTAAATAAATAAATGAAATCATCAGCATGACAAGAACAAAAAAAAATCTCATTATTTTCAAGTTGCTAAAAAATATTTCATATTTTTCAAGTTGTTACTAATATCGCTAATCGCTCACAACATGTCCCAAACAGGAAGTGGTCACCCTACGCCCTAGCCCTACATTCTTTCGATAATTTCACCTACATTGGACTGTACTCATTTTGAAAACACGAGGCGATTGTTTGGTGCGTTTTTTTGACAGTTCTCAATCAAGGACTTTCCACGATCATAATATATATATATATTTTTTATGTATTTTATATATTCCTCTGTACATTTTGTAAATACTGTTATTATATTATTATAGTCTATTTTCTGACTACAGAAGGTTAGGTGACATGTGTTTGACAGTCTATGTATGTTGTTCATCTATCTGACAGGTTTCACAGCTCAGATGGTAGTAGCTCTGCCTTATATTCTGTGGGTCGTGGGTTCGATTCACACCCTGAGCAAATGTGTGATGAACATAAATATTTGTTCTGTGTATTCTACGTATGTATTTACAAAAATAAACATACATAAGTATCTATTCTATCAGATATCTAGTTCCCAGTCCAAGATTCTCTAGTTAGTGACTAGAGTGAAATGTTTGTGAATGATTTTTATTTATTTATCCTGTTTCCTTGTAGTAATGAGTAATAATTAATAATTAATTGTTTATGGCTCATTATTTATGTGTCATAAACAATTCAACCGATTTTGACGAATGTAATGTCAAATGAAGCGTCTTGACAGTCCGTGTGACATATGTGACGTCATCTCTTGTGACTCGCACTTGGCCGGTTTTTAAAGTCTTTTGACGTGACAACGTCTTATAATTCGATAGAGCCGGCTGCACGCACGAAAAAACATGACTCATGCGGCGTTACCTCGCTCTGAGGCGTTCCATGTAAGGCTTGAAGTGCAAGCGAGAGCGCGGAATGAGCGACAAAGAAGCACAATCGGCCTTTGCGTTCGTTGTCACGTTCAACTATCGTCAGTAAACCGACTTTACAGACAACCATTTTTTTTATGTAAAAAAAGCTCCAGTAAATCATATTATAATCCTGTGCTGTAATGAGAAACATAAGTACGTACTTAGGTGCATTATTGCTCTTCAACATCCCAACAAATAAACGAAGGCAGTACAGTCACCGACATAAGTAGATATGTTGTTGTATTCTCGAAACCTACATATCAAATGAAACATAATTCTCGAAACTACACAATCGATTCTCTCAATAGTTCGTTAATTGTCCATTTTTTGATGTAGAATATAATAAATAAATGAAACTGTTTTTTATGTAATACATAATTTTATATATGTATGTAAATCATTTTTTTATAACTAAATGATTTTTTATTTAAAAAAAATAGGAAATAAAGATCTTTAGAAGCCCTTTCAGAGTAGTGCTTATCATTGAAATACACTTTCACTATTCTTAAGGCGACGGGTAGGGTGAAATTTTTCATAATAAATAAAAATGTCAATAACTTCCAACTTTATTATTTATTTATTATATCTACACACACGTTAAACTTGTAACACGGCATAGTTTTTGCCGCAGTGGTTAAACTCTAGATAGTCAGCGTGGCAACGTCGCATTTTCAACTTCAGTAAGAATGCTGAAAACGACGCAAAACACATAGTGAGCCGCGCACAGTTTGGATTGTCAAACTCTTAAGCAGCGCCTTATGAATATTTGCGATCACACAGCAATGGAACACTTATAGTTCCTAAGGCGCTACTCTTCTTCTTCTTTAAACACCTTAATCTAGAATTTTTTTACCTTAGATGTATAGATATCAACAATAAGAATAGCTGTGCTGAGTTTGGTACCAAACAAATCTGCCAAACCCATAAAAAATGGGATCAAAAATCACACTTTTGCAAAAGGTGTTGGTACTAAACTTACATTTTAAAGTAAACTATAACCAAGAGCACACATTTTGTTCCCTACCTGACTAGTTCAATATATGTGATATAGGAAATAATAAGTTTCACAACTCCACATGCTATGACTTCTTCAGAAAACACTCCCAAAAACACGCATTTGGCTATACCCGTCACCTTAAGTAAATCGAATTTATTTTTATCATGGTTTTTGAAACACGTTTTTAATAACAAATATTTATTTAATCAATGTTGTTAGAATATTTATTGGTTTTTATCTCTTTTCGAAAATTACAATTTTCTTATGGTTACAAAATTTTACAAACTATCTAAAATTCAAACTGTCATCAATTTGTGCAGCTGACTGTACCCTGGTCAAGGCCACCATGGGTACTAAACACCATGGTTTATGGGATCAGACGAGCGTGGGTGAGACTGGTCTGTGAACTTAAGTGTAGGCTGAACTTGAACGAATGAAAGAAATATGCTTAGTTTAAAAATCATTGAGAAATTCTTAGAGGTGAAGTATTTTTTACCGATTTCAAAAAGAAGACTTATATTTCGACAGTTTTTTCGTGTATTACACGATAATTCCGGCGTAGGAATCAATTATAATGATTCTTTTTGTTTGATACTTTATTCACAAACAAACTTACGACTATACAGTATTTACAAAATGTACATAGTCATATAAAATACATAAGAAACAGCTGAGCTATCTACAGACCGTTGCAAACGATCTATAGATAGTTCAACGGATCCAAATCAGTACCAATCAGAAGCGTACCCAAGACACTGGCTGCATTGCCGCGCTGAATAGCAATGCTGATACGTTGGGCCAGATACTTAATACTTAAGAAATGTCTAATATAAAAAAAAAATTGGTGTTCGTCAGTCTCGCTAAAACTCGAGAACGGCTGAACGGATTTATCTTATCTTGGTCTTGAAATGTTCGTGGCGGTCTAGGAAAGGTTTAGATTCTAAACTTTCCCTAGACCTCCTAAGATAAATCCTACTTTTTTACCTTCTAAACTTTAGAAGGTAAAAAAGTAGGCTATATTAATATAATATTTTTTATAATAGGCCACCCGTGCGAAACCGGGGCGCGCTGCTAGTTTATACTTCTATACTAATATTATAAAGAAGTAAAATTTGTGTGTTTGTTGAATTGTAAGGGGTAATCTCGGGATCTACTGAACCGATTTTAAAAATTCATTCACCAATAGAAACAACGTTTTTGCTGAGTTCCATACATTATATAAAAAACCGTAAAATAAAGAGGCTTTTACGTGGTAGTGCGTTTTGCAAAGTGAATCTGAGAAAAAACGATCGAATTATGCCCAACGAAGTGGGCACGGGTCAGCTAGTAATTTATAAAGATATTGTACGAATTGTCAGAAATATAACGATAGGAAGTCAAAGTCGAGGGCACCATCTAGTTGACAATAAAAACTTTTATCTGCTGCCCACACGAACCGTAATGCGTATATATTATTTTATTATCATAGAATTTATCAATGATACTAGATTTCTTTATAAAGAAGATTGAGCAATTGAACTTTATGGTATTTTTACCTTAGCTACGAGGAGTAAATTATCTGTAAAGTATATAAAGGATAATGGGCAACTCTATGTGGATGTGGACTATAACTATAAAAAAAATTATGGTGTCTTTTCCGTACGTACACTCAAATAGCTTTTTCTATAAAGTTTTCAAAGACAAGGGTGGTCTCATATGTACCTTAACCTCAACATACCTACACCTTTTAGAGTTCCGTATACAAAGGATAAAACGGGACCCTATTACTCATCGTTACATTTTGTTATTGTGTATCATTGTTAAATAAAAAACTTTTGATTTTGATTTGATTACTAAGACTGTCTGTCTGTTTGTCTGTCTTTAAGCTATAGGTTTATAATGATAGTTAGACATTTTTAAAGATCGTTAGTTAAAACAAATACTGAAATTGTCCGTGAATATATAAATATATGGTAAATCAAACTGGAGCGTGGGCATCGTATTTCGAGACTAAGATATGCCCAGAGCCACGTAAATTGGAGTATTGAAGATTGGTCAAAAGTTATGTTCTCCGACGAATCAAAATTTATGCTCTACAAGCACGATGGAAGACACAGAGTGTATCGAAGACCAGGGGAAAGATTCAAGCAAGCATGCATCGAAGAAAAAGTAGCCTACGGTGGTGGGTCTGTACTTGTGTGGCCCGGAATTTCTTCTGAAAGTCGCACAGAGCTGGTGATCATAGAAAACGGCTCTTTAACTAGCGTAAGATATGTGGAAGAAATCCTCAATGATCACGTTGGTCCATTTATGGTCAATTTAGGTGAGGATGCTATATTTATGCATGACAATGCCCGACCTCATACAGGTAGGATTGTGAATGACTACCTTCAAGAGATGAACATTACTCGTATGGAGTGGCCAGCGCGCAGCCCGGATATCAACCCGATCGAGCATGCTTGGGACGAGCTAGGCAGATGCGTAAAACAACGAAACCCTCCCCCAATCACGCTTCGTGAGCTCAAAATTGCTCTCACAGAGGAATGGGAGAATATTCCCCAAAATCGTATAAGGAACTTGGTGTACAGCATGCCAAACCGCGTAAACGCAGTAATGGAAGCACGAGGAGGCAATACGAAGTATTAAAATTCAAGAAAATCGGAATAAAGTTCAAAAATTTCATGTTTCCTATTTTTGTTTTAAGGAGAGATCAGCAGTTTTTTTCTTTATGTAATTTTGTGTTAATAAAATGTATGGTGACTCATATTTTTTTTACTTTCATTTAAGGAGTATTACATTGTCTATTAAATACAATTTATTGCATTAACCTATCATTTTTAGTTTCCGAGATTTTTAACATTCTTTAAGTGACCCGGATTCATTGCTCTCGAGTGTAGTTCAGTAAAATCACAAGGATCATTTAGAAATATTTAACAACAGAACAGGGTGACAAGCGTTCGAGCAACGCAAATCATGATTGATCCGAGTTTGACACATAGTAATTATTCGATTTTTTCGTTGATCATCATCGTTCGGGAAACCGGCCGTAATGTCTTTAAAATATCGTATTGACACGAGTCGGTATGCATAAAAATGGCGATAAAGTTATCAGTGATATAAAATTGTGGTATTTCCAGAAAAAAAAACCGAGAAAAAACCCTGTAATCGAAAACAAAGACCCCACAGTAAGAGGAACTTCCGTCTTAATTAAAAAATAAAATATAATATAAAAAACTAATAATGTTAATTACATATACATAAAGATAAATACAGTATGTAGTAGATAGCTAATAAACATATCAATTATAGGATCTCAAGAGACGCAAATATATCAGAAGGCTTAGTCCGAACTTGCATTTTAAAACTCCCTACTCTCGAGCCGAGAGTCGTCTCTCGGATGTCGGCTCGAAAGTAGGGTTTTAAAATGCAAGTTCGGACTCAGCCCTCTGGTCTCGACAGGGCCTAGCCTACACATTTTCTCCTCTTGGGGTCGAGACTCTAAGTCCGTGGGGTACCGAGGCCCTCCGGGTATTCAAAATTATTTCTGGGCGTCTAGTCACAGCGACGCGTGACCCGAGGGCTGGTGAGTATCTGGCCCAGCGTATCAGCATTGCTATTCAGCGCGCAATGCAGCCAGTATCTTGTACGCGACTATTGGTACAGATTTGGATCAGTTAGGCTATCTATAGTTCGTTTGCAAGTCTGTAGATAGCTCAACTGTTTCTTATGTGTATTATATATATATACCTATGTACATTTTGTAAATACTGTAATAGTCTTAAGATTATTTGTGAATCTATTATCTGTATTTTAAGATGATCCAAGTATTTTTTATCCGTTTTTAGTCGTATACAAACAAAAATCTTGATAAAAATAGACAAAAGTTTATCCATTATCTTAAAACACATAAAACTAGACATAAGACTATAAAGTCCTTAGACAGAGAAGGAACATGTATGTGTGAACGAGACAAAAAACGACTTCAAAGGGTTATTAGCGGCGTTTGAAGGGCCGACAAGATGCTATCTTGTAGCTGGACTACATAGCCAAGCGCGCATCAGTTACAACTATCATTCGCAGGCGACAAGCGACAGGCGACAGGCGTCACAGCACGCACAGTTCGGAAGAAAGGAGACGCTTTAAAGCCTTTTTGGAGGCTTTTCAACAATAACATAATGTTTCCTAGAATAAAGTTATAGTAGACAATATAAGTAGACAGGCGTCACAGCTCAGTTGGTAGTTGCTCTGCCTTCCATGCTGTGGGTCGTGGGTTCGATGCCCACCCAGATGTTTGTGTGATAAACATAAATATTTGTTCTGTGTTGCTATGTATTTACAAAAAAATGTATATAAGTATTCTATCAGCAATCTAGTTCCTTGCTTAGTTTGGGAGGGTGTGGAGTGTGAATTGTCCGTGAATATTTATTTATTATTTATTTAAACTAAGCAAAGCTATGCGAACCAGATAATACCAGATCATATTTGTAAAATATTATAAACCACTAATATTACAATTTATTTTACAAAACTTTACAAGATACTGTGCCCCAAGTACACACACAGTTTGTGCACACACAGATCGTAGAGATGCAACGATCTGTGTGTGCACAAACTCGTACTTGGGGTACTGATCGCTAAGCTGATGCATGTTTTATATGTGACCAAACCGTAATTCGAAGGAAGTGTGTATGGTTTTTTTTTTTAAGATGATTGTACCAAATGGACTTTACGCCTTATTGGTAGAGGAAAAGGATGTTGCTCATTCACATTTTTCAGAATGACCTATATTCTGAAATTAATTATTATTTCGACGCGTGACCTATAGACTGGTGAGTATCTGGCCCAGCGTATCAGCATTGCTATTCAGCGCGGCAATGCAGCCAGTATCTTGGGCGACGATTGGTACTGATTTGGATCAGTTGAACTATCTATAGATCGTTTGCAACCTAATTAAGTAATTATTATTTCGGAACGTTGAAAGATTTTGAGTTTTGGTAGTTATTAACTAATTTCTACGAGTAAATTAGTTCTTATGTTTCTTACGAAATATTTGCTGGACTGATGTTTTCTTTTTTACCTGAAACAAACCATTTATAAATTAAAATCGAGTGTAATTTTTAATAAATTTGGATAAAAAAATATCCTTCTTGAACAGTAATACATTTTATCAAAATAATTTCTTCTGATATAAAACAAAAGTCGATCCTTCATACCTAGACGCATTTACACCGTGTCAGCCAGCGCGTACTCTAAAATTTCGAATTAAATACGTGTAAATTGATCCTAGCCATCCCCATATTTACTTCCTACTAGTCCTACCCTTCGTACTACCAGTAATATTATAAAAGCAAAAGTTTGTATGGATGGAAGTGGGGATCTATGTTTATTACTCTTTGACGCAAAAAAATACTGAATGGATTTTAATAAAACTTTACAATAATGTAGTTTATACATTAGAATAACATAGAGGCAATAATTTACAGGTTGTCTGGAAGAAATCACTCACTTAACGATAAGACCACACATTGTAGATAAGGTACATTTTGTTTTATTTATTTTTTCTCAAATCTGTATTATCAATTGGTCATAAGGTGTACAATATAGAATTTTCATTCATTAATTCAATAAAGAGAGATAATTGTCCAAAATATATCGATAATAATAATATAATCTTGATGCTCTTGATGCTATTTTAGATTACGTAATTATGTTAACTTTTTAAATGGTAAATAAACAAAACAAAAATAGGATTTATTTAAGACTAAATAAATTATGTAAATATATAAGACTAATTATTAGAAGTAAGAATTATTTTCTAAAAAAGGTTCCTTAAAAATTAAGAGACGAACTCGCAGTCTCCAGCTGGTTTATTATTTCTAAGAACAAAGGTCAATGATAAGAATTACAAAAGCGACCGTTATCTTATTTATCGGTACATAATTCCTTGTTTCTCGCTTAAAACAACTTCATTATAGCTATAATATATCTAAATAGCTATTAATATCAACACCATCTTTTTAAGATAGGTAACTTTTTTGGATGCTGTATTTAAGATTAATTGAAATAGAGTAAAAAAGGTATTAAATGTAAATGCATATCATCAAATGATGGTGACAAATGTTGGTCAGTAAATAATAAATTAGTTTTTAAACTATTGCATAGCTTCTATCGCGGGCCTTGAGCGTGTAGACCGAATCCAGAAATTCCGTAACGAAAATAACACTACGCGTAATCCAGCAAAAAATGCTATGCAATAGCTTTACCGCGGCAGTCCCCGAGATCCACGCGTCTTTTTTTTTAATCACTATGAATAGGCGACCAAGAAATTGGTTTACCACTTTTGATGACATCTCCCAGTAACATAATTATTCGCTAAGGATTACAGATTGACAGATTCTGACGTAGCAGCTATTAATCTGTCAAGCAAAAATAGCCCTTGATGTTTTGTACGTGCAAATGATATTCAATCTTAGAGTGGTAAACCAATTTCTTGGTCGCCTATACCTACATGCTTTTTAAAAGTTTTTCCAAAACGTACATATATGCATACGAAGTCGCATGTAACTGTTAGTTCCAAATTATATTAGAATCTTCTTGAAATAAAATACAAAATTGCAAAACACTAATCCGCTGTCAAAACCTTGCTAGTTTAAATAAAAGTGGTCATTTCCAAGAATGTCCAGGTAGTTGACATTGACAGATAACATGTTTTTTTGACAGACATTTTGTACGTTTAGTGATTTGTGCTGTCGATAAAAGATTGCTAGTTCTAAAAAGTACTGAAACGCATTATGTAAAATTATCTTAGACAAATATTTAAGTATGTAATTCAAATAAGTTTTTGCAAAAAAGAATGTACGTATGACGTTTAAAATTTGCTTTACATTTATAAGTATAAAGCGTTTATAATATTAGATACTTGCTTGAATACTAACACGGCTTAATTGGTAAGTGATCATTAATAACATAAAATTAATCAGATATCATGTCTTGTTTATGACTAGTCGCATTTAGATGAGAAAAGCTAGGGATCGTTTAAAGTATTATAAAAAAATTAGAAGTCTATAGCAGTGGGCGATATCATCAGGCTGCGAATGATGATGATGATCCACTAGTTGTCAAAGTCAATAACAAAAATATAAACAACCAACGCTTTAACAAAATACCGTCATGTAGATAAGGCTTTAGAGCCATTACTCTTTCGTGACACGTCATCATTAAAATATTAAAAAACAAAAAACAATATGTTTACTCACGTGTAGTGATACTAGCTATTGACTGCGACTCGGTCCGTATATAACTCGTTTGTAGCTATAGCAGGTATTACCTAATTTATTCAGTAATTTATTAGATACTTATTTAAAATTGTAAGTTTATAAATATTTCACTTGCCTAAAGATTTAGTTTCATTTTTTAAGTCTATATTCAGTATTTTTTGATTGCCACATCGATAATATAATTATAATTTTACATACAAATGTTTTTTTTTATATTAATAGTACAGTAGCGTACGTAAGTGCTTTAAAGGTGTTACGTACTTAATTTAACACGTTATTTACGCATATATTTTTTTGGTGATTTACGATTGACACATTCAATTTAAATATTAGTGTGTTTAAGGAATAAATAAACAAAATACTCATGTTACACGTCATTTAGTCGCAAACAGCAAAATTTGTAATATGAGACATTATGTTAAATTGCAAAATACTCAGTAAATATCAACACCATCGTATTTTTTATTGTTTTGCTTTGTATTCATATTCTACCTCATATTGCATTCATGCTGTAATTCTTCTTGTTTTATTTTTAAACTTGTAATGTGGGTTATGCAAGTAAATGTAAATGCTGGCATGTCGCCATGTTTGTTTACGTTATTTTACATTTAAATTATAGTCTAGACTTAACGCAAAACTTCTTTCGCTAATAATGTATACCACATCTTTTTTTATGTTGTAACTGTCAAATACGCAACTGGATTGCATCATTGTTGGTTACAATTTTTTTTCTCTCTAGCCTATATTGTCCCACTGCTGGGCAAAGGCCTCCCCCAAACACTTCCACCTCTCTCTATCCTTGGCAGTGTCCCAATTACTTTGGTTACAATTATAGGTCTTAAATTAAGATTAGAGCAAAACATGACCCCGCTGGGACACTACAATATTTCCTAAGGTTTTTCCTAATTATCCATTTAGGCAAGTTTTTAGTACAAAACAAAATATTCTTAAAATTAGACAAATATATTAACTTGATTTATTACTGTCACGTTCAAAAACGTCTTAGCTATACTTAAAAAAAAACCGTTTTGTTCAAATGTTCAAACGATTTTGAAACAAACTCAACATAGAGCTACTTTTTTTAAAATATTGAACATAAAAAACCTAGGCTGCTCTGCATATTCCAGGATATAAGTTATTCTTATAACGTCCTTTAGCAGTCCAGACTTTGAAATTCAAATAAGTTATTTACATAACAAACGACACGATTCCTGGAGTGTAATAAGATCACAATGATTTTGAGTTAGCACTTTTGTACGTGATTGTACTGGGTAGGTGGTCTGAAGCTAGGTGATTTTTTATATAACTCTGACTCAAAGGATTTGTTTATTATTGATTTGTATTTACTGACCTCTACTGTATAATTAGTCAATGTAAAGCGTAATTACTGTTATCATAATACTCCGTTTTGAATAGGATCTTATTTATCTATACTTATACTACCAGGAAGACTCTTTTGTTCAATAGTTTAAAATATGCTGAATTTTTTCGGATTTTCTTCTTATACACAAATCTTCAGTGCATCAGATTGACATTTGTCGATTCCGAAATATATCGATCTACGTGCTCAACAGAAACTTAACGTAACTCCTATTTAGTGTTTATTACTGCAACATACAATGTAACAATTTAATACCAAAATAAGTAAAATTCCTTCGAAAATTGCGCTCGCAACAAATTATTACTTTGTGTGACTGACCATGACCACCTATGGTCATTCAAGTTATTGTGTATTTTGGTGTTTATTCTCATTGAAATAAGGTTTATTTTTGCTGATAAATTTTTGACCAAATTTAAGGTTAGCGTGCATTTGTCCATCACCTGCCTGAGGCGGGTGTTCCAAAATGAATAAATCTCTTTAGAAGCGTGCCGGTGTAGGAAGACCATGATTTATTATTTTTGAGAAATAAACACAGGTATAACATATATAGGTAACTGTGCTAAGCCTTCCATGCTGTGGGTCGTTCGATTCCCACCCAGAGCAAATTTTATTTTTTTATTACAAGTTATAGGCAAGCGTTTGACCGCGATCTCACCTGATGTTAAGTGCAATAGTACAAGCTTTGCTTAGTTTAGCACTAGAGTGTGATGTGTGAAATGTCCATGAATATTTTTAGGCTATCGCATAGCTTCTATCGCGGGCCTTAAGCGTAGACCGAATCCACAAATTCCGTAACGAAAATAACCTAACACTGCGCATGCGTAATCCAGCAAAAAAAGCTATTCAATTGCTTTACCGCGATAGTCCCCGAGTGGCACACGCCTTTGATCATTTTTGACGTGACAACGTCTTATAATTCGATAGAGCCGGCTGCACGCACGAAAAAACATGACTCATGCGGCGTTATCTCGCTCTGAGGCGTTCCATGTAAGGCTTGAAGCGCAAGCGAGAGCGCGGAACGAGCGACAAAGAAGCACAATGCCTTTGCGTTCGTTGTCACGTTCAACTATCGTCAGTAAACCGACTTTACAGGCAACCATTTTTTTTTTTCATATGTGGTACAGTCTATTTTCTAGGTGTATGGTTACCAAGTGTCTGCAGAAGCTAAGTTTATAGACTGCAGACTATTGTCAACATGCCAGAAAACAACATTCATTAATCTTGCAGAGTCAGTTTCGCACTGCAGTTGTTTTGAACTGCTTAGGTCTTAAAGTTTAAAGAAGAGAGGAAAGGACAAGATTTTTGTAGGTCACGTGAGAATTATGTACCTACACTTGAATTTAGTTTGGAGTTGAAATGTTAAATGTCAGTTTTTCCTGTATAATATATAAATTTTGACAGTTTTTTTGGTGTTAAGGTATAATTTTAAGATTTTATAAGTTTATCAGTAGTGTTATATATTTAAGATCTTCAAAAAACATTCAAAATCGTTACTCTTACCCTTCTTTTTCTTATCGTGTCGATGCTATCTAGATAAGTCTTGCGAGGTGTTTTGCCAGCTCTACTGCACCCCTTGTAGCTGCATTCACATACTCTTACCGTATATTAATATTCATTTTATAATGTTTTATTTAGTGTACAAGAAAGATAATATTGCATTATATTCTAAACTAAGGCTATGGTCACACTACTGAAAGCACACGCTTAAAATTCATTGTACATTATTGTGCAGGCTTCAATTGGACCCACCTTTAGAACCCGGTGTATTGTGTCACGTTTTGGAAAGTTCCAGAACCTTACGAGGTTTTTGTAAAACCTTCAGAAAGTAGGAAGCCTTTTTGGAGGCTTTTCAATTATAACAAAATGCTTCCTAGAAAAGAGTAACTGTTTATTGTGTTCAGATAATTATAAGTTGAACAAAAATATGTCAAAGTTTTCTACTTTGACTAGTTTTTTTGTGCAATTAGTTCAACTGGTTGAAAAAATAATAAAACTTAGTTTAATAAACAAAAAATGCTTCAAATTGATTCGCTTACACAGTGGTTTTATTGATCTTTATTTTTAAACACTCCAAGTAGTTGTGCCTATGTATAGAGCTAACCATTCTCAACACAGAAAAAACTTAGAATTTAATCTAGGCAAGTTTGTCTTCAAATTCAATAGCAGTCTACCCGTAGTTCCCATAATACAAACTCTGCTTAGTTTGGGACTAGAGTGTGATGTGTGAAATTTTCGTGAATATTTATTGTTATATATCACCAATTAGAAAAATAAGTGTAATGTACATCAAAAAAGTTTAAAATACATTCCTGAAGGTTTGTCAAACGGATATCGACGTGCATTGATTTATAAATAGTAGGAAAGAGTGTAGGAACTTCCTTTCTTAATCAATTTAAATGTATAATAAATAAATATTCATGAACAATTCTCACATCACACTCTAGTCTCAAACTAAGCAAACCTTGCACTATGGAAACTAGATTGCTGGCAAAATACTTATACAAGTACAATTATTTTTGTAAATACATGCTAACACTACATAATAACAGACACAGCAAATATTATGTTCATAGCACAAACATTTGCTCTAGGTGAGAATCAAACTCACGACCAGCATGGAAGGCAGAGCTACTACCAACTGAACTGTGACGTCTGTCAATAAAATTGGTAGAGGTGAAGACTGGTACAAGATATAATAATTATCTACGTAACTCATATTTACATGAAATATAAAATTCAAGTCGGTTCTTTTGCGTCCCTCAAACCCTTTTATTATTCAAAAACCATAATTTTAAAAAGGCGCCAATTCAGTGAATTATTACACCTGGCAAGCTCATGCTGCAGTAAAAATGTCAATGTCAGGCAAATCTCGTCTCAACTGCTTTCTAATAAGACAACTGTTGGAATGTCAAGAGATAAATAAAGTTTGTGGATACACCTTTGTCCAGGTATCGTGCCTCAAGAATTCAAAAAAAATAACAATCACACAAAAACTGCGGTTTCTTTTGTATTCTGAGATTACAAGGAATGGGCAAACTTAGCGTTTGTTTCCGATTTTATCGAACATTTAAAAAGAAATAAGAGTCAGCAATACAAAAATAACTGCTGCTAACTTTGTCATTTACACACGGTTTTCAACCTTAAAAGTTACAAAAAAGTCAAAAACTCTGATGTAGGAAATAAAATGCTAGCCGGTTTTGGTGAGTGGAATTCGTTCGTGAAATGTTCTCGCTAAATGTCCATTAAAGACTTTCGGTCTATCTTATAAAATTAGCCTAAATCAGATTGTAAGTGTTGTTTAACAATAGCGAACTTTAGCAGTAAAGCGTGTTCTTTAATAACACATTAAGAATGATGTCTTATAATCGAATTTTAACAGTGCAATAACTATGGTCTCGCAATTATGTGCTTGATTCAGTTTTCATCCAAATAATGGCAACAATCAATTTTATTTTCTTTCGGAATGCATCGGTTTTAGTTTTATCCATCATTTTTGACATAAACATAAATTGACTTTGGCACAATTGGCACGCTTTTGACATTAGAAAAGGTAAACAAAAGAATTTATTTCGTTTTATTTTACAGAAATCTTGCAAATACATAAAATCAAGAATAGAATTTTGTTTTCTGCTGTTTCATATTGGTTGTAAAAATACGACTAGCTGCTATTTCAGTACAAACACACACAAAAACCCTTTTCATTTTACGGAACCTGAAAATGTAACTGCAGTGTTGTATGTATGGTTTTTAAGGCTAGTCCTAGGTATATATTCTGGCGGAAAACAAAGCATGCGGAAGATAATATGAAACAAAGCATGTCAATGCTTCGCACAAAACACAAAATTGTTGTATTTGCCCAGACTCTTGAACTTACCTTTAACAACAACCTCGAAGTTTTATCCCCAAATTTGAACCAAAACAGCTATGACGTTTGTCATAGATGTGTGTTTATACAGAAGCATATGCCTAAATTGTTTGTAAAATCTTTGCTCTCTCTCCCCGATATATTCTTACCTATTATTAATTTTTATAATTTTTGACCCGTACCATTTTCGTTCTATTCCAGATAGCAATAAGTAAGAACTAAGAACAAGGAGAGCTGAAAATTAAAATAGACTGTATGGGTTCTCAGTTGAAAAGAAGAGTTATCATCACCTATTGTTTTCAGTTTGAAAAATAATAATAAAAGAAGATTCATTAATGATTTCTAAACAATGAGATCCACGTTCAACTGATTATACATGTGTTATATTTCTAGATGACTTTTATTTAATCCTATCTTCATATTTATGGTGTGTGTGTATGTACCTACCTGGTATATCATGAATAATCATGGTCAGATTCTAATTATTAATTGGCATAAAGTAAACCAAAATTATTATCATAAGCTTATTATAAGCATCAAGACTAGTGTTCTAATTCTAAATGGGGGAATAAGATCTGCACTGACATCCCGCAATGGGGTGTATTGTGCATTGTCCCCGTGCTAACCTCACCCCAGCCAGCCCAACTCCTTAAAGTAGCGGAGAAGGACTTTGAATTGGTGGAAGCAGTGTTCCCCGATGGTGTGGTGGATGACAATAGTGATGAAAAAAACTAGTGTTGTAGAGATATAAGTAAATAGATTATGCATAAGTAGGAAATAATCAGAGGGTTTCCATAATGGTATCAGGTCAAGTCTTTATTAGGTAGTATATCATATTATATCCCCGTTGATCAGGTGATCAGATGATCATCTCTGTGCTGATGCAGTTGCATCTCCGTAAACCTGACACATAAGTAAGAAGGTGAGTAAACATTTACATATGTAGGTAGACTAGGCAGCTACTTCAAGAGACAAATGAAAATGAAAAACCTTATTATCCAACATAATGTATTTGCCTCAGCATTTAATTACTGTTAGCACATGATGTTTTGGTGGTATACCGGCTCTACGCTAGTCTCTTTCTAGGTCCGAGCATACCTATTTCCAAGATATTTGATTATTCTTTTTGAAGAATTTATTTAACAAGAAATCAACAAACAACAAAAATTTTCATCTCATTTCAGCATGTCTGTCCTTTTTATCGGTCGGCATTATTTTTTACTCCTTCGCTGTATACTTTTTGTACCATCTAATGTCTCAATTACTTAGAAAGAAGCAAAATAAATTTAAGAATTTATTTTGACATGACGGCCATTTTTAAATATCTGCTAAAGGAGGGTTCTGAGCACTTTAGTTTTAGGATACACCAAAAGGATACGTTTGGCTTATTGTTCGTTTATAAGACGACAAAAATATCACCGAGCCTTTAACAAGTCTTTAATTCTGCCGTAACTTTTTATAAGATAGACCGTTTGTCTTATTGTTTTTGTTTAATAGCATCTCTGAAATACAGTTCTATGAAGTAGTTCTACGGAGAAGTTTTCGATTAAGTAGGTAGTAAAATTGTTCGCCTGAACCATCTTAAACTTGATAGTTACTACATAGAGTTTATGTTAAGGCATTGGAATAAAAAACACTTTTGAAGCAGTTGCAAAAATGCCAACTGCTTTTAAAAATATTAATAACGAGAAGTCATGTTTGAAATATGTCAATTTTATTTTATGGTGCTTTATAGAAAAGTCATGGTTTACGACAAGAATAATCACGTTTTAAATCATATTGGACAAGGGGTTGACACCGACAACAAACGAAAGAATGTCGGAAACAAAAGAATTTTGATTGTTCCTCACAAAAAATATAAGATTTTACGGTGTACCCAAAAATGCACTCTGCAGGTGGTATTATAAAAACAACACCTTTTAACTATAATCGTAAAACAATAACTTTTATTGTATTTTAAGTTTTATAAGCAAACAGCGTATTGTTTATTCACACATGTTGTTGCTTCAGAATTTGCATGATCTATCCAAACTTTAGGTTATTAATTTAATCTCTAGTTTCAAAAATGTACAAATTATTAAACATTTTTAAAGAATTTAATTTAAAACTACATAATAACCCAATGTTATGAGTAGCGCTTAGTTGTTAATCAGAAAATTTTAGGTATATCAAATCTACATTAATAAAACATTAAAAATGTTAAGTAAGTATATGTAAGTAACTGTAAATTACTAGAATACCAAAAAATATAATCTGTCAGTAAACCAAAACTAACAGCAATTAAAACCAATCAACATAGAAATGAACACGTCAAACAAGCTCAGCTGTCAACATGACAGCTAGATACTCGACCTTATTACCGAATTCTCGCAGTGACCGCAGCACCGTTACATGACAGCTGCTTGCGAATCAATAGATCGAAATCGATATTGGAAGTATTCGATTACCTATTTGTATATTATTTGTACGAACAGTCTGACAATGGAATTAGTAATTTTGTATTATAACTATCTAAAATAATCTCTAAAATTTTGTTTTGTAAAACATTATATTATAATATTATAGAAAAAAAACTTTGTATGCAAAGATGGAATTTGTAGTTTTGTGTCATAAGTATAAAATATTATTTTATAGCTTTGTAGGTTGCATACGTATTTCATAGAAAAATTAATATGAAAGTATACTTTGCCAATTTCTAAAATGAATTCAGTTGATATGTATTTTTGAGTTTAAATTGATGGCAATGTACAATCTTTGTTTAAATACTCTGATTATAGTCAAGTCAAGTCAAAGTCCCAAATTTCTTTATTCAATAAAATCACAAGGATCATTTAGAATCGTCTTACATACTAGGTGATTCTAGGTGCCAGTTTCACGCGACCATTGTACATTGTTTTGTTTATTTATTTGTATAACATTACTTTTATAAGAATAAATAAATAAATAATGCTGGACTATCCACACAACATCATCTAGCCCCAAGCTAAGCAGAGCTTGTGTTATGGGTACTAGAAGACTGACATACTTCATACAATACATTACATAGATAGATATTTTTTATTATACATATAAAATACCCAGAACACCCGGAATAAATATTTGCAGATCGTACAAACATTTATTCCAAGTCGGGAATCGAACCCGCAACTTCCGCGTCGCAGGCGGACCTTCGCCCGCCGCGCCACATCGGTCGTCAAGAAGGTATGCAACTTGTATTTTTATTATATCCATACAAAAATACTTGAAATTACTTCATCAAAACGCCACTGATCCGTTAGTATCCGTTCTACAAAATTTTATTATCAATTGTTCTTTACATTGTATTAAAATTTAAGTTTATGATTATTCACACAATGTATTCGTATATGCTATCTATGTATTATATTGTATTAAGTATGTCAGTCTTCTAGTACCCATAACACAAGCTCTGCTTAGCTTGGGGCTAGATGACGTTGTGTGGATTGTCCAGCATTATTCATTATGCTTATCGTTACATCTTTATATTTTTACTATTTTATATTCTAAGTAACGGTAACTTACATACTTAAATAACTACTTCACGCAAATATATTTTACTTAATTAAGTTTTATTGTAATATTTTTATAAACTGTTATCTAGACTCTGAACTGGCACCTAAAATCACATATAAGACGTTTCAAAGTGATCCTTGAGATTTTATTTTATAAAGTTTTTTTTTAGTTTGAGCTATTAACTATAACTGATTTAATTATTTTCAGACTATACGTATTCCATCAATTCATTTATAAGTCTGATCTGTAACCTATTACTAAATATAAAACTATCTTTGACTAATTAAGAATATTAACATTTCCAAACCTAATTAATTAATTATTGTGACAACTTTGACAACCAAATAATAAAGTTAATAAACAGACAACAAGCCCCAATAATTTTATCAGTGTTCAATCGGTCATCCCCCTGTAGCTCATTAATAACCCTGTAAGTCCCCCATAAAGTATTTCCCCTATAAATTTATCATGTTAATGAAGATATGATAACAATCACTTGACAGCAGATGTTTACGTCATATTGTTTGACGTTTTTGAGTTACAATCACGCGAAATAAATAAAAGATAGTCATTTTTGAAAATGCCTACTTTCATGTTATTCACTTTAACAGTTTTCAAGATTTTTATTATAAAATACTGTTTTAAGTATATAGAAGGTAATAAAAGCTTAACAGTTTTTAATTATTTCTGTATTTAAATGTTCATAACTCAAGTTTTGTTTATTATTTTTTTTAGGATCAAACTTGAACAGCAACTTGCTTTTTTTTCGTGAATAGGTTATGTAATTTTTCATAATCTATGACATAAAAATGATGTCATTTAAAAAAACTTACGTACTTACCTAATCATATATTAAGTAAGTAGTTTATTTATTTATTGTTGTTATTCATAGATTACGCATCCAACCATCACTTCAAATAAAATAAATATAACCTTGCATGTCTCATTACAAGTAAGTCCTTGGCTACACCCACACCATTACCTAATGTTTGCGTATTGACCGACCAGCTGATACCTACGACATCGTCTCATTATCGTTATATCTTGGATAGTTCCCACAATATTTCTATATATTATTGCCTATGTGTTATTCTGATGTATAAACTACATTATTGCAAAGTTTCATTAAAATTCATTCAGTAGTTTTTGCGTGAAAGAGAAACAAACATACATCGATCCATACAAACTATTGCGTTTTTAATATAATAATTATAATGAAGTAGGATTGTAAACACTAAATAAATAAAGTAAATAAAATTCACGGACAATTCACACATCATACTCTAGTCCCAAACTAAGCACAAAGTGTACTATGGGAACTAGACTGCTGATAGAATACTTATCATCATCATCATTCCCCTGCCCTTATCCCACGTTAAGTGGGGTCGGCACAACATGTATTTTTCTTCCACTCACTCCTATCATTCGTCAAATCCGAGTCCACTCCTTTCACATACTTAAGTAAGTATATAAAATTATTTTCTTAATGTGTAAAATCTATAAAGTCAAAGTCAAAAATTATTCAGTAAAATCACAAGAATCATTTAGAATTGTCTTACATACTAGGTGATTCTAGGTGCCAGTTCCACGCGACCAGAGCCTAGAAGAACGGGCAAGAAACTTACGGCCTGGTTCCTACCGTTTTTTTATATGATCCTTCTATATTATTATTTCTATATGTATATAATTACTAATCTTCGAAATCCTGCCACTAATCTTAGAGGTTTAACAAGGCCATAACAGTAAATCTTTATAAGCTGGCCACCATGGTTTTAGATGTGTTATGTGAAGCAACAATGGTGAGTCTATGGTGGTTTTACAACCAACGACACGTCGCCTACCCGATATTTACCTTATCAAAATCTAAAATATCAAAATCAAAATGTTTTATTTCAAAATTACAGCGTCGACTTAGTAATAGGATCTCTTTTTTTTAAGTCGTGAGACCTGTATTAAAAGAGTCCCCTTTTAACTGTGGTCCAACTTTTATGTAATAAATAGGTAAGTACTTAAACATTTTTTTTTAACCAATCAGACAAAATAAATAATAATATTTTTTTAGTTTGTCCGTCAGGCTTTACAATCCAAAGGTTTAAATCTAGTACTCCTCATATTTAATCTAAGTGATTTAGATCAGTTGAGCCATCTATAGATCTTTTGCAACGGTTTGCAGATAGCTCAATGTCAAATAGTTGTAGATTTTTCGAAAAAATAAGTTGATGAGTCTATGGTGGTTTTACAACCAACGACACGACGCTTCTACGATATTAACCTAATGTCACTTATTTGACGACTTTATCTAAAAATAAGTGCGGTTGTAGAACCTCTCTCGATTTACTATTGTGCTGTTGTCAATTTGAAAGTTTTTTTGTTTGAATGAATGAATGAATGAAAATACTTTATTGTACATGTACCTACATCTTAGAACTATTGAGAAACAGTACATAAAAACATAAACTAAATTAAATATAATAATGTTTGTATGTATTTTACGCGATTTCTCCGTCAATTGTGAACCGATTTGGATGATTATTTTTTTGTTTGATAGATAGTACTTCAGAGATGATCTTATATTAATTTTATAAAGATCTTATCAAGTACTTTTTGAGTAATTTCTTATAATTTGTTTTTAATATTACTTTTCGATAACGATATCGATCAGTATTTAATTGGAATTGGGTGCATGGAAAGAGCCTCCTCGTGGCGCACACCGGTAACAGCTAGGCACGGTAAAGCAGTGTCTAGTCTGGCTAATCTTTCCAACACGATGCTACAACAAAATACAGTTGTAGCATCGACACGATAAGAAGAAGAAGAAGTATTCAATTTATATATTGGTTTATTAATCTTGTGAAAGAATTTCTCAAGAAAAGCTTTTTCTAGAAGCTCTACTTATATAATATTACGTAAAATAACAGTACTATAACAACAATTTCATCCCCTAATATTCTAGGGGTGGGGGCGCCGGACTGACGCCATTATTGTTGCCATGGCAACGGTACTTACTTGCGGAATAGGGTGACAAGAATGTAGAAAGCTCGGGAAATATTTTTCTAAGAAATTATACAGATTTTTTTACGAAAATAAGAGGAGATTCTTGTTTTTCTGTCTGTGTTTTTTTGTTACGTGATAATAGCGCGTTTGATTTTAATGATTCTTTTTTGATTATTAGGATATACTTTAGAGATTCGGTTCTTTATATATTTGATTTAGATTTGAAAAGTACTTTCTAAATTATTTTAGATATGGATGACGAATAAAGTTGGTCTTTTTTAATTTTGTAGAAAAACATATAATTGCTGTAAGCACCTATTATTTAGCAATTTCTCTCGTATTTCTAAGCATACATTATAATGTTTAAAAACGTTTCCAAAAAAACTATTTTTGCTACCACAATATAATATAAATTATTCGTAGATCTAACTAGGTCATGCATCAATCATTCAGAATAAGAAGATGGATGAGTTGAGATTTGTTATCTAATCAAAACATACTAATATTTGGTGTAAATATTATGTGAACGTAAAGATTTTCAAGTAAGTAACTTATTTCCTGAATATTCTGTTGTTATAAACAAAATTACATTTTACAGTATATTAAAATATACAAATTTAATAATGAAATACCTATGTCAAAAATATGTCAAAAAATTGTCTGTTAAACCATCCTAAGAGTCCCCGAAGACTGCAGACTTTTTATCGGCCGATAGTTTGGTCGGCTTCTTAATCAGTATGAAGACTGAATCACTGTAATGTGCGCATCTGCATACATCTTCATACTGATTAAGAAGCCGACCAAACTATCGACCGATAAAAAGTCTGCAGTTTACGGGGGCCCTAAAAGTCGAGTAGGATTTAAACCCGAAAATGTTGTTTTTTCGGACTTTTTTACGCATTACAGAAAATTTTGATTCGGTTTTACACATTTTGGGTCACATAATACCCATTTCACTTTATTGCCATCTGACTCAACCATAACTATAATTTGATTACATGTTTTATACCACGAATGAAAATATCACAGCAATCATATTAAAATGATCAACAAATGTCAAAGTTCGTCTATTCCGGCACGTTCACATTCGTAAACAGCAATAAAAACGTCAGATGTGACAGTGACAGTAATCATAACTCATGGACACAGACGTCAAAAGTTCGCGCCTATTTTCGGTAGCAGTGAAAGTTGGAAAGTAGGACAAATTTAGTAGAACTGTTGATTTTGACGCTTGGATCAATGCACTCAGAATTTTGACAGGTTTTATCTTTTTGTTTTTGTGATACTCGTATTAAATCATCATCATAGGTAGGCCCTGATAGCCCACCTACCCAACAGTGGGCTCATACCCATGAGCATGTTTTGGGCTTCTTGCATCTCTCTTGGTCTTCCTCTATACGGCAACGATGTCATCTATCTGGTTAAAGGACTGCCAAGGTCTCTTTTTTTCTACTATCCTACCGTAATTCTTCCTTTGCTGTATCTTTGAAACCCGTTCACAAAAACGAAAAACTTAAAAATGAATAAAAATGTAAAATGTTTCCCTAACTATATGAAATAGCTAAACCTGAGCTGTACCTACTTCATAAAGAGAATTTATTCATATCTGCACTTAGAACTCGGCACTCTTATGTCGTTAAACCTCTTCAGGCACTCGTAGGCTGTTTGTAGAGCTTTTGACAGCTGTCAAATGTGCTTTGATTGTATGGTTTGAAGACTTTGAAGTACAAAGTATTTGCAAATAGAGAGGAGCAACACTTTTTAAAGTATTCTGTCATCTTGCCAATGTCAACTCTACCCTCTCAAAAAAAAAGGTGATGGACACCTGTCAATGTCTAATACTGACGACCGATGTGGCACGGCGAGCGGAGGTCCGCTTGCGACGCGGTGGTTGCGGGTTCGATTCCCGCCTTGGGATAAATGTTTGTACGATCTGCAAATATTTATTCCGGGTGTTCTGGATATTTTATATGTATAATAAAAAATATCTATCTATGTAATGTATTGTATTAAGTATGTCAGGCTTCTAGTAGGTACCCTCTTAGCTCTGCTTAGCTTAGATTGTCCAGCATTATTTATTTATTTATACTTTGATTTTCGCACAGTTAATGTTTTTACATTGTAATTTGACATTAATAACTCTTTTGAATGTCGCTCTGTTTAAAATTTTACGTGAAAAACTGTTTTAATATTAGATAATAGTACTTTGACAGTTCTTTTAAATTTTTCGTTCGTATAAAAAATAGAAAAAAAAAGGTAGCACTCCGGGAGTGCCGGCAGAAGTGAAAACTTCAATATTAACGTTGTGTTTAATTATAAGTATAAAAGTACTATCATTTATGAGGTAGAATACAATGTTTATGTTTTTATTTTTTATTATTTTTCGCCCTGTGCCGCCGAAACAGAGCAGCACACTCAGGCACGGTAGAAAGAGTGGGAGATACTAGTTCCTCTCCCTTCCCCTCGATCTTACGCTTTTTCGAACAACGTCACGTGACCCTGACGCGAGTTTGAAAGTTTTTACCCACCCAGCGCCGCTAAAGAAGTTTTCACTTCAAAAAAACAAAAAAAAAGATCTTTATTCTGAAAACTTATTAATTCAGTTTCTTTCTAGCTGTTGTCTAAACTAATATTATAAAGAGGAAAGATTTGATTGTTTGTTTGTTTGTTTGTTTGCATCGAATAGGCTCCGAAACTACTGGACCGATTTCAAAAATTCTTTCACTGTTGTGAAGCTACATTATCTGTGCTGAACATAGGCTATATTATATCTTCAAAAAAATTAGGGATCCTTACTAAAACTTCAATTATGTAACCCAAGATGTATAAGAAATTCCTTACATCGCGTGCGCTGCGGAAACTATTGATGATAGAAAGAAATTATGTACTACAATTTTGTAGAACACATCATTATCCACAAAAAAGTCAGCGACAGCATATGTCTAACTATTATAGATATGTCATAATAAGTGTTTTAATATCAAAAAAATATAATTAAAATGACGACGCCAGAAAACGTTCTATATTTGTACTTAGGTATTAATCCTTATCTAAATAAATTACTTTAAAATTAAGACTGCTTTAATACCTTTCTATTACTTTTTAAATTATTGAATTCGGACATTCCATTCGAAAGATATCACGAGTTCAAAAATGTAAGTACTTATTAGAAAAAAGTCAGCGGGCGCCGCGCCGCTGCCGGTCACGGGAGTATATGCGGGGGGGTTACATACTATAGGGTCTATATTTTTTATCATTTCGAAAATACATTTATACTGAGTAACATATTAGCTATATTATAATGATATTTTTTTATATAGGCTACCCGTGCGAAGCCGGGGCGTACTACTAGTTATGTATAAATAGAAAATCACACATACCAAGCATATTATTATAGTTACCTACTTATGTAAGTAAAATTATATTTTCGATTTTTTTTTAATTATTTTATAATATGTTGTACCAAATCTATTCGTAAAACACAAAACTCATACCTAACCTACTGTCACATCATTTACGATAATCTGTCAAAATTATTTATAAGTTACAAAAAGGTTGAAATGATATTCCATTGAGCATTAAAACGTTTATAATGAATGAGATTCAACAATAAAACCAACAGAATACCTAAATATCATGCGTTTACCATACAATACACAAAATAACTTTGACCCAATTCCCTATTCGATTCAGATGAATCGATATCAACAATCGATGTTCCGCGCTATCGAGTTGAACTGATCGATTCATCGATTATAATGCAAAGTGGTGCATTATATCATTTGCATAATTACTACAAATGCTTTACAATAGAGCTTTGTGTTGGTGTGAACAAGACACAATCTATCATGATGATAAGAAATACGATATATTTGAGAAATAACATAAAATAAATAAATAAATAATGCTGGACAATCCACACAACATCATCTAGCCCCAAGCTAAGCAGAGCTTGTATTATGAGTACTAGAAGACTGACATACTTAATACAATATATTACATAGATAGATACTTTTTATTATACATATAATACCCAGAACACCCGGAACACTAACCTAACCGACTGCCTGAACTTACAAGCAGACCTAGACAGATTAGCTGTATATTATGCTGCTAATCGTATAGGTGTTAATGTGGATAAATGTTCATTTATTTCGTTTACGCGAAAAAAGAATCCTACAAGGTATGAATACCAAATTAATGGCATAAAAATAAAAAAGCTAAGTTCTGTTAGGGATCTAGGAGTTATTGTGGACGATAAACTTTCATTCTCGGAGCATGTAGACGCTGTGGTGAGCAAAGCCTACAAAAGTTTGGGCTTCATTCTGAGGATTAGTCGTCCATTCTCTGATGTTAACTGTGTAAAAGTGTTATACTATTCATATGTACGAAGCATCTTAGAGTACTGCAGCCCTGTGTGGAATCCGCAGTACTTGATGTATATTCACAGTCTAGAGGGCATCCAGAGTAAGTTTGTTAAACACTTGAACTATCGGTGTTATCGCGGATTTGTTGATGACTACCAAGAATCGTGTCATTTTCATCATCTCACAGCCTTAAATGATCGACGTGCTCTGGCTGACATGTTACTTTTACATGGAATATGCAATAACTACATAGATTGTCCTGAGCTAGCGTCAAAATTCTTACGTTTTTGTGTACCCAGAAAGCGCACAAGGCATACAAATCTTTTCGCTGTTACACACTCTGCTACTAATTATGCCCAACATTCACTAGTCAGTAGATTGCATAGGAGCTATAATAAGATATTTTGTGGTATCGATATCTTCCATACGTCCAAGTTTAATTTGAAACGTGAGGTTCTCCAGGTCATTACTGACCGTAATGAGCAGAAATATGGATGTAAAAGGATGTAAGTCGAAAGGACACTAAACACACTCATACTTACATTGTTGTAGCAGTATTAGAATAGGTTTATAATTTTTAATTTTTATATTTTTTAGATTTAACGTAAGAATAAATTGTATGTATGTAATTATAGGTTAAAATTATGTAGGTTTAGTAAGTATATAATGAGTAGATGTAGTTTATAAGTAAGTCTAAATGTTACATAGTAAGTGATTGTCATAAATATAAGATGTAGTTGTAAAATGTAAATCCAATAATTGGCTGTAGGTTTAGTTCATAAGTATGTATTAATATAGTTTTAAGAGCTGTGGAACATACAAACATTTATCCCAAGGCGGGAATCGAACCCGCAACCTTCCGCGTCGCAGGCGGACCATCGCCCACCGCGCCACATCGTCCGTCATATTAGTTTTGTCTGATTCTTTATTTATTTTTTCCTAACCTATATCGTCCCACTGCTCTGCAAAGATCTCCCCCAAATCCTTCCAGTCATCCCTGCTCTCTGCTTTCGTCCACCAGTCCCTCTTGAAATTATCGAGGTCGTCCCGCCATCGCCTTCTTGGTCGGCCCTTTATATTAGGGAAAAAATCTTAGTGCATTCGTGTCTTGAAACCACAATTAACTCGTGACCCGAGGGCTGGTGAGTATCTGGCCCAGTGTATCAGCATTGCTATTCAGCACGGCAATGCAGCCAGTATCTTGTACGCGACGATTGCCTCTCAAATCAGCAAAGCTATCTATAGATCGTTTGCAACGGTCTGTAGATAGCTCAACTGTTTCTTATGTATTTTATATATGACTAAGTATATTTTGTAAATATGTACTGTAATAGCCGTAAGTTTTTTTGTGAATAGAGTATCTATTAATTCTTTATAAAATTTCATTCGAAGGCTATTATAACAAAAAACACTTATAATGATTAAGTACTTAATTATGTAATAATAATAAGTTAAAGCAACCACAAACAACTACGTGTGCATGATTTCAATGTGGTACTTATTACCTATTTTATTTGAACAAAAAAAGTCAAATAAAACTAAACGCAGTGTAACAGTCGGAAGTCAGCCATAAATCTTTTCAAAATTCGAACAAAAAAACGCGGGCTTTCGTACAAAATTGAAATATGGCCGACGACACTCGAATTTCAAATTTGAATGCGTTCGGTTAAAAGCTGATGAAAGCTCATTCATGTCAAGTGTCATTGTTTGAATTTAGAATTGTTTTCTTTTTTTGTTATTTTGTTTTTGAACGCACTTGTGTAATTTATTATCTGTAATGCAAACAAAAATGCAGGAAACACAATTTTGTGGTCATTTATGTTAATTTCAACAGTTTTAGTCAGTAAAATTACAAGTAATCTAAAAAACTCAGTTTGTGTATTTCTTTTTAAGATATTGCATAGCTTCTATCGCGGGCCTTGAGGGTGTCCAGAAAAAGACCGAATCCAGAAATTCCGTAATGAAAAAACCTAACGAAAATACTCTAACACTAGCAATAGCTTTACTAGTCCCCGAGTGGCACAAGTCTCTTTTTTAATTTTTAAACTCTTTAAAGTGTGATAAATTATTAAATTAGTGAGTAAGTAATATGTACTTAAGTGTAAAACATTTGCAACTTTTGAAAGTGTGACAATAATTAAAAAAACAATACATTCGCAATTCTATTTAATCTTGGTAGAATGCAAGGACTCTCATTAGCTCGTTAAAGTCGAGTCTATTTAAAACTGTTGATCACAATCAACATTTGCTAGTTCATAATGAACCCTGACTCTATGAGATAAAGTTGTTATTAAAACAAGTCTTGATATGATGAGATCTAGAATGCGGAACTAATAGGACTTGGTTAGGACTCATTTGCTTTTCTATTAAATGCATGTCGCAGTCATGTTGTTAAACCGTGCAGTATGATTATTAACTGATTAATTAATCTGTGCAATCGTTTTATTATTATACTGTCACTTTCGAAAATTGATTTAAAAAATATATTATAATGAAATAAGGCAACCGATCACAAATAATTTTGTTTTCCAATATATAAGTGTGCTACATCGTAGACCGCATCGTCACTTAACATCAGGTGAGATCGCGGTCAAACGCTTAACCATAACATGTAAAAAAAAAGTTTTGTTTTTTCTTCTCTTGTTTTCTCTTTTTTCTTTTTAAAACAGTGAATAATTACAGAAGAATGAATGAGTCGTTATTATATATACTTGAGTAGATTTTATACATAAGTATGTAACTTTGATATGTAAAGATTATTACTTAATATAAGTAGGTATATAACCTTGCAATCTCGAAGCTGTTTCTCATCTCACTAACTATAAAAACACGAATGAAAAAACGTACTACCATTACGTTTTATTAGCGATCGTAACGTAAGCGCTAATTCAGTTATCACTCGTCTCTGAGAAAGTTTTTTTGTTTAGTGACTAATGCGCGCTTGATATCAAAAGTGGTTATACAAGTACCCATCTAACAGTAAATATTTAAGGAACAAAATAAGGAATAAGTAGAGGATAAATTGAGTGGAGGATAAAATTAAATAGTATGAGGTAACCACAGATTTATATTTAGTGTAAGTACTTACAAATGTGTATCATTTGATTAAAACATGACATAATATTTATTAACGTTTTATGACGAATTAATTTCATTAATATTATAATTGCATGCTTAGTCTAAGCGAAATGAACCTGCTTTCTGATATTATGACATCTGTAAATTGATTTCATTTTAAGCAATAAATTTCATTTCGTTTGATAAGGTAATTCGCAAGAAATGTAACCTAACCTACTCTAGACTCAACAATATCAATATACAAATGTTAATTTTACCCGCAGGAACGTCAATTATTGATAGATTTATAAATATTTATACGCCAAGAGGGTACAACTTCATTGCATTCCCACCCTCATTTTGACACGTGGCATAAATTGGTAATATCCTAAAAATACCCGCTTTTGTGTTGCGATTCTGACGTTCTAATTTAGAATCCTACCATTTTCATAACAAGAATGTCAAAAGTCAGTTGAAGCAAACTCGAAAACTGTTCCAATTTTGAACTCTAACAGTTATGTACATAATATGTTAACAAATTCGTTGGAACTAGACACCATTATTTTGGTCATTTGAGGGAGTGCCAAAATTAACAGTTGTACCACAGCATTAGAATTATGAACCTTATTTGTCTAAATATAGAGTTGAGATTGGAAAGAAAAGTTTTTTGACGAAGTTAGTTATTACTTAAACGCGCCCATGGGAGGGTTTTTATGTTATAAAATACCTTAAATGAAGAAGCGTTCTTATTTTTATGTAGTTTTATATTGACCGGTGACCCAAATATAAGGGTTTAGGGCAAGTTGTTTTTGCATCAATAAGTATAATAATTGGACGTATAACCGAGATATTTCTATGTTTACATTTATTTCGTAGCATTTTTCACGAATTTCTAAAAAACCTATTCTTTTTACATAAAATATTACACAACTAAGTAGGTATAAGAAGAATTGTATTTAGTTTTAAAAATACCAAATTATGCTATACGTATAACTTACCTTTATAGAAAATACACAGCTCAGTCATTATTGTCATCTTTCGTATTTACCTGAAACAATTATAACAATTTTATCACTTAAAAGTATCACAATAGTTCTAACAGTTCGTTAGTATGTAATAGTTCTTCCGTCCTATTTTAATAATTCTATGAAAGCGCTATATCTTATACAAACTAAACAATAAACTAAAGTTTATAACAACTAGATTTATTCTTTCTTTCTGTTGTTAATCAACATTGTTGATAAAATGTTATTTAAGCCACATTGTAACGATATAAGTCACAATTGCGATAAATAAACAAGGCCATATAAACCGTCTAATAACCAAGATTTGCGCCACAAACCATTTGCAACAAACAACATGTGGGCTCTCAAACACATTACTCACAGCACCACACCATTACATACAACCACCGACACGACAACTACACGATATTGGCTGTTTAGTCATATTGTTTGACATTTAGTCATAGTAAAATCATACCTCAATAAATTTGTAAGTATCTTCTTCATAGAAAAGCAAAGACTGAAAGTTTACTGTATTTTTTCGTTATGATAAAATGTTATTATTACTTATCTATTCTAAAAAGCCTTGTAATTTTAACTTCTCATTCTGTCGGTAGTCCAAAAGCAGTTCTTTTTGTTTCAAACACAGGTCAATATCGTGTAGGTGTAGTGTCGGATAGTGTGCAAAAGTTCCTCTTACCAATTACACTGATTGGTGAAAATTGCCTTCTGCTACTGTAACCGTTACTACTGTAACTCGATTTTAAGTATAGTGGGAGTTGACGACAATTATTATTAGCATGGAATAAATAATAGTATCTAATAATAAGACTAGTTGCTACTTTGACTGCGACATTGATTCGCGAAGTCGCGTTTAGTCTTCTATTAAAATGAAATAAAAAGTAGCTTCTTTAATCAAAGCGTTTTTTAAAGAACTCTTTTCATTGCGAAAAAGAAAAATTGCTTTGTGTAAATGATAGTACGATTTACAAAGATTTGCAAACGTCAAGCCATAAAAGCTATGCTATGAGTCATGCTACAATTTTGGAGCTAATTAAGATAAAATCATTTCGTTTCTGGAAGAACTTAAGAAACATAAAAACAGAAACTTTGTATTATTAAGAAGATTAACTTAGATTAACAACTTAATGCAATAATTAATCTAATGTAACATTCTTATCAGAAATCAGAGTAACATTCATGCATCTACACATAACTATCTACACACACACATTTGCGTGTATAATATCAGTAAGGAAGTATAGTTTTTTCGACGACCGATGTGGCGCGGTGGGCGATGGTCCGCCTGCGACGCGGAGGTTGCGGGTTCGATTCCCGCCTTGGGATAAATGTTTGTACGATCTGCAAATATTTATTCCGGGTGTTCTGGGTGTTCATATGTATAATACAAATATATATCTATGTAATGTATTGTATTAAATATGTCAGTCTTCTAGTAGGTACCCATAACACAAGCTCTGCTTAGCTTGGGGCTAGATGATGTTGTGTGGATTGTCCAGCATTATTTATTTATTTGTATGTGACCCTCAGAATTCGAAGCTTTCCTATGCAGATATAGTAAGTAAATGCCTCTTCATCATGGGGGACATGACAGGGGAAAATATTGACACAGGGGAACTGACTGAGGGGAACCAACTAGTCCCAAAGCTTTTGAAGTGATTGCTGTTGAGAAGGATCGATTTCTTATCGAAGGTCAAATAATAAGAAATATAATGAAAAGATTTTTACTGGTACGAAAAAGACTTGTTTGGATTCTTTTTCTTTTTTCTGCCCGCCAATATGACAAGCAATTCTGCCTGTGTCAAGTATTTGAAAATATATCTCAGTCAATCGTCAAGTCCTCTGTCATTTTTTTTAAAGCAAAAATGGTGGAGGATTTACCAACGGACCCACAGAGGCCCACACAACGCCACTGATAGGCTCAACTGTGAATCAGGGCCATACCCCGTGACTCGGAGACAGTGCTCTCCCAAGTGGAAGTCAGAGAAAAGAACGCAGGTTCGATTCTTACCCTCATCTCTAAAAAACCAAGATGTAGAGCAAAGTAGAGATGCAGATGACCCTCAAAAGGTGGAGGATTTTTCTAAGCCTTTTTAATGTGAGAAAATATCAAGCTAAGTAATTATTAGATCTAAGTCACACGTCACGTTATAAAAAAAGATAAAAAGACAAGTGACACGAAGACTCCTATTAAAAGAAATAATTGAATTAATATATTTACCGTCACAGCATCCGGCGCGATAAAATTCTTGAGCCATTTCTCAGAAAACTCTTCGACAACAGGAGATAGCAATGTTTACATTAATATGACTCTTTTTATCTATCTTGGGATTAAAAATGTTATACCTTACCTTGGTATCTGTCACTGTCAAACCGCTAGTTAACGTCAAACTCAAACAAACACTGTTTGGCGCGCTTTTGATATACGCTTTGAAGCGTCACAGATAGTCGATAGAATATAATTGCTAGAAGCAAAGAGGTTATATTATTTAAGTATTTTTGTCAAGGAATAGAAGAAGCAGAAGGTCTTTTCCTGGGATCGCGGAAGAATGCAAACGCGCACTCGCGACCTCTCGGTGTCCAACGGACCGTGAGGTTTTATTCAGTTTAGGTCTGACATAACCTAACAAGCAGCTCTAACAAGCAGGAATCCATGATGGATTTCTTCACGTATAAAAGAGGTTTATTTATTTATTTATCTAACAAGGCCTCTAAGATTACGTCAGCATCAGCAGGCACCTTTCTACCTATGATCTTGAATCTATGGTGCGCTTAAGAGATATGTAAGTGTCTCTATAACTCTTTGCCATTAATTTTAGAGAACCATGTAGGTGTCTAATACTGTCTATTGGACCAAGTCCCATAGTAATTAGTTCCCGCAACCCGCATGGCCAGACAAAATGGGTTACTAAATTAGTATGAATGACTTTACCATCTCTCTCATAACTGGTACGTGTGAAAGAGAGGATGTCGTGAGAAACTATCCTAAATTAAGTTTTATTACCTTACTTTGTTTACGTTAACATTTTTATAACTGTTTTAAAAATTATGGGCTAGTTTAAACATCGTTTAGTTTTTGTTAGGTTGTGTTAAGTCCCAATATATTCTATACCGAAGAATCGACAATCGTTGGAACAAACGGATACTGGAGTGGAGACCGCGTTTAGGCAAGCGTAGTGTAGGACGCCCTCTGGCGAGATGGAGCGACGATCTGCGGAGTGTAGCTGGCAAACACTGGATGAGAAGAGACGAAAACCGGGCTCAGTGGGTGCATGGAAAGAGACTCCTCGTGGCGCACACCGGTAACAGCTAAGCACGGTAAAGCAGTGTCTAGTCTGGTTAATCTTTCCAACACGATGCTACAACAAAATACAGTTGTAGCATCGACACGATAAATAAGAAGAAGTGGCGCGTCTTGGGAGAGACGTCCAGCAGTGGACTGACGGTTAATAACACTAACTTCAAAATACCAGAAACTACTATGTAACCCCTATCTAAACATCTTCACAGGGGTTCTAATTGGCGGGGGTAGATATCTTTATTTTTATTACTATCGATTGAACGCTCAATTGTATTGAGGCATCGAGTCATGTATTGATTAGATAGGGGAGCTTCTGAAAGGGGAGCTTGAGTTTTTATGTTGACAATCAAAAAGTACCTTTTCTAACTCGAATTGTCAATTAAGAATAAAAATGACTTACTGTAAAACTGTGTATAAAGATCTTATAGTAGAACATGTTAGAACAGCCTACAAACAATATTTTAATTTGCAATCACTTGACAGGTGACATTGCTATACTATAACCACAGACGTAGAAAATTGACTGAACCATAGCCTCATAGAATTGACTCTGTGCAGCCAATACCTGTCTATTGCTTCTTCTTTTCTGTGGCTTCTGCCCGTCAGCAATTCTGCCAAGATCGTTTTTGAATATAATTCTCAGTCAAGTCAGTCAATCGTCAAGTCTTTTGTTTCAAAGGAAAAATGGCGGGATTTTTTTCCTTCAAAGTCTTTAGGAAACGAGTTCTATCAAATCCCGATATCACTTAATACACTTTTATTTGTAGTTTACAAAGTCAAAGTCAAAAATTACTACAATAAAATCACAAGGACCATTTAGAATCGTCTTACATACTAGGTGATTCTAGGTGCCAGTTCCACGCGACCAGAGCCGGGCAAGAAACTTAACACTGTAATTACTTCTAACAAGACCAATAAAAGGGTTTTAACCCTAACACCTTGTATAATTAGTTAATGAATAGTCATTTTCCGATTGACTTGTTTTTTTTATAATTAGACCGTATAATGTTGGTTTAAGGATTTAGTTTCGTCTCAATAGGGCTGTGGTTATGGTATTGATTACACCCTTCTTTTATCAAAAAAGAATAGATTTAAAAAAATGTTGCAGTGCAAGTGCGATTTTAGGTTTATTATGATTTTATTATAGCCGTTTTGATTTATTAAATGCAAAATTATAAATGAAAGCTTTATAAACAAAAAATCTTTTTGTAAATACATACTGTAATAGTCATAATATTTTTTTAATGGATATTTCAATATAAGTACTCACACAAATAAAAATATTGAAAAAATAATGTGTTAAGGTACGTCATAAATATTATTAAAAAACATAGTTTAGTATTATATCATGTTCATTTAATCTTCGAAGTGTGAACCATATGAAATTGACCCATCACGGTACAGTTAGCATCAAAAGTCGATATTAAAATATAAATAAATATTCATGAACATTACACACATCGTACTCTTGTCACAAACAAAGCAAAGCTATGTATGCTCATCACACAAACATTTGCTATCCGTGGGAATCGAACCCACGACCCACAGCATTAAAGGCAGAGCTACTGCCTGTTATAATCTTATTGAGAAAAACCTACGAATCTTTTGACAATTTAAACTGCTAATAGTAATAGTGACAGTTAAAATATAAAAAGATTTTAAATTTTAATTGGTGTAGGTACACAACCATTTTCAATTTTGTTAGACTATTTTAATTTATTTTTTTTAAGTTTTAAGAAATCAATGATATAAGAATCTTTAAATACCACTACAATAAACCTATACAATATACAAAACAGGTATATACAAAATACTATCGTATTTTATTATCTGTGACCTACATTCAATATCTTTTATCTTGTAGGCTAAGAAACCATTGTTGTTAAACAATTTCAAAGTATAAACACGATTTCGTAATTGTTAAAAGTAATAAAATAGATCGATAATCCATTTTTAGTAATATGCTTTTGATGTTGACTGTACATAGCCACCCCCGCGTAGACTTCTCTTGTTCATTTTTAGCTTCGTTGTTTTTACTTTTTTATAATCGACCGAACGAGCGAAGCGAGCGAAGCGTCTCAATATCGACATTAGCAAAAATGCTTTTTGTCCTTCTGTCTGTCTGTTCTCTACAGGTCGCACTTTATTAATACACACTGGAAAATAGGAACATGTTTGCTGTAGCGTTATTAATCGATAAATTTCAATCATGTTTGAGTACTAGGAATAAATAAATAATGCTGGACAATCCACACAACATCATCTAGCCTCAAGCTAAGCAGAGCTTGTGTTATGGGTACTAGTAGACTGACATACTTAATACAATACATTACATAGATAGATATTTTTTATTATACATATAAATACCCAGAACACCCGGAATAAATATTTGCGAATCGTACAAACATTTATTCCAAGGAGAGAATCGAACCCGCAACCTCCGCGTCGCAGGCGGACCTTCGCCCGCCGCGCCACATCGGTCGTCAAAGAATCTTTTACACAAGATGTTGCAAAAGGATCGGCTTAGCATGGTTATAAAGGCTTGCGAGGTGTGAAGTTCTCACAAGCACTAGTATATGAAATTACAATTAGTTAGTGAGTGCTGTAAGATGTTAGGAACTTGTGGTACAAATTGGTCATTACAGAAACTTAATTCAAAAATATCTGTCACTGAAAACGCCATAGAACTGGCCAAGTTTTGGGAAAACATTGTTTGAGATCATCGACACGAAGAAGAAGAAGAATTCTAAAATATACACGGCATGTCTCAAACAACAAAACATGAAAAATATTTATCTAAAACATACATTCCAAAATTTTCGTAATAATATTTCGATAATGCCTAAAATAACTATAATTTTATAATTTAATCGTTAATCCAATCGTTTTGTTAATATCACAATGTAAATGTATTATAATTAGCAATTTAAATTAATGTTACAATATACATTATTTGTCATTTGGAAAACACATTGCGTGGCCATGTGTTGTCATAGTTCAACTTTGCTGGTTAGCTTAGATACTGTTTCCACTGTCAGTACCCCAAGTACACCGCTGATTTTGGAAGGAAGTCCAAGCTTCTCAAGAAATCCGCTAGGGGCGCTGCTTGCATCTCCATACAAATCGGTGGCGCTTGGCGATTGCGTCTTTACGATCCGTGTGTGCACAAACTCGTACTTGGGGTACTGACAGTGGAAACAGTATGTAAGCAATCCAGCAAAGTTGAACTATGACAACACATGGCCACGCAATTAATGTAAGACGATTTTCTTGGCGTTCTATCTATATCTGTCCTGTCCATACAAAGTTATAATATATGAATAATATGAATATTCATGGACAATACAAACATCACACTCTAGTTTCAAACTAAGTAAAGCTTGTACTATGGAAACTAGATTCGCGCAACACACATTCAAAATAAATACACAGTTGAACTGAGCTCCTCTTGTTTTAAAATTTGTTAAAAGCGTTTCATTTTACAAAACATTTTTTTATGCCGTACGATAATATATATGAACAATGGAAAAGAACTGACGTGGAAAAGGGCATGTTTATATAACGCGTATAATTTATTCCTAACATTATTCATTTTGACGGTAATTTTGTTTAGACTGCGACATGCGGTTGGGGTCTTTTTTATATTTTATAACTTAAGTATGACTTTGAATAAATACTTCATTGACAGATCAGGTGAGGTGAGAATATATTTTTTTCTAAGACCGGAACTTTGGTGTATTTTATTATCATAAAAAATATCATTGTTGTTATAGAAATGACATAACATATGACAGTTATTTCTCTCGCAGTATAATAGTAATTTAACCATTTAATAGTTTTTATTATTAAAATTATATGTCGGTAATACATATTAAATATTCCCGTTTTTTATGTTTGTTTGCAACATTTGAAATATAATATTGAATCTAGCGTAATTTTACTGTACTCTTAATACTATTATCAATGTTCTTTTTTTGTTTCTATTAATAATATCACCGTTTCATAATTAAAATAAAATACATAAATAAATATTCACAGACATTTCACACATCGCACCAAAACTAAGTCCCAAACTAAGCAAAGCTATCTATAGATCGTTTGCATCTGTCTGTAGATAGCTCAACTGTTTCTTATGTATTTTATATACCTATGTACATTTTGTAAATACTGTAATAGTCGTAAGTTTGTTTGTGAATATCTTTAGGAAAGCTTGATTTATAGGAACTAACTAACCTGAATATTTATTATATATTTATTTTTGTATATAAAATACACCTAATAAATTGTTAAGTACATTTCAAAGATCATTGTTCTTTGCATAAACTTACATCTTAAGCAAATCAATTTACGCTCTCAAATACCTAAGCCATGCCATTAAGCCGGGCTTAAACAATGGCTGGCCCATGACGCACGTCTAAAAATACTGCCCCCAGGGTTTGTGGGCCACCGGGGCAGGGGCAACCCGTATTATACTGTATGGGGTCACCACAAAACACTAGATGATAAGAGGCTCGATAGCGCTAATTAAACGGTTTTTTTTTCTAACTACACACGAAACTGTAGCTTTACCATGAGTTTTTACAATCTATACTCGCTAGCGTCTGTAGTTAAAAAAATGTATGAAGATTCGTAGAGCGCCTCTACTAAAATTCGTAATAGGTACTAATATTTACGTAACTAATGTAGTAAAGTCAGGCGATTTTACTGTGACAACTCATGGTAGAGGTACAGTTAGAGACATTTTGGGATCGCGATAAGCGTGTAGCCAAACACGTTCAACATACGAACGTTAGTGAGCCGAAGATTGTGACACAACCGCTGTCACACGAACGGAAAAGATGAGCGGTTAACCGTTTACAGCGATACGAAGTTGCACACGCTACGTAGGTACAAGTTAAGTTGGTGAACCTTAGCTGCTGCTTAGATTAGACAAACTACAATTTACGTTACAATTTTAGCACAAGATTTGATTTGATTTAAGTAGGTAAGTAAATTAAGATTACAGCTTACATAACCCCACTGAGGACACATCTATATTATTAGAACATATTATAACAAATAGCGATTACATGCGGGTATATATGGTCGAATCTTCGTGTCGACATTACAGCTGTTAGATATTTACTACAATTTTAAAATGTATTTTTATTTAACTTTTTAAAAACTGTATTTTCAGACCTTATTGGTACTGTGGTGTTATGACTCAGACAAGGTGTAGGTTCGAAGTCACTGGATCCAAAGGGTGCAGTAAAATGCAGCTGGATGTAAACAGTAACAGTAAACACAGCTGCTTTTCTTGGCGTAGTTTGCTTCATCGTTATTAAACGATAAATGTTAAGCGACGTTCTGCGTAGCCAGCTTTTGGATGGGTGACCGTGAAATTGAACTTTTTGAGCTTGGACATTTTTGGTAGGTTTATATTTATAGCAACTTTACTATCCTCTCTGCCTAGTCAGTCTTATCTATAGGAAAGATAAGAAATTTCATTTCTGACGATAATTTTATTGACCGATTTATTGAATAGGCAACTATAATGTAACCTCTAAGCTAGTCGGTCTTATCTACAGGAAATACGTGAATAAGCTTGATATGTTTGTCTTGACTATTTTAGAATTAACTGAAGTATAAAAAAACTTACAAAACATACCCCAACATACATTTAAATTAAACCACAAAAAAACAGTGCACGTCGCTTGCTAAATTGGAACATTGCCGACTGCAAAGGACTTTGATACTTACTGCGTTGAAATAAGGTATGTATACAAAAACAAAATGTTCTTGTTAATTTCAGAGTGTTGCCGACGTCAAGGGATTTTGATTCTTATATCATGTGCATTAAGATTAATTTTGTTGTTAGTCTAAAATGAACAAACTCTAAAAATACTAGTTTTGCTTAGTTTGAGACAAAATTTTATATGGAAATCAAGAAATAGGCGCTGCTTGGATCTCCATACAAATTCAATAGCGCTCGGCGATTGCGTCTCTACGATCCGTGTGTGCACAAACTCGTACTTGGGGCACAGGACTCCTGTCATTTGTTTCATGTATTCTCTTTCAGTCGGTGACACCAAAGGATGTGACGTCACCGTGACCCTGCCAGTTAATAAACGAAAAAGTCCCACAGTTACTACATGGGATTAATTATATGTGGGCAAGTCATTAAGGCTATAAACTTATATCAGCTGAGCGATAAGCTGTAGCGAGTTTACCAACCTAATATTTGACCATCAGATAGCATTTTTTTATTATTTAAGAATTTTATTTGTCCCAGCGTATCAGCATTGCGTAATGCAGCCAGTATCTTGGGTACGCGATGTCTTGTACTAATTTAGATCAGTTGAGCTATCTATAGATAATTTACATCGGTCTGCAGATAACTAAACTTGTACACATGTAAACATGTATTTTATAAATAGGTAAGTACCTAAGTACTTACCAATTATTAGAAAAATGTTTCAATTAAAGAAGTACAGAACACGTCGATTAAGGCATTAAATCATCACTCGCATTATTAGCAAAAGATGCCAACAAAAAACTCATAAGGTCAATATCCCTAGCCACAAGCATAAATCGCTCAGCTCATGCAAATCCACGCCCTAACGGTGTCGGGCGTCTAAGTAATTATGCCGCGCCTTCAAGAATCGCCATTACTAATCGTAAATCTCGCGTTAGGGAATCGCAAATGAATTTATGTTTTGGTTATTAGGTCAAATAAGGTCATATTAAATAGGTCCATGGGGTCTTCAAATGGTTTTGACCGACACAGAAGTTCCATTCTACCAAAATATACAAATCTTGTTTTGTATGAAACGCATTTCAAATTTTGACTATCCGTTTCATACATTGTTCGTTTTTCATAAGTTCGAGTCTTGAAGTTTGGTCTGTGTAATAGACGTTTGAATTTTGAACCGAAGTTTTTTTTTATTTATGTTCGAAATTTACTTGTTATTGTCATTGTGATTGTCATTGTCATTATGACGACTGTGGTTATATCACAGACACATTCGCGCTTGCGCGAATGTGTCTGTGTCATTGTGATTGTCATTGTCATTATGACGACTGTGGTTATATTTTTGAAGTGAAAACTTAAAAGTGAAAACACAACGTTAATATTGAAGTTTTCACTTCTGCCGGCACTCCCGGAGTGCTACCATTTTTTTTTGTATATTTTGGCTCATACCAAAATTTTTTACACAAAAAAAAAATATACTTAGGTACCTACTCAAGTATATTTTTTTGTGTAAAAAAACTACTTACATACCTACTTACTAAAATGTAATTTGCTCGTATAATTTTAAATAAAACCGTCTTTAAATGTACTTACTAAATTTGATTTTAGTAGTCTGCGCCTGACAGAGCGTCAAGAATTTTTGAGATTATTTATTATTTTTTCAAACAAAAAATTAACACTGTCATCTTTATAAAAACAGAAGATATATTATTTATAATTTGTTTTAAAACTGGAATTTAATAAAAAGCTGATTTTTCCAAACTCGTTTAATTTTCAAACTCGATTCGAAAATTACTACGATAAGCCGTAGTAGGGGCTCCTATTATCAAACTTTACGAAATATCCGATAAAACTCTCTACAATTGACTTCCGGGTTCGAAACTAGGACGAGTAGATTAACAGGTAAAAACTTTCGTTAAAGAATATTCATTTAAGTATCTAAATAAATATTTTTTTAATAAAAGACATCAAGTATTGTTCATCACATTCACCACCACACCATCGGGGATGCTAGAACACTGCCACCAACCCAAAGTCCTTCTCCGTTACTTTAAGGGGGGGCTGGCTGGGGTGAGGAAAGCAGGGGGAGAATGCACAATACACCCCATTGCGGGACATTCCCACAACCAGAATTAGAAGACAGGCGTCACAGCTCAGTTGGTAGTAGCTTCCATGCTGTGGGTCGTGGGTTATATCCCCTCCAAGGACAAACATTTGTGTAATCCCCCCACTCCCCCTTAAGAAGTCGCGGGAAAAAGCTAGTCAAAGTCCAGACCACAGTGAGTCTAGATAGTAGGGGGAGGTTATCGACTCGTCAATGTTTGCAATGACATTGATGACGTCATTTACACATAATAAATATACACTTCAATATGTTTTTATCGTTGAAATCATAAATACATAAAAATAAGAAGTATAAATGTTTGTATGTTCTGCAAATATTTATTCCGGGTGTTCTGGGTCAAAAATATCTATCTATGTAATGTATTGTATTAAGTATGTCAGTCTTCTAGTGCCCATAACACAAGTGTTGTGTGGATTGTCCAGCATTATTTACTTATTTATTTATTTTATTTATTTAACGGGCTTATACTGAAGGTATACAAACTTGCAATAAGAAGGGAAAAAGTAATATAAATTTAAAAGCAGGTAAACGCTAGAATACAGTAAATAAAATAATAAAATACAGTGTAAAAATAATAAGAGTAAAAAAGAATTTTTTTATTCCATCATGGGAAACAACTGACTGTCAAACTCATAACCCTCCGCAGTCGGATAATAAGTTATCATTTTGCTTTAAAAATAACATAAAAAATATGTTTGCATATCTCATCTGCTAGGCCTACGTGATGTAGTAACAAAAATTCCACCGGCTGAAGAGATTTTGATAAAACTTGACAGATAAGAACCATCTAGAGATAATGAACTTTACTTGACATTACATCTGTTTTTCACCGACTTCAAAAACGAGGTTGTTAATTCGACTGTATGTTTTTTTGGATGTACATATCTACCCGCCGATTGTAAACCGATACTGACGATTCTTCTTTTGTTTGATAGATAAGTATAGATACTTCAGAGATAGTCCCGTATTTTCATTAAAATCTGACAAGAACTTTTTGATTATGTAATAACTTCGATCGTTCGACGCAAAACGCTTCAATAGCGCGATCTAGGAATCGACAAGATGGTACAGCGCCATCTAGTTGTGAAATTGGAACTAAAGATACCAAGTCACGATTCAAGTCAGTTTTGTTCAATTTTGTAAAAATATTAATTTAAATTCAAGACTATTTTATTTATTATTTAGCTAAGTAATTCTCATTCATAATAGTATCATTAATATTATGAATCACAGATAAGTAGGTATTAAGGAACACAATGCATCAATCACATAACTCGTTCATTCATTGTATGAATGATTGATGTGTGGGATTGTATGATAAGCTCCTGTATATGTAGGTATGTCATGTGACTTTGTTTGAGTTTTTTACCTCTACAATAAATATTATTTATTTAAATACTGTAACTCTAAGTTTGTTTGTTTGTATTTTTGATATTTAAAAAATACTGTTATCTTAATCTTTATGTTAAAAATATATCATTTTTCAGGTTTTTATAGCTTTTCATTTAAAATTATATAATTAATTAATTATATAAAAATTATATATTTTTAACATAAAGATTAAGATTTTATTTTTTAAATAGTTTAAGTATAAATATTCATCCTACAATAAAAAATGCTTTTTTTAGGATATAAAATTGTTTCTTTTTTCTTTACAACACGTCACAATTAGTTAAGATTTGTATTTTAAATACAAATAGCTGAAGACTAACATTAATTCACATTTTAACCAAATTTTTACCAAAATAGGGTTACACTTCCACCATTTTACATCCAAACCCTATAAAGAGGGTCAAGGTTATTTAAATTAACATAATTCTAAAACAAAACTTTATAATGTTACCTAATTGATTATATTTTAATCTTAATTACTTGTTGCTTACTAGTTACTACACACTAGTAATAGTAAGGTATGTTGTCAAACTGGTTTATATAAGTTTTTACTTAAGTTTAACTTGAAGTCTTATTTAAGACAGGCCTCACAGCTCAGTTGGTAGCTCTGCTTAGTTTTGTGTGTCGTAGGTTCGATTCCCATCCAGAGCAAATGTTTGTGATGAACATAAATATTTGTTCTGTGACTGGGTGTTTCTATGTATTCCATGTATGTATTTACAAAGAAAAATTGTATAAGTATTCTATTAGCCATCTAGTTCCCATAGTACAAGCTTTGCTTAGTTTGATACTAGAGCACGACTGAAATGTCCAAAATGATGTTATTTACAAAACTTATACGTGCGTGGAACTGGCACCTAGAATCACCTAGTTTGTAAGTCGATTCTAAATGATCCTTGTGATTTTATTGAATTAAGAAATTTTTGACTTTGACTCTAAATTTTCATTGATATAAATTATGTTTATCAATAATTTTGAAATATGTTTATCAATAATTTTGAAACTTTGCAACAAATACTTAATGACTGAAGATTTATTAAAAGCTTAGAAATAAAACTAATTATTGAAACCATTAGCCATTATCTATATGAAGAAGGTTGCGTGTCTGATAGATATCAACACCTGCTGGAGCCAAGATTGAGGATCTGTGGATCGGAGAATGGAGGTGGTAGTCAGAACCTGTTAAAATAAATAATGCTGGACAATCCACACAACATCATCCAGCCCCAAGCTAAGTAGAGCTTGTGTTATGGGTACTAGAAGACTGAGATACTTAATACAATACTATACATAGATAGATATTTTTTATTAAGTATACATATAAAATACCCAGAACACCGGGAATAAATATTTGCAGATCATACAAATATTTTTTTATCCCAAGGCGGAAATCGAACCCACAACCTCCGCGTCGCAGGCGGACCTTCGCCCGCCGCGCCACGGTCGTCAAATTCTCTAGGTCAGATCTAGAATCACCTAGTATGTAAGACGATTCTAAATGATCTTTGTGATTTTACTAACCCAAGAAGCATACCCAAGATATTTGCTATAAAGATGGTTTTATCTTTGCGAATGTGTAGTTTAAAATGCCTTCTCCATATTTTATTAATTTCAGACCAAAAATGCAGTGTTGATAATCAAATTAATTAAATGGGGTCGTTGACCCGAGGGTGTGTTGTCGAATTCGTTCTGAGAATTCTGACTAAATTTTGGTCGAAATTGGCTTAGTAATTAGGGGGTGGGTCCTAGGCTGTCTAAATAAAAGTGACTAAATACAACGCGATTACAAGTTTTATAGCAAACAAAAAAATCTAATTGAGAAGTATATCCTTTCTTGTCAATTTAGTTAGTAGGTAATCCAATCGTTTAGGCGTGATTTTCATACATTTTACACATAATATACACAATAAACAGTTGAACTATCTACAGACCGTTGCAAACGATAGATAGCTCAACTGACCAATAATAAATAAATAAGTAGCTTATAAAAAAGTAGCTTCATTTGGCAAACTACAATCGAGTCCATCGCACCTTTCAAATCTACTTCAACCGTGTGAAAGCAAACAAATACAAAAATATGCCTTATCATCTGGTAGACAGGTCAAAAACTGACATACATTCTGCTTCGTTTTTTTTCTGGGACATTTCACACATCACACTCTAGTCCTAAACTAAGCAGAGCTTGTACTATTGTAACTAGACTGCTGGAATACTTATATCGTCTGATCCTAGCTTTAGCGTCAAAATATAATCTACAAAATATTCTGTCAAATGTGAAAAAGAATATAGCAAAGATTTATTTTTTAATGCGAGTATAACCACAACGGAGACATTTTTAGAATAAACAATGCTGGACAATCCACACAACATCATCTAGCCCCAAGCTAAGCAGAGCTTGTGTTATGGGTACTAGAACAATACATTACATAGATATTTAGAATGGTTTATGTATGCGTACCTATTAAAGAAAAAATATACAGTAAATACTACTTATAACATTGTCGTGATTTGTTTTTAAATAGCTTTGTTTTATTTAAGTACGGAATAATTGGAATTCCTTTTAAACTGTGATTGGAATATTAAAAAGCTAACAGTTTTTTTAAAAATACTTATGTTAAAGGTGTTTTTGTTGCAGTAGTATTTAGTTTTTTTTTAATACATTATAGCCAAACGCTTGGTCGCAATCACATCTGATGTTAAATGATGATGCGGCCTACGGTGTAACGCGTTTGCCTAGATAGAACCTATTCACTCTCCTCTTGAAAACGTCCAAATTATATGTCTCTGGAAACACCGACGCCGGTAAGAATATTATAAAAATAGTTTTAATTTAAGTACAAACATTTTTTCGTAAAGTCAAAGTCAAAATTTCGTTATTCAATAAAATCACGCAGATTATATAGAATCGTCTTACATACTAGGGGATTCTAGGTGCCAGTTCCACGCGACCAGAGCCTAGAAGAACGAGCAAGAAATTTACGGCCTGGTTCCTACTGTTTTTTTATATGATCCTTCTTACCATTAAACTAAATTAAGTACTGAAGTTTCAGTGCGGTGTCAATTTAACTTAGTAATAATACACTAATGAGTTAAAAAAGCTGTATTAAAACAGTTTTATTAATATTATATTAGCTTACCTGAGCTTTGTGAGACGGCCAGAAGACACAGTCCAAGTAAAACAGCTAGACTCCTCAACTCCATTGTAATGTACTTTGCACTTAAGTTCACTAAGACTAATTACTAAGATTTTAGCACAAAATACACTTTCACTAAGGCACTTCCAACAGGCACTGATTTGGAGAATCTGAAAAAAAAAACAAAACATTAATAAAATGATACACAAGGTTACTCTAAAATCAGGATGAATAATATTTGCTTTAAATTTTTAGTATGACTAATTTTTTTAAATAAAATTGTGTCCTGATTTTAGTTGAAATACAAAATAAAGTCGATGTATTACACTGTGCATTTTGTATAATATGTTTTTTAGAATCAATATTCTATTAATACTTATTTAAAACTAAACTATCCAATATTTCTTCTATTTTAATTAAAAAACCCTCCTTTAAAAGACGTCTTTTAGAATTAAAAATATACTTCTAAATTAAAAAAAAGAAAGAGTTTACATCTGACGTAATGGTAATCTTTTTCTATAGTAGGCATTATCGCTCAATAGCGATCTCTTCCAGGCAACCTTTGGATAGAGAGGACTAGATACAATGGTAAACTTTTTATATCTTTTGCGTTCCAACCAGTGGTTTTTGTTTTTTTTTGTAATCGTGTTACTGGCCAGTATAAAGTATTTCTCAAAACTACACTTGTTACATCAAAGAGTTTGGAAGGAAGGAATGGATCAATAGATTAGTTTATTTTTAAATCCTAAGCACGGACTTCCTGGACGCTATTGGAGTGTGTGTATACTTTGGTTATTCAATATTGATTTATTAATAAGATATATACTATTATGTAAATATTCTTAATACTTCCTAAGTCGGTGTTTTTAAAGCAAGAAGATCATTGGTAATATTTCTGGTATTAAAAAACAAAAGCTTTTTGAATTGATATTCTGATCCAAAATATAAATCCAAAAAAGCTGTTAATATTATATTTTTGCAACTTTTAATACCAAGCAGATTTCTAAGCACTATATTTCTTTGATAAATGTTGTTAAATAATATTTGCAACTATCACGGTTATGAACATAGTTTTCTTTATAAACGAGACATATTTATTATACCAGTATTGTGAGTTTTGTTATTTCCCGATATTTTGGGACAGTTCTCGGTATTTCCCGTTTATAAAGAAAACTATTGTTAAGATATTATATTTAGCATTTACTTATAGTTATTACGAAATACCTCGGCCCTATTTGTGGTCCATAAAACTTAGATAACTAGTTGTGGGTCAGATGAAGTGGTCCAGAATCGGTGCAAGAGTCACGTTCCTACTGATATTGGAATTTTGATAAAGCACGGTCTAATTCATAAATAGCTGGTTTGAATTTTTGAATGAAAGCTTAATCTTATAAAAAGTTAGCGCAGACATGATGTCTTGATTACCATACGTAATGGTGACATAATGTCAACGCTAACTTTTTTTAATACATAAATAAATATTTGCAGATCGTACAAACATTTATCCCAAGGCGGAAATCGAAGCCGCAGCCTTTTGTGTCGCAGGCGGACCTTCGCCCATCGCGCCACATCGGTCGTCAAAAAATAAAATAAATTATACTTAGTTAACGATCATAATACCTTTTTTTGGTAACCATCTGATTCTAATTAAGATAAAAACGTATAAAGGTTACTTTTAGTTTTATATGTTTAAGTTATTGAAGAAAAGCGAAAAAATATTTATATTTTACATGGATATATTGATATTTGAAATATTGTTCATTTTTTTATGTTTTGTTTATAAGGAATGAACGAAAGGAACGAATGAAAAATAACTGTTTATGAAATTTTAATTAGGTTACTACATTTAATATCTATTGTATTTAAATCATTTTATTTGCGAAACTAGATTTATTTTCTGGCTTCAATTTATTTTATCTAACTATCCAAATCTAAGCCTTATAGCGCTAGCAAATAGGTACTTTTAAATCAGAATTTATCTTTAAGTACCTTTTGACTTTTTTTTTCAACATTTTCTAACTTTATTCCAAAGAAACTACAATTAACTTTGTCTTTTTTTTTTAACTTTATTCACTAACAAACTTACGACTATTACTTACAGTAAGTACCTACATATTTAAAAAAACTTTTGACTTTCATAAATAGATAAACTATTAAAAAATAAAGCTTTTGATTTAAACCAAACGTCAAAATTAATGGAAACAATGTTGCAATCATTGCTCACAAGTTTCATCAAAATCGTTAAAAATCTTTAAAAATCTATGGGAAGCTGTCTTCGAAAACCAGTTCTTGAGAGAGTTCACATCATTTGTCAAAGTGTATATAAGTAGCTAGTTTTTTTATTCTTTTGAATCCAATCCTACTTCTTACTTGACAGGCGTCACAGCTCCGTTGGTAGTAAGTAGCGTTCGACGTTTTCAAGAAGAGAGTGAATAGGTTCTATCTAGGCAAACGCGTTACATCGTAGGCCGCATCATCATTTAACATCAGATGTGATTGCGACCAACCGTTTGCTTGTAATGCATAAAAAAAAGCTCTGCCTTCCATGCTGTGGGTCGTGGGTTCGATTCCCACCCAGAGAAAATGTCTGTGTGATGAACATAAATATTTGTTCCGTCTTGAGTACCTATGTATTGTATTTAAACATGTATTTTCAAAAAAAAAGGTAGCACTCCGGGAGTGCCGGCAGAAGTGAAAACTTCAATATTAACGTTGTGTTTTCACTTTTAAGTTTTCACTTCAAAAATATAACCACAGACGTCATAATGACAATGACAATCACAATGACACAGACACATTCGCGCAAGCGCGAATGTGTCTGTGTGCCGCCTAAACAGAGCACACTCACGGTAGAAAGAGTGGGAGATACTAGTTCCTCTCCCTTTCCCTCGATCTTACGCTTTTTATCAACGTCACGTGACCCTGACGCGAGTTTGAAAGTTTTTACCCACCCAGCGCCGCTAAAGAAGTTTTCACTTCAAAAAGTATATAATGTATTCTATCAACCATCTAGTTCCAAAAATAATAATAATAGTACAAGCTTTGCTTAGTTCGGGGCTAGAGTGTGAAATGTCCGTGAATGATATTTTTAATAGATCAAATGACGTCACTATTATGTATTTAGTTACAAATGACAACTAGTACCTCTACCATGAGTTGTCACAGTAAAATCGCCTGACTTTACTACAGAAGTTACGTCAATATTAGTATTACGAATTTTAGTACCCAACTATCCGCTAGAGGCGCTGTACAAATCTTCATACATTTTTTTTACTACAGACGCTAGCGAGTATATTATAGTATAGTAAAAACTCATGGTAGAGCTACTGACAAGGACAGTCTTTGAGACCAATGACTCGAGACCAATGTCAATGATGCAATAGGAACCGGCATTGAAGCGGTTTTCTAGTCTAGTGATTTCAGTAATTACAGCTATAGTCGAAATCACAATGAGGTAGAGATAAATGGTAGAAATATTAAATATTCACGGACATTTCACACATCATACAAGTCCAAACAAAGCTTGTACTACGGGAACTAGATTGCTGATGACTTACATATTTTATTTGTAAATACATACATTTACGAGACACAGAACAAATATTTATGTTCATCACACGAACATTTGCTCTGGGTGGAAATCGAACCAACGAAACATATCATTTTTTTATCAAAATTGGTAGAAATATTATATACTTTATTCTCAAACTTTTACTCTCTACGACTATTACAGTACATATTTACAAAATGTACAAAGGTATTAAATACATAAGAAACACTTGAGCTATCTACAGACCGTTGCAAACGATCTTTAGATAGTTCAACTGATCCAAATCAGTACCAATCGTCGCGTACAAGATACTGGCTGCATTGCCGCTCTGAATAGCAATGCTGATTAGTTAAAAAAATATATCGTTTTGACTAAACCGACATTCTATGTCCCCTATAGAAAGCGAGCGCGACATTGGGTCTGTTTGTTTGCTCGCTTGCTTTGCTTGTTTGCTATGCTGTTTGACCAGTTCGGAGTTCCATTGACCTATATTACTTAGTTTGGCCAATGTTTGGTTATGACGTCATGTCTGTATTTGGCGTTAGTTTTCTTTTTTTCTAGTATTTTGCAATTTTTGTATCTTACTCCACTTTGTGAACCGATTTTGATGATTCTTCTTTTGTTTTATAGATCGTACTTCAGAGATATTTTAATTAAGTTCTGACTAGAAGTTTTTGAACTTTTAAGTCGTTTCATTATTTTTTTGTCGAAATATAATTAGTTGTATTTGCATTTACAAATGAAATATCATGTTTCAACTTAGGTAATGTTTAATAACCCATTTTTTTCTGACTATTAATAATATAATTTACAGTCAATCACTGTTATATTCGTCTATCTGTTTATTAATATAATAATAAACCTCTTTTTCTATTATTTTTTATTTACAAAAAGAATTTACTTAGGTAGTTGCGAAAAATTTTGTTGTGTATAATTGTAATATGATTTTTATTAGCTTTATTCACTTTAAAGTACACAAATTGTCTTCTTCTTCTAAAGAAAAATACTAACGGTCTATCTTATAAAAAGTTAGCGCAGACTTGAAGTACTGATAACCATATGAAATGATGACTTAAAGTCAACGCTAACTTTTTATAAGATTGTTAGTGTTTATAATAGTAATATGATTTTTATTAGCTTTATTCACTTTAAAGTACAAATTCTCTTCTTTTTCTAAAGATAAATAATTAGTATATAAAGAGTTCATTGTATGTTTTCAATTAAACTGATATACATTGCACAAGAAGTTATGAAATATGGAAGGGCTTAGGTCACTGGAGCAACTTTCTAAGATAACGTGAACTGTACGATGATTTGTTACTTACTACATAAATTATTAATGATATCAGACTCTTTTGTATTACAAAGGTTTTTTTAGTATGAAAATATGAGTGTAAATAGTTTCATAATAATATATTATTATTCTAAGTTATAAAATGTAGATTCAAATTAGTTAATGTACAGCATAAAATAGATAGCCTACATACACTTAATTATAAAAAAAATATGAATTTTAGATTGACAAATAAATAAATAAAAAATCTTTGCGTGTTGGTAAAATATGTTTTTTCTATGTATGATTCCATCAATTTCCAAAAAATATGAATGTTTTTCTAATCTAGGATTTCATGTAATTTCGAAAAATAAGCATTTTTTATTAGTTTGGGACTACATGTGTGATATATCTATTAATATTTTATTAAAAACACTTATATTTTCTCTACTTATTATACCTTTTGTATACTCTTATCTATTGCATTAAATTAGCTTAGACGATCTATTATTTTCTAATTAATAATTAATTTTTAATTCATAGATTGTTTGCAACGGTCTCTAGCTCAACTTTTTCTTAATGTAATGTTGATAAAAATCAACAATCATGTACATTTTGTAAATACTGTACCTAATAGTAGTTGTTTGTGGCTAAAAAGTAGTAGGTACCTACTTGATCAATATATTTCCGAAGTCGTAGCATGATTTTATTCATGGATTTTGTTATCACAAGCTAACGCAGAACACTAATCTTATCAATTGACTAGCTGGATCACACGCTTGCTGATAAGAGATAAGCACAGCCTAGACAATAAAGATTATTTTTGTATGCTAGAATTTACACTCGCCTTAGTAGCTCAAAAAAAAGCCCAAAAGTATCTGTAGGCCTATCCTAGCCGCTCAAAACCTGGCAGGTTTTAAATCACGTTCAGTTTCGTTCATTCATTCATTCATTCCGTTTCTATAGTAACTCATCGGTATACTGTGGCATTTCTGAACTGATGTGACTGAGACGTTATTATTGATAGGATTTATACAGCTGTTATATAAGTCCATATATTTTGCGCAACGCATTGTTCCACCTATGATACTATTTCCCAATTTTTCGGGTAATTTGTGTAAGAACTTATAGACTTATAGGATATTTCACACATCACGTAGTCCCAAACTAAGCAGAGCTACTAACTAGATACTAACTAGATTACTGGCAGAAAACTTATACATTTTTTATCAATACCTAGTATATATTAGTAACACACAGATAGAACAAACATCCGTGTACATCACAAACATTTGTTCAGGGTGGGAATCGAGCCCACGACCCACAGCATGGAAGGCAGAACTGTGACATCCTGTTTATAAGCCGTATGTCATAAATAACAGTACTTCTACCATGAGTTGTCACAGTAAAATCGCCTGACTTTACTACAGTAGTTTCGTTATTATTAGTATTACGAATTTTAGTACCCAACTATCCGCTAGAGGCGCTGTACAAATCTTCATACATTTTTTTAACTACAGACGCTAACGAGTATAGTAAAAACTCATGGTAGAGCCACAGTACGTCGACAAAAATTAAGCATATCCCCATCACATATAATTTATTTTATTTAAATGTAAATTAATCCTTAATTCAAGGTTACCTTATTTAGTTTCACACCTTTTAAAAGTAATGAATACTTTTTTTTATACTTATCTCAAGTTACAACAATGATTGTGCGGAACCCTTGTTTGCTAAATGGCTTTCAAATTTCAAGGTTGGGGTTCTATTATCCCACGATAGTCAGCTGGTGTTTTTTTATCATCATTTATCTATTTGGGGTTAGAATAGTTGAACAAAAATAACAATTAGGGAATACTGTTTTTTGCAGTTTTTAAATCTTGTCTAGATCTTGGGTTAGGTAAGTTTACTTTATTATGAAACATCGTCTAGTTATCGTTGTATATATTAAAAATATAGTATATTTTTGGAAATAAATGGCAGAAAACAATTACTCTTTGGAGTCAAAATAACCCAACAAATTCAAGACGTCACATATATTTATTTCATAATTAATGAATAAGTGGAGAGGTTTGGGAGGGGCCTTTGCCCAGCAGTGGGACGATTTAGGCTATAGAAAAAACATATTATAAAAACATTCATGTAACGTGCCGTATTTTATTTGATTGAGAAAACACACATTAAAAATAAAAAAATAGAGATATATTCCTTTAAATCATCATTATTCCCCTGTCCATATCCCACGTTAAGTGTAATCATAACTATTTATATTTCAAAAAGTAGCTAACCTTTATTTACAAACAAACTTACGACTATACAGTATTTACAAAATGTACATAGTCATATAAAATACATAAGAAACAGTTGAACTATCTACAGACCGTTGCAAACGATCTATAGATAGTTCAACTGATCCAAATCAGTACCAATGGGAAGCGTACCCAAGACACTGGCTGCATTGCCGCGCTGAATAGCAATGCTGATACGCTGGGCCAGATACTCACCAGCCCTCGGGTCACGCGTCGCTTCGACTAGACGCCCAGAAATAATTATATTTCTAGGTTTATTATATTCATATCGCCAATCCTATGGAATATTTTTATCAGCATATATGATACACGACACTAAACAGACAAACATGTGTGGTTTTAATCTTCAATAATACATCTGTATAATAAAACAGAACAATTAATTTTACAATTAATTTTTTCGCGGCCTCTTTTTGATTTTCGCAACTAGATTTTTTAGTCAAACTATTCGTCAATTTCAAAACTATTAAGTAAGAACTTACTTATTAAAAAAAAGAAAATTATATTCATAGCATTTTTTATGTTTTTCTAATGTTATTTTAAGTTTAGCTTTCAAATTTTGGTGGAATTATGTATTATTTACCTAAATTTGTTTTAATAAATACCTAAATATCCACGGACAATTCACACTTCACACTCTAGTCCCAAACTAAGCAAAGCTTGTACTGTGGGAACTAGATTGCTGATAGAATACTTATATACTCACTTATTTTTTTTGTAAATACATAGCTGTGAGTTGTGACGCCTGTCAAAATGGCTTGACAGGCTTGACTACTGTCAAAAGTTCAGATGCTAGCCGAAGAATTTCAGCTCAAATTCTGTTGAATCGTTCAACACCAGTAAAAAGGAAATCCATAAAATAACTTTTAATAATTAACTGTAAAGCTCGCAAAAAAGCTGTTCCGTTGGTGTTTCGGCTCGTCCCAATTCGATGGGAATTTTAATCGTTGGCATTCGAAACGTCCCTGTCTTGGATGTGACCCACATTTGGGACCGAAGACGGGTATGTTGAGGTCAAAAACGGACCACATGTCTTTCCAAAGGTGTTCTGAAAGCGATAATTTTTATACGGCAATCTATTATACTTTTTGCCAAACTATCTCTTTTAGCGGTAACAGCAAGCTCGTCTGTCAGCTATTGCATAAAATATAGCCTATAATATTATAGGCTATATTTTTAAGTAATACTATTTAATACAGCCATCTAGTCTGCCCTAAAAAATATTTATATCGATTTTAGTTATCTATGTTATCATTGTGATACCAAAAGATATTGGTAAAGTTTCGATAAAATTCGTATTTAGAATGAACCACTACATAGATAGATAGTTCAACTGTTTCATATGTATTTTATATGCCTATGTACATTTTGTATAAACAGTAATAATCGTAAGTTTTTTTGTGAATAAAAGTATCTTTCTTTATGTATAAGAATAGTCTGAGGCACGTCCGAATACATGCCAGTATTTTTTGTTGTTATTTATTGTTGTTATATATCATATAAACAATATCAGGTCAAAGACCCCATTAGGTACATTTTTAAAACTCTAAAACAAAAAATCTAAGACAAATTGTATCGTTTTCAAGATTCTATTTTAAAACTTTTAATAAAACCTACATTCAAAAGACTATTCAGTACTTTTTCTCTAACATTAAAAAAAACACAATTTTATTTGAGAACGTGACTAACACTATCTATAAATAGTGATGTAACACGGTTCGTCGCAAAGTTATCGATAAAAACTTGAAGTCTAGCAACTAGTACGCGGTTATAAAATGGCGGGTTATGTAACTAATGCCAAGGTCATACTGATAATTATTGTAAACAAGTTTTACAAATGGTATAAATTTGCAACTTTTTGCATAGTATTTGCATTGATAACAGAATAATAGCTGTAGTTGTGACGAATATGTGTTGAATATTTTTATATGAAAAAACAGAGCACTAAGACCGATTTTATATGTTTTTTAAGTAAATTATTTAAAAATATAACGTTTTTTAATTAAAAATCGAATACTTAATATTAATTGCATTACGTAGGTACTTATGGGGCGTCTAAACGGGCAATGTTTTACGGCAATTTGTGGCTGCAATACTGTGGCCGGCAACATTGCTACCAATACCAGCCACACTATGCAATATTTTAAGGATGGCTCGGCATTATAGCCACATACTTTTTGATATGTCAAAATGTTTTTATATGTAGCCAGCGTGTGGCCGAACGATCGCCTCGCAATCGAAAATACTGCCAAATCCACATTCGTGTCCTTTTTTTTCGTTTTTCTGCCAAAACAATGTAAGCGGCTGCGATGAGCGTCATTTCGTCAACCATTTTTGCTGGATTGTGTGGCTTAAAGGGTTCTGAATCAAAGGCCACACTATTGCAGCCATATTGCAACATGTTGCCTGCAATTGATTGCTCAGCCATAAAAATGTTTTATTGATGGCTGGGCAATGTTTGTCAATAATTGCAGCCACAAATTGCCGTAAAATATAGCCCGTTTAGACGCCCCATTATATCTATTTTTTTTTGACATTTGCCATCTGACTTAAAAGCAGAAGTCTATATGACATTTATGTATTTTTTTTATTAAATCGTGCTTAGACATTATTTGTCGTTAAGTATCTTAAAGGTATTTTGAAACAAACGTAAGTATTTTTAGTTCGTTTCATTGTTTTATTTCAAAACACAAAACGTTTTGGAAGATGGCGGGCGAGTAAGTAGGTCGTCTGAGTCGCGAAGTAAGATAGGTCGACGACATCACTTTGAGAATAACTAAAGCTTTACGGTCTATCTTATAAACAGTTAGCGCAGACTTGAAGTGTTGATTACCATACATAATGATGACATAAAGTCAACGCTAACTTTTTATAAGATAGGCGGTCAGTATCTTAAGAAACTGATGTTTTTTCTTATTTTTCTATTGGTTTTTTGTGAAAAAAAAAGACATTAGATGTGAGTGTCAATGATAAAAACAAAATAGATACTACATCTTTTTTTTATAGTTTAGCGCCTTGTTAGTTATATCATGACTCAGAATAAAATATATTGTTCTTATAGTTTTATATGAAACATACGATATTAATTTAAATGCTCATAATATGTAAATTATACTGAGACATCAAAATAATTGTTTGTTTTGCATCTTGTAATATGACTCAATAGAAAATATTTCACAGTAGGTGATATTAGAAACTTACATATTTGAATAGTTTGCAAAAAATGTTGACTGCGAATAAAAACAAAATGCATATATCTATATCATTAATTTACGGGTTTTTGCAACGATTGCATTAAATAAATAATCATTATCGTAATGAAGTTAAAATAATAGGCAATTGAATCAAGGTGATCTGATAAATACATACAAATCAAATCAGAAAAGTTAAATTTTTACCTAGTCTATGGTTTAGCATTATAGGTATCACCTCCATTAAACAACAACTGATAAAAACATGATTACAGTGCTCTTGAAAGTACTTATCGTAAAATAAACATTGAAACGGAATGCAACTCTAGGTTTCAGTTGTAAGTATTACTTTATTTTCATCTACCAGTAATCTAGTTCATAATGAACTGTGTATGAATTTATATTATGTATAGGCATAATTTTTTTTTTTATGTTTTTACGTTTAGTTAACTGAAGAAAAATGTTTTATAATGAAAATGTGTTAAATTTTTTATAAAAGTAAGTACCTAAATTTTGTTTTAAAGTAGGTGCCAAATTAGTAACCATATCACACATAATCATTACAAAATCCACCCATTCAACTATACTCTCTCGGTCCCACTGAAAACCAGTGCTATAAGAACCTCATCGGTTCCTATGGCTTGTACTGTACCCATTTGACACATCTATTATGGTATGTTTTATGGTGTTAATATACATTTCCTATTCTATTCTATAAAATACAGAAGTATTGATTTTATAACTATGTGGATGGATATAGAGGAAGAGGTATGCCTAAGAAAAGATGGATGGATTGTGTGAAAAATGATATGGATGTGAAAGGAGTGAATACTGAGATGACGGATGATAGAGGAGAATGGAAGAAGAGAACATGTTGTGCGGACCCCGCCTAGTGAGATAAGAGCAGGAAGAAGAAGAAGATTGATTTTATAACTATAACTAATTTTCAGGCGATAACCGTATCGAGAAACTGATGCCAATAGCCCGAAGCGAAGTAAATACAGATGCTTTCAGTGCAAATCTTCGAGATAAGGTCTCGGTGTAACTGTTATTTAATTACCACTTACAGCGAAGTGTGTAGGATATTGCTTCATAGTAATATCCTGTCTAAGTACTTTTACTTACAACATAAGGTTCAAAGACTAGATAGAGTTATCTTCTTCTCAGTCAATTCAAGAATCTAGGCAGTCAGGCTTTGGTCATGAGGATCATATTATATGTATAATAAAAAAAAAATATCTACGTAATGTATTGTATTAAATATGTCAGTCTTCTAGTACCCATAACACAAGCTCTGCTTAGCTTGGGGCTAGATGACGTTGTGTGGATTATCCAGCATTATTTATTTATCTAGAAAATTTAGAATTATCCTTAGTCCGTTCAAAATTCATGTCAAATATAGGCTTAGGTTGCAAGGTCTCTACAAGATCCTGAATTATCCACGTGATCTTACAAAATAAGTTCTATAAAAATCACCCAGAATATTGTAAGTAATATTGATACACTGTACAAACTATTATTTAAGACTGTTATGCATTATTTTTTGTTAAATATTAAAAAAAATAGTTTAACATTATTTGACAGAGATAGTTACAGAAACCTCTGTCGAAATACTCACATTTCGACAGAGGTTTCTGCGTAAGCCACAATATAGTTTTTTTACTGTTTGGAAGAATCTTACTCGGATAAGGCTTAGAAATACGTCTATTTGTTCCCACAAAGCCTTTTTATCAAGGAAATCGGGACAACGACCGGCGTGATCACGATTTGACGCCCACGATCCGAACGTTCCAAGAATAAACCAAGTTCTCTAGGATTTCAATGCACCACAACACAACATAAAACATCAAAAATAAACCAAAAAAAAAACAAAACTTGAAGTTTCTTAGCTTTATGTCATGGTATAAAATAGGCGCGCGAATTTTTGTGCTCTATGGTAATGATTTTGTTTTTTTTCGGTCAGAGATTAGGTAGAATAGTTTTACTGGCTCAGCCAAGCGAATAAAATAATTTCCTTTTATTTTAAAATGTAATTTAAACGTAATTTATTATGTATGCAGAATGTTTCTAGAGTCACACTCAAGGTTAAGAAAAACATACAAAAGTGCCTCTGCTTATTTATTTAAGATCAGACTTGTTTTTAGTTATTTTAAATTAAAAAAAGAGCAGCCCGCACTCAGCAGCTAGACCGAAATAAATCTCCCCTCTCTTAGAAATAATTTATCTCAGACACAAAATAAATCTAAACCAACTTTATAAATTAACCACAAAATGCACAGTGAAAACACAACACTTGAAATCACGAAAAACACTTTCATTCACAACAAACAGGTTGAGACGAAACTCATTATTTTCTTTTTTTTTAAGATGGCCGCACGTACCGAGTCGACACGACTGAGCTGCTACGCGTCGGAATAGAGACTGGATTTGAAACTTTTATTTTCCGTTTCCGAACGCTTCGGCTCGACAGAAGTACAATCTGTTGTTAGTGTGTTGTAGTGTGCGTGACGCATAGTGATGCAGAGTTGTAATTTTTTTTTATCGATTGATTAAATGGGCATCAAGTTCGTCCCTCGGAGGGACAAACTCGATACCCATACAAAAGATTGGTCCACAATAGCCCAGGACAGAGTGAACTGGAGAAAAGGAAGGGAGTCCTTTGCCCTGCAGTGGGACACCACAGGCTGAAAATGAAATGAAAAAAAATTATTGATTAAAGCTGAATAAATAGTGACGTCACTTTCTGTTGCTGTAGTTTTGTGCTTGATCTTGCACAAAAGTTGACGACTTTACTTGTTTACGATTTGACGTGTTTTAGTAAAACCCGCTGACAAATTAATGTAAAATTCATTTGATTTTTATCGTGTTTTTGTATTATTCATAGTAAGTATCTACTTAAGTACTTAAGTAATTTATAGTTAAGTTTACATAAAAAACTACAGCGTTATGAAGAAATAATATCAGACATTTAAATATGTTGCTAAAATATTTATAATCAATTTTAATTGGCTATGTTTCATAAAAAAAATGTGGATCTAACGCAAACTTCAAAATAAAATTAAACGTGTAAAAATGATTTGCTGATTTTTTAATTTATTATAATTACCTTTATTATATTTAAAAAAATATCGATACACTCCCATCCCTATTCGTAACACTACACCTCATTTTCACTTACACTATCACGCTCACACACACTTGCACACGGAGCTTTGAAGCTTCCAGAATTTTGCATCCAATAATCGATTTTATTTCTTAAACCGTAGAGTCTAATATTGTCCGTTTTATCCCAGATTTGGAAACAGAATTGCATTCCAAGTTTGAAAAGTTGCACTTTGTTTATCTGAAGTTAGTTTCATAAAGAACTTGTAATGTATTCTTGTCTTTTGTATTTTTAAGACAAAATGCATCTATTTTGTGAATATAAATAAATAATGCTGGACAATCCACACAACATCATCTAGCCCCAAGCTAAGCAGAGCTTGTGTTATAGGTAGGTACTAGAAGACTGACATACTTAATACAATACATAACATAGATATATATTTTTTATTCTACATAGAAAATGCCCAAAGCACCCGGAATAAATATTTGCAGATCTTACAAACATTTATTCCAAGGCATAGAACCCGCAACCTCCGCGTCGCATCAGGCGGACATTCGCCCGCCGCGCCACATCGGTCGTCAGTAAGATATAAGATAGATTAATAGTAAGTAAGATAACATAATTAAAGTTTAAGTAATTTTGTGTTTATGCGCCCAAAACCTTTTTGCGAAACCCGGAAAGGGTGAATAAGTTATAAAGTGACTTTTGCTTATAAGACCAATTTTGTAACAATTTTTTTGGCAATATAAATATCTTGTACTGTATCAATTTCCAAACAAAAGCCTAGAAAAGTTGAAAATCTGTTTCTGGTAGGAAAGATTTTCTTACACCCTGTACCTAAGTATGTCATACCTTACTTAGGTCGTTACGCATTAATCATGTCTATTAAAAAGAAAAACTAAGAAACGTGCGCATTATTTAAAATAGCTCATCAGCTCATGCATTTTCTTAGACTTGCAAACCGCATTGTGGTAAAAAATTGATCATAGTGCAATTAGTCTTAAAACTAGGTACTTTTATAAAATACTAGCTGACCCGTGCCCACTTCGTTGGGCATAATTGAAGTTTTAGTAAGGATCCCTATTTTTTTTAAATATAATATAGCCTATGACACTCGGCAATAACGTGGCTTCCTATTGGTGAAAGAATTTTTAAAATCGGTTCAGTACATCCCGAGATTACCCCTTACAATTGAACAAATATACAAACTTTACCTCATTATAATATTAGTATATATAGATTCATTCCCCTGCGGCACAACATGTTCTCTTTCTCCACTCACTCCTATCATTCGTCAGTTCTGAATCTACTCTCACATTCATATCCTCTTTCACTACAACAGTACCAAAAAGCAATGCATTGTATAGGCGACCAAGAAATTGGTTTACCACTTTTGATGACATCTCCCAGTAACATAATTATTCGCTAAGGATTACTGTGACTCTACCATGAGATGTCACAGTAAAATCGCCTGACTTTACTACAGTAGTTACGTCAATATTAGTACAACGAATTTTAGTACCCAACTATCCGCTAGAGGCGCTGTACAAATCTTCATACTTACATTTTTTTTACTACAGACGCTAGCGAGTGTAGTAAATATAGTATAGTAAAAACTCATGGTAGAGCTACAGATTGACAGATTCTGACGTAGCAGTTATTAATCTGTCAAGCGAAAATAGCCCTTGATGTTTTGTACGTGCAAATGATATTCAGCCTAAACCAATTTCTTGGTCGCCTATACAAGATTGCAAAACATAATGAAAAGCTTATTCATTTAAGTTTCGGAAACGCCTGTTAAAAATACAATAGCAACATTCTTTTCGAACGTTTGCAATCTGAATAAAGATTTTTATCATCAATCTTTATCAGTCCACTGCTGGACGTAGGTGCATGCGTAGGTAATCCAGCAAAAAATGCTATGCAATAGCTTTACCGCGTTTTCAGTTTTCAGGTTATTTTCGTTACGGAATTTCTGGATCCGGTCTCCACGCTCAAGGCCCGCGATAGAAGCTATGCAATAGCTTAAACCGTGATTAAAGCTTAACCAACAACATAAACAGACATGTTTAGGTTTCTACTTAAGTCATTATAGTATTTAGATTTATGATGTCAGGTCATACATTAATAATGAGAATATCATTATTATTAGACTTGCTGACTGCATTAGATAATAACCTATTTGCATTCATTGCAATGATGTGTTTAATGAGTAATATTTATATTTATTGACATACGTCACAGCTCAGTTGGTATTGGTAGCTCTGCCTTCCATGCTATGGGTCGTGGGTTCGATCCCCACCGTGAACAAATGTTTATGTGATGAACACCTGATTGTTCTATGTCTGGGTTACTACGTACCTATTCTATGTATTTACACAAAAAAAAGTATTCTGAGCCATTGTTTCCATAGTAAAAGCTCTTAGTTTGCATAAAGTGTGAAATGTCCTTGAAAGTTTATAAAAAAATATCCATGTGACAATGAACATTGTCATATCCTTTTTAATAATAGTAATATTATCTATTGTGACCTTAGCAATGAGGATCTTAATTAAATACAGGAATTCTAATAAGTAGGTATATTAATTATGTACTTATATAATTAACATAGAATAGAATATAACTTTATTGTACACCAAATTAATAAAAGAAAAAACAAATAGTAAATAATAATGTAGAGTAAGGTACAATGGCCGGTCTGGTGACTGGTGAGTGTGACGAATATGTTTAAGGTTAACCTTGGTTACGGAAAGTTATGGTTGTCAATAGAGTCCGACCGAAAGTGGTTTTCCGGCCGAAACCGAAACCGAAACCGAATTTCGGCCGTGACTTCACTTTCGGCCGAAACCGAAACCGAAACCGAAACTCACGTGGTCGAGTAAAAAATTAAATACAAAGGAGAATGGTTCCCCAACAAAAAAAAGTCCTTCAGAGTTGCTATTAAATGTAGTACGTTTAGTTTAGTAGTAGTTTAAAAGGGCTTTTATTGGCCTACATTTTACTATAATTACGAAAAAAATCCGTCCCACAGATATCCATGTATTCTGAAAAAATATTTTTAATTTAACATCATATTTCTTAGGATTCTGAAGGCCCACAAAAATGGATTTGGTAGGCACTTAAAGAGCTTAATTCGGTTTTTACATTGTTTAAAAATCCAACCTGTAGGAATCAAGATATTTCTGAAAAATTGTATTTTTTTTACAATAAGCATGATTTTTAGCATTAACTCAACTTCTTCAGATTGAATTTTTAATTAATTTAAACTCAATCAATCACATGCATTTTTGTGGGACATCAGAATTCGGAACAAAACGATGTTAAATAAAAAACAATTTTTTAAAACATCTCGACTTCCATGGGATGGATTTTCAATCAAAAAATATCAAAAGTAGGCCTGTAAAATCTCTTTTAATCTAATTATGTGGCAATCCTGAGAGACGATTTTTTTTAGTCGTAGCCCACGCTCCATAGAGAATTGCAGATTCTCATTTGGTATATTTTACCAACTATGTATTCTGAATTTTACCTCAAGTCTCAAACTAAGCAAAGCTTGTACTATGGGAACTAGGTTGCTGGTAGAACACTTATATACATATTTTTTTTGTAAATACATACATATTAACACCCAGTGATAAACATAAATATTTATTCTATGTTCGTATTTATAAAAAAAATGTATATAAGTATTCTATCAGCGATCTAGTTCCCATAGTACAAGCTTAGCTTAGTTTGGGACTAGAGTGTTATGTGTGAATTGTCCATGAACATTAATTTAAATCTTGAAATAAGTTTACCTATACAACGTAATTTAGCAAATTTAAACACTTAACATTTTTCAATTACTATCTGTTAGGTGACTTGATTTGTTTATAATAACAAAACAAAGGTACTGTTACTCAATATTTAAATTAACTATATAAATCATTCAAGTAGGTACAGAAACGAAACAAAATCTTACATGAAATCATTTCCATCTAAACAAAACCTCTAAAGAATGTTTGCGTCGGGCGATAAGTACGATAACGCACTAAGTTTTGATGCTACAGAGCTATCCAAAATAAGTTTCGGTTTCGGCAAAAGTTTCGGCCAATTTTGGCCGAAACCGAAACTACAGCCGAAACTTGAATTTTGGCCGAAATTCGGCCGAAACCGAAACCGAAACCGAAATTTCGGTCGGACACTAGTTGTCAATAGGTACGGTTTGGCACAAAAAAATATAAGTTGGATATACATTAAATAAAAATAATTAATAATGACGACGCTGAGTGCGGCTGTAAACGACGCATTACAAAGACTCATTAAGGATAAAATCGCATTTTATTGTTTGTATGAATGAAAAGTGGTATTCAGGATATTAAAGCAATTTAATACAAAATGTTACTACCGGTGACATGTATTATGACGTTTTAAATTTATGAATGACAGCTATCACAACTCTGTGATGTTAGTATAGCTTTGTCTTGTGTAGTGTGGGTTCAAACCTCACCAAGAACAAATATTTGCGTAAAAAAATGATATTTTTTATTTATTTTTAGTCAAAAATACATATAAGTCTCTAACTTATTCATATAAGTACTTACTTACTAATAATTATTTGAGTAGATATTTAAAAACTATATATGTACAATTATAAACATTATAAAATAATACTCAGTAGTTTAAACTTATGTTCCTAAAAATGTTTTGTTCCGAATAGAAAAAGGTAAAAACCTTCGTTTGTCAAGTCATGCATCGTTTTATCTCAGTACCCCAAGTACGAGTTTGTGAAAACACGGATTGCAGAGACGTGATCGCCGAGCGCCACCGATTTTGTATGAAAATCCAAGCAGCGCCTCTAGCAGATTTTTTGAGAAGCTTGGATCTGCGATCCGTGTGTGCACAAACTCGTACTTGGAGTACATATCAGCCAAGTCAGCTTGCTTGATAAAAAAAATCACAACTCTTTCCCAGTGCCCTTATCAAATATTTCCACTTTAGCATCAAAATAATAATCTAAACGTATCACTAGATTTTCTTTAATAGGAGAAATCGCAGAAATATTCACGTATTTCAAAACATCTTCCACACTCGGCCCCCACCAATGCCGATCGTTGACAACCTCCTTAAAGTTTACCGCCAAATTTCCACTGACAGATGTCAAAATGACAGCTTTCATAACCAAATTGCACACTTTCGCTGAAAACTTTGCTAGTATCGATTGTCCTGGTTTTAAATCGATTTGATAGTTACTTCTTCCGATAGTCACTAGTTCATGCACTCGGCTTGGTTTGCCTAGTGTTGTTGTGTGAGTGATGCCTGTGGTACCGGAGTTTTCTTTGAAACTGACATTGATATCATAGACAATATCATGATCCAGTGCGTAATCTTTTTCTATAAATGGTGTTGTGTACCATTCTGTTTTTAATGTGATTGCGACAGGCATTTCTATACCAGCGTTGACAGTTCTAGTGACATTTGTAGGGTTTTTGAACTGTTTGTATAAATAAATAGATTTTCCTTCGCGGACGTTTTTTTTCTGTGCCGTTTTGACAGATGATTGGAGCACCACAGGGTTCCATTTGAATCGTTCGTGCACTCCTGTCAAGTTTTGAGTTTCTTCGCTTTTTGCTTTTGATGATGAATACAAAACTTTTCTAGGTTTTGTGTTATTGAAATAAGCACTTATATATTCTTTTAAAGTTATATTGTCTATGATAAAGTGTTGCCCGATATTTCGTGTTGTAGCTTTTTGGACTCCGATACCGGAAAACGTTATAGTTGGATTTTTGTTGTCTGCGATTATATCGATTACTATTTTTGAGTTTATTGTTTTTAATAACACTATTATAATTAATATTTTCATTTTGAACACACGATCGGACACTACTGAAGATATCTTGTTCTGAGGTACTCGTTGTTTAAGTTTTTATAACCTTTGAACTGACTATCAAAAGTTTAAACTTGTTTTCTTGGACTACTTAAAGGAGATAGGTCTAATTTCAGGAGTTCGATTGTTATTTTATACATACGAGAGCAAAGAATACAATACATAGACCAAAGCAAATATTTATTTTTATCATATATACTCTGGGTGGGAATCGAACCCAAGACAGTAACTAAAACAACAATTATTCCACTAAATATAACCCGATTTGAATTATTATACGTTTTTAGTAGATCATATTTCAAATCATATAAATTTGATTAAAATCTTTTTAAGTAATCTATAAAAACGTGTACTTACCTACTTTTATTTTGCTATTTTTAAATATAATTATTTAAACTCGGTTTATAAAATTTATGGTTGGTATTGTATCTATTTTGGAATTCAAAAGTGCCTACAGTTACTAGGAATTAGTAATGACTCTATGACACATTGTGATGTACTTTCTAGGAATATTTTGGCTACGCTAGCATGTCATACATACAAAGTAGCTAGGTTTTCCCCATCATAAATCAATTATACTTACTTGTACTATGTTCCTGTATTAAAGCTTGTTGTTTTCTATTATTAATTGTAATAATATATTTTGAGGTATCGTTTTTGAAATAATCTAAAATTTTTGACAGCACCGGAACTTTTGACGTTTAATTCATAATTACTTTTAATAATATTCGGTAATTATAATGCTGGACAATCCACACAACATCATCTAGCCCCAAGCTAAGTAGAGCTTGTGTTATGGGTACCTAAGTACTAGAAGACTGATATTATACATTACATAGATATTTTTTATAATACCTACATAATATATAATACTCAGAACACCTGTAATAAATATATGCAGATCGTACAAACATTTGTCCCAAGGCGGGAATCGAATCCGCACCCTCCGCGCCACATCGGTCGTCTAATAAATTTAATGTAGTACTAGTAAAATAAATAAGTAATCTACATAATAGAGCAAAACTTTGTTGTTTGTTCAACAAATGGTTCTTGACCTATCTATTATCTTAAATGGCCGTGGATTATTATTTAGATATACTCTTTAGTAGGTTACTTCGAGACATTGTTAGTAGGTAAATAATATTAAAATAATAAAATGTGGCATTTTTTAAATTTTGATAATAAGGTCAAGATAACAGATAACAAATAAAATAAAACTCATTCATCTTGAAGTTATAGAATAGAGTAGTCTTGCTATTTTAAGCTAAAAATGAAAACGATACTTTTGTTTTTATCGATACCTTTTATCGAGTCGAAAATAAGTCTAGATGTAGTAGTAGTGCCCAACGAACCGCTGCTATCAAGTTCCGGAGTGGACACCCAAGTGGTTTCAGCCAGTGACATAAATTTATTTTTCACAGATAGTGATAATCTAAAACAAGCAGTGACAACACATTTCGGAAAACAACCAAAAAATGTTTACTACAAAAGTCCTACGCCATGGGGCGACCTTTACAAAACACAAAAATGGGAACAGATAACGAAAATAACCTCCTTAGATTTCTACAGAGTAAAAAGCGCGAATAAAAAACCAGTGATTGTTCTAACTCAAGATTTTGAAAACAATTCGAATAACACAATCAAAGTCAATACCGGGATTAGCCATTCGGTAGAAAACACGCTGGCAACATCGTGGACGAAAACCAAGGAGTTTGAAATATCTCAAGAAATAGACTACAATATCAACGTACTATTTTCAAAAATGTCGGGCACGACCGGCGTTTCGTACACCACAACATGGGGAAAGAGCGAGGAACGTTCTGAAACTGTGACAGTAGGCAGCACAAGTGCCGTCGAAACAGAATTACAACCCGGTCAAGCTGTGACAGCAACTTTATCCGTAAATTCCGGTCATTTGGAAATTGAAGTGCACTACAAGACATCGCTAAGAGGTAATTTGGCTGTTAATTTCAAGAAAGCGCACGATGGGCACCATTTTTGGGGACCGAGAATTCAGGATGTAATGAAAAGCGCGGGAATCGAAAACAAGCAGACGACGATAGAGGTTATCAAAATAGGTTATAATACTGACGCTAGTTTGAAAGTTTTTGATAAAGCTACAGGAAGACCTTTATAAATTTTATTTCAATTAAATTTCTGATGAAAATATATTTATAATCCTCACATAATAAATTTATTCTTATGGAAGACTATTGCTTTAGCTAATAAAATTGTATGTTTATATAAAATTCTCGACAATTTTGTTCTCATATTAGCAAAAAAATAGCGTTGCGTAACTGTTAATGGATATTAATTACTATTTAATAAAAAGATGTTACTTAAGTATTTCAAAATTAAGAAAAGTTTTTAAGCAATGCATTTGCTACATAATTAGAAATATCTCTGTGATATATTGAAAGCGACGTCATTTTCGTCTTTTATATGGTAACACAGAAAAACCCCATAAAAAGTTTCGGTTATAAAATTAGGTAGATTCCTATTTACTACAGGATATCGGTCAATTAATAGTCAAGTAAGAATACCTTTTGTTCTGGCGCTAAAAGTTATCGACTACGTGATCATTTAGCATTTAAATAGCCTGTTTATGGATAAGTATTTAAATTGGTATTAGGTAGATATATATATCGACCACCTAGGTACACACCAATCTCAAAATGCGTCACACACAGCTCAGTTGGTAGTAGCTCTGCTCTGCCTTACATTCTGTGGGTCGTGGGTTCGACTCCCACCCAGAGCAAATGTTTATGTACTTAATAAACAAATATTTGTTCTGTGTCTGGATGTTACTATGTGGTCTATTTCATTGTGCAGTTTTCACAATTATATAAATAGTAATAGTTTCTATGTGTGTATACTTATGTATTAAATACTTTATTCACAAACAAACTTACGACTATACAGTATTTACAAAATGTACATTGTCATATAAAATACATAAGAAACAGTTGAGCTATCTACAGACCGTGTGTATATTTTAATCTTAAGATAAGTATATATTAATAAATAAATTATAGGTATGGTTCCTCTATTAAATAAAAATAAAAAAAGAGGTCACGATTCATAAACCTAGTGCCCAAAATGTCACGACAATGTCGTTATTTATAGCTTTCTAAATAAGACCTAGGCCATAGCCTTTGATGTTTTGAAAAGCGGCTTTACTGATGTCATCTTTCGATTGCGGAATTGACAAATTTTTAGGGTGACCATAAATGTTTGGGACATTTCACACATCACACTCAATACTCCATTCATTTATTGCTCTCATATTTTAAGACTAGGTTGTTACAAGAAGATTTGGTTACAACATATGAACCCTGTTTAAGAGCACTACAATATTACAGGATGGTAGGCAGACCGAGGTTTGTTTATAAAATATTATTGATTAAATTATGTCGTCAAAATTAGAAATTATTGTATTATAATTAAAAGCAAATGTCATTTGAATTCCTATCTAAGTATAGATAAGTCACTAACGGCTGGTTTCTCGAACGATGATCAACGAAAAAATCTAATAATTACTGTGTGTCAAACTCGGATCAATCGTGATTTGGGTTTCCTGAAACCGGCCGTTATAGTTAATTGTTAGTACCTACCTATTTTAGATAAACTCTTGTCCCAAGCTAAGCAAAGTTTGGAGTATAGAAACTAGATTGCAGTAGCTCTACCATGAGTTTTTACTATACTATATTTACTATACTCGCTAGCGTCTGTAGTTAAAAAAATGTAAGTATGAAGATTTGTACAGCGCCTCTAGCGGATAGTTGGGTAAGTATACTAAAATTCGTCATACTAATATTGACGTAACTACTGTAGTAAAGTCAGGCCATTTTACTGTGACAACTCATGGTAGAGGTACTGATAGAATACTTATAAAAAAACTTTAAATAATTAAAAAATCTTAAAAACTTGGCCGCCCTACGCTAATGTCAGAATAAATGGTAGGCTGAGTCATAATTTCTTTATTTCAATCACGCGTCCCATTTTGGTGTGCCGTCTACCATTAAAACGTGCTTAGGAACACTTATTTGATAGCCTATAAGCCTACCGACCTAGCTACTTAAAAAGTAGGCAGTATTATGCATAACTAGCTGATCCGTGCCCACTTCGTTGGGCATAATTCGACCGTTTTTTCTCCGATCCACTTAGTCCAGTCAAATTACGAAATAAATAAACATGAGCGAATACAGTTTGGGGACTTTGAGGATCGATAGGGGGGTGTATTCTGAGCATACATTCCAATTTGAGGGGTTGTACTGAGGTCAGCTCAAGGTCATTTCGATGGAAACGCGTTTCATTCGATATCTCGAGAATGGATAGTGTTAGGCGAAAAATTGTTGAGACCTTTTCTTTTCCAAACAAAATTTACAAACTTTTTTATTTGAAACTTTTTTTTATAACATTAATATTTTTCAACTTATTACTCCCGCAAGGCAAAAATTTTACTTTTTTTTCATTTTTCGTCGTTTTCTCCCCAACCATTCAATTTTATTAAATTTTACCGATCATCAAAGTGTAGATCTTTTAATTATGAACAGTTTTGTCCTTAAACTTTTTTCCGTAGTGCCAATACCTTCGGAGTTATATATTACTTTACCGAGCGAAATCCGCGCCACTGTCGCAATATAAAAAGGTCAATCGATTAAACTATTAAAAAATTAAGTATTTAATTTGGGTAAATTTTTGGGTTAATTTGGGTAAGAAGTAAATTAACAATTAAAACTGTTTTACACATTTATTGATAGAAAAATAATTTATAAAAATAATAATATATCGGTAAAGTAATATATAACTCCGAAGGTATTGGCACTACGGAAAAAAGTTTAAGGACAAAACTGTTCATAATTAAAAGATCTACACTTTGATGATCGGTAAAATTTAATAAAATTGAATGGTTGGGGAGAAAACGACGAAAAATGTAAAAAAAGTAAAATTTTTGCCTTGCGGGAGTAATAAGTTGAAAAATATTAATGTTATAAAAAAAAGTTTCAAATAAAAAAGTTTGTAAATTTTGTTTGGAAAAGAAAAGGTCTCAACAATTTTTCGCCTAACACTAACCATTCTCGAGATATCGAATGAAACGCGTTTCCATCGAAATGACCTTGAGCTGACCTCATTACAACCCCTCAAATTGGAATGTATGCTCAGAATACACCCCCCTATCGATCCTCAAAGTCCCCAAACTGTGTTCGCTCATGTTTATTTAACTCGTTTTTAGCCATAATTTGACTGGACTAACTTTGCAAAACGGACTGCCACGTAAAAGCCTTTTTATTTTTCGGTTTTTATAACCTATGACACTCAGCAATAATGTAGCTTTCTATTGGTGAAAGAATTTTTAAAATCAGTTCAGTAGATCCCGAGATAACCCCGTACAATTTAGCAAATATACAAACACACAAACTTTACTTCTTTATTATTAAGTATAGATAACACAGATTTAAATTGTTTTTTACTCCTTATTATGTTTGAAACTAACAACTAGACAACCTAGGTAGGCTGGTAGAGATTTATTGATTGCAGTTTAGCGATAAGGCCGCCCATTGTGTCATATTCTAGTTTTTGTTAATTTTACTCATCACAGTTTAAAAATAAACATGTGAAATACAGCATTTTTTTAATTATAGATGGAAAATATGATGAAAGTGGATTTTATTTTAAATTGTAAAGGGTGAAAAGGTTATAAAGGGATCTGTCGCATTTAGACTGAACTACATTGAGTTTTAGTTAAAGAGAAACTTTGTAGCGGTTCAAGATCTACCCTTTTCATAGATGGCGCTATTGACAAACTTTATGTTGCATACATTTTATACAAGATGGCGTTAGTATCCACTACAAGAAAAATTGTAGAATTCTTGAGTTCGTAAGACATTGAACAAAATGAAAACCGACTTCAACAAAGACATATTAAATTATATTAAATACGTATTAAAGATATCTCAAAAAGTACCTACTTGTTAAATCTTGATCAAAATGCGACCACTTCTGTAGTATTTATCAAATAAAAAAGTAATTATTGAAATATTATTAGTATTCGTTTCATATGCAAGATGATCGCGTAACATACAAAAATCAAGATAAAAAATAAAATCACAAGGATCATTTAGAAATTCCTTATCCTAGGTGATTCTAGATGCCAGTTCCACACCAAAAAAAATATCGAATTGAGAACCTAATCTTTTGCAGTCGGTTAAAAATAGTTTATTTTTAGTACATTATTGTTCCTATTTGTGACTGTACACTATAAGTGAGCATACATCATCCCGTCTGACAATCTGCTGTATTGTAGTTAAATTACAAAATTACAGTTTATTGTGACCACTTCCAGATGTTATCGACTTTGGACTTTATTGAACTAGCTGCAACATTATTAGGTACTATTATTGCTATGGCGGCAATGCAGCCAGTATCTTGGGTATGCTTCCGATTGATACTGATTTGGATCAGTTGAGCTATCTATAGATCGTTCCCAACGGTCTGTAGATAGCTCAACTGTTTCTTATGTATTTTATATATACCTATGTACATTTTGTAAATACTGTAATAGTCGTAAGTTTATATTTTATATATTTAGCTCGTTTGCAAACTAACTTGAATACTTATATGTATTTAAAATTTTATTTCTATAGCTAAAATATAATTAAATACTTTTTACAATTCGATGTTAAATTAAGACCAGCGTTGGTTGCCAGTCAACCAACCTATGCTGAGTCAGGGTACGTTTTACGATGCTTATAATTAATTATTATTATTTACATGTATTATCTTTAAGTTTTTGTATCGTAAATAAATGTTTTGATTCTGATTCTGAAATTACTCTATAAATAGTTTTAAGTAAACAACAAAAAAACAAAAAAAAATAGGTAAACTAAATAAACATTGAATTAAGTATATAACATTAGATACATTTCACACATACCTAACTCTAGTCCCAAACTAAGCAAAGTTTGTACTATGGGAACTAGATTGCTTATTTAGTTACTTTTTAAGATTTATTTCTTCCAAAAAAAAGTAGATCCCATAGATAAATTGGGCTGAGTCACGCAACTCTATGGGTAGAGTATCCCATGGTACTTTCCATGGTCAAAGCAATTGTCTTGGCGTTTTTTGGGTCACTTTGGTTCAGTAGTTTTTAATTAAAATTGGTTTCAAGCGTTCTGTACAGCTAATCGGAGATTTAAAAGCTACAAAAATACCATAGTACAGGTGTTACAGGTCAGATGGTAGTAAGTTCTGCCTTCCATGCTGTGGGTCGTGGGTTCAATACTAAGAACAAACATTTGTAAGATACCAAAAATTAATGTTTGTTCTGTGTAACCTATGTAAACTATGTATGTACAAAAAAATATTTAAGTACCAGGAATATAATTCTTATATTTTTGGCCTAGTTTAGGATAATTGAATATGATCAGTTGAACTATCTATAGATCGTTTGCAACGGTCTGTAAATAGCTCAACTGTTTCTTATGTATTTTATATGCCTATGTACATTTTGTAAATACTTTAATAGTCGTAAGTTTGTTTGTGAATAAATTAATTGAATATGTATTTTATATAACTACTTACATAATTCTGTTTTGATTATTTATTTTAATTTATAGAAACACGTTTTTTCACCAAATACTTAATACTTAGATATAAATAAGGGCCAAGTCTTCTAAAATAAACATAATATTTCCACAAGATAAATATTATTAATACAAATAAATATAAACTAATACAGGGTGTTTTGTAAACCGGTTCGGCTTCTAACAACCATAAATAGAAGAGGCTCGTTAACAACATTATAGAACCCGCACCCTTATTCACAAACACTGGCAGTCGTCAATTAATTTGATTATAGGTTTTTTTTAAGACTTACGTCTACTTATTTTATAGGAATTAGTTGTACTCCAGACTCTTACATTTAAAAAAATATGTATGATATTTATTTTTTATATTAAAACATAAAAGGATCTGTAATTCGTTATTCTACTTAATTATTTATTTTATTTTAGTGCTAATATGTAGCTATTAGTCTTTTTTTTAGCGACAAAGACAGGCGTCACAGCTGAATTGGTAGTAGCTCTGACTTCCATGCTGTGGGTCGTGGGTTTAATTCCCACCGAGTACAAATGTTTGTGTGATGAACATACATATTTGTTCTGAGAGATTGTATGTGTTTAATACATCAGCAGTCTACGTAGTTCCCATAGTCCAAGCTTTGCTTAGTTTGGGACTAGAGCGTGATGTGTGAAATGTCCGTGAATATTTATTTAATAAAGATCAATATTTCCAAGAAAGGGAATTTATTTAAGTATATAAAAAAAAATAACACAGTCGTTTATGAATAAAGCTTCGTTTAATTGTATTGTAAAATAAATAAAATGAGAATGAATACGTTTCACTTTCAACATAGTTTCTTACTCAATTAGAAATTACGATCGTTTGATTATTTAGTGTGAAGAAGTTCATTATCAAATAAGAGTTTAGATTCGTAAATCATTTATTCCTCAGAATCACATGAATCATTTTAAATCATCTGGGTCAGGTGATTCTAACTAAGCGTGGAAGTCAATAAAAAAATAAAACCTCAAGGCAAATTTCAATTAGTCAAATGTATTTTTTATTTTATCTCGGCAATAAAATCCTTTATTCTTATTTCTATGTAATAGGTAATTAATAAATAAATAAATAATGCTGGACAATCCACACAACATCATCTAGCCCCAAGCTAAGCAGAGCTTGCGTTATTTATGGGTATTAAAAGACTGACATACTTAATACAAATACTTACATACTTAATATAATTACATAAGCAAAATACGAAAAATGTATTATATAGATAAATAACACGGAACTTTAAAAAAAATGCTTTATTTATAGTAGGTAAGTATTCTTCCAATTTATTTCTTAAAATAATATCTTACTTAGCAGTCTTTATACAAAACCGTTTTTCGTCTAAATTTTACTCGAAATAAAAAAAATTACTTCCTCGACATTTTTGAATGTTTATTTTTTATCTATAGACAACTCAAAGTAAATAAATAGGTCGATTAATATTCCAACTGCATTTATAAATGACTAATCTTACAGCTCGTCTCGGAAGGTGTACATGTGATACAATTAATTGACGGCTTATTTAAAAGTTGGGAACACACCAAGCTTTCTGTTATGTATGTAACCTCAGGTTAGGTAGGTTGGCATCTATAGTTCCACAATAACTATAAATGCCAACCTACCTAAGTATTCAATAAAAGAGAGTTCCACAATAAGTATTCAAAAAGTCTAGACTAATGAGTCTACAAGGATTGTGACACCAATGAAACCACCATTGTAATGACAATGGTGGTTTCATTGGTGTCACAATCCTTTAGATAAAACACTTTCTACGCATAATTTCTCTTCTTTATTTATTTATTTAGGACAACCGACAAAGAAATCACAAGATAAAATTAAATAATAAAATATTCACGGACAAATCGCACATCACACTCTTGTCTAAGCTAAAGTCTACCTATCTATCTATCTATCTAAGCGCAAAGCTTGTACTACGTGAACTAGCCTGTGAACTAGAATACTTATGTCTTATACATGTTTTTTTTGTAAATACATACATAGAATACATTTTGTATGGATAGATGTATGTTTGTTTCTTTGTTGTATGTAAGTATATTGATGACGATCGATGTGGCGCGGTGGGCGATGATCCGCCTGCGACGCGGAAGGTTGCGGGTTCGATTACCGCCTTGGGATAAATGTTTGTACGATCTGCATGATTTATTCCGGGTGTTCTGGGTATTTAATATGAATATGTAATAAAAAAATATCTATCTATGTAATGTATTGTATTATGTATGTCAGTCTTCTAGTACCTATGGGTAGGTACACAAGCTCTGCTTAGCTTGGGGCTAGATGATGTTGTGTGGATTGTCCAGCGTTATTTATTATTATTATTTATTGTCTAAACTAAAGCCACGCGCAAAGCTTGTATGTACTTACTACGTGAACTAGCCTTCTGATAGAATACTTATACTTACTTATTTTTTTTGTAAATACATACATACATAGAATACATTTTGTATGGATGGATGTATGTTTGTTACTTTGTTGTAAGTCCGTGTATTAGCAGGAAGTAGGATCTGTGCCCAGTGTATCACTGACAGCAACCATTTTGTTCCTCGGCGCATGCGCGTCCGATGACAGTTCGGACTCAGTTTCCCGCCAAGTTGCCCGCGCGTTCCGTTACACGCAGACTGTGTTTATTTATTCTGTGAGATTCTATCAATTGCGTGATATTTTTGTTTAATAAGTTTATTACTTATGCAAAATTAGATGTCAATTAAAATAAATCGTAATTGAGCATAAGGATTTAAAATAAATAGTTGAACAGTGGTCATATTTAATCAAATAAGTTTAATATAATAATAATTTTAAACAAATAAGTTTAACATTAATTTGATAAACTTATTTACAAGTGATGTAAGTACTTAGGTGTTTTTTTTTATGCATATTATATTCAATTTTTAAAATATCTAGTTTTTTTCATACATAGGTATAATTATATGTAATTATACAAAAAATTAAATTAAATAATTTAGGTACTTATTTAAGTAATTATAAACCATAACCCACGCATATTATTTAACGATCCATTTTTTTATTTTTTTTTTATTTAGAGCCACTTAGTAATACTAAGTAAGTACATGACAATATTTTAGTAAGATTATGCATTTATTGAGTAAAATTTAGTTTATTGTGATCAATAATATTGTGGTAAATATTTATTTATTGACCTCGACCTCATTTTACCTTTTTGCGACACAAAGATGCTATCATACGAACCTATTTATCAGTTAAATAAAAAAAAACAAAAGTTTTGAATCTGGAGGTAGTAGACCATAAATCCTTCAAACGGTGGATGAGCATCGGCCGTGTCCAGTAAAAAGAAAAAAAAGTACTTATAATACGTAAATTTTACATAATTATACATTGGGGTAAAGTATTTGAGATCTAAATTATTTAAAGAATATAAAATAAAATCATACAATATAAAAAAAAATGTTCAAAGTCTTTTTTATTAAAACTTTTAAGTCATAAGTAGGTAGGTACTGTTTAGGGGGCGTCCATAAATTACGTGAGATGTTACGGGAGGGGATCGAGTTAAATCTCATCTAATCTTACGTTGGAGAGAGGGGGGGGTCTTGGCAAATATCACGCAATTTTTTTTCTGGTTGAACCAAAAAATAATTAAGTATATCTACTATTTAATCATTTTTTTTTCTTTTTACAATAACAATCCAACGCGTTTACGTAAGAAACCCACATTTTGAAAAATCTCACGTGAGATTGCATTAGGGAGGGTCAGAAAATTAAAAAAAAACTCCTCACGTAATTTATGGACGCCCCCTTATATATTGTTTTGTTTAGATTTAAAAATAAATAGCTGTGTAATTTTCCTTATTATTTCAGAAAAACACGAGAATTTTCCAAAAAAATAAAGATGAATATTCTCCGAATCCTATTTGTAATAGTGTTACAAAACGTGAATTGTGAAGAAACGTTTTCTAGTGTCCCAGTTGTGGTCAAAACTTATGAAAACGAGACCGTCCTTCTTCCGTGCTACGTGGATGAATCAGGTAAATATAAATAAAGACGTGTGGCACTCGGGGACTGCCGCGGTGAAGCTATTGCATAGCATTTTTTGCTGGATTACGGATGCGCAGTGTTAGGTTATTTTCGTTACGGGGTTTCTGGATTCTGTCTCCACGCTCAAGGCCTGTGATAGAAGCTATGCAATACCTTAATAAATATTTACGGACATTTCACACATCACGATCTAGTCCCAAACTAACGCAAAGTAATTAGGGGAACTAAATTAGGTACGGTTGGAATACTTATACATTTTTTTTTGTAAATACATACATAGAATACATAGTATCATGCACAGAACAAATATTTATGTTCATCATACAACATTTGCTCTGGGTGGGAATCGAACCCACGACCCACAGTGCTCCAGCTCAGTTATATGTAGTTACATATTATGTTTTCAAGCTGTTTGCTAGCTAACTAGCTAATGGCTTGTTTTTACTGATTGATAACTAAGGGATAAAAAACGTGAAAGAAGACCTACATTTTTTTTATGTCAGAGGTCACTTTTTATCCAAGTTAAATACATCCTCACTCGAAATATTTTGTTTATTACTTTAATATCTACTAATTATAATTATCAATACAAAAATACTGACTTTTTAACTTAAGTAATATCTATATACTTAAGTAATATATTACTAAAATGAAAATAACCTAATAAGATCGTCATCGGCAAGTAGGTACTTAAATTAAAAACATATTTTTAAGGATTACTCAAAAATAGCTATTCATATAATATATATAATATAATAGAATAGATATCAATTTTAATCTATATGGGACCACTTCTGTATTGTCTTCCAAACAAAAGAAATATGAAAATGGATTTATAATAACGAAATTATCGAGTAAAATCATTTAAACATCATACAGTAGCTCTACCATGAGTTTTTACTATACATACTATATTTACTATACTCGCTAGCGTCTGTAGTTAAAAAAATGTATGAAGATTTGTACAGCGCCTCTAGCGGATAGTTGGGTACTAAAATTCGTAATACTAATATTGACGTAACTACAGTAGTAAAGTCAGGCGATTTTACTGTGACAACTCATGGTAGAGGTACAGATCTCACATCTGCCAAATAACAAACGTACCTAGTCTGAGTTTGATTGGTTTGTGTCTCAAAAACTACGTTTTCGAGTTTTAAGCAGACTAACGAACAGCAATCAATTTTTATTTGTATAGATTCTTAAACAAATCAAAATTAATCTAAAATTTATGGGAAAAATTAAAATTGGTTCAATAATTAAAAACCAAAACCGTGGGATGAAATACCACAATAATAATAATTAAACAGAAGCATAATGACATTATTATGTTAAAATAGTTTAATTACAAACTATAAAATATATTTTTGACATCAAAATCACAACATTACTACAACTGTTAAAATATTACGAATTTTTAAATATGGAAGTTTAGTTTGGATGTTTGTTGATATTGAACTGTTTTTGTTTTTTTTATTTTACTAAATTTATTTATTTATAATAAAAATATCTATTTATGTAATGTATTGTATTAAGTATGTCAGTCTTCTAGTATCTAATACAATCTCTGCTTAGCTTGGGGCTAGATGATGTTGCGTGGATTGTCCAGCATTATTTATTATTTACTGCGTTTACAGATTTTGGAAAACAAAATACGAAATAAATAATTTACAAAGAAACAGCGGAACACAAACAAAGTCGCGAACGAAATCTAGTATGTTATAAAACTATAAAACCTTAACTAGTTCCATTTTAATAATAACGTCAATATCATTACCATAAAATCATAAATATCTAAGCACTTTTAAATTATAACAAATTTTTAAATTTTGAGGTTATGTTTGACATAAAATAATTGATACGAAAAGTATTGAAATCGTTGAAATATGCGTAGGAGTTGCTTTTAATATACATAAAATAAATGAACCAATTCTAATGCAAATGAAACGTACTTATGTATTATAAAAGGGTTTTGTTCGTCTGTCTGTCTAAAAGATTGATCGACAAGATTTGATTTGAATAATTTTTATAGAGATGTATTGACTTCTTTTTTTTATTTAAATGGCGGCTCGTCCCGGCTTCGTACAGACTTTTTTAATAAAGTAAAAAAAATCTTTATTCAATAAAATCACAAGGATCATTTAGAATCGTCTTACATACTAGGTGATTCTAGGTGCCAGTTCCACGCGACCAGAGCCTAGAAGAACGGGCAAGAATCTTACGGCCTGGTTCCTACCGTTTTTTTATATGATCCTTCTTACAAAGAATTACAAATAAACTAAATTAAGTAGATATTTTGTTCTATCGGGTCAGTATAAAGGCTAACACTCACAAATAACGTGGCTTTCTATTGGTTAAATAATTTCCAAAATCGGTTCTGTCCAGAGACACATCACACTCTAGTTCTAGTCTCAAACTTGTAAAATATATGACAATGCATGCAGTAAGTGACGTCATTCTAAATCCAATATGGCGGCGGCTCAAGAAGCCGGGCTTAATATTTTTTATTGCAAATTTACAATTGAAAACGTTGAAAAGTTGTATTTTTCAATCACTATAAATAATCTAATTACTATAAATAAAGTAACAATCTAGAAAAAAGTCAGCATCATTTTTTCAATTCTCGAAAAGTAAGATTATACCTACAAAGAACATGTTATACCTATTTGTGTAAAGAAAACTAAATTTCGAGTTGCTCATACATACAACTTATAAAATAAAAATATTAACGTTCGAATAGAGTAGATATAATTTGATTAAAATTATTTCACAGCTAAAACAGATTGGTAATATACTTAGAGTAAGTGCGCCAATTATGGACCACCATAAGGATTTTATGTAATAAATCCCAGAATTTTAAGTATTAATCAGCCTTATATATTTTAAACAGTTCGATAACTATTTGGTACCAAAAAAGATTACTAAAATTCTTAAGAAACATGAACATCTTAGAAATAATCAACATTTTCTAAAATATAACATTATTTTAACATTTGAAAAAGTGTACAAAATATGGACCACATGGTTTCAAATATGGACCATAGTGAATTGGAGTCAAAAATAATTAAAAAATGGACGTGTTCCGTAAAATTAAATCAGCTAATTATTAAGATTATTTTATATTCTTCTTATTCTCATTATTAATTATTCTTTTCCGCTAGCTGGTAAGCCATAGATCTGATGTTCCTGCGCGTAAGACCAAATCCAGAATTTTCAATTTCTAAAATACATATAATCAATTAATTCAGCCTCCAATTCACTAGGCAAAGTCGACTTTCCTCCAAGTTGATGGTTCGTAACGTCGCTCAGTGATTGGTCTTCCTTTTTTGATAAGCGTATAAGCGTTGTTTTGGGTACTCCGTATGTTTTAGATGCTTTTAAAAAACCCATTTGCTTATCTCGTATAGCTTTAATTGCATTTGCCATTGCATCTATATCCCACGTTTTTCTGGTCTTTTCTTTGGACTTGTTGATGCCATCCTAAAAGAATAAAATATAAAATATAAGTGACTGTTTGTAATATGGACCACTAGTCCATATTCAAAACATGCCGGTGGTCCATATTATAATATACATACATTTCTAGGTTAATATTGTTGCTAATAAAATTATAAAAACTATTGGATATTGCAACTTAATATGAATAATTGTAATAAAACTCACCTTTCCTCTAGTATAATCCACTTTCCCAAACAGTAATATTTGCTGAAATTATGTACTTACGAAGTTGATTAAAAAATTAGATCGTGCATTGATAAAAACGAAAAATGGCTGCCGTGAATACCCTGCGCACTTTCTGCCGATCTGCAAGCGACCGAGGCCCGCGGGGGGGTTGGAGCTTAGCGTGCGGCGACCGATGGCTTGATACGACGGACGGTTTTTGAGAAATTAGGGTAGTCCATATTACGGAACCAGTCCATATTTGGCGCACTTACTCTACATATTATAATTATATTACGAGTAAATTAACTTCACCCACACCTTCGGACATATGAATAAAATTACTGTAATTATATAGATTCGGAAGGAGTTTATTATGGCGCTATATTTATGTATTTATTTTAAATGTACACCTGTTTGATTATTTAGAATAAAAGTAATTACCTTACTTGTATCTACATAGATTATAATAAATAGCGCTTTTGAAAACAAAAAGTTGTTTTTTCAAAAGACTTGACAAAAAAGGAAGTTCTTAACTCGAAAGAAAGTTGTTTTTTTTTGTATGTTACGCGCTTACTCCGCCAATAATGAACCGATTTTGATGATTCTTTTTTTGTTTCGTAGATCATAATTCAGAGGTAGTCCCACGTACTTTTTTTTAATTTACTTATGTCAATCTACTTAGGATCATATCATATTATATTAAAATTAGATTAAACAGTTTTCTTAATATGTATCTATATATTATTTCTATATCATAATACTTACATAGGTAAGTATTACATATTTATATCGCTCAAACACCATATTTGCATACGAGTGTAACCGCGGTAGAGGCGCGTACATTTCTATAATGGTTTATTTCAAGAATCTGTACCAATATTGAGGGGACACCCTAATAATAGGCCCAAAGAACGGAGGTCTAAACGCGCCCAATTGGTACACAAAGATACAATTTACATCGTCTTCCTGTCACAGATAGTCTTGAAGTAACTGACAGTACCGAATGTGGCTTGAATTGGTTGACGTGACTGATAGATGTTCTGTGGTTATTCTTAGATGTATGAATATGCTATGATGAACCATTTTTGTTGTAATTTCTTATTTGAAAGTACATATTTAGGTACTTAAGTATGATTAAGATTTGCCTGGTTATTAGGCCAATAAAAAAAATACTTAAACTAAATATTTTAATTACACAGTAAAAATACTTATGTTGATTTTTTTATTGTAAATACTTACATAGAATACTTATGTAAGTATTCTATGTTAACACCAAGACATAGAACAAATATTTATGTTTATCGCACACATCGCACAACATTTGCTCTGGGTGGGAGTCGAACCAACGACCCACAGCATGGAAGACAGAGCTGACCAACTGACGCCTGTCGAATAGTGATAGAGGTGCTTAAATCATGCCAATTGTGTTAATTTTATTAGCTACACATAAAATATAAATATTTTTTATATAAAATATGAGTAACCTACAGATTGCTTGTAATTATCGAAGTCGGATTTCTTTTTGGCAATTTTTATGTAAAATCAAAGTGAAAAAGCCTTAACCATTTCTTCTTACATTCTTGTAAATTCGATAGAATGTTATATCCATACAAACAGCTACACAATCTGTGGACAGTTCGTGCTCGACACAAAAATGTTTGGTCTTTTGTCTATTGATTTATATATTTTTTTTGTCAGAGATTTTAGGGGGATGTGTAATTGAATTCCTGACTTTACCTTAATAGCCGACACACAAAAAAGGAGGTTCTCAATTGTATGCGTATTTTATTAACGACTATTATACAATATAGGTACGTATTAAAAATATATATAATATAAGTATAGTTGGTACATAATTTTTTTTTCTAAACAGCGTCTAATTATATATTTTTGTAAATACAAAGGTACATAAAATAAATCGTTACAATCAGACACAGGAAATCAGAGTTTACCATCTCACAAATATTTTTTCTCTGTGGGAATTGAACCCACGACCCACAGCATGGAAGTCAGAGCTACTAACTGAGCTATGACGCCTGTATATATATTTTTTTTGTTATGTCAGTCTAGCTAGTAGTTACCCATCATAACACAAGTTCTGTAGCTCTACCATGAGTTTTTACAATCTATACTCGCTAGCGTCTGTAGTTAAAAAAAAATGGTAGCACTCCGGGAGTGCCGGCAGAAGTGAAAACTTCAATATTAACGTTGTGTTTTCACTTTTAAGTTTTCACTTCAAAAATATAACCACAGTCGTGATTGTGTCATGTCATTGTGTCACATTCGCGCAAGCGCGAATGTGACACAACGACGAAGACAACGAAGACACACTGACACAGACACATTCGCGCAAGCGCGAATGTGTCATGTCGCCACAACACTATTTAATTGTTTGAGTCATACGTCGCGTGACCGCAAGTGTGTTCTTTTGTCGTCTCTTGTTTTACGAGCAATGTATAAAAATTAAATAAGATCTTACGCTTTTTCGACGTCACTTGACCCTGACGCGAGTTTGAAAGTTTTTACCCACCCAGCGCCGCTAAAGAAGTTTTCACTTCAAAAAGTATGAAGATTTGTACAGCGCCTCTAGCGGATAGTTGGGTACTGAAATTCGTAATACTAATATTTACGTAACTACTGTAGTAAAGTCAGGCGATTTTACTGTGACAACTCATGGTAGAGCTACTGCTTAGCTTGGGGCTAGATGATGTTGTGTGGATTGTCCAGCATGATTTATTTATTTATATTCCAGAGATGAAGATCCGAGTGAAATGGTTCAAAGACTCCTCACTGTTCGGAGACAGTGCTGACATGCACACCCTGCTCCCTCCGAGGGTCAGGATGCATCACAACTACAGCCTTCAGCTCGATGCTCTGGAGACTTCCGACACAGCGCGGTATACCTGTGAGGTAAGGTTTGAAGACTTTAAGGGCTATATTTCACTGGGACGCCATGGCGGCGCAACTAGTCGCCGCTACCAACAAAATGTACGTTTGGTTGCGCGACCAAACGGACACCAGGTGAGTAACTCTCTATAGAGCTGTATACATTTTGTTGGAGTCTCACGACTGGTTTCGCCGCCATGGCGTCCCGGTGAAATATAGCTGTAGTATCCCCAACGAAAAGGGTAGATCTTCCACGCCGAGCTACCTTTGTCTCGGGGTCGCTTGGACCAATGGAAAACTTTCGGTCTTATTACTTATGTCCAAACTCCGTGATAACTTCGTTTGGGCGATCTAGGATTTGTCTCTGCTATCTGTTGGTCTGTTGCGTAGACTACGATGTCATCATGTAGTGATATACTTAGATGGCGCTACATCTTCATCAATCAGTCCACTGCTGGACGTAGGTCTTACGCGTCACTGAGTCCGAACTTCGGCTCTTTTCAGTGTTTGCCAGCTACACTCCGCAGATCGTCGCACCACCTCAGGACTTGGCTTGAAAACTTAGCTTTGGCCTAAAGGTGGCCTGCTCTAAGGGATCCATAAATAACGTGTAGGTTCGAACTCTCGAAAAATTAAAAAGTAAAAAACATCTTGTCTATTCGTAAGTTACAGCGAGCTCCACAAAAGAGTTTGGTTGTAAATTGACTAATTGTATGATTGGGCTACATCGCGATGACTAGCTACTAGTGACGGAACATACTCTAAGATTATCGATTTTTGTATCGATATATGCCTAATAAAATGTTTATTATACTTATATTGTAATTTAGTGAAATAAATACATTTATTTGTCGAAGCGACGCGTGGCGTGACCCGAGGGCTGGTGAGTATCTGGCCCAGCGTATCAACATTGCTATTCAGCGCGGTAATGCAGCCAGTGTCTTGGGTACGCTTCCGATTGGTACTGATTTGGATCAGTTGAACTATCTATAGATCGTTTGCAACGGTCTGTAGATAGCTCAACTGTTTCTTATGTATTTTATATGATAATGTACATTTTGTAAATACTGTATAGCAATAGATCTTTATTTTACAAAACAACACTAATTTAGGAATTTGCTAACCGACACTTTCATTTGACAATTTGAGCGGAGTCTGAACTGTCAAAGTCTGCACATCTGTTTGAATATGTTGTAAACTTTTTACGATATTATTATCCTAAATTATCGTTTTATTTACTTTATTGTAGGCACACAAGGTGAGACAAAAACTAATTAATATAAATATTTAAAAAGTAACATTTGTTTATCGATTGATTCTTATCGATACAATTTCCCATCCCTATCCTTTAGATAAGTCTATAAAAAGATCGAAGAGCGATGCCGACGTAATTGCTACTAACAATTTACTTCAACCGTTGTTTTGCAATACTTTTTAATCAACAACCAACCTTACAAGACAACCTCAAAGAATACTGAAAGAAGCGAAACTCCCATTCCAATAATTTGTACACCAAATCTTTTTTTGTATGAAACGCATTTCAAATTTTGACCATCCGTTTCATAGATCATACTTTTTAAAAATATTTGAATTTGTAGTTCGAATCAAACTTAAAAGACAAGCTTAAAGAATAATGCGCTAAGGATTCCCATTCTACCAAAAATATATTTGTAGAGCAAATTTTGTGTTGTATGAAACGCATTTCAAATTTTGACTATCCGTTTCATACATCATACATTGTTATTTTTTAAATGTTTGAATTTGCAGTTCGAGACTTTTTCAGGGGTACTTTATTATTTTACATATAAGTATTATTTTAGAATAGTTTTATAAATAACCTAACTGACAATTCCCCAACGCCTTTAAATATTCTTTGATACTAATTAGCTAGCGGAAGATGGTAGTTAGCAGTCCAAACTAATTAGTCATAGGACAAACTCTCCGCCCTAATTGATCGAAATTAGTACGAGAAAAGGTAGTCCGACCACGATAAGACAGCATAAAAGATGTATGTTTGTTTCAGATAATAAGGCCTGAACCCTGGGGTCCTATAAGGCAGACTCACGCGATCGAAGTACAATGTAAGCTATTTATAAAAAACTAAAAACGAATAAATGAATGAAAAGAGAGCTTGTGTTATGGGTAGGTACTAGAAGACTGACATAGGCCTAATACAATACATTACATAGATAGATATTTTTTATTATACTTACATATAAAATACCCAGAACACCCGGAATAAATATTTACAGATCGTACAAACATTTATTCCAAGGCGGGAATCGAACCCGCAACCTTCCGCGTCGCAGGCGGACCTTCGCCCGCCGCGCCACATCGGTCGTCAACGTCCAACTTCGAATGATGATGATATTGTTTTTGAAGATCCCCCAACGGTGAGCACGGTCCCTGAGGATGGTATGTTGGAGGTGAAGAAGGGGGAGTATGTCGACATAGGATGCGAAGCCACCGGCTTACCACTACCCACAGTTAGCTGGAGAAAGAACGTAAGTACCTATACCTACCACAAATAATTAATTTTCAGATATTTGCTGGAAAGGTGCAGAAACGAGCGATTTTCCAGGGAGTGTTCTTAGAATACACGATAGATGGCGCTCAACAAATATGTCCTGTCAATGTCAATTGTCAAAACAAAAAGTTTTTATATTTTATCTGTGGTGTGAATTTTTTTCAAAAAGACCCATAAAAAATGGTACTATTTTTTTTTGTAAATAAATAATTTTATTACGTATTATTATATAATGTGTTATAAAAGTACGATAAATATGTTATAACAGGGAGAGCCAATGGCTCTACTAGAGCATCGTTCGCGGATTCGATTCCGCGCCGAGCACCGCGCACTCGGCGGGCAGTACGAATGCGTCGTTGACAACGGGATTGGTGACCCCGTCACCGCGCACCTCACTGTCACTATACATGGTGACTATTCTTTAACTGACAAAGAGTTTCTTCTTTTTTATATACAGGGTGTTTATTTGTTTGTATATTGGTCGCGTGGAACTGGCCCCTAGAATCACCTAGTATGTAAGACGAATCTAAATGATCCTTGTGATTTTACTGAATAAAGTAGTTTTGACTTTGACTTTTTTGTCATGCAGGGTTAGAGAAAAGTTTATACTTATATCCTTTTTTTGTAAATACATTCATAGAATATTAAAATAACACCAAGACACAGAACAAATATTTATGTTCATCAGTTCATCACACACATATTTGTTCTGGGTGGGAATCGAACCCACGACCCACAGCATGGAAGGTAGAGCTACTACCAACTGAACATGAATGAAAGCAAATTTCTCACATTTTGTTCTGTACTTATTCTCAAAAAGTACCGGTATTTTCAATGTCACACATGCTACCTTTCATGGTACAAATTGTCACACATGTTACCATATAATGTTACAAATAGTCTGACATGTTACCATTAATGTAACAAATTGTCTCACATGTTACCATTAGTGTTACAAATTGTCTCACATGTTACCATTTACAGACGCACCGGAAGTGTCAGTGGAGCGTAGTTTCGTGCACACAGCTATAGGTTTGCGCGCGGCTTTGGTCGCCAAAGTTGAATTCGCTGTACCTTCAGCCAGAACATCGTGGTACAAAGATGGAAGGCCTGTGAAGACTGATGATAGGTACGCGTTATCAACTGAGTCGTCGGAGTTTTAATGTTAATTCATTGACATATCACACAAAAAAAATTCTATGGGAATTGGGTTTATATTTGAATACTTAATACATAAATTATTAATACATTATTATACATATTTATCATTACATAAATAAATAAATATTTACAGACATTTCACACATCACGCTCTAGTCCCAAACTAAGCAAATGACTATTACTGAGACTCTGCTGTCCATTTAATTTGTCTGTTTGTGTACCTATCTGTTTGTGTGTCTGTCTATCTGTCTGTCCGTCCGTCTGTCTGACGTCTGTCTGTCACCAAGCTGTATCACAACCGTGATATATCGTTGCAGTCGCTTTGTTAATGATATTGAACACTTTCTGGGTATTTTATATGTATAAAAAAAATATCTTTCTATGTAAATGTATTATTAAGTATGTCAGTCTTCTAGTACCCTTCACAAGCTCTGCTTAGCTTGGGGCTAGATGATGTTGTGTGGATTGTCCAGCATTATTTATTATTTACTACTTTCAGGATAGTGATGATAGTGTACGATGATGTTCACCAGCTGGTGTTCAGATCGGTCCGTAAGGGTGACCTCGGGAACTACACTTTCAGAGCTGAGAACAAGCTGGGCATGGCTGATGTTTCTTTCAAACTAACTGGTAATATAACGTCACTTTTAAAACAAAGAACGTGTTGCGTACTATCCCACTTCTTACTGTTCCTTCCTGCTATACTACTTCCTACTATCCTACGGTTGCCTGGTAGAAATCGCTATCATTGATAAGGCCGCCAATTGCACTATATTAAGTTAGTTTTAAGATTTGTATTTTCCGTTGTTCAATAAAGTGTTATCTATCTACTTATCTATCCTACTATCCAACTTTTTACTATGCAACTTTTTACTATCCAACTTTCTACTATCCTACTTTCTACTATTCTACTTCCTATTATCCAACTTACTACTAACCTACAAATATTATTAGCGCGAAAGTTTGTATGGATGTGTGGATGTATGTTTGTTACTTTTTCACGCAAAATAACTGCCGAATGGCTTTTAATGAAACTTTAAAATACTGAGTTTTATACTTAGTTTAAAAATGCCTGGTTGGCAGTTTTCCATTTTTGTGGTTTTTTATTTATTATTTGAGTAAATACTATGCCTAGTCTACCTAGGACTTACCTAACCTAAAAAGTTTTTTTCTAGGTGTTCCTAACGTAGCTTCATTTAAAGTGGACCAATCGCTGAACAAAGCGACATCCACTAGTTTCACACTAATTTGGGAAGTAGATTCGTACTCTACAATTATTGGTAAGTTATAATAACCTTTAAAAAGAATGTAAAAAAGAACTTAGAATTACTTATAAAAAAAACAGTTCTTAGAAATTCACGATTGAAATCCTCATTTTCAGGATTTTATAAATATTGGCGCCCAACGTGGGACAAAATCTAAATTTGATTGTTAAGCCACAAGCTCTGCTTAGCTTGGGGCTAGATGATGTTGTGTGGATTGTCCAGCATTGTTTATTTTATTTGTTTGTTTGTAGAATACAACCTGTGGCTCCGTCCATATTTCGGTAGATTGGTGTCGATCGAACCGGATGCATTCACCACGGAGCCTCCAGCCAATCTGTGGAGCAAGATCGTGGTGCCGGGAGATTCTACTGACGGTATGTTTTTATCATTTCCTAGGATTGTCCTATTAAAACTTGGAATTTTGCAATTTTAGACTCCGCTGACGGATTTTTTTGGTACCTATCTTATTTTTATGATGCTTTTAAATTGTAACATCGTACTATATTATTAGGCTATGTTTAGGTAGATATACTTATTTGAGAAACTTTGTGTACTTCAGTGACGGTTCAATTTGTAAAAACTCTATTTAATAAATATAAATTTCCATGTACATTTCACACATTACCTATTACCTACACTCTAGTTCCAAACTAAGCAAAGCTTGTATGGGAACTAGATTGCTGATAGAATACATTTTTTTTTTAAATCCATACATAGAATACATAGTAATACCCAGACACAGAACAAATATTTATGTTCATCCCACAAATATTTGCTCTGGGAATCGTACCCACGACCCATAGCATGGAAGGCAGAGCTACTACCAACTGAGCGGTGACGCCTGTCCAGAGTATATAAAAATCAATATTCTGAAAGTCATATAGGTAATAAAAAAATTATGAATATTAGTGTGAAGTAGAATAGGTTTAAATAGACTATTATTAATTATTTCTTTTTCAGGACCAATACACAGTGCAATATATACAGTAAGGGGACTTACTCCATCTACTGTTTACGAATCTATTGTCACTTCGAGAAATAGGTGAGAAAATTAACTTTCTAAGTTAATTTTTAGTTAATCTTCTAAAAATAAAGTTTAACACTGCTGAGTATAGGCCTCATCTTTACTATGCCATTTCTTTCGGTCCCTTGCTTAAATATAATAATAAAAAAAAATCAAAAGATGTATCTATTATTTTAGTTGCTAATTTTAGAGTTAAACGAGCTTACCTAACAATTTCTTCAATTCAAATCAAATCAAATATTTCTTTATTCAATAAAATCACGCGGATCATTTAGAATCGTCTTACATACGATTCTAAATGATCGGTGATTCTAGGTGCCAGTTCCTTCATATAAATTCCAACCCTTATGTAGATATCAGCGTGCCATTTTTACTTGAGAAATTTTTAATAACATCATAGACAGTGCCATCGCTCGTCATAATGGCTACTTTAATAGATTTTGTATGATCGGTAACGTGCCCAAAATATTGCGTCGCGTGCCATTCGTGCTATTAATTAGCACGCTATCCCTTATACTATAGGTTATACTATAATATTGCTTTTGTAGTGTAGTGACTCTACAAAAGCAATATTATAGTATAAGTATAACCCTTTAGTATAAGGGATAGCGTGTAATAGATGTGTAAAACCCAGTGGGGTTTTTACTTTATATTTTTATAGCTAGGTGTAAATAAATATGATTTATTTGTATATTGTTATAAAATCAAAATATTATCTTTTACAGATTTGGTTGGAGCAAACCTTCGTCCATCTTACACTTCGCTACGGAACCCGGAGGTATTATTTATAATTATTACCTATCATATACTTAAATAATGTTGTAGATATTTAAAATAATATATGTATAAAAGTATTCTATCAGCAATCTAGTTCCCATAGTAGGTACAAGCTTTTCTTAGTTTGGGACTAGAGTACGTTTGAAATGTACCTGACTATTTTGTTTTTTTTATATAGCAGGCCGGACGAAACCTTCAACATCAGACTACACAGACATAACTCCGATTTTAGAAGAATATGAACCTCACAACATCACACAAGCGCAAATATTTGGAGAAAGTGCATTGTCTGCAGCGGAAAATACAATAACTTGTTACTTTATACTCATTCTCCCATTCTTCGTCACTTTCAGTTGATATAATAGAAAGTAACTAGTTACTTTATACTCATTCTCCCATTCTTCGTCGCGTTTAGTTAACTAAATAATTCTATCAATTGATAGAATAGAAAGTAACTAGTTACTTTATACTCATTCTCCCATTTTTCGTCGGTTTTAGTTGATAGATTAACAAATAACTAGTTACTTTAAACTCATTCTTCCATTCTTCGTCACTTTCAGTTGATATAATAGAAAGTAACTAGTTACTTTATACTCATTCTCCCATTTTCCGTAGCTTTCCGTTGATAGATTAGAAAGTAACTAGTTACTTTATACTCATTCTCCCATTTTTCGTCGCTTTCAGTTGATATAATAGAAAGTAACTAGTTACTTTAAACTCATACTCCCATTTTTCGTCGCTGTTCATTTATAGAGATGTCTACGTAGATTTATATCGTTTATAAAGATTTACAACGCGTCAAACGATAGACTTATTATGATTTGTAAATGATTTATTTTTCACAGCACTATATGTCAATTATTCTAAAATAATACAAAGTTGAATTTTGATTACGATTATTTTATTTATTCATATTTAATACATTTATCTTTTTTAAACAATTCTTGTTTTTAATAAATAAATTTTGTGATAGTCCATGCTTATATTTTATTGATAAATATAACTGATTGATAGTGATTTTAATTTTAACTACATATTATCTATTCATTAGGTTTTTTGAAACCAAAAATCAGTGATTCACATACATTTTCCTTAATTTTAAAAACATTTATTACATTCACTAAATGTACTCATACAATATTAAAATTTTAAATACGGAGTAACAATTATTTATAAAGAAATTGGTTTAGGTTACTTTTGGCGGAGATTTATTAAAGATTATTATATTTATTATATTATATTAATTTTGGATGGAAAGAAAAATAATCGAAAATTCCGCAAGTGAGCCCTTATCTTAGCGGAAAATTCAAGAATTTTAACTTTTATTATTAAATTTTATTATTTTTGAATATTCATTTTTTGAAGCAAACTCTACCATTTTCACCCAAACCATTTTCATTATCTTATTTTTTATAAATATACAAAAAAGTTTGGTCTTTGTTAATAAATTAAAAATGTCGAATTAAATTGGGATGATAAAATATTAAAATACTGGTTTAAAAGACTAGAATTAGGTTTTTAAATGATTTATATGTTATGACAGACAATGATTTATGAAATAAATAAACCGATAACTAGGTTTACATACCTACACTAATAATAAATATTTTAATGACATTACATAATAAATATTTAACTTTACATACACATTACATTACTTACAATTTTAAATTAAAAAAATACAAAATAAACGCCTTAAAGGTAACAATAACCCGTAATGCAAATTATTTTAAATAAAAAACATTAAAAAATACAAATGACACCTGTCAATTAATTTTAAAAATCCGACAGCTGTCATTGTACAAACAATTTGTGTCAATATTTTGTGATGACTTAAACTTTACAGAAAAGCGTTTAAATGCAGTTATGAGATATGTTTAAACATTTATTTAATAAAGCTGAATTAAAAAAACTTAATCAGATCGAAAACAATTTCAGCAAGTCTGAAAGACTTCAACAAATTTTGAATAACATAAACATTATATTACAGACATTTAATTATGTTCATGGCGAATCCTATCTAATTTTCGCGAATTTCGAATAAAATACGCTTATATATAAATAAGATTTAAGACATAACACTGCAGGAGAAATTCACCTTTAAATATGACTGTCTTATCACTTTGACACAATACAACACTTTAGTTTCAATCACTTTTAGTTCAATCACATCACTTTCGTGTCAAAGTATCACTTTCCTCAGTCAACACTTCGAAAATAACATCGACTTTTATAATTATATTTCGATTTGAAACATACATACATTGATTATTCTACATTTGTTATCAAAATTCTATTGAAAAAGAAAAATCTTAACATATTTTTTCAAGCAATTTCCTTATAATTAATAGCTGTCAAAATGACGTTAATAAGTTGCCAAATAAATTAATTGAAAAAAATTCAAGAAGCAGATGGACAAAATTGTTTGTTTATTTCAGTTTTATTATTTAATGAATTATATTAATACTAGCCGAAAAGTTTATTAATTGTATTGGCAGTACAACCGTAGTCACTATCAACGTCTATTTTACGTTCACTTTAGCTTAAATCAACTATTTCTTGTATTAAATCACCTATTTCTTGTAGTAAATCATCTATTTCTTGTATTAAATCAACTATTTTTTGATCTACCCCTTAAGAGTAAGATTTTAAGGTTACATTTATAAATCAGCTATTTCTCACTTTAAATCAACTGATTCTTACCTTAAATCAAATGTTTCTCATTTTACATCAAGTTTTACCCCAAAAAGGTAAATTAGCAATTTTGCTAATGATTTACTATCCCATAAATATAGTTTTCTTTGGATATACTTAAGTTAATGGTTGATCAAACCTTTGAATTTATTTAAGAAAACTATAGCATAGATGTATATTTATCGTTTTTATCGTGTATATATCTTTACTATAAGTTTTGTTAAGTTTTTTATATATACAAGTAGTACTATAGGGAGTTACACCCGATGGTTTTATTTCAAGTTGAAGTGATTATTTTCAAATATTTCCTTAACCGACGGTTAACGAGGCAGTGTTTAACGCTAGCTTAACGCCCGCATATTTGGTTCAAATTGTCCTCACGTTTTAAATTTAAACTATAGGGTTAGTTTTAACCCTTTTTAGCCTCATTTTAAAAGTTATTTAAGATCGTAAATCAAATTGACCTGTTAAAGTACAATGGGGTAAAATAATTTATTTAATATAAATAATAATAATTGTAAGAAATATCCTTTAAATTAGGTTTTTTTATGTAAAAACAAAACAGATTGTGGCATTACTCATTTCTATTAGTTTTATGATTGATAGAAACATTTACGTTTCAAAACTATTGTACATATTTATATGAAACTTTAGCCTTTTTATCCCCTTAGCTAAAACTTTCACCCCCCTCCCCAAACCCTATAATATCCTCCCCTCAAACCCTATAATATCCCCCCCCCCCCCAACCCTATAATATCCCCCCGACCAAAATCTTCAACCATCCCCAAACCCCCTAAATACCTTGTTTCACTTTCTTCAGAAATCTTATAACCCTTTCGTACCAAAATACCTTGTTTCACTTTCTTTAGAAATCTTATAATCCTTATATTACTTTATTACTTTCTGCTACTTTAAAATCAATAGTTTTGATCAAAATTATTAATTCGTGTAAATTGTAGTTTATTTTGTAAAATATGAGATTCATGCCATAATATTATAAATAATATATTATATTTTAAACTTGTAATTAAAAATGTTAGTTACTCTCATTATTTTTAAGATCATTTTATTTACCCCATTGTACTATTACGATCTCAAATATCAAAATCTGACTAGTAAGTATCATTACTCATTTTCACTCTAATCTTCGAATAGGTCCAAATCCCTACAACATTCTTCAACGCCCCTCATTCATATAAATTTAGTAGTTTGGTAACACACAAACTTACGAGTTATTGGGAAAAGTAGTGTTACTGGCAACATTTTACGAATTATTGGGAAAAGTAGTGATACTGGCAACATTTCACAAATTATTGAGAAAAGTTGTTTTACTGGCAACACTCGACAACTTTAAGTTTATGTGCAAATCGCGTTATGCGATAAGACCGCGTTATTAATACCAGAACAAATTAATTCATTATTTAAATAATTAATTATTAACTATTTAAAATTTTTCCTCTGTAAAAACCATTAAGACATGTTTTTAATTTGTATTCCGGTAAACATACCGTACTTTTTAATTTTTTGAAACTAATTTTGATTCAATCCAATTATTTTCTGTCTGTACATTTAGATAGTTTTACCAACAATTTTTACTTATTTCTCAACAAAATCCATTTAAATACCCATAACTTGTAATCAGTATTTCTTAGATAATGTTACAAACTTATATTTTTTTAATTACCGATTTCTGTTACTTTGACTTTTATATGCCTATGTACATTTTGTGAATACTGTACGGGCTATATTTCACCGGGACGCCATGGCGGCGCAACCAGTCGCCGCCACCAACAGAATTTACGTTTGATTGCGCAACCAAACGGACACCAGGTGAGTAACTCTCTATGGAGCTGTAGCTCTACCATGAGTTTTTACAATTTATACTCACTAGCGTCTGTAGTTAAAAAAATGTATGAAGATTTGTACAGCGCCTCTAGCGGATAGTTGGGTACTAAAATTCGTAACACTAATATTTTCGTAACTACTGCAGTAAAGTCAGGCGATTTTACTGTGACAACTCATAGTACTGTATGTATATTATTCAGTTAATAAAATAACTTTTGACACTGCAGTTCGCCGTATGGTCCAAGTAAAGAGCTTTAGAGTAAAGTTTCGGTAAATAAATAAATATTCACGGACATTTCACACATCAACACTCCAGTCCGAAATTAAGCAAAGCTTGTATTATGGGAGCTTGACTGCTGATAGAATTCTTATATGTATACATTTTGTTGGTGTCGGCGACTGGTTGCGCCGCCATGGCGTCCCGGTGTATAGCCCTAAGACCTATAAGTTTGATTTAATTAGTATTCCTGTGGATGTATGTATGTTTAATTAGTATTCTTGTGGATGTATGTCTGCGCGTATGGGCGAGTGCGTACCGCCGACAAGTCGTGCGTTTTCCGCCGCGCGGTGCGCGCACCGCAACGGCGCGTAACAACACAGGCACGGGACTATTATACTCAGCATCGTCAGACCGAGCCAACTGAAACAATTATATATTAATTAATAGATTGTCATGGATTAGACCTATCTAAAGATAAAGATAATATTTATTAACCCAAAAAAAACATAAGTACTTACAGAAAAAAAAAATTACACGAATTAAAAATGAACTTAAGATAATAACTTAAAACTAATTACAAATGAACAGTGGGGGTTAATATCTGAAATCCTATCCTACTAAGAAATCGACCGAAGTGGCGCGGCGCGGCGGGCGAAGGTCCGACTGCGACGCGGAGGTTGCGGGTTCGATTCCCGCCTTGGGATAAATGTTTGTACGATCTGCAAATATTTATTCCGGGTGTTCTGGGTATTTTATATGTATAATAAAGAATATCTATCTATCGGCCGGTTTCTGGAAACCCAAATCACGATTGATCCGAGTTTGACACATAGTAATTGTTCGTTTTTTTTCGTTGATCATCGTTCGAGAAACCGGCCGTATGTATTGTTTACATTACACAAGCTCTGCTTAGCTTGGGGCTAGATGATGTTGTGTGGATTGTCCAGCATTATTTATTGATTTATTTAAAATAAAGTACATATGTACTAGTTTTTGTAATATATCTTACCGTTTAGTGCAATTCTCGTCCGGCGTAGTGCAAGAACAGGGATGCATTGCAAAATCTCCTTCCGAATCCGACATGCAGTGGTACACCATACACTGGAAAATCAAACAAATATATATATTTCAGTTAAAAATGAAATAACTTTAGACACTGTACCGCCATCTTAATGACAAAGTCAAAGGACAATGCCCAATGGGCTATGGGAATCTGTACCAACTTGCATCAATTTGAATTTACTCTCAAAGCCCTAATTTTTATTTACCTTTTCGCTACCAACAATATTTTTTTCAATGTTTAACCGCATTTCAAAATATTTAAAAATGTATTTTATTTTATATCATGTTTGCCGTCTCAGCTAAAGCTTACTTGGCAAACAAGATTTTTATGCTCAATGTCCACTCACGAAAATAGGTGACAGCTGGGATCGGAACAAAATAGTTGACGTGCGGAAGGCTTAGTCCGAGCTTGCATTTTAAATTCCCTACTCTCGAGCCGACAGTCGTCTCTCGGATGTCCTTGTATTTTTGTATGGATATCCGAAAAACGACTCTCGACTCGAGAGTCGGGAGTTTTAAAATGCAAGCTCGGACTAAGCACTCGGAAGTAGGAAATTGATAATCATGTTATGTATAATTAATTTTAATTTTCTAAACCCGGTTAAAAAAGACGGTTAAAAATTAACAAAGTACACGTATAAATAAAATATTAATTTTGATGATAATTAGCTTTTGATGCAATCTGGTACAGGGTTTGGGCATGATTCTTACTTTATTCAGTAAAATCACGCGGATCATTTAGAATCGTCTTACATACTAGATGATTCTAGGTGCCAGTTCCACGCGACCAGAGCCTAGAAGAACGGGCACGAAACTTACAGCCTGGTTCCTACCGTTTTTTTATATGATCCTCTTTCAGAATTACTATTAAACTAAATTCAGTACTGGAGTTCCAAGTGCGGTTCCAATGTTTTCCTTCACCGTTTGAGAGCACTATTAAGATATTACCTGAGCGCATTTAATGCAGGACACGCAGTCGATGCACGCTTTGATGCGATCCGGTGCGAATTCACACGCGCCCGGCCGGTTCATACTCTCGAAGTAATATTGATGGCAGTGTCTGTAATCAATTGATAATTAAAAATGTATATTAATATTGTATCAGCAATCTAGTTCCTATAGTACAAGCTTTACTAAGTTTAGGACTAGAGCGCGATGTGTGAAATGTCCGTAAATATTAATTTATATTTAATTTACTTTATAGCTGGAACCAGACAGAAGAATTATTATGTTTATCACACAGACATCTGCTCTGGGTGAATCAAACCCACAGCATAGAAGAGAGCTACTACCAGCTGAGCTGTGACGCCTGTCTAAGCCAAGCAAACTATTTTTTAGTCGGAATTTATAAATTTCTTAAGTATAGGCGACCAAGAAATTGGTTTACCACTTTTGATGACATCTCCCAGTAACATAATTATTCGCTAAGGATTACAGATTGAGAGATTCTGACGTAGCAGTTATTAATCTGTCAAGCGAAAATAGCCCTTGATGTTTTGTACGTGCAAATGATATTCAGCCTTAGAGTGGTAAACGAATTTCTTTGTCGCCTATACATGAATTTAAAATAAAACAAAAAAAATCTTACCGGCACTTAAAACGTGGATGCGAGAAATCTGTGCCCTTCTTAGGTAATGGCGGTGGACCACAGATACCCTTTTTAAGTGACCCTGATAATATACATACAGAATAAGATAAGATAAACACATTACATTTTATCTATACTAATATTATAAAGAAGTAAAGTTTGTGTGTTTGTATATTTGTTAAATTGTAGGGGGTAATCTCGGGATCTACAGAACTGATTTTAAAAATTCTTTCACCAATAGAAAGCCACATTATTGCTGAGTGTCATAGGTTATAAAAAACAGAAAAATCAAAAGGCTTTTACGTGGTAGTCCGTTTTGCAAAGTGAATCGAAGAAAAAACGGTCGAATTATGCCCAGCGAAGTGGGCACGGGTTTAGTATATTTTATTACCAACTACTATTCATGGCAATATAGCCAGTATCTTAGGTACGCAACGATTGGTACTGTTTTGGATAAGTGGAGCTATCTATAGATCTTTTGCAGATAGCTCAACTGTTTTTCATGTGTTTTGTAAATATGTACATTTTGTAAATAGTCGTAAATTTGTTTGTAAATGATTTTTTTAACAGGTTGTTCGGAAAAGATTACTTTTAGCGATAAGACCATCCAGCCACAGACAAAACATTAATGCAATTATACAATTATTGTTGTGATCGAACCCACTACCTACAGCGACAAATGTCCCGACAACTATTAAAAGTTCAAATGCTATCGGGAATTTCAATCCATAAACAATTAACATCAGCCCGATTTCTTCCAAAACCACATTGGAAAGGGTAATATAATATTGAAATTAAACGATTTTAATATATTTACCTGAATCTCGCTTAAGTAACGGTGGTTTGGTGTTGGGAGGAGATTTTTCCGAAGTTATAACACCTCCCGAACCAACCTGTGGGTAGCTGTAGTCGTGGACCTAGAGAAATGAGAATATAGGTTTATTTATGGTTTTCTTGATCGACCGAGCGAGCTAAGCGTCTCAATTTCGACATTATCATCAACCTATATCAGTCCACTGCTGGACGTAGGTCTCTCTGCAGACGCGCCACTGAACCCGATCTTCGTCTCTTCTCATGTTGTATGTGCCAGCTACACTCGTATCGTCGCTCCATCTCTACGGGTGCGTCCTACACTACACAATGCCTAAACGCGGTCTCCACTCCAGTATCCGTTTGCTCCAACGGTTGTCGGTTCTTCGGATAACATGGCCAGCCCACTGCCACTTCCGCTTGCTAATTCTTTCTTCTCAATTTCGACTTTAGACAAAAATGATTAGTCCTACTGTATGTCTGTTCTCGCCTGCAGGTTGCATTTTTTAACCGATTTCAACGAAATTTGGTACACATGTTCCTTTATTTAGTTAATTAGCGACGTAATAGTTTACAACGAATAATCGTTTGACGATTTTTCATAATTTGGGTTTTCCTTATCTATTTTTGACTGAGAAACTGATAAATAACTATAAATACCTAGGATTCTCAAAAAAGGTTCTTTTGAGAATCCAACTACTATTTAGTTGACTGTAAATTCAAATTGTTAATAGTTAATACACTTACCGCAGATAAATGCACATAGGGGTATCTTTCCGGATCGACTTCGCCGAGCTTCTCTTCAATACTTCGATGGTGGTACACCGCATCGTATTTCACTGATTCTAAAACATATATGGCATTGTACAATACTGTATGGCATTGTATTACAGCACCAGTCGAGAATAGTAACCTTTTGTCTCTACATACAAGCCTCGGCTTAGAGCGAAATGCTTCAATTTTAGACTCAGGTCCACAATAAGTCCACATCATTTTGTACATTTTAGATGATACTACAATACGTGTATCATCTAAAATGTACACCTTAGACCTTATTTACTGAATAAAGTTCTATTATTATATCATTTATTTATTTATGTTTATTAACTTAGGATCATATTATATTTATATTAAATTTAAATTAAATTATACAGTTCTCTTAATATCATAAATAATTTGTTATAGGATTATTTTTTGTGAGAATCTATATATTTTTTGTGAGAATCTATATATTTTTTGTACAATTAATAGATCTGATGTTTAATAATATATATCAACTAGTTTATGTAGGTGCGCGAGCTGCAAGCAGCTCGCGTGGTCTTGTTGCAGCTTTAGTTTTTAAAATCAGAACCCTCATACATGGCAACCCTACATGGAGAAAAAATATTATCACTTTGAATATTTATTAAAACACCTTAAACTTCCCTACATTTCAAAATAAGAACAAAATCTTTATTCAGTTTGACATTAAATAGAAGCCTCTAACATGGCAACCCTACATGGAAAAAAAATATTATCACTATGAATATTTATTAAAACACCTTAAACTTCCCTACATTTCAAAATAAGAACAAAATCTTTATTCAGTTTGACATTAAATAGAAGCCTCTAACATGGCAACCCTACATGGAGTAAAAAATATTATCACTATTAATATTCACTAAAACACTCAAAACTTCCCTACATTCAAAGATAAATATCAAACCTTTATTCAGTTTGAAAACCAATACAAACCTTCATACAGGCATACCTACATAAAAAACAAAAGACAAACGCGTTCTAATTCGAATTCCGCAAAGAAAATGCACACTGAAGAAAAATTCAAAATACGAACTCGTTCAGTGTTCTTAACAAACATGGCCGCCAGCCGACCATCACCGCCCATCAACAAATGTACTGAAAAATATTTTAAATTCGACCATCGAGTTTTTTTTTTATATTCTTATTCAGTTGATAAAACTAAACATCCCAAACGTGATTTTGACCCTAAAAACTTGAATAATCACCGAGATAATCGACTTTAAAGTTTTTCAAAAGTTGACGAAAAATGACCAAAAGTGACAGTTAACGTCAACTTTTTGAAAATAAAAAAGCAAATTCGTATACAATTAATCATTTCCAACAATATTGCATTTAAAAAAGTAAAGAAATCGCGAAATTTAAAAAAAATCTTGCCCATTACGGTCCATTATTTCTAAACTTTTGAATCGATGGTCGACCGTCCACACCCTTGACCATTTTCTTTCTGGTGCCGATAACTTTTGAGATTTATGTCGGATTTTGAAAATTTTTTCGACGGATTCGGATAGAGAATAGCCTAAATAGCAATGCGTTTTAATTTGAGCTCAATCGGACCCATACCGCCAAAGTTGATGAAGGGGGGACAAAGAGGGGGGACAAAAAGGGGGGATTTCGGATTTTTCTCGTACTCACCGGCCCTTGTTAAGTACTTTTGCATTATTACTTTTTCCAATTTAAAAGTCCTTCTGGGAGAACAACTCTATAGGTCAGTGAGTGGTAATTCAGCTGTATAGTATTATAATAACTAGTTTTTTGTAGGTGCGCGAGCTGCAAGCAGCTCGCGGAGTTTCTTGTTATAGCTTTAGTTTTTAAAAACAGAACCCTCATACATGGCAACCCTACAATATTAACTAATATTATCGCAATGAATATTTATTAAAACACGTTAAACTTTCCTACATTCAAAAGTAGGTACAAACCCTTTATTCAATTTGACAACAAACAAAAATCTTTGATGTATGAACCTGTTCTAGTAAAAAAAAAATTATAATTTTTTATTTTTGTTCATTTAAAAAAAAACCTAACAACCTAATTTTTTATTTTAGTTTATTAAAAAAAAAACCTAACAACCTAATTTTTCATTTTTGTTTATTTAAAAAAAAACCTAACAACCTAATTTTTTATTTTAGTTTATTAAAAAAAAAACCTAACAACCTAATTTTTCATTTTTGTTTATTTAAAAAAAAACCTAACAACCTAATTTTTTATTTTTGTTTATTTAAAAAAAAAACCTAACCTAATTTTTTATTTTTGTTTATTTAAAAAAAAAACCTAACCTAATTTTTTATTTTTGTTTATTTAAAAAAAAAACCTAACAACCTATTTGTTTTCTTTATTTTTACTTTTATTCAATTTGACAACAAACAAAAATCTTTGATGGACTTGTTCTAAAAAAAAAAACCTAACAACCTAATTTTTTATTTTTGTTTATTTAAAAAAAAAACCTAACAACCTAATTTTTTATTTTTGTTTATTTAAAAAAAAAACCTAACAACCTATTTGTTTTCTTTATTTTTACTTTTATTCAATTTGACAACAAACAAAAATCTTTGATGGACTTGTTCTAAAAAAAAAAACCTAACAACCTAATTTTTTATTTTTGTTTATATAAAAAAAAAACCTAACAACCTAATTTTTTATTTTTGTTTATTTAAAAAAAAAACCTAACAACCTATTTGTTTTCTTTATTTTTACTTTTATTCAATTTGACAACAAACAAAAATTTTTGATGGACTTGTTCTAAAAAAAAAAACCTAACAACCTAATTTTTCATTTTTGTTTATTTAAAAAAAACCTAACAAACTAATTTTTCATTTTTGTTTATTTAAAAAAACCTAACAAACTAATTTTTTATTTTTGTTCATTTAAAAAAAACCTAACAACCTAATTTTTTTCTTTATTTTTACTTTTATTCAATTTGACAACAAACAAAAATCTTTGATGGACTTGTTCTAAAAAAAAAACCTAACAACCTATTTTTACCTACTGATCTGGATCAGTTGAACTATCTATAGATCGTTTGCAACGGTCTGTAGATAGCTCAACTGTTTCTTATGTATTTTATATGATTATGTACATTTTGTAAATACTGTATAGTCGTAAGTTTGTTTGTGAATAAAGTATATTTTTATTGAAATAATTAGTAATGAACAAAAAGAACAATCCAAACTTTTTTGGTATCAAATTTAAATATGTAGTTATCAAATGGCCTTAGAAATCTGTTGATAACGGTAAAGGTAGTCTTAATAATAAAATAAAAACAAGGAATTTATGTAATTTCATGAATATTTTATTTAACTAAAAGTTATTATAGAATAAGTACAGATACAACCGAATTGGGAACTTCCACTGGTTTTAAAGTCTTTTAAAGTTTTTTAATGTTGAATGAGATAGAAGATGTTGCCATCTATCATTATTTCATTTCGTCACATTAAATTGGAATTATGCGAGCTGAATAAAAACAATCAAACATTTGATTATCATATTTTAAATCATTTATTCAAAATTGTCCAAAATTTAGTAAATTACCGACCGGTTCAATAAGAATAGGTTGGCATGCTATGCAAAGGGACAGGAATCAAATTACAGTTTCCGAAATATAGATGAATGGGTCGCTAAGCAAGGAATGGGTGGTACGGAGACGACGGGTGATGGAAGAGAATGGTGATATATCGTAAATATCTTAAATATATCGTGATGTAATGTATGGTTTTTATAATTTAATAATTGTTCAGAATCTAAACACAATCAGTCAACTATTTTTTCTAATAAACTATATTAATTTATGTTTATTGATTCATAAATTCATGTGACAATACTTATAATAATAAATATTTAGTGTACCCAAAATGCTAAAATACTTGACACAAATAACGTTATTTTACATAGTTGGTAATACTTTGATAAACTTTACCCCAAAGCGTTCGTTTATTTGCGCGGCAAATTATACCGTTCTCGGAAGAAAGATCATTCATTAGAATAACATGGTGAACAAATAGCTACTCTTTAAAATTATAAAAAGTTGATAGTTCTTATCAATATTATAGTATTTGAATTTTAAATTTATCGTTGTATTTTTATTTGTAATATTATCTATTAAAACATTTTAACTAAAAACAAAAACAATATTTTTTTTCAACTCTTTTAACAGATTGAATTTGAGGAACCAAATAGATTATTATATTTGTAATAAGCATAATATGGCAGAGCTAAACTATTTTCGACAAATAATGCTTATAATCAGACTAAATCCGAGTCATTTTGCTTTCATTTACATTATCTGTTGTTATTACAGTCAACATTTTATTATCTGTTGTTTATATCAACAGGTTGTTCGTTCATTGTCATGTAAATATTATATTCTGTGTGCAAATTGTAAGAATAATGTATCATGTCGATTTGGTAATTTATTAACTATTAAACTGTTGTTTATGCTTACGTTGAGTGTTTTGGCCAATATGTACAAAGGCAAAGGATTCAAGAACTTTTCAAATTTAGGCATACCTACGTTATACCTACTAAGTTTTGCCAGCGCGGCGGCGGCGGCGACGCACGATGCCGGTGCTGGCGGCCAAACATTATTGTGATCTCTCATCATGAACGGACGCTTAGATTTGATAAAAAAAACGTTCAATCATAAGCAAAATAAGGTATGTTTACTTATAGCGATCAACGCTTTATAAAATTTGAATATGCATTTGCCTACTTTCGAAATTTACAGTTATCATCAAATAATATAGATAAACCATTGCTCTAACCAAACAAATATTTGTTAAAAGAGAAGTCCTACCCAACAATGTTCTTCAGTAGTGCCTGGTTTTTTTATAATAAAATCACTTAGAGTATTTCTCATGTTGCTGTTTAGAATATGTAAATGAAAACCTGTTTAACTTACACAAAATTGAACTAACCAATTTATTTATTTTTTTTCAGGAAAAGTATACCAGTTGAAAACTGATTTGTATTGATGATATTGGAAAAAATATAATAGTTCATTAATTTGACACCGTTGCTTCAACTTTATAAAAGATAATAATAATATACCAAACATTTCATTGATGAAATACAATATTTCAACCTGTAAGTATTTTTTGAATTATTTAATACATTAAGACAATATTTATTTTATACCATAATATAAAGAAACCATATTTGGTTTTTAATTATATTGTTCTATAAAAATGATTTCAATGATATTTGTGTGTATAAAATCTTACCTAAATTAAACAGAGTTTTTTTATTATTTCAGATACCTATATCAATTTCTTGAAATGGAAAAAGAAACAGGAGATAGGTGCGATATCTCTTTCAAAAAAAGGGAAGATTTTCCAGAAGGGGAAGGCGAGTTCTGGATCAGCATAGAGTAGCAACTTGTTCAAGGCCAAGAAAATATTTTTCTGCTATATTGCTATGAAGACTACAATGCAAACACAAAATATTAATATGACAACATAGTTTTAATCAATGTTGTCTGCTGATTTTTTCTGTATTGACAATACCAATAATAATATACTTATGATATTTGTATTAAAATATATAAAAGTTGTGTTCATTGTTTTATTGACGTTATAAATAATAAATTGTAGTAAATATAAATTGTTTTAATTGATTAAATTGAACAAAATTGATTAAATAGATAATTGGTAGGTAGGTACTTTTGCTACACTTTAGAAAGATATCAGAATTCCATTCCATGAATATTGAATCATCATCATCAACCTATATTAGTCCACTGCTGGACGTAGGTCTATCCTAAGACACGCCACTGAGCCCGGTCTTCGGCTTCTCTCATCCAGTGTTTGCCAGCTACACTCCGCAGATCGTCGCTCCATCTCGCCGGAGGGCGTCCTACACTACGCTTTCCTAAACGCGGTCTCCACTCCAGTATCCGTTTGCTCCAACGGTAGTCGGTTCTTCGGCAAACATGGCCGGCCCACTGCCACTTCAGCTTGCTAATTCATTGAGCTATGTCGAACACTTTGGTTTTCTGACGAATAACTTCGTTGCGGATTCTGTCTCGCAAAGAAATTCCGAGCATAGCTCTCTCCATAGCGCGCTGAGCGACTTTCAGCTTGTGAACCAACCCCACTGTCAGTGTTCACGTTTCAGAAGCATAGGTCATAACGGGTAGGACGCACTTGTTGAAAACTTTCGTTTTCAGACATTGAGGGATGAATGACGAGAAGACTTGACGAAGTTTCCCAAACGCAGCCGTCTAGCTCTCTCTCGAAGTTGTGTCTACCTAACCGCAAAGTCTGCCCGAGGTAAATATACTCCTGCACAAATTCGAGAGGCATTCCGGCAACGGTTATTGGCTAAAATATGAATATTTAATAAAATGTACCAATTTGAATGAGCCTATTTCCAATAGTGGAATTGTGTTTATTTAATAAATATCAGTAAAACATATACCTATGTACTTGTAAATAAAAACGTAATGATAAGCGCTACAACACAAAGCAATAAACAATGTCTCTGATTAAAATAAATTATAAAAGCGCCTGAACAAAAAGATGGAGCAATGCTGCTTTATGTAATAAGTTCTTTATTCATTGCGATTGTTAGCATTGCCATGCCATAGTGTCTGATAGTAGATGCTAAGTATATTTATACTCATTGTACCTAGTAGACCAAGTCTTTAACAAACTTGGTTATGCAAAAGTAAAGCTTCATTTTCCTTAAAAGCGATTGTATTCGTCGGTCATTATTATTTTTATTTGATTAGGGGCTTTGGCATGCCTGTGATATAAAGTCTGTAAAAGTCATCTTTACGAATGTTTTTGCTATCCCGGTTATATAAATTGGTATAAAGGTTCATCGCATACCTAGGTAATTTTCCGAAGAATTTGATTACTTAACTCATGAATGGCGTAGGTACAATTATGTTTCAAGTTATCGTTTTTTTGCTATGATAAAAAATGAACAACGTGTTCATAAATAATGATAAAATGCGAATTAAACAAAAAGTTTTATTAAATATTAGTAAGTAGTAGTACCTACTATGTATTACTTTTTTTTTGGAATTGAGGTCTAATATTACCAATTTACAAAATGTACATTTACATATAAAATACTTATGAAACAGTTGAGCTATCTAAATAATCGTTTGCAAGCGATCTAAAGATAGTTCAATTAATATTTTTTTTCTAATATTACATAATGCTTCCTGGTTTATTAAAAACGTGTATAGGTACAGTAGATAGATACAAGTGTTTTTTTTTTTAAATCGCAAACATGGCAACACCACATTAAATCTATGCAGTCATTTTAACGTTACAATTATTCTTCGCTTTTTTCAAATATAAGTAGGTAAGTAGGTCTATGTCATTTTTTTTCCATCAGGCCCGTAAACATGGCAACACAACGTTAAAAAATATAAAGTCATCATTAGGTATACTGACACACTAAACACTCAATTTCGCTCTAATACGAATACAAACTTTTTATTTTAATTTTCAGCAAACATAAACATGGCAACACTACCTAAAAAAATATAACGTTATCATTTTTAACAATTACTGATGCTTAAAACCATTCAAATACAACTATGAACCCTTACGATATTTTTTTTATGTTAAGCAAATAAAAATGGCAACACTACATAAAAAAACATATTCAATATTTACCGTCACACGTTGCACTTCAGCACTTTTCTTAATTAAAAAAGTGAGCAAAAGCCTTTTTGTTCATATTCGTTACAAACTGAAGGCCCGTAGACATGGCAACATTACCTACAAAATATATATAGTCATCATTTTTAACATTTACACTTCAATTTAATGATAAATAATACAAACCTGTTTTTTACTTTTACAATAAACCAATGGCATTTTAATCATGGCAACACAAAATAAAAATATATTAAATTAATTTGATTTCTAATAGCCATACTTACACTTCACTCTATTTAAAAATGAGTAAAAGCCTATAGGTATTTGTCAATATTCGCTACAAATAAAAAGTCCGTAAACATGGCAACACTACAAAAAAAATATTATTACGTTATCTTTGATATTTACTGTGGCACAGTTTCATTCAAATACGCGTACAAACCATTTTTTTTTATTTTCAGCAAAAATTAGCGCTTTATACATGGCAACACTACCTAAATAAATTAATAAGTCATCATTAATAACAACTGTCACGCCAAACGCTAAAAATCATTCAAATACGACAACAAACATTTGTTTCATATTTCAGCAATCATAAAGGCAATACATGGCAACACTACATAGAAAAAAAATATTATCACTATGATCATTTACTGTAAGACCTTAAACTTTTCTACATTTAAAAATAAGTACAAATTTTTTATTCAGTTCGACATCAAACATAAGCCTCATACATGGCAACCCTACATAGTAAAAAAAATATTATCATTATGAATATTTATTAAAACACCAAAAACTTCCCTACATTCAAAAATAAGTACACAACCTTTATTCAGTTCGACATCAAACAGAAGCCTCATACATGGCAACCCTACATTGGAAAAAAATTATTATCACTATGAATATTTATTAAAACACCAAAATCTTTCCTACATTCAAAAATAAGTACACAACCTTTATTCAGTTCGACATCAAACAGAAGCCTCATACATGGCAACCCTACACAGAAAAAAAAATATTATCACTATGAATATTTATTAAAACACCAAAAACTTCCCTACATTCAAAAATAAGAACAAAATCTTTATTCAGTTCGACATCAATTAAAAGCCTCATACATGGCAACCCTACATAGTAAAAAAAATATTAACATTATGAATATTTGTTAAAACACCAAAAACTTCCCTACATTCAAAAATAAGTACACAACCTTTATTCAGTTCGACATCAAACAGAAGCCTCATACATGGCAACCCTACACAGAAAAAAAAATATTATCACTATGAATATTTATTAAAACACCAAAATCTTTCCTACATTCAAAAATAAGTACCAAACCTTTATTCAGTTCGACATCAAATAGAAGCCTCATACATGGCAACCCTACATAGTAAAAAAATATTAACATTATGAATATTTATTAAAACACCAAAATCTTTCCTACATTCAAAAATAAGTACACAACCTTTATTCAGTTCGACATCAAACAGAAGCCTCATACATGGCAACCCTACACAGAAAAAAAAATATTATCACTATGAATATTTATTAAAACACCAAAAACTTCCCTACATTCAAAAATAAGAACAAAATCTTTATTCAGTTCGACATCAATTAAAAGCCTCATACATGGCAACCCTACATAGTAAAAAAAATATTAACATTATGAATATTTGTTAAAACACCAAAAACTTCCCTACATTCAAAAATAAGTACACAACCTTTATTCAGTTCGACATCAAACAGAAGCCTCATACATGGCAACCCTACACAGAAAAAAAAATATTATCACTATGAATATTTATTAAAACACCAAAATCTTTCCTACATTCAAAAATAAGAACAAAATCTTTATTCAGTTCGACATCAATTAAAAGCCTCATACATGGCAACCCTACATGGAGAAAAAAATATTATCACTATGAATATTTATTAAAACACCTTAAAATTCCCTACATTTCAAAATAAGAACAAAATCTTTATTCAGTTTGACATTAAATAGAAGCCTCTAACATGGCAACCCTACATGGAGAAAAAAATATTATCACCATTAATATTCACTAAAACACTCAAAACTTCCCTACATTCAAAGATAAGATCAAAACCTTTATTCAGTTTGACATCAATTAAAAGCCTCATACATGGCAACCCTACATGTAGAAAAAAATATTATCACTATGAATATTTATTAAAACACTAAAAACTTCCCTACATTTCAAAATAAGAACAAAATCTTTATTCAGTTTGACATTAAATAGAAGCCTCTAACATGGCAACCCTACATGGAATAAAATATATTACCACTATTAATATTTATTAAAACACCTATATCTTCCCTACATTCAAAGATAAATATCAAACCTTTATTCAGTTTGAAAACCAATACAAACCTTCATACAGGCATACCTACATAAAAAACAAAAGACAAACGCGTTCTAATTCCAACTCCGCAAAGAAAATTCACACCGAAGAAAAATTCAAAAAACGAACTCCTTCAGTGTTCTAAACAAACATGGCCGCCAGCCGACCATCACCGCCCATCAACAAATGTACTGAAAAATATTTTAAATTCGACCATCGAGTTTTTTTTTTATATTCTTATTCAGTTGATAAAACTAAACATCCCAAACGTGATTTTGACCCTAAAAACTTGAATAATCACCGAGATAATCGACTTTAAAGTTTTTCAAAAGTTGACGAAAAATGACCAAAACTGACAGTTATCGTCAACTTTTTGAAAATTAAAAAGCAAATTCGTATACAATTAATCATTTCCAACAATATTGCATTTAAAAAAGTAAAGAAATCGCGAAATTTAAAAAAAATCTTGCCCATTACCGTCCATTATTTCTAAACTTTTGAATCGATGGTCGACCATCCACACCCTTGACCATTTTCGTTCAGATGCCGATAACTTTTGAGATTTATGTCGGATTTTGAAAATTTTTTCGACGGATTCGGATAGAGAATAGCCTAAATAGCAATGCGTTTTAATTTGAGCTCAATCGGACCCATACAGCCAAAGTTGATGAAGGGGGGACAAAGAGGGGGGACAAAAAGGGGGGATTTCGGATTTTTCTCGTACTCACCGGCCTTTGTTAAGTACTTTTGCATTATTACTTTTTCCAATTTAAAACTCCTTCTGGGAGAACAACTCTATAGGTCAGTCAGTGGTAATTGAGCTGTATATAGTATAACTAGTTTATGTAGGTGCGCGAGCTGCAAGCAGCTCGCGTGGTCTTGTTGCAGCTTTAGTTTTTAAAATCAGAACCCTCATACATGGCAACCCTACATGGAGAAAAAATATTATCACTTTGAATATTTATTAAAACACCTTAAACTTCCCTACATTTCAAAATAAGAACAAAATCTTTATTCAGTTTGACATTAAATAGAAGCCTCTAACATGGCAACCCTACATGAAGAAAAAATATTATCACTATGAATATTTATTAAAACACCTTAAACTTCCCTACATTTCAAAATAAGAACAAAATCTTTATTCAGTTTGACATTAAATAGAAGCCTCTAACATGGCAACCCTACATGGAGAAAAAAATATTATCACTATTAAAATTCACTAAAACACTCAAAACTTCCCTACATTCAAAGATAAATATCATACCTTTATTCAGTTTGAAAACCAATACAAACCCTAATACAGGCATACCTACATAAAAAACAAAAGACAAACGCGTTCTAATTCCAACTCCGCAAAGAAAATTCACACCGAAGAAAAATTCAAAAAACGAACTCGTTTAGTGTTCGTAACAAACATGGCCGCCAGCCGACCATCACCGCCCATCAACAAATGTACTGAAAAATATTTTAAATTCGACCATCGAGTTTTTTTTTTATATTCTTATTCAGTTGATAAAACTAAACATCCCAAACGTGATTTTGACCCTAAAAACTTGAATAATCACCGAGATAATCGACTTTAAAGTTTTTCAAAAGTTGACGAAAAATGACCAAAACTGACAGTTAACGTCAACTTTTTGAAAATAAAAAAGCAAATTCGTATACAATTAATCATTTCCAACAATATTGCATTTAAAAAAGTAAAGAAATCGCGAAATTTAAAAAAAATCTTGCCCATTACGGTCCATTATTTCTAAACTTTTGAATCGATGGTCGACCGTCCACACCCTTGACCATTTTCGTTCAGATGCCGATAACTTTTGAGATTTATGTCGGATTTTGAAAATTTTTTCGACGGATTCGGATAGAGAATAGCCTAAATAGCAATGCGTTTTAATTTGAGCTCAATCGGACCCATACCGCCAAAGTTGATGAAGGGGGGACAAAGAGGGGGGACAAAAAGGGGGGATTTCGGATTTTTCTCGTACTCACCGGCCCTTGTTAAGTACTTTTGCATTATTACTTTTTCCAATTTAAAAGTCCTTCTGGGAGAACAACTCTATAGGTCAGTGAGTGGTAATTGAGCTGTATATAGTATAACTAGTTTTTTCGAAGGTTCGCGAGCTGCACGCAGCTCGCGTGGTCTTGTTGCAGCTGTTGTTTTTAAAAACAGAAGCCTCATACATGGCAACCCTACAAAGAATTGAAAATATTATCACAATGAACATTTACTGGAAGACCTTAAACTTTCCTACATTCAAAAACAGGTACAAAATTTTAATTCAGTTCGACATCAATTAAAAGCCTCATACATGGCAACCCTACATGGATAAAAAATATTATCACTATGAATATTTATTAAAACACAAAAAACTTCCCTACATTCAAAAATAATAACAAAATCTTTATTCAGTTCGACATCAATTAAAAGCCTCATACATGGCAACCCTACATGGATAAAAAAATATTATCACTATGAATATATATTAAAACACTTAAAACTTTCTTACATTTTAAAGGTGCGCGAGCTGCACGCAGCTCGCGTGGTCTTGTTGCAGCTTTAGTTTTTAAAAACAGAACCCTCATACATGGCAACCCTACATGGAGTAAAAAATATTATCACTTTGAATATTTATTAAAACACCTTAAACTTCCCTACATTTCAAAATAAGAACAAAATCTATATTCAGTTTGACATTAAATAGAAGCCTCTAACATGGCAACCCTACATGGATAAAAAATATTATCACTATGAAAATTTATTAAAACACAAAAAACTTCCCTACATTCAAAAATATGAACAAAATCTTTATTCAGTTCGACATCAATTAAAAGCCTCATACATGGCAACCCTACATGGATAAAAAATATTATCACTATGAATATTTATTAAAACACAAAAAACTTCCCTACATTCAAAAATAAGAACAAAATCTTTATTTAGTTCGACATCAATTAAAAGCCTCATACATGGCAACCCTACATGGATAAAAAAATATTATCACTATGAATGTATATTAAAACACTTAAAACTTCCCTACATTCAAAAATAAGTACAAAACCTTTATTCAGTTCGACATCAAACAGAAGCCTCATACATGGCAACCCTACACAGAAAAAAAAAATATTATCACTATGAATATTTATTAAAACACTTAAAACTTTCTTACATTTTGAAGGTGCGCGAGCTGCACGCAGCTCGCGTGGTCTTGTTGCAGCTTTAGTTTTTAAAAACAGAACCCTCATACATGGCAACCCTACATGGAGTAAAAAATATTATCACTTTGAATATTTATTAAAACACCTTAAACTTCCCTACATTTCAAAATAAGAACAAAATCTTTATTCAGTTTGACATTAAATAGAAGCCTCTAACATGGCAACCCTACATGGAGAAAAAATATTATCACTATGAATATTTATTAAAACACCTTAAACTTCCCTACATTTCAAAATAAGAACAAAATCTTTATTCAGTTTGACATTAAATAGAAGCCTCTAACATGGCAACCCTACACGGAGAAAAAAATATAATCACTATTAACATTCACTAAAACACTCAAAACTTCCCTACATTCGTAAAAAAGTAACAGCCTTTATTCAGTTTAAAAACCAATACAAACCTTCATACAGGTATACCTACATAAAAACAAAAGAAAAACGCGTTCTAATTCCATCTCCGCAAAGAAAATGCACACTGAAGAAAAATTCAAAAAACGAACTCCTTCAGTATTCGAAACAAACATGGCCGCCAGCCGATCAACACTTCCCAACACCGCCCAACAACAAATGTACTGAAAAATATTTTAAATTGGACCATCGAGTTTTTTTTTTATTTTCTTATTCAGTTGATAAAACTATACACCCCAAACGTGATTTTGACCCTAAAAAGTTGAATATTCACCGAGATAATCGACTTTAAAGTTTTTCAAAATTTGACGAAAATTGACCAAAACTGACAGTTAACGTCAACTTTTTGAAAATAAAAAAGCAAATTCGTATACAATTAACCATTTCCAACAATATTGCATCGAAAGAAGCAGAGAAATCGCGAAATTTAAAAAAAATCTTGCCCATTACCGTCCATTATTTCTAAACTTTTGAATCGATGGTCGACCGTCCACACCCTTGACCATTTTCGTTCAGATGCCGATAACTTTTGAGATTTATGTCGGATTTTGAAAATTTTTTCGACGGATTCGGATAGAGAATAGCCTAAATAGCAATGCGTTTTAATTTGAGCTCAATCGGACAAACGGTTTAAAAGTTGTTGTCGAAAAATCATAGAAGGAGGATCAGTTTGGCTCATTTCGGATTTTTCTCGTACTCGCCCCCCCTTGTTTAGTAAAGTTGCATCATTACTTTTTCCAATTTAAAAGCCCTTCTGGGAGAACAACTATGTCAGTCAGTCAATGGTAATTGAGCTGTATATAGTATAATTTATTTTCATGGATATTTTACATATCACACTCACTGGAGTGCGTTTATTTAGTGTGGGACTACCCAAACTAAGCAAAGGATGTGTTGTAATCTCCGTGTTGTGTGATATTTATACTAATATACTAGCTGACCCGACAAACGTTGCCCTGTCTTAACGTAATTTTAAAATTGTCTTATTATTGCAATTTTTCTTTCATAAGAATCTTCTGACAATAACAAACAACAAAATCGGGATTCATTTTTATATAATGTATATAGATATGTTGGTTACTAATAATGTGTTGCGTGATATGTATACTAATATATAATAATGTTACCTCCGTGTTGAATAGAATAGAATATGTACTTTATTTCAGTTATTATAATTGTGCTGGTGTAGAAGCATTGTTGTTGCGGGATGTTAATACTAATATATAATAATGTTACCTCCGTGTTGCGTGATATTCATACTAATATAATGCGATGTTACTACCATGTTGCATGATATGTATACTAATAGAATGTGTTGTTACCTCCATGTCGCGTGATATTAATACTAATATATATATATATATAATGTTACCTCCGTGTTGCATGATATGTATACTACTAGAATGTGTTGTCACCTCCGTGTTGCGTGTTATTTAAACTAATAGAATGTGATGTTACCTCCATGTTGCGTGATATTCATACTAATTGAATGTGATGTTATGATAATGTATACTAATATACATATAATAATGTTACTTCCGCGTTGAATAGAATAAGTACTTTATTTCAGTTATTATAAAAACTTAATGCTAGTACACTTAAACGATATAATTATTACATGTAAAAATATCTGAAAAAGGCCATTACTCAGCTTGTGCTGGTGTAGAACCATTGTTGTTGTGTGATGTTAATACTAATATATAATAATGTTACCTCCGTGTTGCGTGATGTATACTAATATATAATAATGTTACCTCCGTGTTGCGTGGGCAGTGCGATGGCGCACAAGATGGGTGTCTGCGAGTCGGCGGCGCGCAGACGGCTCGCGCTCGAGTTCTCAGAACTGGAGCGCGACGAACAAGGCAGGTTCAAGCACTGAAATACAAACAATACATGTATTTTATATGTAGATATAATAAAAAATATCTATCTATGTGATGTATTGTATTGCTGGGGCTAGATGATGTTGTGTGGATTGTCCAGCATTATTTATTTATTTCATCATAAATAAACTAAAATTCTAAATTCTTTTACCTCAAAGATATTTTGTTCTTCGTCTTCGTCTTTCGGCGCTGGATTCCCTTCTTTATAAGCGTGAAGTGAAGGCCACGCCCCATCCAGACCTGACAATAAATACATATTCATTTATTTCAAATATATTAAATACCTATTCATAAACACAACGACATCAAGTATTTACTACAAGTATGATACTTTGTGAATTAAAAAATCAAAATTAAACTTTATTTAGTAAAATGACGCAGATCATTTATAATCTTTATATACTAGGTGATTCTAGGTGCAAGTTCCACGCAATTATGTGATACTTACAATTAATTTTGTTTATTTAATTATAGGATTATTTTAAGTAAGTATACAGGGTAGATTTTTGAGACAAAGAACCATCCTATGACTGTATAATACTTAATTAACTCACCATGTAGAAATCCAGTATACGGAAGAGAAGCAGAAATAAACACATTAGATAAATTAGTTCACGAAATATATATTTAACTATTTCATTTTTATATGTTTAAATTGTGCTAATAATTTATTTACAAACAAACTTACGACTATACAGTATTACAAAATGTATATAGGCATATAAAATACATTAGAAACAGTTGAGCTATCTACAGACCGTTGCAAACGATCTATAGACAGTTCAATGATCCAAATCAGTACTAATCGTCGCGTACCCAAGATACTGGCTGCATTGCCGCGCTGAATAGCAATGCTGAAACGCTGGGCCAGATACTCACCAGCCCTCGGGTCATGCGTTTATAGTTATGTATATACTTCCATATGGAAGTTATGTATTATATGTTAAGTGTAGTTAAATATATATATATATATATAACTACACTTCATTTCATAAGTTTTATCTGTAGTATTTGTGTTTAAAAACAAAAGCTGTACAATAGTATCTAACCTATAACACAGTAAGTAAATAAAAAAAGCTGTACAATAGAACAACCTTCTAACAAATATCTAACCAATAACACCAAATTAAATAAATAAAAAAGCTGTAGGTACAATAATATCTAACCTATAACAAAACACACCATGAAACAAAACCTATAACACAAAAGTAAGTAAATAAAAAAAGCTGTACAATAGAATCTAACCTTCCAACAAATGTTCAACAGCGGTTCTAACTCCCTTGTCGAAGGCTCTCGCGTCGGCCGCCGTCTGGAACGTGAGGCCAAAACGCCGCCCGTCCGTCACCCAATGGTGAAACGTCGGCATCACCTTGTTGTAGTGAAAGTCTTTCTTTATCGTGCATTCTAGTACCACCTGGAATAACAAACAATTGGACTGAATCATTTATTTTTGCTTTCCCACTGATGGGCAAAGGTCTCCCCCCTTCTTTTCCATTGTTTCCTACCAGTCGCCGCTACTTTATAAGATGTATGTTTGACAGGCGTGGGTCGTGGGCTCGATCCCAACTGAGAGAAAATTAAAATAAACATTCACGGACAATTTACACATCGCACTGTAGTCCCAAACTAAGCAAAGCTATGGGAACTAGATTGGTAGTAAAGAGTAAAAAAAAAACTTTACTTATTCAATAAAATCACAAGGATCATTTAGAATCGTCTTACATACTAGGTGATTCTAGGCGCCAGTTTCACGCGACCAGAGCCTAGAAGAACGGGCAAGAAACTTACGGCCTGGTTCCTACCATTACCGTACCGTACTGATAAATATAAATCATTATCTTTGTGAGATGCTGTGGCGGTTCCGGCTTACGAATAGGACCCCTCCATTTCCTCCTGAGGATGTCTAAAGGAGTGTATTTTTACTCGGGGATGGGCAGCAGCATCCACCTGAGTACGTAACACCCACACTGCGATCACCAATCCGCCTGCCAAGCGTGGTGATTATGGCAAATACCCTCCAATATTGGAGGAGACTCATGTCCAACAGTGGACGTTTACGGGTTGTTGATGTTGTTGTGAGATGAACATAAATATTTGTTCTGTGTCTGGGTGTTACTATAGATATTTTATGTTTTCTACTGCCGCGGTAAAGCTATTGCATAGCATTACGGAATTTCTGGATTCGGTCTCCACGCTCAAGCCCCGTGAAAGAAGCTATGCAATAGCTTAATAATCATTATGTTTGTGTGATGAACATAAATATTTGATCTGTGTCTTATTAAGTATTCTATGTAGGTTTTTCAAAAAAAATGTATATCATAAGTATTCTATCCGCAATAAGATAAGGGATAAAAAAACTCTGACACTAATAATGTAATGTATGTTTGTTACTCTTTCACGCATAAACTATTGAATGTCTGGAAGAAATCGCTTTCTTATCGATAAGGCCGTCCATTGTACATTTAGTTTATTAATTTTCTAATCTGTATTCATTTACCCCCTAAAAATAAAAAGTTAGCGCAGACTTGAAGTATTGATTACCATACGTAATGATGACATAAAGTCAACGCTAACTTTTTATAAGATAGACCGTTAGTATTTAAGGAGTACAATAAAGAATTTTTATTCATTCATTCATTCATGGATGAAACTTAACAATGACGCCAGTGTATGCTATACATACCATATTATCGCTGATCCGTGTGCCGTGTATGAAGAACTCGTGCGCGTGCGCGTGCGCGTGCGCGTGCGCGTGCGCGGGGGGCGCGGCTCGCTCGCCGGTACTGTCCACCACTGGAATAACACAAGCCGAGTCACATATATACTTTAACTCTAAGGGCTATAATTTTAATTTTTTTTTTAAAGTCAGTCACGTGACTTATCCTTGCGTTGCGCACCTTACAACAAATCGATCTTGTTTGTTTTTTGTTTGCTTAATAAAATAAGAATCAGAAACGTATTTGTTCCATACATAAAATGTTGGCTCTTTTAGAGTGGGCTATATTTCACCGGGACACCATGGCGGCGCAACCAGTCGCCGACACCAACAAAATGTACGTTTGGTCGCGCAACCAAACGGACACCAGTACCCCAAGTACGAGTTTGTTTACATACGAATCGCAGAGACTTGGGGTACAGGTGAGTAACTCTCTATAGAGCTGTATACATTTTGATGGTGGCGGTGACTGGTTCCGCCGCCATGGCGTCCCGGTGAAATATAGCCCTAACTCTAAAAGAGCCAACATTTTATGTATGGAAAAAATACGTTTCTGATTCTATTTTATTAAGCAAACAAAAAACAAACAAGATCGATTTGTTGTAAGGTGCGCAACGCAAGGATAAGTCACGTGACTAGGGTTACCAGATGCAAATTTCAAAAGTCCTGACAAAATTCCTGATTTTCGGCCAAAATTCCTGACATGAGCTCAATTGGGTTTTTGAATATATTTTTTTTTTGTGATAAATGGAAAGATCATGTATAAGTTTTATAACAAAACTAATTTTATTCTATTTTTCCGCAATAATTCAAAAGTTATTTCAAAATAAAAAATATTTTTTGAATCCAGTACGTTTATATATGTCAATGTTGATTGTTTGATGTCAAAATCGTAAAAAGTTAATTACGATTAATGACAATTTCTTTTTTGTTATTGTGACTAAAAATAAAAGTTTATAGTGTAAAAAAAATATTGTTTCATTTATTTGCCGAGAAATTCCTGACATTTCCCTATTCCGGCCGCATTCCTGACATATGTCTAAAATTCCTGATATGTCAGGAAAATTCCTGACATCTGGTCACCGTACACGTGACTGACTTTAAAAAAATACGTTTTTTCGTTCAGGGCCAAGCATTAAATTAGGTACGTCACACACGTTATGGGGAGAGAGGGTCGACGTTAGTATCTCGTGTAAAAGAGTGGGAAGGAGTCAACTAAATTTTAACTAAAGTAGCAAATATATTATGACCTCACACTGGGTTTACAAATGCTGTGACAAGAACGGGGGAGGGATCAAAAATCCATGAAAGATATCTACGGTCGCTTCACTCGTTCATTATACACGCACACAAGCACAATACTCACGTGCATGTGTCCGCTTGCCGACGCACACGTCGGCGAGCCCCCCGCCCCCCCCGGCGACCCACCCCCCCGTGCCCTCGTCGCGGCACATCACCTGCGCCCGCACACGCACCAAATGCTCACTACAACAATACATACAACAACATTTATTACTTATTATTATTAACATAATAAACTTATAACTATTACAGTGTAGCGCCATCTATCTCGCTACATGATGAACCCGTTACGATACGATACGTTAACGATTGACGCATTAATCGTACTCGGCCCATTTATTCGTGCTAGCTTCTCAGAGGGCTTAGTCCGAGCCTGCATTTTAAAACTCCCTACTCTCGAGCCGAGAGTCGTCTCTCGGATGTCCTTATATTTTTGTAAGAAGTAGAGAGAGAGATCCGAGAGACGACTCTCGGCTCGAGAGTAGGGAGTTTTAAAATACAAGCTCGGACTAAGGGCTCTGATCTTATGCCTTGATCACACGTACCGAGTAAACCGGCGAGACAGTGACGTATTTAAGATACACTGCGCGCTAACGCTGCAACGTTCAACAGAAAACTGAGGGCGTAGTCCGAGCTTGTATTTTAAAACTCCCTACTCTCGAGCCGACAGTCGTTTCTCGGATGTCCATACATTTTTGTATGGCTATCCGAGAGACGACTCTCGGCTCGAGAGTAGGGAGTTTTAAAATGCAAGCTCGGACTAAGCCCTCTGATGTCGACGCGCAGTGTATCTCAAATACGTCACTGTCTCGCCGGTTTACTCGGTATGTGTGATCAAGGCATTACACTCTTCCACGGAGTTCATAGCGTTGAGTCTAAGATACGCGATAGATACACTAAATGAATACCTGTGTAATTTTTAGGTAAACTTACAAGTAAATCAATAACATTATGTGAATAAACATGTGGATAACATTATTATAGCACCACTCAGATTAAAAAAAGGTAGCACTCCGGGAGTGCCGGCAGAAGTGAAAACTTCAATATTAACGTTGAGTTTAATTATAAGTATAAAAGTACTATAATTTATGAGGTAGAATACAATGTTTATGTTTTTATTTTTTATTATTTTTTATTTTTCGCCCTGTGCCGCCTAAACAGAGCAGCACACTCAGGCACGGTAGAAAGAGTGGGAGATACTAGTTCCTCTCCCTTCCCCTCGATCTTACGCTTTTTCGATCAGCATCACGTGACCCTGACGCGAGTTTGAAAGTTTTTACCCACCCAGCGCCGCTAAAGAAGTTTTCACTTCAAAAAAAATGACAGGAAAAATACAACGCGGTGACAGACGAACAAATTATCAGACAGATAGGTAGACAGACAGCGGAGTCTCACAGTAATCGCGTCCCATTTGACCGCTTTAGTATGGAACCATAAGAACTCAATAAATATTTATAATTATTATTTATAGTCTAAGATCCGGCTGCAGGATTACTGCGCTCATCTGTTTTTTGCTGAAAACCAAATTTTTATGTATATTTATAATTAGGAGAATATATATTTATCAGGTTGCCTAGCAAAATTTGGCCGCCAGTATGTTTAATTAAATTATTTTTAATTATTTTTTGAGAAAAATAGCGTTCACTTGTTTTTTAAATCAAATAACGTTTACATCATGGCAATTAATATGAAGACTCAAAAAAATCAGCAACCCTTATTTGCGGGTAGATTTAATTAAGCAGACAATATGATAAAAAATGGAAAAAAACATAGCTTTAATTTGATATGCAATTAATAAATAAACGTTATGCACGTATAAATATATCGAAATCATACCTGTTTACACCTGGCTGCGAAGAGGTGCGGCCAAGTACGCAACGGCAACCGTGATTTTTTTGAATCTTCATATTAATTGCCATGATGTAGACGTTATTTTATTTAAAAAACAAGTGAACGATATTTTTTCCCAAAAAACAAAAAAAAAAAATTTAATTAAACATACTGGCGGCCAAATTTTGCTAGGCAACCTGATAAATATATATTCTCCTAATTATAAATATACATAAAAAATCGGTTTCCAGCAAAAAACAGATGAGCGCAGTAATTCTGCAGCCGGATCTCGTCATAAACTTTCGAAATACCGACATAATGGGCTGAGCTCGAATAAATGTGACAATCGTAAACATAACGTATTTAAGATACACTGCGCGCTCACGATGCAACGTTCGACAGTGCCGACACGCAGTGTAACTCAATTACTACAGACAGGCGTCACAACTCAGTTGGTAGTAGCTCTGCCTTCCATGCTGTGGGTCATGAGTTCGATTCCCACTCAGAACAAATGTTTGTGTGATGAACATAAATATTTGTTCTGGTCTGGGTGTTATTAGGTTTTTTATGTATGTATACATAAAAAAATATAAGTATTCTATCAGCAATCTAGTTCCCATAGTACAAGCTTTGCTTAGTTTGGGACTAGAGCGCGATGTGTTAAACGTCCATGAATAAACACAACGTTTCACACATTTATTGACTGTTTCGATACGTTTAAGATTATCTTGTCACATTGAATCGTGCTCATTCCCCTGTAGGTAGATAATTGTATTGACGCATTTACAACGTTAATGTATGTGTATGACGCATGCTACCACCTATTGTGCATTCAAGTGAATGCAGTTCAGTGTAGCGAAACCAATAGGGGATGGGGTTAAAAGGGATGTCATCTCAGTTCACGGGTCGAATTACCTTTTATAGTTTGTGAAAGGAATGACAGGTGTAAGACTATTATGTTATTTATGTTAGACTTAGGGCCCCCGCAAACTACAGACTTTTTATCGGCCGATAGTTTGGTCGGCTTCTTAATCAGTATGAAGATGTATGCAGATGCGCACATTACAGTGATTCAGTCTTCATACTGATTAAGAAGCCGACCAAACTATCTGCACAAAAGTCTGCAGTCTGCGGGGACTCAAAATACTGGGACAAAACACCTGTATTCAATTCAGTTTGTTAAGTTTGGGGCTAGATAGCGATGTCTGACATGTCCAGTATGGTGTCCCAGGCTAAAAAATTCCGCAATTTTTTTTCGCATAAGTACCTACCCTTTATTTTTTTCCATTTGATCTTAATAGCTTATATATTTGAAAAAGTTTGACCTGATATCAAACATAACAATGAAAAGTTAGTAGGGAAGCCATAGAGAAGTTTTAAAATTGAATACGTATTTCGGTAAATAAAAAACTGATTTACCTGTATATACTTTACCTACATAAAGCTGACACTAATTTTAGAGTTATGTTGTGTTTTATATGAATTTTTAGGCAAATCCATCCAAACTCAAGTACAACTTAAATCAAATCAAATATTTTTTTATTCAATAAAATCACAAGGATCATTAAGAATCCTCTTACATACTAGGTGATTCTAGGTGCCAGTTCCACACGACCAGAGCCTAGAAGAACGGGCAAGAAACTTACTAACTAGTTTTATAACACAATTCGGTAAATATTTTGTTGGTACACTTTTTTCCAGTAAATAATGCACTCACAAGGAGTAAGAATGGCGATTTCATTGTCGCTTAAATTAACTTTTCGAATATTATAGAACAGAACCGCCAGTACCGGAACAGGAAGTTTGAACCGATGATGTTTTACGTTTTAAAAATATATCGTTTTTAAAACTGCGTTATTCTACTGACATGTTGACTCAATGAAAACAACGCGTTTACTAACTCAACAAGCAAGCAACAAAAAGCAACAACAAGCTAATCGATACGGCTGCATTCCAGTCCAGCAATCCAATCCAGTACTGAAAGAAAGAAAGAAAGAAAGAAAGAAATATTTATTTACACTAAAACACGTTATACATATAAGACAAAACATTAAAAAGAAAAGTGTAAAAAGGCCACCACTCAGCATAAGCTATAGAAACCATTGGTTTCTATAGCGCTGGTTTTCAGTGGGGCCGAAATTGCTTTTGTGCCACGCGCGTACTTAAATTAGACATTAAAACTATACTTAAACTATCTAAATGAAAATTATAAAACAAAACTTAACGGAATACAACATAAAAAAATTAAATAACAATAACTCTACACAAAACTACAATTAAAACTAACATGACTACAATTAAAAGTAACATTAACTACAATTAAAACTAACATGGAATTATGAACGACTTCTTACGGAGCAGACTTTTGTAGATTTAACAAGAATATTTTCAGGGAATTTTTGAAAGTGTAAACTGTATTGCTACTGGAATGCTACTGGAATAATGTGAACCGACACTGGAATGTACCCATTCCAGTGAGCATTCCAGTCCAGTGACTGGAGAGACCGTCAACTTTTCATTCCAGCTCACCTAATCCAGCGCCACTGGAATAGTGTAGACAGCCATTCCAGTTGCAATCCAGTGCTAGATAGAACGTTGAACAGTGAATACGAGTCAATTCGAGTCAAGTCAGTCAAACAGACTGGAACAATGTAAACGATATGCTCCAGTCCAGCACTGGACTGGATTAGCTCGCTGGATCACTGGACTGGAATAATGTGAACCGGCCTTATTATCCCGCACGCATCAGTAAACGAGTACCTTACGCTATATGTTTCGATGCAAGTCGGCACGGGTTACCGTGGTTCTCAATACGTGAAACTTTATTTATAAAAGTTTTGCCATCATTGAAACAAAATAAGAGTATATTATATTATTGCATTGGAAAAAATCTTCAATTTTTTTGGGACACCCTAATGTCTATGTATAAAATTAGCTACCTACCTACTACCTGAAGGCTTAGCACCTTCTTAGCACGTATAAATGTGCCAATTGTAAACGTATCGAATCAGATACGTGTTTGAGATACACTGCGCGCCAACATCAGCTTTTACTTGCAAAGACTTCAGTTCGACCGGTGATCATGGCGCATGCAACTGTGCCGAAATATCGGGAAATAATCAGACTCACAAATCATGGTAAATATCCCGTTTATAATGAAAACTATGTTCAAAACCATGATAGTTTCATATATTATACCTATCAGTGTATCTACCAAGAGTTGTCACAGTAAAATCGCCTGATTCGCCGTCAATATTAGTATGACGAATTTTAGTACCCAACTATCCGCTAGAGGCGCTGTACAAATCTTCATACATTTTTTTAACTACAGACGCTAGCGAGTATAGTAAATATAGTATAGTAAAAACTCATGGTAGACCTACTGCTTTACTGTCAAACGTTGCAGCGTTAGCGCGCAGTGTGTCTTAAACGTTACGTTATTCGTGATAAGCCATCTATCTCCTTAAAACCAGTATACTTTAAAGTTTCCTACAAATGTCAGCTTTCGCATGCTACAGTATATCGATGAGGGGTCAGTAGGTCAGTGCTCCGACGTCATACACTGGCCAACCCTGGTGAGGAGTTGAAGAAACCAAGATAAATGGGGTACAAAATATATAAAGTAAGTATATAAAATATATAAGAAATTAGCTAGGTACATACATGAAGGTCGATGTCAAAGTCAAAGTCAAAGTCAAAAATTACTTTATTCAGTAAAATCACAAGGATCATTTAGAATCGTCTTACATACTAGGTGATTCTAGGTGCATTTCGATGTTATTTCTAACTTCGGAAAAATGAAGATTTAATTATGAACTGGCACTTAGAATCACCTAGTATGTAAGACGTTTCAAAGTGATCCTTGTGATTTTATTGAATTGGACTGGAAAGGCATATTTCCACCACTTCGTATTTTGCCGGTTTAAGCTCATTGTATTGTATGTTAGAAAAGTGTATATAAATAAATCTATTAGCATGTTTTTCTATGGGAGTAGAGTATGTGGGCAAAGACCAAAACGATTCTTTCAGAAACTGCTTCAGAATGCTTGAATGTCCTGACGTCTGAGATACGCCAAAGTGAATAATGCCATTTTGATTTTTCGCTTTTATATCAAAAACGTTGCGTCGTAGGAAAATTATTTCACCAAATGAATACTCGCATAGAGTTACACCGATTCTTATGTTAGCATCACTGAAATGTTAAACAGTTGAGCTATCTACAGCCCGTTGCAAACGAACTATAGATAGCTAATCTGATCCAAATCTTTACCGATCGCGTACCCAAGAAACTGGCTGCATTACCGCGCTGCATAGCAATGATACGCTGATTATACCTAGTTACCAGCAAATAATTGTAGACCTTCAATAGACGGAATACCACTTTAGAGAGTAATTGTAATTCTTTGTAAAAAGGATCATATAAAATAACGGTAGGAACCAGGCCGTAAGTTTCTTGCCCGTTCTTCTAGGCTCTGGTCGCGTGGAACTGGCACCTAGAATCACCTTATTATGGAAGACGATTCTAAATGATCCTTGTGATTTTATTGAATAAAGAAATATTTGACTTTGACTATCCAAATAGATAATACTTAAATAAACTTTTCAATCCACAAGTTGGTCTACAAATCAAGTTATTATTATTTGTAACGTGTCAAGACGGTGATTGAAAAACCAGTGACAAAAACCAATTCATTAGTATTGTATCTGTACACCATGCATGCGAGTGTAACCGCGGTGGAAACGGACAATCCACACAACATCATCTAGCCCCAAGCTAAGCAGAGCTTGTGTTATGGGTACTAGAAGACTGACATACAATACAATACATTACATAGATAGATATTCTTTAGTATACCTACATATAAAATACCCAGAACACCCGGAATAAATATTAGCAGATCGTACAAACATTTATCCCAAGGCGGGAATCGAACCCGAAACCACCGCGTCGCAGGCGGACCTTCGCCGCGTCATATCGGTCGTCAATAGGTTTTAACCTGTCAATATGTTGATTGACGAACGACCAATCCTTCAATGCAACCTTCAAAGCTAGGTGTCTAGTGCCAAAAATAAAGTAGGTAGGTAGGTACCTGCCAATTCAATAGATCATAAAAATCACAGCCCCACGTCACTCATTATAATCAAAGGATCATTAGTTTAGGGATGGGCAAAAAATATCGATATATCAAAATATCGATATTTTTTCTAAAAAATATCGATATATATCGGCGATATTTTTTCCAGCGATATATCGATATTCGATATTTATTTTCAGATATCAAAATCGATATATTTTTAAAGCTCTAAACAACGAGTGCTCCTGATGTCAATATCAGACAAATTATTTTTTGAGTAATGTTATGTTTAATTTGTTTTTTTTAAGTCATGCAATGAAAATCCTGTTTTTTTTAAATAAAAAAACGGATGTCAAAACAGCCAGATGTATATTTGCTTTAAAATTTCGAATATTTTGGCAATTTTTATAAATATTTGCATATTGGGCAAAAAATATCGATATATCGAAATTTCTTGGACGATATAATCGATATATTTGAAATATATCGATACGATATATATCGATATTTTTTTTCGGTTTGCCCATCCCTACATTAGTTTGTTTCATAAATATATGTCGTATTTTTACGAGTAAGTATAATTTATTACCTATATACCTATTAAGTGAAGATATTGTTCGATGGGTAGGTACCTAAACAATCTTTGTAATCTCGAAAGAATACGTAAGTATGAAAAAAAACAACATCTTTCCAAGTGAAGGACAGATGAAGATTACCAATAAACGAAACGAAAAAAAAATTAGGATCAATTGATTGATGATTACGATAATTTAAACTTATTGTCGATCAATGAGCTCAATACGATATCCGAAACTTCTATGAATTCCATTCAGGGTCATTTATACAAGGTTCGATCCCCATTTTTTTCTGGTTTGTTATTCTTTTCGACCAGTCTCTCAACGTCAGATCAAAGAGGTTTAGTTTCCTATCGAACTCCATGGTCACGTTTCGTACGGCAAGGACATCAATCGGCAATATATCGAAGCAGTTGGTGTGACCATGAAAGCATTCCAACATTATTGTGAATGAACGTCGAGCCATTGAAATAAAGCTATAGGTACGTACACTGAGGGTTTACAAGGGCGGCGGTCATACCCATAAAAAAACACCTTTTTAACCACAATCTTCAGCCCCAAGGTAGATTACAAAATTAAGCTTAATTTTAGGATCGTGTGATAGTAATCTAAGGGAGATTTCAGGAGAGTTTGGGGAAAATGGCCGGGGTAAGGCCCTACCTAGTTCGACAGGGCGAACGAAGATCCTCATAAATCTGAGTCAAAATCACATCACTTACTTTTCAGATGCCTCGGTCATGATTCGACACGTCGAATATCCTAATTTCTACTCGCCACTTCACAGATTTCACCATTTTTATGACATAAATACATCAGATTCACTTTAGAGCGATAGTTTCGGCCCTTTGTTGGGCCTCAGTACGCCTGCGTCGCGACAGTCCGGGCGGTTGTTCAATGAACGCGAGGCGCGCGCGAGCGACAGGTGGCGTGTGGGTCGCGCGCCGCGATTGGCCGAGCGGGCGGCGCCGAAGCTGCGCGCGCACCTATCACACGGCTTCACGGACAAACGGCGCAACTCCCGCGAATTTACGAATAATCAGCCGCCGGTTTCGCAATTTTCGCACCCCTATAGTCAAATTTCGTAATTTTTATCACTATTATCGGTTCACTTTGTAAAATGTATAAAATCCCACTGAACGTATAGTTCTGAACACGCGTTTGGCGATGAACACTTGTAAATTCGTTATTTTTGGACGGGGTGCGTGCGGAAGTGGGTCGAGGCTTCGACGCTCCGACTAGAACTGAATGGGCTCGCCCCGTTCATGCAGCCCATTCAAAAATATATAGGTCAAATGAATTGCAGCGACAGAATACTGTGTAGTTAGTAGGTGGCCTAGTTGCAACCATTCATGGTTGCACAGCCTCCCAGCTATAAATAGATGTCCTATATTTGGGGGGGTCATTCGCAAACGTAAGTGCAGCGAACTGGGTTACCTGATTTTCTTTGTTAATAGTGCATGACGTAGGTTTGTGACGTCATTGTTCGCGTACTAACTGTATTAGATTCTGGGGTTTAAAGTTTTTTTCGTTGACACCTTTTTTAAAAAAACAATGTTGTAGAGCGTTTTGAATATGGATGATAGGGAGTTGGAGGACAAATACAATTGTTCTAATTGGTTTAACGTAATTACTTAATAAAACTAAAGAAATTGACTAATTCAGTAAATATTTTGTTTTTATTTTATACGAAGGTAATCCTATAGTAAGTAGGTTAAAGCATGTTTGATTTTCATTTCGCTGCTAATTTAAACTCGATTATGATTATGAATTATTTTACTAGTGTCCGACCGAAATTTCGGTTTCGGTTTCGGTTTCGGCCGAAATTCGGCCAAAATTCAAGTTTCGGCTTTAGTTTCGGTTTCGGCCAAAATCGGCCGAAACTTTTGCCGAAACCGAAACTTATTTCGGAAGTTGTCGTGCACGCTCGACTAACTTCGTTTCTCGCGGCAACGCTTTGGCGGACGGTGGTGACCCTGTTCAGGAATTGTCGTGCGCCGTTCAGATAGCTCTGTAGCATCAAAACTTAGTGCGTTATCGCACTTATCGCCCGACGCAAACATTCTTTAGAGGCTTTGTTTAGGTGGAAATGATTTCATGTCACATTTTGTTTCGTTTCTGTACTTGAATGATTTATAGTTCATTATATCTTATACATATATAAATATTGAGTAACAGTAACTTCGTTTTGTTGTTATAAACAAATCAAGTCACACAAGAGATAGTAATTGAAAAATGTATAGTGTTTAATTTGCTAAATTACGTTGTATAGGTAAACTTATTTAAAGATTAATCATAAATAATAAATAAATAAATGTTCATGGACAATTCACACACCACACCCTAGTCCCAAACCAAGCCAAGCCTGTACCATGCTAACCAGATTGCTGACAGAATACTACCATACAGTTTTTTTTTGTAAATACGACTCAGAACTAATATTTTTGTTTATCACTGGGTGTTACTATGTAAGTATCTATTTACAAAAAAATATGTACTATAAGTATTTTACCAGCAACCCTGCTCCCACAGTACAAACCCTGCTTAGCTTGGGACCTGAGTGTCATGTGTGAAATGTCCATAAATATTATGGTTTTATTACAGTTAGTTTTTTAATTGTTTTAAAGTAAAATTCAGAATACACAGTTGGTAAAATATACCAAAGGAGAATGTGTAATTTTCTACGGAGCCACGACCAACAAAATCGTCCCTCACGATTGCCATAATACGTTTGAAAGGGATTATGCAGGCCTATCTTTGCAATTTTTTTATTGAAAATCCATCTCATGGAAGTCGAGATGTTTTAAGAAACTATTTTTTATTTAACGTCGTATTGCCCCGAACTCCGATGTCCCACAAAAATGCATGTGATTGGTTGCGTTTAAATTAATACTAATTCAATCTGTAGAAGTTGATTTATTCCTGAAAATCATGTAGTATTGTAAAAAAATTCAATTTTTCAGAAATATCTGGATTCTTTTTTAATCAATGTAAGAATCAAATTAAGCTCTTTTAATGCCAACTAAATCCATTTTTATCCTCTTCAGAATTCTGAAAAATACGATGTTAAATTAAAAGATTTTTTCTGAATATCTTTGGGATGGATTTATTTTCGTAATTATAGTAAAATGTAAGCCAATAAAAGCCTTTTCAAACGTATTAAGCAACTCCGAGGGATTTTTTTTTGTTGGGGGACCATTTTATGTATTTTAGGGAATTTTATACTTGACCACGTGAGTTTCGGTTTCGGTTTCGGTTTCGGCCGAAAGTGAAGCCACGGCCGAATTTCGGTTTCGGTTTCGGTTTCGGCCGGAAAACCAGTTTCGGTCGGACTCTATATTTTACCAAGACTTTTCTAGTCAATTATTTATTTGTAAAAAACTGATTTTTTTTTTTATTTTTCAAAAAGTTGGGACCTACCGTACATTTCTAAATGCCATAATTGGAAGCAGTCACGAATAAGTCTCGCAGTCACTGCGTTGCGTAAATCTATCGTATTCTAGTCACACTGCGCGTCAACGCCAACTCGACTGACGAACGTTGCCGTTGCGTCACAAAATTATTACACATTTATTCGTCAGTTAAAAACTATTCAAAAATGTAACCCTTATTTAACTTTTATTTCTTTGTCAGAAGGATCATACAACTCAACTTTGTAATTCGACGGGATTTTTTTGTCCCAATACTGTAACAGTAGCTCTACCATGAGTTTTTACTAAGTATACTATATATACTATATTCGCTAGCGTCTGTAGTTAAAAAAAATCTGTACAGATCTGTACAGCGCCTCTAGCGGATAGGTGGGTACTTAAATTCGTAATATGTTCTAATATTTACGTAACTACTTAAAGTCAGGCGATTTTACTGTGACAACTCATGGTAGAGGTACAGTGTGACAGAAACGTGTGACTCTACAGGAAAATACCAAATAAATTACATTTTTTCACCAAGAACCATAAATAGTTGACAGGCGTCAGAGCTCAGTTGGTAGTAGTAGCCTTCTATGGTCGTGGGTTCGATTTCCACCCATAGCAAACGTTTGTGTGATGAACTTCAATATTTGTTGTGTCTGGGTGTTACTATGTTTACAAAAAAATATATAAAAGTTTTCTAACAGAAGTCTAGTTTCCATAGTACAAGCTTTGCTTAGTTTGGGACTAGAGTGTGCTATACTGCAATGCGAAATACCTATAGTAAAGAACAATAAATAAAATAAATAAAAAAAACTTGTTTCTATTACAACTTAAGTTGAGCTCGATGGGCCTAATTAAGAAACCGGAACTAAACTATGGTTTAAACCTAGTCTAGCAAAACCGTGGACTAAAGTTAGACCACACTTAAATCTCGCCGGACCAAAACTCGGCTCTTAACTCCAGTGTTAAGCTAAATCTCGGTTTTTTCATATTATGAATGATAGTTCGGCCCAACGATAAACCACCGCCGTGGTCTAACCCTACATTTTAGTTAAACCTAGCTGACCCCTAGTTTAAGGTAGGTTTAAGTCAACATTTGATATGAAAATCGATTTCGTCACTCATGTTCTGATTGAATTACCTATTTTATTAGATATTTTTCTGAACTTCCAAATATAATTTTTGTGGAATTGGTCATTGTTTTTCAATCATTTTCTAAAAATTTTAACTCGCTGTGTGCAAGCACATTTTGTGATCTTGTCGTCTTTGTTTTGTAGTTTTATTCGTTTTTATTGCTTGCAATATTACTTTATATATATATAGGTACCTAATGGATTTTCTGAACATCGTGCTGCTCGATTTGGAGGACCGAGAAGGCATGGAGTTGCTTGGGAGTCGGGAGTCGAACTGGCACCGCTAAAGAATTTAGTAAAGTTTTTGGAATAAAATGTTGGTGTTTTTTTTTGTATACTTTTCTTTGTTTCGTAGGGCTTTAGTGCTCAGATGGTATTAGCTCTGCCTTCCATGCTGTGGGTCGTGTGTTCGATTCCCACCCAGAGCAAATGTGATAAACATAAATATTTGTTCTGTGTCTGAATGTTACTATGTATCCTATGTAGGTAAGTACCTACGTATTTACAAAAAAAATATTTAAGTATTCTATCAGAAATCTAGTTCCCATAGTATAAGCTGTTCTTTGTTTGTGACTAGAGTGTGATGTGTGAAATGTCGTTAATTTTTATTTATTATTTTATAAAAATGTTACCAATTTTTATAAAATAATAAATCTTATGAAATGTGCAATTATGGAGCACATAATTTTACATAATTACCTCTATGTGGATATGAAATTAAGGGCTTGACTAGTAAAATAAGATGCGGCGATGTGGCGCGGTGGGCGATGGTCCGCCTGCGACGCGGAAGGTTGCGGGTCCGATTCCCGCCTCGGAATAAATGTTTGTATGTTCTGCAAATATTTATTCCGGGTGTTCTGGGTATTATATGTATAATAAAAAATATCTATCTATGTAATGTATAATATTAAGTATGTCAGTCTTCTAGTACTCATAACACAAGCTCTGCTTAGCTTGGGGCTAGATGATGTTGTGTGGATTGTCCAGCATTATTTATTTATTTTATTTATTTAGGTTTTATAAAGGTACTGTGTACACAAGGTAAATAGGTACTTATATGTATTTAGTAGGTACTTTGTACTTACTTTTACGTCCATTATCACTTCTTTTTTATTATTTTCCATTCTGTAGTAGGTACGTATCTTTATTACAAAATGTAAAACATTTTTATTTAAGACCAACTTTTGTGTTTGCTTTGCCACTAAAATCAGAATGACTTTGTTTTCAGACAAACTACTGTTACTCGCTGCTGTTATAAAACGTGTTCTAGGCAAGGTTTCAGTAGATCATGGTTCACAATTGTCAGTAAAATGACCCTCGAAAGAATTTGTATTTTAATGTCCCTAATATTATATGCTATCAAAACATTTTAAATGTAGGTATCTTTGAAAGTTTTAGGCGTCATTTATGATTATTAAATAAAGATCTCACCTACCTATCAAGGAAACTAAATAAGTAAAAATACAAGAAAATTAAGTCGAACACTCGTTTTATTTATTTTCTGATTTTTCTCTGCATCGGTACCCGTAGGTATTTATTGGAAGTTGTTTTCAGGAAAGTATGTACACGTACCTTTTAGATACAAACATTAAATCAGGAATAAGCACAGTTCAAGCCGTGTGTTCAAATATTAAGCCGTGCGATATGATGTCCATTGCGAAAAAAAAGCACAACAATGAGAATCTCCGGCCGCTAGCACATTATCACTAATTTTGATGTTTAGATATTTCCTTCTTTTCTCATCACTTGTTTTAATTTGTAATGCAACATTGCTACACGAATAAATCATTTCTACACATGATTTACTTTCGTTTTGTACATTTTTTTCTGCTTTAGGTAGTGCGAGTTTGCCGCGCTTTTCACTTTTCTTCAGTCATTATAAGCAAAGGTCAGGTTACTATTCTACCAAAATAGAAATATTTTTATGAAAATAATTGCAAAACAATTACAAATAATGATATTTGGGAGTTCAGACACATTATGTGAATGAACACAAGTAACTTAATCGATTTTCATACCGTTTGATAGATTTAACGAAAAATAAAGTTGAATTGGAGCATGGTCTACCTGCTTTAAACACGGTCGGCTTCAATCAAGTAGGCCATGCTCGGATCTGATTGGTCGTATCAAAACAGGTAGGCCATGCTCGGATCTGATTGGCCGTATCAAATCAGGTAGGCCATGGACTTAGACCGTGTTTGATAATATCAAAAAACCGAGTTTTATCGTTAAAGTGGACTTTAACTGCAGCGTTAAGAAGGGTTTTTCGATAACACTGAGATAGATCTGGAAAGATAATAACACGGGATATGTTTAGTAGGCCTTATCGCTATTAAAAACTTCTACAAGATTTACTATCTGCACACTGGTTCATTTACTGCGATAGTCCATACAACTTGTAATCAATATTCCACGTAGATGACCTAATTACATTGCCTATACGATACTAACTATTGTGGATACTGTGGTGTGTGACGTCACATTTCACAGCTCAGTTGCTCTGCCTTCTATGCTGTGGGTCGTGGGTTCGATACCCACCAAGAGAGTTTGTGTGATGAACGTATGTTCTTTGTCTGGGTGTTACTATGTATTCTATTGTATGTATTTACAAAAAAATGAATTTAAGTATTCTATCAGCAATCTAGTTCCAATAGTACAAGTTTTGCTTAGTTTGGGACTAGAGCGCGATTTGTGAAATGTCCGTGAATATTTCTTATATATTTATTTATACATATTTACATTTACGTGGACAATAACGTAGATGGCCATCAATACTAACTATTGTCGACAACTGTGGCGTATGACGTCACGATTCTATCCGACTCCAAAATGCAGAGGTTCTCAATACGTTTTTTTTAAACAGGTAGGTACAAGTACTTTTTACTTTTAAAAAATATCCTTAAAATGTGTTTTATTTTGATGCTTGAAGTCGGTTTTCTTCTTTGTGTACAGAAATGGCCTAATGGTGGTATTTTCATCTTCCGATCTTATGATCGCGGGTTCAAATCCAATCGGGCACTAATGATTAAAGGAAAACTTTTTAGCAGACTTTTCTCAGGTGGTTCTAGTTTTTCCTCAGAATTTATTTAAAGTAAGTAAGTATATCAGTTTTTTTATTATTTTTGAGCTTATTAACCTATTAAGAAGTTGACTAATAAGTTTTTCTTTGTATAATTTTTAAAGGACATTTATAAATAAATAGATATGCAAACATTAAATATAATTTATTACTGTAAATACTTAAACAACTTGCACCATTTATATAAATTCAGAATATGTACTTATATTTAGATATAAAATACTTGTAAACTTCAAAAATATTTATTAACTAGCTGAACCCGCCGCGACTTCGTCCGCGTGCCGTTTTAAGATATTTTGCGATAACCCATTACCATTACTATCTTCTTATGAAAGAAATTGACGGTAAAGTGCAGTCTAAGAAGGAAAACTTAGTACATATTGGTACTTATTCTTAAAACCGGGCAAGTGCGCACGAAGATTTTCGTACCGTATCTATGGCCCGTTGCCCTTATCAATATCGAATAAATAAAATTTACGTTTATATATAAGCCCCCTTGAATATTAATTATGCGTGATAGTTAGAGAATTTAAAATAGACAGAAATTAAACACTCAGTAATACGATCTAGTTTTACCCTTTGGTTACCGAACCCTAAAAACCCAATAACGTAAACTACTAAAACATAAGTAATCAAAACTCACTAAATTACCGTTACCGTAAGTAAATAAATCAGGCCAAGTGCGACTCGGACTCGCCCGCTATAAGTTCCGTGCCATACCTATGTAAACGATTAAGAAATAAAACATGTTTTTGTACCTATGCGAACCCTCTAAGCATGTTCTGTTTTTAGTATTTGATATCTATGCCGGACTAAAATATAATAACTATGTCCGGTTAATGTACAACCATGGAAAGCACGACCCGGAATGTACGACCACGGAAAGCACAGCCAGGAATACGCAACCAGGAATTCTCAGCCAAAATGTACATGAAATCCGGGCTGCGCATTCTCGACATGTGTTAGGAATGTCCAACCACGTACAATACAGCCGTGGAAAATACAACCATGGAATTGGCGTCTATTGCTCTGATTGGTCGAAATCAATTGGAATGAATTGGGTGCATGGAAAGAGCCTCCTCGTGGCGCACACCGGTAACAGCTAGGCACGGTAAAGCAGTGTCTAGTCTGGCTAATCTTTCCAATACGATGCTACAACAAAATACAGTTGTAGCATCGACACGATAAGAAGAAGAAGATTGGTCGAAAGCCTAGCCTATGCTTCGTTTAGATGAAACCAAAGATTAAAATGTTACTATCCCATTTTGATAAAGATAGACTGCACAGATTATAATATGAAAAGAAAACAATTCAATTCAATAATTGTTATCTGGCAAATGGTTCAACGCATGTAGGTTCTGGCGCGGTTTTCTATATCAAACTAATACAAAAAAATACAAAAAATACAAAAACATTTATTTCGGAACAGAATTACAGTGTGGCAAGAACAAATGAGGTACGATGATAGCTACAGTAGTTCGTGAAAACTGTGTCGTAGCGACCAACGCCCACCTCCTTATGCTATATAAATAGTGTTCCAACAAGATATGTTAAGACAAAGCAAAAAGACAAGATAAAAGTGAAAGTAAATTAAACTTATTTAAATGAGCATGTAAGGGAGTGTATGACGGTGTGAGGACGTATGATGCAAGTGGAATGTGCGGGAGGGATTCTCCTGGTACGCCAGTCTCTTGAGAGTCTGGTTATAGAGGAGAAACCCTCCGTGTGGGTGTATGTATGTATGTTAGGGTGTATGTATGTATGTAAGTGTAAGGTGTGTGGATGTTAGGTGAATGTGTGTGGTGTATAAGTGATTATGTGTATGGTAGAGGGTGTAATGGTGAGGGTGTGTGTGTGTGTGGGGGGGGGGGGGTAAGGGGGTTTGTGTGTGAGGGGGTTAGGGTGTGTGTGTGTGTGGGGGAAGTTGTGTGGGGTGTGTGTGTGAAGTAGTGTGAGTGTGGTGTTACTCAATTACTCTCAGAAGTTCTTCGGTGTCACTGTAGGAAAGAGATTTTAGCCAGGTCATTAATTTGATTTTACATTTATGGTAAGTGAGAGGGTAAATTTCAATGATTTTATTTGCTCTATTGTACAACATTGAGCTAATGTATAGGTAATGTCGGCGACTAACGCTCGTCGCTTCGCTCCTCGCACCTACTGTGACGCATCACACATGAAAAAAAATCAGTTTAAAAATAATATTTTGACAGTGGCATAGTTAGCTACTTGTACATGATCGGCTAAACGAAAAATTCGAGTAAGCGCAAACGAAGCATATGCTATGACGTCATTTGGCATCAAATTCCCAACACGTGTCGGGAATGTACAACCATGTAATACACAGCCACGGAATGCACAGCCCGGAATTGGATGCCAAAATGGTCACCGATTCCGGGCTGTACATTCCGTGGCCGTGTCATTATCCGATAGGGCGTTCGATGGTACCGCCAGCATATCAGTGTCGGCTCCGATATCCGATATCGAGACGGACAATATGAAAGACAGGTACATTTTTCATACATTTTAGTTACCCGGATATCGGATCAGCGTCCGACACCGATATCGGATCGGATAATGTGAAAACGCTCTGACTCTCAAACTTGATTGAAATCGTTCATAAAAAACGCTACTACAAACTTCCTTTTTGCAATATTTGGTGTAAAATCAAGTCATTAATGTGCGTCTCAATTTTCATTGACTTTCGTCTATAAATAACGTTACAGAAAACTTCCCTCATTTTATTGCATTCATTAGAGTAAAATTGTCACAAAGCGCCTCTTAATAATTTGATTAAAATTCGTCGATTTTTATCGTTACAACACACTTGCCCCCTTTCCCACGGAGGAATTTTAAAATATTATTATGAAAATAGTTATATATTTTATAAAATATTATTATATTAAAAAAACAAACCATCTAAGTAAATTATGTCTTTGTATGAGACTATAAGCGCCCCTTGATTATTTAACATTTTGTTTTTAAATATTTATTCGTCATTAGCGGTAATTGGGTACGCAACCCTAGATAACTTAGCAAAATAACTCGATTCAACGAAAATATTGCTAATACCGATCGACTTACCTATAACACATTGCCAAAACGCACCGATAGCGCGTTCTAGGATTACGCCACGCATGACAGCGCCATCTATACTCGAAATCGTATACTAAATCGTATACGATCGAAATTTTAAACTTAGGGAAATTTTTACAGGGAATTTTTTCTAGAGAAATTTTTACATTTAGCAAAATCATCCCCAGATGATTTTGCTAAATGTAAAAATGCAGATCTATTTTATTTTGTGTCAACATTATGTGTATCAAGTTTCAAGTCAATCGGTTCACAATAAAGATAAACTGCACAGATTATAATATGAAAAGAAAACAATCCGATTCAATAATTGTTGTCTGGCAAATGGTTAAACGCATGTAGGTTCTGGCGCGGTTGTCTATATCAAACTAACGCTCGTCGCTTCGCTCCTCGCACCTACTGTGACGCATCACACGTGAAAAAAAATAAGTTAAAAAATAATATTTTGACAGTGGCATAGTTAGCGAAAAATTCGAGTAAGTGAGTATGACGTCATTTGGCATCAAATTCCCAACACGTGTCGGGAATGTACAACCATGGAAAACACAGCCACGGAATGCACAGCCCGGAATAGGATGCCAAAATGGTCACCGATTCCGGGCTGTACATTCCGTGGCTGTGTTTTCCTTGGTCGTGTAATCACGGCACCCATGATTGTGGTGATTTCCATACTCTTTACCTTAGGTTAAAAGAAGAATCAGTTTTTTTTTAATTACCTACTTAAGAATGCCTAGAGAATGTTTCTTCGAATTACTGGAATTAGATAGATATAGTAAGTATTTCAATTTCATTTATAAAATCCTCCACATTTATATCAATAAATGACTCCTCCACATTTATATCATCCATTATAAATTACCGTTTAGAAATTTGCCTCCTTCTTGTCACTGCACTATGAACGCACTGAACTGAACACGTGGGGTTGCGACACGACGTTGCCGTCCTGCTGTCGAACGCTCGCGGTACGGACGCCGCACTGTTTCCGCACCGTGCATTTTGTATGAAAACATACGACCGTCCGTCCTTACGCCGTACGACGAACGCACCGCTTCGGCACTGCAGCGGTCCGATACGAAACGCATAAATTGAAAGAGCCCTAAGAGCGTTTTCACATTATCCGATCCGATATCGGTGTCGGACGCTGATCCGATATCGGGGTAGGTAAAATGTATAAAATATGTACCTCCGATATTCGATATCGGTGTCGGACGCCGATCCGATATCGGGGTAAGTAAAATTTATCAAATATGTCCGGCCCGATATCGGATATCGGAGGTACATATTTCATACATCTTACTTACCCCAATATCGGATCAGCGTCCTACACCGATATCGGATCGGATAATGTGAAAACGCTCTGACTCTCAAACTTGATTGAAAGCGTTATCTCATTATCCGATAGGGCGTCCGATGGTACCGCCAGCATATCGGTGCCGGCTCCGATATCCGATATCGGGACGGACAATATGAAAGATTTTTCATACATTTTACTTACCCCGATATCGAATCAGCGTCCGACACCAATATCAGATCGGATAATGTGAAAACGCTCTGACTCTCAAACTTGATTGAAATCGTTCATAAAAAACGCTACTACAAACTTCCTTTTTGCAATATTTGGTGTAAAATCAAGTCTTTAATGCGAGTCTCAATTTTCATAGAGTTTCGTCGATAAATAACGTTACAGAAAACTTTCCTCATTTTATTGCATTCATTAGAGTAAAATTGTCACAGAGCACCTCTTAATCCGTCCGGACGTCCGTGTACGTCCGGACTGGACAACTGTATAAACTTGTACTACATACTTTACAATTAAGATCTTTTTATGTATAGGCGACAAAGAAATTGGTTTACCACTCTAAGGCTGAATATCATTTGCACGTACAAAACGTCAAGGGCTATTTTCGCTTGACAGATTAATAACTGCTACGTCAGAATCTGTCAATCTGTAATCCTTAGCGAATAATTATGTTACTGGGAGATGTCATCAAAAGTGGTAAACCAATTTCTTTGTCGCCTATACAACAGTTGAACAATAAATTTATCTTTATCTTTATCTTTATCTTTATCTTTATCTTTATCTTTATCTTTATCTTTATCTTTATCTTTATCTTTATCTTTATCTTTATCTTTATCTTTATCTTTATCTTCAATAATTTGATTAAAATTCATCGATTAATAACGTTACAAAACACTTGCCCCTTTCCCATGGAGGAATTTTAAAATATTATTATGTAAATATACATTTATTTATGTTTATTTATGTATATATATACATAAATAAAAAATATTTATTTATTTATTTATTTATTATATATATACATACATATTTAATAAAATATTATTATATTAAAAAAACAAACCATCTAAGTAAATTATGTTTTTGTATGAGACGACTATAAGCGCCCCTTGATTATTTAACATTTTGTTTTTAGTTTTTAAATATTTATTCTATTCGTCATTAGCGGTAATTGGGTAGGTACGCAACTATAAATAACTAATCAAAATAACTCGATTCAACGAAAATATTGCTAATACCGATCGACTTACCTATAACACATTGCCAAAACGCACCGATAGCGCGTTCTAGGATTACGCTACGCGTGACAGCGCCATCTATACTCGAAATCGTATACTAAATCGTATACGATCGAAATTTTAAACTTTACTTACTCAATTTTAGGGAAATGGGGATGATTTTGCAAAATCTAAAAATGCGGATCCATTTTATTTCGCGTCAACATTATGCGTATCAAGTTTCAAGTCAATCGGTTCAAGGGATAAGAGAAAATGAGACAGCGCCATCTATACTCGAAATCGTATACTAAATCGTATACTAAATCGTATACGATCGAAATTTTAAACTTTACATACTCAATTTTAGGGAAATGGGGATGATTTTGCAAAATCTAAAAATGCAGATTCATTTTATTTCGCGTCAACATTATGCGTACCAAGTTTCAAGTCAATCGGTTCACGGGATAAGATTCTGCATACAAACTTCAAAGCCTTATTTTAGGGCTCCGGAGCGTTATTTCCAAAATTCCTGCCTTAGTACGCCACACAGTCACTCCAGGAACACGCCTTCCAAATTTCAAGTCTCTAGGACCAGCGGTTTGGGCTGTGGCTCGTACGTCAGCCGTCAGTCAGTCAGGACTTTGATTCTTATTAATGAGATTGATTCTTATTAATGAGATTATAAATTACAAACATTAATAAATGAAAAAACATAATTTAAATTGACGAGTATAAATAAACTTAACCTACTCGGGGACTGTCGCGGTAAAGCTATTGCATTGCTATTGCTGGATTACGCATGCGCAGTGTTAGGTTATTTTCGTTACGGTATTTCTGGATTCGGTCTCCACGCTCAAGGCCCGCGATAGAAGCTATGCAATAGCTGAAAAATAACTTACAAAATAAATATATAATATTTGAAACTATCTTTCAACATAGTTTTCATTATAAACGGGATATTTACCATGATTTTTGAGTTTGATTTTTAAAATAAATATGCTTATATTACTGTGGAGGCTACAAATTGTCGAATTCTGGCGTTTCTCCTTTAGTAGCCTGCGCCATCGCCGCTTTGGGCAAATCATCACCTTGATTCATAGCTGCGTTGAGAAGACGCTGAAAAAGTCATTAAATATGAAATAATGTGTTTTTATTCATTACGTAATTTAATTTTTTAATTATATTCGTGCACCCCCGACCACTCTTCATATGTCTGATACCTCTCCATCCAAAGGTTATCTGGAAGAGATCGCTTTCAGCGATAAGACCCCCCATTGTATCTACATTTTATTTAAGTATAAATTTGTCTTTTTTTGTTATTTTACTTAATAATTTGGTTTGGTTAAGTACAAAAAAGTATTTTTCATTCATTCATTTTCAAATATACATATATTACTTACATATTTAGTCCGGGTGTTCTGGGTATTTTATATGTATACTTAATAAAAAAAACTATTTATGTACTTATTGTATTAAGTATGTCAGTCTTCTAGTACCCTACCTAAGCTCTGCTTAGCTTGGGGCTAGATGATGTTGTGTGGATTGTCCAGCATTATTTATTTATTTGTATTAAATACTTACAATATGTTCCAAACCGACATCATTTGGTCTACTTTGCGAGTAAACTAAACTTTGTTTAGTTGTTTGAACGGCAACAGGACTCTTAAGAGCTATGTTTTCTGCCAACGATAGTACATGTTTTAAGGCACTGAAAGAAACAATATTATGTACATTCATATAAAAAAACGACGAAAAACTGCGACGCGGAGGTTGCGGGTTCGATTCCCACCTTGGGATAAATGTTTGTACGATCTGCAAATATTTATTCCAGGTGTTCTGGGTATTTTATATTTATAATAAAAAATATCTATCTATGTTATGTAGTTATATGTATGTCAGTCTTCTAGTACCCATAACACAAGCTCTGCTTAGCTTGGGGCTAGATGGTGTTGTGTGGATTGTCCAGCATTATTTATTTATTGTATTTTTTTTGTACGGAACCCTTCGAACACAAGAACGAATCGCGCTTGGCCAGTTTTTATTATGTCTTACCTATCTTTGTCCGGGAATACTTGACTAACAAGGCCCAAAGCTAAGGCCTCCTTAGCATCGAATCTTCTGCCTGTATAGCACAACTCTCTAGCTGTAGATGTATTGTTTACCACCTAGAAAAAAAAATAGTTTAATATTAAAACTAGATGCGAATAATCTTTTAACAAACTACCAGAATTACAAAAAAAAGTAAATTTGTAACTAAAATTAAAAATGAAAGAAAATGTAATAAACAATAATAACTTTTCTATTAAATATTAAATCGTATCATATCAGCATTGCTATTCAGCGCGGCAATGCAGCCAGTGTCTTGGGTACGCTTCCGATTGGTACTGATTTGGATCAGTTGAACTATCTATAGATCGTTTGCAACGGTCTGTAGATAGCTCAACTGTTTCTTATGTATTTTATATGACAATGTACATTTTGTAAATACTGTATAGTCGTAAGTTTACTTGTGAATAAAAAAAATATTAAATTTAATTATGAATTTGTATAACTACAGCGACGTAGATTGGGCCTTCTAAATGTATTTTTTACGCTTATTAAAAAAAAACTTGTGGATAAATATAATGAAATATGATTTCTTACTTTAGGAAATCTTTGCAATGTCCCTACATCGGCAGCTAATCCAACATCTACTTCTTTAACCTGGAACCATGCGTCTTCTGAACAATATCTGAAACATAACATTTCTATTATACTAAAACCTAAAAAAAAATCGGCTACTGCATTCAAAAATTGCAACAAAAATATTTTATTCACCATTTTTAACAATAAAATTGTAAGCCATCTAGCTCGCTACCTACATGATGATTTACATCGAAGTCTACGCAACAGATCAACAGTACCCCAAGTACGAGTTTGTGCACACACGGATCGCAGAGACGCAATCGCTGACTGCCACCGATTTTGTATGAAAATCCAAGCTTCTCAAGAAATCTGCTAGGGGCGCTGCTTGGATCTCCATACAAAATCAATGGCGCTCGCTGATTGCGTCTCTATGATCCGTGTGTGTACAAACTCGTACTTGGGGTACAGATGGCAGAGACAAATCCTAGATCGTGCAAACGAAGTTATCACAGAGTTTGAATATAAGTAATATGTACTTAGTTGTGAAATTTGGAGCTTGATAAACTTGTCACGATTAAAGTCGGTTTTTTTACATATAATTATTCTAGTTACCTAATATCAGCAGAAGTGATAAGATCGACTCCTGCGCCTATGCAAGCATTGTGCACCACAGTTAACACAGGTTTATAGCACTCTTCTAGAGCTGATATACCATCCTAGAACAAACAAATATAAAAATATGTAATTAAACTGAAGTAAAAGTCCTTCCAAGATGGCTGCCGCTACAAAATGGCGGATGTCATGTTTTACAACTATCGAAATATGGTATCAAATGAAAGGGCTTGACTAGTAGAATACACAATGATCAATTTAAAATCCAAGATGGCTGCCAATTCATGGAATTACAGTTATTTTTGCTATGGGTATCAAATGCAAGGGCTTGACTAGTAGAATACTATACACAATGATCAATTTAAAATTCAAGATGGCTGCCACAACAAAATGGCGGTTATTTTTGCAATTTCCTTAATATGGGTATCAAATAAAAGGAAATAATACTTGTAGAATACTATGATTTTCAAAGTATATAGTAATAAGTATGTAGGTATTTTTGATATAGACTTATGTACCTAATCGTAGTGTTAGAATTACTGGGGGGTGTGCACGAATAAATGTGACAATCGTAAACGTATCCACGTATTTGAGATTCACTGCGCGTCAACATCAGCTTTACTGTTGAACTGTGCATAGTTACCGCGCAGTGTATTTAAAATACGTTTACGATTGTCACACTAGTTGCTAGTTCTTAATATGTATATTTACATACCTGAGCAAATTTGATGAATTTCGAATGGTACCGGGCTTTCCTAGCCACATCTTCAAGATCATCTGCCTTTTGTCCGAGCTCTACCAGGCTCATTAACTCAATACCTATAAATAATTAATATTTGTACAAAATTTTATACATTCTCTTATATTTTGTAAATACGGTAAAAGTCGTAAGTTTTAAGAGAATAAAGTTTTGATTAAGAAAAAAAAAATTGTACATTAAAATATTATACATATTGTGAACAAACACACCAAATTTCATTCATCTTTTTCTATTTTGAATTCCTGGTAGAGAACTCGGCTCTGTAAATAGCTATTAATATAAAAAATGCACAAGTTATGTTAACTTGACAATTGCCACGTTTATTTGCATTCCTCTTAGAATAAAATTTGATGTTGCCTGTTTTTGGGCAAAACTACTTTAAAAATAGGGAAATGTAAAAATTACCTCCAGTAAAATGCTTCCCTTGTCCCGAGAGTACAATAACCCTGCACTCCGGGTGATCACTTAATGTAGAGAAACACTTTTTTAATTCCCTGAAACAAATAAAAAACCTTTATCTAAATGTAAATGGGCAATGTAATTAAATTATATACATCTATACTTATCTATACTAATATTATAAAGAGGTAAAGTTTGTGTATGTATATTTGTTAAATTGTAAGGGGTAATCTCAGGATCTACTGAACCGATTTAAAAAATTCTTTCACCAATAGAAAACCACATTATTGCTGAGTGTCATAGGTTATATAAAAAACAGAAAAATAAAAAGGCTTTTACGTGGTAGTACGTTTTGCAAAGTGAATCAGAGAAAAAACGGTTTAAATATGCCCAAAGAAGTGGGCTGACCCATAGCTAGTTTATTTATAAAATGGAATTTAACATCTGTTCATCATTAGCTAAAACAATATCATATACTTATATAAAAAAACATTACTTACTCCCACATAGCTACATTAAATGTATTAATTTTTTTAGGCCTGTTCAGTTCTACATGATATACATGTTTCTTTGGCACCGACACGGCAAGCGTTTCATATTGAGGTATCTCGGCAGAGTACTGTCTCCATGGAAAGGCTGAAAGTAAGACAAGAAACAAGATATTTACAAACATGGTCTTAAAAAGTAGGGAGGAATACTAATAAATTGGCTTTTGTCATTGGCTGTTCAGTCACCGTCTTGCTTGTCATGTAACCATTAAAAAATGATGGGTCTGTGGGCTAACTAGTGCAATAAAGAGACGAGCGAGCGTGCATTTTTAAAAAGAAAAACTTAACTTTATTATAGGTACAAGAAGGGACTACTTGTACCTATAAAGTAAAGTTTTTGTTTGTAGGTGTCAGCTATTTTTTGGTTCTAATTTTATTAATAGTATTATTTATGGTTAAACTATAGATATCCGGTACCTGCGCCGGGAGTCGCGACTAGGGGGAAAAGGAAGGGTAGACAACTAGAAGTCTTCCCCTGAAATCAGTTTTTCTAGGAAAGCTATAGTTTTTGAGTTATGACATTTTTGGAGCCAAAATCTTCATTTTTAGGTTAGTTTTTTATGCATTAAACACTAATTCCTGTCACTGGCACTTCATCTTGTGCATGTCGGTTCTGGCACTCGCCGGCCGCTGCCGCGGCACGCTCGCTTTGCTCGCTCGGCTCGTGCGCGGTTTTTTATATCAAACTAACGCTCGTCGCTTCGCTCCTCGCACCTATTCTAGTATTCTGTCACAAATCACCTTTCTGAGTTCAAAAGCAATTGAAAAAAATAAATTGAATTAAAATTCAGAAATTTGCCGCGAAAAAAATTTATTTAAATTTAAATTACACTTTTCTTTTTATTATTGTTTACATTTAGGCCTCCTGACACTCCCAAACTGACATACACTAGTTCAAGTGTCAGCTAGTGCCAGAAATGAGTGTGAAGTTCATCAAAAACTAACCTAAAAATGAAGATTTTGGCACCTAAAAAGTGTTATAACTCAAAAACTATAGCTTTCCTAGAAAAACTGGTTTCAGGGGAAGACTTCTTGTTGTCTACCCTTCCCTTTCCACCTAGTCACGACTCCCGGCGCAGGTACCGGATATCTATAGCCAACCCTTATTTATACATAGTAACAGTTTCCAAATATTTTGTACAGTGTTCGAAACAACTACTGGCCTAAAAAGTTGGTTTAAATTTTCTATGCCGGTGTTATAGTTAGATAAATATTTATATAAAAACACAGGACATGTAAAAATTATATTGTACTTACAGAATACAACACGTCTAGGCTGTACTTTAGCTAAAGATTTAACAAATGAAGCCATAATAATTAACGTTAAACTTTACAACAAAACACTATCGAAAAGAGTAAAATGATCAAAGTCCAAAATCATAACAATCTAAAAAGTTTGATTACAATACATACATACAAATGATTGCTTTTTTTGACCAATCGCGTTGCGCCGCTTCTTGTTTGGCCCGATCAAATGAAATACTGCATTCTTATTGGATTCAATAGTTGACAGTGACAGATAAACTGGATTTGACAGTGATATATCTACTGAAACTTCTAATCTTACCCTCAATCATAATGTGTCTTACCCACACTACTCAAAGTTCTAGAAACTAAAGGAGGAGAGTATTTCCTATGGTCTGAAACTTGATAATCTTACCCGCGCTTTCCAAAGTTTCCAAGCAAATAGAGTTTTGTATCTCATACAAAAACAACTTTAGAAGAAAAATAAAATAAACGCTAAATAAATCTTAGAATAATTTAGACTAGTCATTCAGTGTTATTGATACGTCTTCGACTCCTCAGGTACCACCGTATGCAGTGTAGAGCTGAGAGAGGCATTGCGTATTCCTGTGCTTGACCTTTCTGTAAACGCTAGAAAGGAGTTTTGTTATGAAGTTGTGTTATAGGTCGTGCATAGCAAAGAATTTGCATACAAGAATATCACAGAATATCTAATACGTTCAATCAAGCAGATAAACTTGCCTATTGTAGGGTCGAGCATTCAATGTTGACGAATCAGTGCTGTTTTGCAAAAGTGGGACGCATATGAGTTATGTAGGTGATAGTAATTTATTTGTACTTTTATTTTTCTTACCTACATAACACCTTGTAGACTAGCTAAACTTATTAGAATAGAATCTTATCTTTGCACTTATTTAAACTAATAAGAGGGAGCATCGTTCATAGCGTTATACAATATTTTTTTGTGAAAGACAGCTGTTTCGGCCTCCTTAGATTAGATTCTACTGTCTTGTAATGTAATCATTAGAATAGGATTATTTAAGAATGTTCTGAATTTGTTGTACATATTGAGGAAGATGATAGTTGGTGTTCTCAGAGTTTTAATAATTTTGTTTTCCATGTTTCAGTGCATTGAAATAATCACCTCACAAGATCCAAATAACTGCAAAAATGTATTCAGATCTGGTCACTAATGTTGAAGAGGTATGTAATAGTATTAAATTTTTATGTAGATTATGATTTGGCATCACAGCTCAGTTGGTAGTAGCTCTGCCTTCCATGCTGTGGGATGTGGGTTCGATTCCCACCCAGAGCAAATGTTTATGTGATGAAATATTTGTCTAAACTTTTGTATATTATTCCAGGTTACTCATAAAACAGTCACCAGTATGCTAAACCTAGGGTTTAAAAGAAACCTAATAAACACTGGATTTATGTCATTAAATGATAATTATAAAAATACTCAGCTCATAGAGAATTTTGCAGAACAAAAAGCGAAGGATATTGAATTTATATCTATGAATCAAAATGGTAATCACGAAGGCAATCCTACAACAACAGAAGATGAAGTAGACCCGATAACACTAGTAGAGATAGAACTAGGGAATATCATAAAGAATGAGCTTCAAGCTAAAGAAAGTACTGAAATACGTCCGTTCATCTGCCCCCAATGCAATAAGTCATTCATCCGGAACAGTCATTTACAAACTCATCTCAAAATACACACAGGTATAAAGCCCTACGCTTGTGAGCAATGTGATAAATCATTCGCAGAAATGGGCAATCTCCAAAGACATATGCATATACACACGGGTATTAAAACCTACTCCTGCGAGCAATGCAACAAGTTGTTCTACGAAAGCGGAGGTTTACAACGACATTTAAGAGTACACAGCGGAGCCAAGCCATACGCTTGCAAGGAATGTGATAAAACATACTCCACAAGCCACGGGTTGAAAAATCACAGAGCATTCCACACGGGAATCAAACCGTACAACTGCAATCAATGTGAGAAATCGTTCACTTCAAGCAGCAATTTGCAGTCGCACATGAGAATCCATGCCGGGTTAAGGCCGTACCGATGCAAAGAATGTGGGAAGTCTTTCACGGAAAGCGGAGGCTTGAAGAAACACTTAAGAGTACACACAGGTATCAAGCCTTATACATGCTCTCAATGTACAAAATCATATTCTTGTGCTGAAAATCTTCAAAACCACTTGAGAACCCACAGCGGAATCAATCCTTTTGTCTGCAACCAATGTAACAAAACATTCTCTTCTAGCGGAAACTTACAAATACATATGAAAATACATTCTGGGATTAAGCCTTATTCCTGTAAAGTCTGTGATAAGTCTTTCTCAGCGAGCAGTAACTTGCAGTCCCATATAAGAATACATACAGGTCAACGACCTTTCGCTTGCTCTCAATGTAACAAATCATTCACCGAAGGAGGTGGTCTTCAAAGACATATGAGAGTCCATACAGGAATCAAGCCTTATGTCTGCGAACAATGTAATAAAGCATACACAACAGGCCACGGTTTAAAAAACCATTTAAAAATACACATCGCTGAAACCATTCTTGCTAAAAAGGAGGCTATTGATGAGATTGTTAAAAGAGCTACGATTGAAGCTATAACATGTACGCCTGCGATAAGCTTAAACAATCCGTGAAGTCATTCTATGTGCCATTGCGGCTATTGGAAGTAAAAATGGCCGTTTTATTGTGAAAGTAACGATGAGTTTCTTGAGGGAAGTGATATACCCTTTGAAGACAATTCAATTTCTATGTAATGGCGTATGTGGGTTAGCCAACTTCGCTAATGTCACGTTGCAAGTTAGGCCTTAACACGAAGGAGCCCTATGAAGACAACGATGTGTTAGAACGCGAAAGAAACTTGCATTAGCACTAAACTATATAGATATCAAGAGATGCTTATTGAGTGGATGTGCGAAAAAGTGCATATTAATGAACCTAATAAATTTTGAAGAATGACAGAAAAGTGCATTATTATGAACCACATATAATCAAAATTAATTAATCTTAATTCTATTAAATCACAAAGATAATTTAGAATCGTCTTATAAACTGATTGTGTGTGATTTACGTGATTCTATGTGCCAGTTACACGCGACCAGAATGGTTGGAAGAATGACAAAAAAAGTGCATAATGATGAACCTAAGACTATAACTAAGACCTAAGACTATAGAATGGTAGGAAGACTTATTCCGACAAGCTATTATATAGCTGATGTTTGAAGTCATGTTAAATGTTCGGAAAGTTGCAACTGACAACAAAAAAAACAGTTTGTAAAACTAAATTATCAGAAATATCTATAATATAAATATCTCAAAGGACCTTATTAAACCTACCTAATTTATTATAGATTGAATTATGTAACTACATACATAAATATAAAATTTTAACAAGAACCTAGGATCGTATCTAAACTAGCAGTAGGTAGTTACTACTACGGTTTGTATAATCATACCTTTAAACGAGTTTCGGCAACGTGAATCTATGATCTTAAAATACTTTTATGATCATAGATTTCATTTTATTATGTCGAAATAAATAGATCTGTCACACTAAATTTGGTTTAATTTTCAAAAACCCTTGCATATTTCACGTGTTTACCTACGTAAAATGGTTCAATGTTTTCTGCTAGTGATAATAATGCTGGACAATCTACACATCTAGCCCCAAGCTAAGCAGAGCTTGTGTTATGGGTACTAGAAGACTGACATACATAATACATTACATAGATAGATATTTTTATTATACATATCAAATACCCAGAACATCCAGAATAAATATTTGCAGATCGGACAAACATTTATCCCAAGACGGGAATCGAACCCGCGTCGCAGGATGACATTCACCCGCCGCGCCACATCGGTCGTCAATAATGTTAGTGATAAATAACGTGGCACTCTATTATTGTAGAAACAATATAGCCCACTTACTTTCATATTAAATTTCCTCATGATTTCTTTGTTGGTTGTCCTAAATAAATAAAAAACAGTTTTAATATTACCATCAGTATATTTTCAATCATTCAAATAGCTTACAAAAAACCCGTTCGTAGTACGAAAAGCTTCAGGAACTTTTAGGGACATTTTTTCCAAATGTTTTATTCCGTCACTGTACATACTTTTAGATATTTCCGTGGAAACCACAGAAGGGTCGGCCAGCCACGTCTCTACCTCATTATTCAGCGACTCTTCTACTTTGTAAAGCAGTTTAGTTACAAAACTAGATTCTAATTCAATTTTATCATTTATTATTTGCTTCTTCTCTCGAAGGACTTGTAACTCTTTGTCCATCACCCAAATGAGTAGAAATTGCTTTTTTGCTGAGGAAATATTGCATTCTAACACTATTTTACACATTATTGTATATTGGAAGCCACGGTCAAATTCTTTTATCATACTTTCGACCGTGAATATAAAATCGTCGGTAGATTTCATTCCTACAGACGTGTTGTAAGTAAATACATGTTTTTCCACACTGTTTTCTTGGATTAAAACCTCGGAATTGAATAGTTGTATCATATTATCTTTGCTTTTGATCCCTAACCAAGCTAAGCAGCGATTACAATGGTACACATTCCTCTTAGAATTAAACTTATTAGTCTTTTCTGATAAAAGACTGATACTTATAAGAAAATATGTAAGCCTATATAAAAAATCCATTTTGTTTGGCTTCAAAACTATTTCGTTCTGAGCCGAATCTCCGTGACAATGTCCATGACAAAACCATTCAGAAATATCAATATTTTCTGAGGGTAGTTCTAAAACTCTATCGAATTTTATAACATCGTTTGATATGATATTGGAGCAGTTACCACAAGTTATTAATATATTGCTACCTACTGTAACATTTACTTGCAAATTAGCTTTGGTAGAATTGGACTTTGAGTTTGGTTCTGGTTTAGGGGCTATAAATTCTTTGTAAAAATTGCCACCATTTTCCGGTTCAGTTAAAAGTCTGAACGATATTGTGTTCTTATCTATTTTGAGACAGGACATCGAGTTTGGTATGATTTGACAGTGTTCCTGGATAGGAATAATAGCAGTTTCTTCGATGGAGCTTTCATCTTCCGAGCAATCTGATAAACTCTCGATAGATGACAGACTGTCTCTTCTCTTCTTCTCCCCACCTTTGTAGTAGTTGAGTATTATACAATTACTTTGTATGCTGACTTTTAAGTTGCAATTCTTGTCAAAACTAATGCCGGTTGTTATAAAAACGTTGCAACTTCTCAATCGAGCTCGAAGCTCCACAAAGACACTTTTGATCAGCATTTTAACACAGTTCTTATTTATCTACGTCTGTATCACTTCTAACTTTCTTAACATGTCCATTTTGTTCATATAATTTGAAGAGTGGGTTCATTTCCCTAGTGATGAAGTAAAGTGAAGCTTTTTTGTAGTAATCTCCCATTATTTCGATGTTATTAATCACAGTCTCAAGTAGGTGTGCCCGTTCTACCGAGATGCCTGAAACTTCGTGCTGTAAGTAATTGAAGTGTATGTGTAGATGGTAGAAACTTGGATGGTAGTGTAGGTATATCCGTAGTTGGCTGCTCGGAATGTTGTATTTCTCCAGAATCTTTGCCTGGAAATAGAAGCTTAGTATTAATACTTATAATTATTATAACAGCTAGATATTTTTCTTTTAACATCTAGCTAGATGATTAATTGACGACCGATTTGGCGCGGCGCGGAGGTTGCGGGTCAATTCCCGTCTTGGGATAAATGTTTGTATGATCTGCAAATATTTATTCCGGGTGTACTGGGTATTTTACATGTACAATAAAAAATATCTATCTATGTATTGTATTGTATTAAGTACGTCAGTCTTCTAGTACCCATAACACAAGCTCTGCTTAGCTTGGGGCTAAATGATGTTGTGTGGATTGTCCAGCTTTGTAACTAGCTAGATTGCTGATAAAATACTTATATACTTTTTTTTGTAAATACATAGAATACATAGTAACACCCAGACACAAAACAAATATATATCACACAAAAATTTGCTCAGCATGGGAATCAAACCCACAGCACGGAAGGCACGGAAGCTACTACCAACTAAGCTGTGATGCCTGTCTATATAGATCTTGGTTGCACAATAAACTAATTAAGAAAAATCTTTACCTTTCCCTCGTCTCGGATAGCCTTTAACAGCGGTAGATGCTCAGCATTCAAGTCTCGTAGACTCTTGATACCTCTTTGCTGCACCAGCGCCAGTAGGTAAAGTGTTTCTTTATTCTCCCCGTCCCACTTCTGGTCGGGGAGCAGAATAAAACCAACGTCGTCGCTTTTGTTGGTGTGTATGATGCGTTCTTGCTCACTCTTGCCGTCTAAAATGTTGTAAACCCACTGGAATACAAATACAAATGTATATTTATTTGGACCAAAAAAACTTGATGAGAAGAGCCGAAGAGAGACCTACGTCCAGCAGTGGACTGATATAGGTTGATCATGATGATGATGATGATGATGAAAAAACTTAAAATAAGGTACATGTGTAAAACGGTGCTGACCGCAGAAGTATAAAACTGTGTCGCAGCCAGTAACGCCTTCCTCTTAGCTGGGGGTTTCCAAATTTAAGTACATGAATGTTTTTAGGAGTTATTAGGTAATGATTAGTGATTAGGCCATTGGTATGTATTAGCAGACACCAAAATGTGGTATGGACATGTTATGAGGAGGGATGAAAATCATATTACGAAGAAAGTTATGAATGTGAGCGTGTCTGGATATGCAAGTAGAGGAAGGCCGAAAAAGAAGTGGCTGGATTGTGTGTAAGAGGATATGATTGTGAAAGGAGTAGACTCAGAGTTGACGAATGATAGGAGTGAGTGGAAGGAAAAGACATGTTGTGCCGACCCCACGTAACGTGGGATAAGGGCAGGGGAATGATGATGAATCTAGATCGTAACTGGCGATCGTAAAAGTAGCGTAAGGTAAAAGTCTACAGCAGCTCTCGTAACACTGAAGCCAAGTGTGAATGATGACATGTGTAAGAAAGGTGTGAGCATTGAGATGACGTCTGATAGAGGAGAGTGGAAGAATACGTGTAGTACCGACCCCACGTAATGTGGGACAAGGGTAGGAAGATGATGAATAGAGTCAAAAGTTGTAGGGACCTCTGGATATTAAACTGATTTTGTAAATTCTTTAACCTATAGAAAACCATTATTTATTCATTGCTATATTAACCTGATAGGATAAACATATTGGGCCGCTTAGTCTTTAAATAAATTCATATTCTCAGAGATCGAACCCACAACCCACAGCATGGTAAGCTGAGCTACTACCAAATGAGATGTGACACCTGCCGATAGATTGACAGAAGAGAAATGGTCATACCTGAAGGTTTAACTGTTCCTTCTCGATATGAGGAAGGGTCAGTGTCTGGTATAGTTCTGGAGTCTCCAATATTAAATGTGGAGCTTGATCGCTGTACTTAGCGATGTGTTGCTCGGTAGCCGGGTATATTATGTCAGTTTTTACTCCTGAAATGAGATTAACTTGGTTTTAATCATGCTAAGACTACTTAAATGTTAATGTGTAAACTTTTTGATGATACAGTTAGGTACTGATTGATTTGATTTATTTTTTTATTCTAATTTATAAGGAACTTTAGTCGGTGGCCAACTATGCCAGTTCCATCGTGCCCTCACGGTTTAATTTGATTTTTTCTTTTTTGAAAAAGATTACATCTTTGAAAAAAAAAATACAAAATGTAGAAACTTAAGTCATTTCCTTGACATTTTCCAATGACAATCTATCAAAAAAATCTATATTTTAATGACTTCAAAATCAAGATACAGATTTAAGTGACACTAACAGCATGTCTAATCTTAAGAAACATACAAGTTTATTAATAAAATACATTTAAAAAACTATAATCAGAATAAAAACAATGTAGCTGCATATTACATAGATAATATATAAAATATTTTTTCACCAATGAATTTCCTTGAGTTTTGAAACAATGACTTTAATGGATAGCTATGTAGTAAATTCCTTAGATATTATAAACTTTCTTAAAGATAACGAATGATTGCTGACTCACCATTAATAAGATATTACTTCTAAGCCTTATAATTACCAAAACACATTTTTTCAGTTTTCATTTCAAATAAAACTTCAATACTCCTAACTCAAACATTTCAATTTGAATTATTGAACTAAACAAAGGACTAAGATCCCGCAACATATGTTCAAGTGACGTAATTTACAATGAGTCTCGAAAGTAGCGAACCAATAGGCATGAGAAAACCGTAGATTGTTATTTAAGTAGCAAATTGACTCACCGTTTAGCGAGGAACGCGGAAAACACTCGTAAGTTCCGTAAACATCGTTCTCAAGCACCGTGCGGAGACTATTTCCTGACGAGAAGTAACCATTTTCACCGAAATCTTCTACTTTGAAAGGATTCTTTTCCAAGATAACCAAAGCCACGCTGTCCTTATATTTTGCTTGGACACAAACTGATTTCTTGAATGAACTATTGTACAATATTTTCTCTAGAGTAAAATCTTTCAATAGTGGCTGGTATTTTGGATTATTTACATCATTATGGTCATCAGATTTCTTAGAAATTTTTAATTTTGGCTGCTCTAATTCCAAATCTGGCGCTTTGCGATTACCGTCGGACATTTTGTATTTGGTTAGTTTGTTTGCTTGCTTATTTGCTTTGCATTGCCAGTACATACCACTTTGCCAAAAAAAAACAACTTTATATTCTATACCGATTTATGCGATCCAAGAAATAAAACGCTAATTCTGCAATATTTTAATTAATCAATCTTTACTGTGCATCATAAAACATTTTTGAAAACCACTGTGTCCATTTTAGTGTTGATTGGACATTTTAGAAGTTTTACTGATGGCAGTACTTTTTGCAACTAAACAAAACAATCAAACTTCAAAATTCAATCAAATTGATTCATTGATTCAATCGTGTCATTTCAATATTAATTTTCTTCATTCACGAATATCGTAAAATTAATTTAAAATTTTTGTAGTGGCATTTTCGTTTTTGTCATTCGTACATGTTCCTGTATTCATAAGGAAAGAATATTCGAACAGTGAAATATTATTGTATTATTTTAGATAATATAATACAGAAATGGATATAATTATGAGAATCCACCGATTCTTCAAGTACTGGTACGTCCGATACCTCCTGGCGACGGAGATGTACATGGTGCAACCCTGGGAGAAGGCTGTTATTTGTATCCTTTTATAAAAATCCATAAATAAAACTTACTAACCTTTGTTTTGTTAGTATGCAGAATGTGACTCATTATCTTGCTAAACTATAGATTTCACTACAAATTAATTAACTCCAAGCTAAAATAACTATGTATATAATTCGAATTCATCTCAAATTTTGTGACGCTCTTCCAAATTTTTAAATTCCAATGTTACAATTATTACATATTACACTAGGCCAAACCTATGGATAACCTAACCAATTTTACTGAACCAAAATCTAAGCCATGGATATCTTATTCATTGTTACATGTTGGTTACCAAAGCAGGTATATAATATGTTCCGTACATGACCCCACCGGGGCACTACAATAGTTTTTCAAATTGTTTTTTTTTTATATAAGTATGTACATATATGTATATCCTTAACTCACTACACCAGATGCAACCTTCGCTATTCTATTTGGAACTACGTGGCTATTCAATTATTCCATCGTACTGAGCGCTATCTCCCACTTACGAGGATCTGATGTTTCTTGGAAGGAGACCTTATGAGGGTATGCTGATCTATGAGTTGTCACTTTATTAATATATGATTATTATTAGAGCTAAGTATTGTCTTTCATGCAGTGGGTTTGATTCCTGCCTATATCTATGAGTTTCGGGTGTCACTTCAAATTAATATTTTATTATTAGAGCTAAGTATTATGTCTTTCATGCTGTGGGTTCGATTCCAGGCCCAAAACAAATATAGATCCCATAACAAACATTTTGTGATAGTGTTTGTTGTGTGTTAAGATTTGTATTTTAAACTATATTGATAGCAATTTTGTTTCAACATTATTGAATAATAAGGTTAATTAAGTTAATTTTTTGGGTTTTTTTTTCTCTGTGTATGTTTTTCATAACTAATAATATTTTCTATGATGTAAAGTATAAAAGTAACAAATATTTTATGTAAATTTCATAATTATTCTGTAATAAGGTAATAAACATTTATTAATAATAAATATTACAAGTCCAATATCATAGATACATTTGTTCAAGTATATTAATTTAAGTACAATGTTGGGTGTGTGATTAAAAAGATTAATAAAACAAAAATATACATAATAAACTTTATTTCGCCTGGTTAATATATGTGACCTTATTCTAAATTAAAATTGGTATCAGCCACAACTTAAATCTAATTAAAATTAATATATTACTAATTACTTTGAAACACTGGGTACATTTTTGTACTTATTACAAAACTGAACATAAAAGCTGCTTTTCAATAATACAATTCTGATAGATTTTAAGTTTTCTGTTTCACTGTACAATAATATTTTGAATAGTAAAAAAATCATGTACAGTCAAAAAGACAACTTCAATAGCTAAAAGCAGTGGTGTAAATGTAACCTACAATTTGTTGCCAACAAAATACCGATTACCCTAATTTAAAGCAAAATATCTTCTATATATGATTTTCAGTTAGCAACACTGAAATCTATTCTAGCACAACAAATTTCATAATTGACAAGTTGCCAGCGTTAAAAACCACGCCAAATATAGTAAAATGGTAACATTATTATTACTATAATCACTTTCATGCAAAATTCGCGTTCTGTTAAGTTAATTTAGCTTTATGTATTACTACATACTCTTAAAAATAATCTTGAAATCAAGATTTGTACAATAAACTTATAATTCTTATTAATTACATGTTACATCTGCACATAGTTTGACCCATCAAGTACATATCCAGTAGGCATAATATCTTCCAAATTCCGAAATAAATGTGTAATTTGTGTCATATAAGTTATTTAAGAACCAAAGATTGTTTACCTAACATACAGCAAGTAATTCTATATATTAATTTGATTTTATACATTTAAACAATGTAAATTAATTCCTGTGATTTATAATATTTCTGTACATATTTCAGTCTTTCTAAAGGCACCAATAAAATCTGAATATTTAATACAAATAGGCATTTTAAGGCGTTTATATAATTATTTATGGAATTAATATTATTTGAAAACTTTAAAACACAATATATTGGCACTTTGTATTGTCTTAGTTTAAAAATGCAAACAAGGAAAGTATAACCATGCTAAATCTGCATAGGGAGACAGAATTGTAGTTGGTAACATTTTTACAGCAAATAAAATTTCACACCAAATTAATTCCTAAGACAAGCATTTACAAATCACTTAGATTTTCTATTTGCTTTCTTGCAGACTTAGCATAGCCAGACTAATAGCATATTTTCATAATTAGTAATTCTATGATAATATAATATTTAATTGAATTTGTTGCATTTATTTCAAAAGCCAGTTATTATTTTGTTGTATAATTAGGAAAGTTAGTTATTATTTTAAGTCAAAAGTTCACCTAGGACTGGTTTCTAGTTTAAACTAATTTCTGACAAAAGTATTTCATAACCTAACAATAGGTTGATAGGCATTTTTTTGTTGTATTTTTGTTATTAGATATTTATAAACAAAAGTACCCATGATTAAAATAAAACTATTTTGATAAAGTTAATAAATGTGTATACATACAAAAATTACTGTTTTTTATTGTCAGATCTCCATAAGAAATACTAAAAGTTTCAACAAAATTGGTCCAGTAATTTCAAAGAACCTCTAACTTAAAGCTAGAACCGAATTAAGAACCCTTTCTATCAACAAATATTCATTTCACAAAAATGTTGTACTACCCTAGAAATTTTCAAAATAGTAAATCTGTGTAAATTGACTTTAAAACAACCATATTTCAATCTTAACTATTATATTTTACCATAATCCGAAAAGCTACCATAAAGTCACAGCATTTCAATACTTAATTTAAAAAGTCATAGTTACCTTTGTATTACATTCACAAGAAGTTTCACAAATAGCACAATGGACTGAACACTAAGGATGTGCGCACACCGAGAACAAGACTGCAGTAAGACAGTTTATTTTACTGTACCATAAGTTATAGTCAAATATCAAGTGGTCACATTAAAATATGTTTTGTCGACGGTGTGCGCTCTACTTAATTGTGGAAACAGCGTCACCCAACTATATGATAGTAATATATCTGTCATACATAGCTGCGATCTGTATAATCCCAATAAGTCCAATAAAAAGCGCAATGGACTCAGCACAAATTGTGAAAATAAACGGACATGTATGCAGTAAGTTTCAGAGGACCTTTGTGAGGCTAAACAAACAATTAATCTCTTATAAATCCTCTCAAAGTACACTCAAAATATCCGGAAATAAAAGTGATACACGAAAATATAGATTCATATTAACTCTTTCTGCCTATCTTATAAAAAGTTAGCGTTGACATTATGTCACCATTAAGTATGGACAAGACATCAAGTCTGCGCTAAATTTTTATAAGATCTTTTATGAATCTAACCTCGAAATTCACTCTTAACTATTCCGTATATGATAGTAAAATAAAAGAGACTTTATTTTTAGATCAAAGAATCTCTTTGTGAATTTAACCTCAAAAATTCCTCGTTATGAGTCTACCCTCGAAATTTCTCTATCCGTCTACCCTCATTCACTCTAAATATTCTGTATACCCTTGTGCGCCGGTGAATATGGCGTCTATCCATATTCTAGCGGCCTCGCCAGATGGCGCCATGAGATAATATCGCCGTTGTCGCGTCTTCACTATAAATGTGGTTTGGGGACTCGGGGATTTTGAAGTGTTGCCATGATCTAGGTAAACTTCTTCTATAACCTGTGGGGTAAATACATTTCAGTAAGTGTTATGGGATTTTTTTGAGTTGATATAAATAGTTTGTTTTGTGATATAGATAGGTGGGTTCCCAACCAGTCACACCAAATCCAGTCACACTGTGACTCGTTCGGAAAAAAATTCCCAACGAGTCACACTGTAACTCGTTATACCATGTATCATAGAAACTATTTACAAATGTTAATGCACTATTAAAGTGTAGCAACATAAATACATCATCTGTCAAAATGTCAATTGACATTTTGACACTACACTATCGAAATCACGGTTCATGAAATTACAGCTTGATGACAAACGAACAGACAGACAGACAGCGAAGTTTCAATTAGGTTCCCGTTTTACCCTTTGGGTACGGAACCCTAAAACTCAAGAAATACAATTAAAATACCTAATAGGCACTGTGGTTTGATCTGTATCAATTTGTCTTGTATTCTTTTTTATTTCTTTCCTTCTTGTATCGGTAATCGAACCCATGATACTTACTTGGAAGTAAGCGCCCCCTCTCGGTTTCTTCTCACTCTTGTCCCAGTAGTAGACGAACGTTTTCGTCTCTCGGTCGAAAACGAACCACCTGTTAAATAGAGTTAATCAAATAATATTTTATTTCAGATAACATTAGGTGCACAAGATATCTTAATACTAGTTTTTGTGTAGCTAATAAAGCTTGTATTTCGAGAGGCTAGTACAAAATGTATTTCATCATCTTTTTGAGATCGAAAGAGAAACCAAATTGATGAAGAAATTCAGATTTTATTAACACTAGTTAGTCTTTTATGACATTGGTAAAAATATAAATATCTAAAGTGGTTATTTAAATGCTGTAAAAACGACCGCAATACATTCTCATAGATAGGCTATATTAATTTCATCATCATTCCCCTGCCCTTATCCCACGTTACGTGGGGTCGGCACAACATGTTTTTTTCTTCCACTCACTCCTATCATTCGTCAAATCCGAGTCCACTCCTTTCACATTCATATCCTCTTTCACACAATCCAGCCACTTCTTTTTCGGCCTTCCTCTACTCGCATACCCAGCCACGCTCACATTCATAACTTTTTTTGTAATATGATTTTCATCCCTCCTCATAACATGTCCATACCACGCTAATCTTGCACTCCTCACTTTTTCAATAACAGGCGCCACTTTCAAACTTCCTCTGACATACTCGTTCCTTATCCTATCTAGCCTCGTCACTCCACACATCCATCTTAACATTCGCATCTCAGAAGCATGCACTTTTCTATATAGGCTATATTAATTTATATTTTTTTATATAGGCTATGCGAAGCCGGGGCGTGCGACTAGTAGTTGTATTGTATTAAACGAACCTCTTGGACCAGGTGTGAAATTTAGCGCCCAGTTTGTGTAGGTAGCCTCGACACGAGCCCGCTGTCACTGTCACGTAGGGGCACACGTCAATCTGGTGACCTGCAGGCGAAATTTAATTAGTTTCTATCGATAATATTGTATGCACAAAATCATGGACATATCACACATCGCGCTCTAAAGATAGATAGATAAAAACTGCACACAGAAGAGGATTTTACACACAAGAAACATTAAATCTACAACACAATGGGCGGCCTTATCGCTAAAAGCGATCTCTTCCAAGCAACGAATTTACTAAAGTCTCTAAGTTCCCATAATACAAGCTTTGCTTAGTTAAACTAGAGTGTGATGTGTGAATTGTCCGTGAATATTTATTTATATTTTCACATACCAGCGGATTCGACATGTCGACGCAGATCGAAGTCGTCTCTATCGACGGGCAGGTAGCGTGTGAGAGGGCGCTGTGATTCGCTATACGGCGCCACGCCGCGACGACTTCGACGGGGCGCGGAGCTGAGCGACACTAGAAATTAAACGTTGTATACTTGTAGTTTATAGTACCATTGTGTGAGAGTAGGGGGGGGGAGATAGATAGGATGAGAGGGAGAGAAGGAGGAGGAGAGAGAGATAGAAAGAGGATGAGTGGGAGAGAGAGAGGGGTGGAGGGAGAGGGGGGGGAGATAGATGGGGTGAGATGGAGAGAAGGAGTAGGGAGGAGAGAGAGAGGAGAAAAAGTGGGAGAGAGAGGAGTGGACGGAGAGAGAGAGAGGGGGGAAGAGATAGATATGATGAGAGGGGGGAAGGAGAAGGGAGAGAGATAGAAGAGGGGAGAGAGAGAAGAAGGGAGAGTAGGCGAGATAGGGATGGAGAGAGAGAACGATTGTCGGTTCTTCGGCAAACATGCCAGCCCACTGCCACTTCAGCTTGCTAACAAGATTAATATCACCTACTTTTGTGGCAAGAAGTAAATTCCACACATATTTTAATTCTTAAAATAATTATACCGCACGAATCCAAATTACAGGCATTTCAGTACTAATATAAAATAATTATACAATCAAGTCCAGGCTGATAATAAAATTATATTATTTTTAGCTCTAAGAGCTCGGAATATGAAAAATAATTTTAATACTTTATTGCTATTAGTGTCGGAGTTTTAATGTATTTTTGCGTGATTTTATGTAGTTAATATTACTTTTATAGCTTGCTGAGTGCGGTCTGACGGTCGTTTTGTTTATGAGGCGAAAGACACACTTGTCTCCTACTAATCAAGAAATAAAGGCGATCGGGCATTTCAGGTCTCATCTTGCATCCTACTATAATATTATAAAAGCGAAAGTTAGTATTAAAAAACTACTGAACGGATTTTATTCAAACTTTACAATAATATAGATTACCTATACGTCAGAATAAAACTTATGCTTTAATTTATAAAGATATTACGTCAATTGTTGAAATATATACCGATTATAAGGTACTTACCTACTTACAAATAGATGAAAGGCCTTAAAATAAATAGTTGGATTGAGTGAAAGATGATAGTTTAATTGTAATTGTTTGTAAGAAGGGTCATATAAAAAAACGGTAGGAACCAGACCGTAAATTTCTTGCCCGTTCTTCTAGGCTCTGGTCGCGTGGAACTGGCACCTAGAATCACCTAGTACCTACCTATGTAAGACGATTCTAAATGATCCTTGTGATTTTATTGAATAAAGAAATATTTGACTTGACTTTGACTTGACTTGACGAATGATAGGAACGAGTGGAAGAATAAAACATGTGCCGACCCCACCTAGCGATAAGTACAGGAGAATGATGATAAAGAAGGTAGGTATTACATCTACGGACTAGCTCTTTCACAAGCTTTACTTACACGATCCTTCCTATCGTCCAATCGTAGCGTCATGCCGATTGGACGATAGGAAGGATCGAGTGTGGCCAGCATTAGTGATACACTTACGAATATTGTCTCGGCTGAAGTCCGAAGCATGGCTGAGCGGCCGGCTGTCGTCGCTTCGTTTCTCGTCCTCTGTCGATTCTGTTCTGGAGTTCCTCACTTGGAGCTGGAAGGAAAGAAAACCTATATTGAAGTCACAGCTTAGATGTATTAGCTCCATGCTGTGGGTTGAGGGATAGATTGGAGTCTGTTCTGTATTCACAACACAACGTGACAAATGTTTGGACGCGCCTTTGACTATCCGCTTACACACTTAGAAGGTTGATATTAGGAACCAAGAGATCTATATAAAAATTAAAACGTCTGAGCTAGGATGACACTGTAATAATGTGAAAGCAAAAGAGAACGATTAGTTAGAAGAGGATCATACAGAAATACAGAAAAAACCAGGACATAACTTCCTTGCTCGTAGGCGCGTTTTTATTGTCCAACTGAGATGTCCCAAGTTAATATAAATCTAAATAAATACATATTTATTTGTAAAGAAAGAAGTAAGCGCCGAGACTATGACTGATAGGAGAGTGAAAGACGACGTGTTGTACCAACCCCACGGGCCCACGTAGCGTGGGACAAAGATAAGAAGATGATGATGATGAATAAACCCCTTATCTTATAAAAAGTTAGCGTGGACATTAAGTCACCATTACATATGGTATGGTCCTCCGGTGAGATGGAGCGACGATCTGCGGAGTGTAGCTGGCAAACACTGGATGAGAAGAGCCGAAGACCGGGCTCAGTGGCCCGTCTGCAGAGAGACCTACGTCTAGCAGTGGACTGACATAGGTTGATGATGATGATGTCTAGTCTACGCAACAGACCAACAGATGGCGACAAATCCTAGATCGCGCTTACGAAGTTATCACGGAGTTTGAACATAAGTAATAGAACCGATGACTATCCATCGGTCCTCGGACCCCGAGCCAACGGTCGCTCGGCGTAGAAGATCTTCCCTTTTCGTAGGAGATACGACACCTATCTCCTCAATGATGACGTATGGTAATCAAGACATCATGTCTGCGCTAACTTTTTATAAGATAGGGGTCCTTTCTAATCGACTTACAAAGACAGGACGCGGGTTACAGCCAAGACCCCAATGCGAGCTCTTTATCAGCGTCAACCAGACAGACATTCTATCACTTTTCACTGTATATATAATACACTTTTTCATAGGTTTACTGTTAAATCCTTTTTTTTAAGGTTCACTGTCTGCAATACAATACTATCTACGAGATAGTAGTGATGCACAAAAATTCACTTTACAGTATACGATTGATTGGACAATCTGAGAATTTCAAAGATAAAATCTAGGTACACTGTCAAAAAAAAATTAAGAAAATGTTTTTTATTATATTATATTTATCATAATTGTGTTGAAAATGTATTTTTTCAAAGTACTTAAGTACTAATAATCGAAATGCATATTGATTGCATAATACAATACTTGAATTTTGTTTTTTTTATTAATTAGCATTTTTTATACTTTACACTCTAATATCAAAACAAAAGCGTATATAATAATTATCTTGAATTTATCGACATTTTGTTTAAATTGGACAGCTATAACACCAAATAGCGCCATCAAACACCATAAACAAGTAACGGGAATCACATCAGATAGTTTTCCAATGATTCATTCATATCTGCTCTTAAAGTCCAATATACACATACAACTAGGTTTGTTTAAGAGATTAAAATAGTTTTTAATCTTAGAATTGATTGACATTCGGGATTAAAAGGGTTTTTATGTAGATATGTTTTTAGAAGAAACAAGGTCGGTTTTGTTTCAAGGCGATTGTAATAATAAATTAAACTGTTTTGGGTAGAGATTAATTGGTGAGTAAGACGTTGAACAAACTGACTTGGTAGCTTTCTGATATGAATTTATATTTATCTACTAAAAGCCTAGGAAGTATTTTTCATATAGGTAAATATTAGGTACAAGCGTGAATACAGGGTGAATATAGCTTTCTAATGGTGTTTTTTTTTTTAAATCGGCGCAGTAGTTTTTAAATTTATTAATTACAAACATACACATAAAAAAATACAAATCTTTCTATCTTTATAGTATTAGCGTACTTAAATAACAGTGACTACATTCTTTTAAATTCACGCACCATCATATCATCCGATATGGTCTAGTGGCTAGGATACCTGGCTCTCACCCAGGAGGCTCGGGTTCGATTCCCGGTATCGGAATAACTTTTTGTGCATTTTTATATGGAGTTTATTTTTTTCTCTATTTTTTAGGCATGGGCGTTTTTGGATTTTTTCACAAACCGATACAAAACTGATTTCAGATTTTGAAATCGATTTCAAAAACAGTTTTTAGAAAACTATAGAAAACCAAAACTTTGGTTTCTTTCGGATAAGATTGTTTGCAGTTTGCGTTATCATCGTGCGTTTTCTAAAAACGGTTTTCTCTTATTGGAATATCGATGCGATATGATTTCTGACTGCAAACGGATTTCAGTTTCGTTTTGATATATCTGTCTCATGCCTACTATTTTTTGCTTTGGATTTGAATACATACTTAGATTTTTTATGGATTGTTATTTTTGTAAATAATACATGTTATTTTTGTAAATACACAATAATACATATTTTGTAAATAATACAATAATACATAATACAATTACGAATGAATCACGTTGGCAAACTAAAATATCAACAAAACCATATATTTTGTTGTTTTTCTTAACAATTTAAAAACATCTAAATTACAAGCGTTTTCGTGAATGAAACTATTTCGGGTTCTAAACGTTAGATTTACGATCTAATTAGTTTCAATAGCACGACAAGTTTATTTAAAAACCTTAATAAATTACTGACTACATTATCTTACCACCATATAAACACGTATGGAGGCGCACTTTACTGTAGCAACTGTACATAAAGTATAGGTAGAGTACATAAGTACATAATGCTGGACAATCCACACAACATCATCTAGCCCCAAGCTAAGCAGAGCTTGTGTTATGGGTACTAGAAGATTGACTTACTGAATACAATACATTACATAGATAGATATTTTTTATTATACTTATAATACCCAGAACACCCGGAATAAATATTTGCAGATCGTACAAACATTTATTCCAAGGCGGGAATCGAAACCGCAACCTTCCGCGTCGCAGGTGGACCTTCGCCCGCCGCGCCACATCGGTCGTCGTAGAGATTCATTCTAAAAAGCGCCTTCACCGCTGTTACACTCATATGTAATGGTGTACAGATACAATACAAATAAATTAGTTTCTGGCATTAATAATTATAATATGATGCCCATACAAAAGATTGGACCACAATAGCCCAGGACAGAGTGAACTGGAGAAAAGGAAGGGAGGCCTTTGCCCTGCAGTGGGACACCACAGGCTGAAAATGAAATGAAAATGAAATTTGGCATTAATAATGGTCACCAATCAGCTTGCGCCCTTGTATCCTAAACTAGCGCTGGTTTGCCAGATGCCATCATTAATTCTACAAAAAAGTGGCTATACGATAGGCAAGTTTCAGTATTAGGGATGCCAGTATTAACATTAATTCTACAAAAGTGGCAAAATACGGGCGTATTCGTTTCAGTTTTTCAACGTCACAGCTGTCGACACTAGCGCAGAAATAGTTGCCAAAATTAAATTTATTTTTTACACACTGCTTTAAAATTTATGTTAGCCAAAAGTTGAATATTTGAATATATATAATAGCTATCTAAATCCATCCGTTTTACAAAGTCTTATTTACTTATTATATAGTTATTCTTCTTATTTAAAAAAACCTATAAAATGTATAATGTATTCTAAGAGAAATCTAGGTCCCATAGTAAAAACTTTGCTTAGTACGGGACTAGGGCGTGATGTGTGAAATGTCGACGAATATTGATTTATTTAACAGGCGTCACAGCTTAGTTGGTAGCTCTGCCTTTAACACCAAACATTTGTGTAATGTCAAACATGTTTGTTTCGTGAGTATTTTCAGTAAAACATATTTTTTATATCCAATGTGAGCTATTTATGCTGAGTATTTTTGAAATACTACTACATAATTTTTTGTTATTTTTTTTAAGTACGTACGTCTACGATATGTTTGCCAAAAGACAGTTGCTGGTAACACTCACTTTAACAGTCATACTGAGTGACATCTTGTTTTTAAAACGTTTTATAAATGCAAAGATTGACACTAGGTTCCGTTTGCGGCTTGGTTCGTGTTCCATCTGCTTATTTTATTTTAAGTCAAGAAAGAATTTAGTTTTTTTTTCCTCTTTATTGTAGAGATAAAAAGGTTGTCAGTTTAAATCCAGTTTTACCAATAGGTTTTTTTGTGAAATAAAATTTGGAGGGTCTATTATTATCGTCCCTATTTTTGCCAATAGGCAATTATAGGGACTGATGAAATGATCTTCGCACTTAATAGCTCTTTTTTAGGAACAAAAAAAAAATATAATAAGAAAAAATAAGCTTACATTTTAATCTAGTTTTATGCTAGAGAAAAAATGCTAGTTTTATGTCAAGTTTTTTGTGATAGTTCTATCTGTCTACCACCTTTTTTCGTTAAGTTTTTCCATTAGCCGTTTTGATGTTCAAATTGCTATGTTTTGGTGTGAAGGGTACTCACACCTTTGTCTCAGACTGATGGTCTGATTATCTCACAGGGCAAGTCCTTAATGGATTTACACATTAAATCTAAAAATCTCATCTTATACGTACGTTGCTGACCAAAAAAACAAACTTTCACATTTATATTATTAGATTGATTTGACATTGGATTATAAAAGAATATACAAAAATAACATACCTTGACTTTATTTGTGTTTACGATTTTTTAACAGTATTTGAGCCCACCAACAAGCTATCTTAAGACTATTATTTATTGGTTCCTTGATTTTTTATGAGAAACAAAGCTGTTTGTATTGCAAATTTAAATATGTATATATTTAAAAAAATAGATAAGTATGCTATCAGCAATCAAGTTTCTATAGTACAAGCTTTGCTTAGTTTGGGACTAGAGTGTAATGTGTGAATTTATTAAAAAAAATGAGAACTTCCTCCTCTTTTTGAAGTCGGTTGGTAAAATATAGTAAAAGTAAAAAAAATCTTTATCAATAAAATCAGAAGGATCATTTAGAATCGCCTTACATCCTAGGTGATTCTAGGCGACTAGAGCCTAGAAGAACGGGCAAGAAACTTACGGCCTGGTTCCTACCGTTTTTTTATACGATCCTTCTTACAAAGAATGACAATTAAACTAAATTAAATACTTAAGCTCCAGTAAGTACTACTTTCACATACATAATAATACATATTATTTTGCACGTAGACAGTGTTTTGCTTGTAGTCACCTTCTTGACTCACGATAACGTCATAGATAAGATACGCAATAGACTAGTCTATTAATAAATTTGTCCTAAATTTTCAATTCATTATGATTTTGAAATTGACCTCTTTTTCGATGTTTTTTTCATCCAACAAACATTTTGTGTGATTATCTATGTTTGTTTTGAAAGTGGACTTTACTCTTATTTGTATGCTTACATAATTGCAAAAAAGTATTCTATCAGTAATCTAGTTCCCAAAAGCTTAGCTTAATTTAATACTCAGAGCAATGTCATTTTAAAAATGAATATTTTTTTAATTTTAAATGTCGCTCTCAGAAGTTTCGATCAAAAACTTGATTTTATCTACATATATTTTTAATTCATTTAAATTAATGTTTTTTTTATAAGACAAGCTTTATATCCATTCTCAGTGTGTTAGATTTAATAACTTGCGCTGTAAATCTAAAAATATACAAGCTAACCACTTTACGATGAAATCAATCTTTAGACCAGGTGGTCTGACTAACCCTACATTTATCTGAGTGTACAATAAACCATCTTCAATATGTTTACCATTAATAATGAACGTGATTCATTATCATTACAATTTGCGTCTTGAACCTAAGCTTGCTGGCTTACGGCCGGTGTCTTAAACGTTGATCAACCAAAAAGTCAAATTACCGGATCAATCGTGATTTGGGTTGCTCAAACGCTTGTCATTTGATCTGTTGTTAAATATTTCGCAGATGACAAGCGTTTAAGCAACCCAAAGTTTTGACACATTGTAATTTGACTTTTTGGTTGATCAACCGGCTGTTAGTGTGATGTGAGTCACTGCAACATACAACACCAGCTTTCTATCTTATCTAAGCACGAAAAAATATGACTATCGTAAAGTTAACGCAGCGTATTTGATTTACATTGCGCGAAGACGCTGCTATGTTCAACTATCGAGCTGGCGAGTGACACGCAATGTGAATCGAATACGCTGCGTTACGTTTACTATAAGATCGTCTCATTTATTCGTACTCACTCGTGAAATCTTGCTATAATAGGATGCAGTCAATAATCTAGGTCAAAGTTAGATGACATGCTTCCCATACTCAAATATTTCAAGAACAAACAATGAAATGCGTCATTACATTCAGAAAGCATAACTCACGGTCATAACCTCTTGTAAACAAGTTAAACATATTTTATGAATCATAAAAGGTGCCCACTGCCCTCCTGTTCGACTATGCTGCTAACCCTATAAATAAATAAATAATGCTGGGCAATCCACACAACATCATCTAGCCCCAAGCTAAGCAGAGCTTGTGTTATGGGTACTAGAAGACTGACATACTTAATACAATACATTACATAAATAGATATTTTTTATTATACATATGAAATACCCAGAACACCCGGAATAAATATTTGCAGATCGTACAAATATTTACTCAAGGCGGGAATCCAACCCGCAACCTCCGCGTCGCAGGCGGACTTTCGCCCAAACATAGGTCGTCAAATAAATCTTTACCTATCTGTTGTTAATTAAAACTCAATTATCTTTAGCACTAACGCGACGTTGGAAGTGTGCATAATATTACAATATGATGAATATTTTGTCATAGTTCCAAAACCATTAGTTATTGTCTGTGACATGTTTGCTTCATTGACTTTACGCACATCATTTCACTTGGAGGTGTGACGCGAAGCTTTCAGCAATGTGGTATTCAGGTTCCGTCATTTTAGGGTTCCGTACTTAAAGGGTAAAACGGGAATCTATTACTAAAACTCCGTTATCCGTCTGTCTGATGTGATGAATTGTGTATGTTAGCGAGTTACAATTTTCACAGATGATGAGCTCAAACGAAAAAATCCGTTTTTGTACGGAACTCTAAATGCGCGAGCCCGACTCGCGCTTGGCCGGTCTTATTTGAACCAAATAACATTTGAGGGAAATATGGAAGGAATATATGTCCTACTACCTCTTTTCTTTAATAAATAAAATAAAAAAAATAAAAAATACTACGAATGACACAATCATTCGTAGTATTATTTTTTTTATACCGTTTCTGATTGGTTGAACCCCTCCCGGGGTTTAGTTATAGTTTCTAATGCTGGGGCCACATTAGCGGGCTACGGCGAATATTCGTGTTAACGCGATGTATGTGGCCGGGTACATCGTGTCATCGCGTACTATTTAGACAAGAACATCGCCTATACCCGAACACGATGTTTTTGTCGCGCCAACACGATACGAATATTCGCCCGCTAATGTAGCCGAAGCATAAATGATCCTTGTGATTTTATTGAATAAAGAAATATTTGATTTGATTTGAAGTAGCTTAGCCGTAAGCGAACACTGTAATGAGAAAATTAGATAGATAGATAGAAAATTCTATGGTTTGACTAAAAAGATTGCCTAGAACTACCTAGACTAGAAATGATTTAGCAAAATATCACTTGACACGGGCAATATTGTCTGTCGTGTTGACGGACAGATGCCATTTGTGTAGTAGTACGCAATTTTAGAAATTATTTGCGGATAATTTTGTTAATTATTCCTTATTAACCCTTAATGTGAACAAATTTTTCTAGAAATTAATATTATTAAGGGTTTCATACTTTTTAAGTGCCGCTCATTTGTATTTTATGTACCTATACCAGGGATTCAATTAATTTTAAAAACAAATCAGCGTATTTAAAAAAAAAACACGTTTTCACAGAAATCCCTTTTAGAATCCGAATTCACTTTTCAATTTTGCACATACATCTTTTATTACAAGACACTTTTTCAACACAATATTTTAAGCTAGTTACTATAGATATATAAACTCCTTTTACTTAGACGCAACAAATAAATTCACATCGATCTTTTTTTTAGACGCTACAAACAAATCCCGTTGAGTTTTTTTTTAATTCCGTTATCGAGTAACGCGTTAGACAGTCGGTAAGAAACTGACGTCCGGGATTGAATTAAAAAGTTTCAGGCGGAGAGCTGTGAAAAGTTCACGTCACTCACAAATAGAGTATCTTCAAAGATCCAAAAACAAGCGTGGATGTGAGTAGCGTGGGTTGCATGAGTGTGAAAGGCGTCATAGCTCAGTTGGTAGCTCTGCCTTTCATGCTGTGGCTCGTGGGTTCGATGCCCACCGAGAGCAAATGTTTGTCAAACTCAAATAAAATTGATGCAATAAAATCACAAGAATCACTTTCAAACGTCTTCCTACTAGATGATTCTAGGCGCCAGTTCGTCGCGACCAGTCTAGAAGAACTGGCAAGAAACTGGACCTGGATCCTAGTGTTTGTTATATGATCCTTATAACAATTGTTTAATAAAGAAGCTGTGATGAACATAAATATTTGTTCTGTGTCGGGGTGTTACTATGTATTCTATGTTCCTATGTATTTACAAAAAATATGTGTGTAAGAATTCTATCAGAATAAATAAATAAATAAATAATGTTGGACAATCCACACAACATCATCTAGCCCCAAGCTAAGCAGAGCTTGTGTTATGGGTACTAGAAGACTGACATACTTAATATAATACATTACATAGATAGATATTTTTTATTATACATATAATACCCAGAACACCCGGAATAAATATTTGCAGAACATACAAACATTTATTCCGAGGCGGGAATCGAACCCGCAACCTTCCGCGTCGCAGGCGGACCATCGCCCACCGCGCCACATCGGTCGTCAAAGAAGTCTAGTTATCATAGTACAAGCTTTGCTTTGTTTGGGACTAGAGTGTGTTGTGCGAATTGTCCATGAAAATTTATTTAAGTATTTTTTTGTTGAAAAATTGTGTTTAATACAACTTTCATTACAAATAATTATGAGTCAAATTAGGTTGCAGATAAAATATGCTGCATTTCGTGTTTGGTTTTTTTGTGAAATTAGTAGAATATAGTAGCGTCTCTACGAACGAAGATCTTTCAATGCTCTATGTAACAGAGACAAATTTAAAACTTATTTTAGATTTCACAGATCGTAGGCGTGTTGGATATAAGTGGTGGATATTACACATTCAATACAGGAAATTACTTTATTCACAAACAATACTATAACCCCCTATCGTATAAAAACTTAGCGTTGACTTTATAACACGATGCTACAACAGAATACCTACAGTTGTAGCATCGACACGATAAGAAGAAGAAGCGTTGACTTTATGTCATCATTACGTATGGTAATCAATACTTCACGTCTGCGCTATTTTTTTATACGATAGACCGTTAGTTTTTACGAAATCTATCAACAGATCTTTGCAAACGATCTATAGATCGCTCAACTGATCCAAGCAAGATAAATGTAAATATTAGTTATTACTTTGAGTAAACTATTTTAGCCGTTATATTTTCTTTACTACTACATAATTACTTTTGTATCTACGTCACTCTTTTAAAGTACTTAGCAGTTTTATTTCCAAAACAGATTTGCAGAAAAATTTATCTTTTAATTTATTTACAAAACATTCTTTAACATCAAACTGTTTGATTTGTGTTTGTAAATGTTTGTTTGTAAATATGTTTATTTATACAAACATGTTTGAGAGCAAATTAACGACGATAAAAATTCAAAGTCAACATCATAAGTAGGTAAGTTTCATCTTTAGTTAGAGCGCACACCAACGAAAAATTTTTCTGAAGTGACTTGACGTTTAACTATAGTGGCAATAAACAAGAGCGCACACCAATGACAAAATGTCTTTTGAAGTGACTTAAAAAGTGACTTTAGAGTTCGATTCCCGCCTTGGGATAAATGTTTGTAAGATCTGCAAATATTTATTCCGGGTGTTCTGGGTATTGTATAATGTATAATAAAACATATATCTATCTATGTAATGTTATTGCATTATGTATGTCAGTCTTCTAGTACCCATAACACAAGCTCTGGGGCTTAGCTTGGGGCTAGATGATGTTGTGTGGATTGTCCAGCATTATTTATTATTATTATTAACGTTTAACTATAGACTGACGTAAAATAAACAATCTTACTGCAGTTTTGTCGTCAGTATGCGCTCTCACTAAACATTAACATCGAACCCGCATCTCATCACCATTGAGGACAGGCTCAGTGAGGTATCACTCTTAAAACAACTGTATAAACAAATTTGAAAACCACTTACTTTTTTACTATACATTTTCTATTTCTGTACGCACTTTTATTGAGCAAACATTACTTCGCGAAGCCAAAAATTTACTGATAAATTTGCTGATATTGAAGACTTTTAAGCTGAACGACACGATTCTAAGATTTCCTACATCGTGTCGTGTATCAGCTAGTGTTATGTGAGTTGTCTGAGCTCTCAAAAGATCCGAGTTTAATTGTTTTTAAGCTATTGCATAGCTTTATCGCGGGCCTTGAGCGTGGAGACCGAATCCAGAAAATAACCTAACACTACGACCGGCGGTATAAAATGCTATGCTATAGCTTTACCGCGGCAGTCTCCGAGTGCCACACGTATTTTTTTTACAATTCATAGTTTTTTATATGAGAAATAAAATTGTCGTGTGTCAGCTAGTATATTTTAATTAAAAGTTATCTTGTTATGAAAGTTGTCTCAGCTCTCAAAAGCTCGGGACTGTTTTTATTTTTAATTTAGTTTAGAAAGACAATTTTAATACGCGTATGGTTTTCAGTTTGTTTTATAAAAATAAAATAGAATAGAATACTTTATTTCAGTAGGTACAAAATATCGTATCGGTCGATATAAAACGCTTGTTGGTAATGAATTCCTCGGTATGCAATTTAGATAACTATGTTATAAGTCATGATAAGATTACTTAGTATACATGTAAGCTTGACAGCATGATAAATATTTTAATAGTTTATTTTTTCTATACAAGTCCGGATATGAGGATTTAATAAAAGTATAGTACTTTACAAAGCTAAGCTTCACCAGGCTAAGGTTCACGAACGTAACGTGTACGTAGCGTGTGCAACTTAGTATCGCTGTAAACGTCTAACCGCTCATCTATTTTCCGTTCGTGTGACAAGCAGTTATGTGATAATCTTCGGCTCACAAACGTTCGAATGTTGAACGTGTATTGTTACACGCTTATCGCGATCCCAAAAAGTCTACACTACAACATATGTGGATCAGCTTCGTGTGTTGTAAGAAAATTACCGCGATCGGGCCCCAGCTCGTAAGATGCATCGTCAAACGTGAATCGAATACGCTGCGTTACGATAACTTTACAATTATCACATTTATACACACCTCTGTTTGGCGGATGTATGTGATATATATTAGCTTAGCCACTAGGCCTGCGCAGACCGGGACGGCATGGCAGGGATTTTATTTTTTACTAATGGACATTCAACCGTACTGTTACAGAAATAAGACATAAATTGCTATGCTTTAAAACGATGCCGTGGCATTGAACGTGAACGGAACGGCACATTTTAAAGCATAGCAATTTATGTCGTATTTCTGTAACGATACGGTTGAATGTTCATTAGTAAAAATAAAAATCCCTTGCCATGCCGTCCCGGTCTGCGCAGGCCCTAAAAGGTAAAAACCTCATTACAATAAATTCATTCACACATTATTTCTCCCCTTCTCAAACTAAATATATCCTAGACTCCATTTACAGAAGACAAATGATAATTCTTCTACAGGATGTTCTAAATTAACACATCCTCTGTCGTTTTAAGAAATATCCAGAAATAGGTTTAAAAGGATGATATTAATTATTTTTGTATTTTTAAGAAATATAGAAAGAAACTCTTAATGAGAGGAAATGATTTTAAAAGTTTACTTGGAAACGTATCGGATACGTTAACGTTATAAGATTGACTGAGTTATATGTAGTCGTGTTTGTAATTATTAAGCTATTGCATAGCTTCTATCGCGGGCCTTGAGCGAGGTGACCGATTCAGAAATTCCGTAACGAAATAACCTAACGCTGCGCATGCGTAATCCAGCAAAAAATGCTATGCAATTTCTTTACCGCGGCCGTCCCCGAGTGCCACACGTCTTTTTTTTTAATAAGTAAGGATTACCGCTTAATTTAGTAAATAGTTTTCTAGCAGTGATGGGGTCAAAAGTATTAAGAAATAGTTTCTGTAATATTACGTTGGTGCATCGTCAGTTCGTTTTTAATTGTTTTTTTTAATTGATTTGTACTTACTATATTTGAACTTACGAGAGTTTGGGACTAGAGCGCGATGTGTGAATATTCGACTTGACTTTAATTTATTTAACAGGCGTCACAGCTCATTTGGTAGTAGCTCTATCTTCCATGCTGTGGATCGTGGGTTCGATTCCCATCTAGAGCAAATGTTTGTGTGATGAACATAAATATTTGATCTGTGTCTGGGTGTTACTATTTATATAATATATATGTCCAAAATAAGTAACATAAGTATTCTATCAGCTAATCTAGGTCTCATAGTACAAGCTTTGCATAGTTTAGGACTAGAGCGTGATGTGTGAAATGTCCGTGAATATTTATTTTTCGGTGATCAGTAAGGAATTTTAAAGAATTTCCCTAGGCCCGGTTACTAGTGATATCGAAATATCGTAGTTTTAAAAGTGCACATTCCTTTATCTATTTTTGTTTTATGAAGCTAGTTTTTCAGTACATTATGTATTTTTAAATGGTATGTGCGGTAAGATCGGGCATGTGTTTTCTATTTTTACAAATGGTTTTTTTTTGTTTTTGATGTGTTTTTGTCATATTTAAGACTGTACCTCTACCATAAGTTTTTACTATACTATATTTACTATACTCGCTAGCGTATGTAGTTAAAAAAATGTATGAAGATTTGTACAGCGCCTCTAGCGGATAGTTGGGTACTAAAATTCGTAATACTAATATTTACGTAACTACTGTAGTAAAGTCAGACGATTTTACTGTGACAACTCATGGTGGTACTGATATAAATATGTTAACTTATCTCCGCCTTTTTGCTACAAGATTAGTATACGTAAAACACCATAAACTCCGACATTGGCAAATTCGTGGCAACCCTAGCCTGCGAAAAGCCACTAAGAAAAGAAGAAGAAGAATATGTTAACTTCTTCTTCTTTATGGTGTCGACGGTTCTCCTTGGTCAAATTGTTTTCGCACAAAAATAGGCTACTTACGATAGTTTCTGATAATTTAAGTTAGTTTGGCCCTACATGGCGTAGCTAAAAATGTTCTTGAATATAATTAAGTTACATACTTATATATTTGATTTGAATTATATAAACCGAATCTTATAAAAGCATTTGGAAAATAACATTTGATTATTAAATACCTACCTACATACTTAATGTCTAAGGAGGATAATTAGAGGCACGTCCAAACAAATTAAAATATTTTTTGGCAAAATGATTGTTATCGATTAAATGTTGTTATCAATTATCGTATTTTGCAGTATTTTTATCAAATACAATAAATATGTTATTAAAATACATTAATTAATAGACTTACCTCTTCGATGGATGATGATATCAGTCCAGAACTGAAACAAAACAAGAGCTAAAATTAGTATCTAGTTTATTAAATTGACAGGCATCACAGCTCAGTTGGTAGTAGCTCTGCCTTCCATGCTGTGGGTCGTGGGTTCGATTCCCATCCAGAGCAAATGTTTGTGTGACGAACATAAATATTTTTTCTGTGTCTGGGTGTTACTATGTATTCTATCAGCAATCTAATTCCCATAGTACAAGCTTTGCTTAGTTTGGGACTAGAGAGCGATGTGTGAATTCTCCATAAATATATATTATTTATTTATGATTAAAATGGTAGTCTTAGAGTCTAGAACTAAAGTTCAATTTAAAATAATTATAATTATGATGGATGTATGTTACTCTTCCGTGAAAAGTGAAAAATACTGAATAGATTTTCTTGAAACCTAGTTTATACAATAATTTAGTTTATACATCGGAATAACACACTATAATTCACAAAGATATTGTGCGCATTGTAATAAATATAACGTAATTATAAGACAAAGTCGCGAGCACTAGCTAGTTACATAATAAAAAATCATTTGCTCACAAGATGGCGCAGTAAATAATCAGGAAATGTAAAAGAATAAATTAGGGCGTCAATCATTTTCAAAATCCATGTCAGTTTACAAAAGCACGACTGAACTAATTTCAAAAAGATGAAAGGATTATATAAGTGCATGTATTTATCTGGCACATATACATGAAATCATGCTATAAAATAGGGTCACGGGTAGGCACGGTAGACATCATGTAGATTTGGGCCTAAATAAATAATAAATAAAGCTGGACAAGCCACACAACACCATCTAGCCCCAAGCTAAGCAGAGCTTATGTTATGGGTACTAGAGACTGACATACTTAATACAATTCATTACAGAATAAATATTTACTGATCGTACAAATATTTATCCCAAGGCGGGAATCAAACCCGCAACCTCTGCGTCGCAGGCCGACTTTTGCCCGCCGCGCCACATCGGTCGTCGTCGAAATACATAGAATACATAGTAGCATCTACACACATTTGTTATGGGATCGAACCCACGATCCACATTTCACATGTAGGTCATGGGTTTGATATTATCGTATCGTAAGGGTAAGTATCGTATCGTTAGTATTGTCAAAACACAACTTACCAACATAATAATGATGACTTTTTCTCTTTCGATTTGGACATTTTATACACTTTTATGTTACCAATAGTAACTTAAAAACTATATCACAGATGAGTTACCACAAACAAACACACATACAGGTTTTGCATCGGACGTTTTATAGTACTATCATAAGTATGCACATGTATCTCTTTCACCACACTGGTTCACCGAAAATTGTTGATATGGGTGTTGCCACAAACAGACCTAGTACTTTTATAAAATACTAAAAATACTAATTAATATAAATATGCAAAATCCCTTTAACCACACTGATTAAGATAATATCTAGTATAAGTTTTTAGATATAAGTTTTTTTTTGAAACTATCACGGTTTTGAACATAGTTTTCTTTATAAACATAACGCATGCAACTGTGCCGAAATATTGAGAAATAATCAAACTCAAAAATCATGGTGAATATCCCGTTTATAAAGAAATCTATACATATAAGTTGTTTAGTTGTTTTGTAATGTGACATTTAATTAATTAAAAAAATACTAAATATTGGTTCACTGAAAACTAAGTAGATGTGGTTGGTTTATAAATATTATCACTGAAGCACAAAACAAACGATACAACGGACCGTCGAGCGAAAACATCTGTGAAGTCAATTGTGATATCAGGTCAGGATGTTTGTATGCGACACGGTTGTATACAGGGGGCTTAATAAAGACGACACAGCTCAGTTGGTAGTGGTAGGTATTTATTGAACACGCAATGTTTCGGAACAAACCGGCCGCCATTGGGTTGTCCAGCCCGGCGGTGTGAAAGTCCTGGCACGCGGGTGCAAATAGGTACTACTTTGTAGATGTTAGGATCCTTGCTGTTCTAGAATCCGAAAGCTCTGCCTTCCATGCTGTGATTCATGGGTTCGTTTCCCACCCAGAGCAAATGTTTCTGTGATGAGCATAAATATTTGTTTTGTGGCTGGGTGTTACTATGTACCTATGTATTTATTTACAAAAAAACGTATATAAGTTTTATATCAGCAATCTAGTTCCCATAGTACAAGCTTTGCTTAGTTTGGGACTAGAGTGTGATGTGTGGAAGGTCCAAGACTATTTATTTATTTGTATTTATAAGTGTATCTCTGACAACATTGACAAGAGCCGAAGACCGACCTCAGTGGTGCGCATTTGAGACGAGGAAAGGTCATAGGTTATTTTATTTTTATTTTATTTAAGAAAGGTTAAGAAAGTTCTTATTTTCTTTATGTTAGCTTAATATTTTTACCGATCTAATTAATAAGATAGTACAGCTGTTTTTCTTTAATCAAATAAATTATTTTTTTATTTCAAAACATTATTTTTTGAATCACCCTGTACATCGAAATCCAACATGGCCGCTCCGAATGCGACATTATTAATTCATCGTTTGCGCTGTGATTACTAACTAGACCTAAATAGGTTACCTAGTTTATGACAGAAAGCGTAACTCAGGGGAATACTTACATAAACCATTTAGGCACATTTATCCATCCGTTTCGTAAAACATTTATAATATTAGTAGGATAGGATTTTTTGTTTGATAAATTTTCTTGTGGTTGTCATAAAAACTTTATTTTGTACATAATATGTTATTTACAGCAGCGTTCGCTAGATCATAGACTTTGTAATCTTATCACTGGAAGGCCAAATTCATCAAATATATCAACAATAGCGCCACTTGACTCGATTAATCAATATGTAGGCGTATATACTACTAGCTGACCCGTGCCCACTTCGTTGGGCATAATTTTTTCTCCGATTCACTTTGTAAAACGGACTACCACGTAAATGCCTTTTTATTTTTCGGTTCATTATATAACCTATAACACTCAGCAATAATGTGGCTTTCCATTGGTGAAAGAATTTTTAAAATCGGTTCAGTAGATCCCGAGATTACCCCTTACAATTTAACAAACACACAAACTTTACTTCTTTATAATATTAGTATAGATACAGGGTGTCCCAATTGCATAATCTAAAATCTATTTGACGACCGATGTGGTGCGGTGGGCGAAGGCCCGCCTGTTTGTACGATCTGCACATATTTAGTCCGGGTGTTCTGGGTATTTTATATGTATATAAAAATAATCTATCTATGTAATGTATTGTATTAAGTATGTCAGTCTTCTAGTACCCATAACACAAGCTCTGCTTAGTTAGTATACTTTAACACCTTGTACATGTGGTCTACATAGTAATACTACAGCATTGGATGACGACATTTATTGTGTCATCAGTAAATATTGATAATAACGAGAAATAGCTCAGTGATTATATTATAGTATAGTTTGTGTGTAGTCATTATGTACACTAATTAAGTCATTTGTATTTATATTTACCACAGATAATATTTATTTTATTATATTATTTTAACAACTAACTTTTGTTTACAACATCACCCGCGTCTATTTATCCATTTATTTATTTAATTGTATAATTTAACAAGCATTTTAAAATATTTTTTTTAAAAGTATTAATAAAATAACTATGATTTTTAGAGATACAAACTAGACTATGCGGTAATGTAGGTTTTAAGCTAAGTATATATTTTCTTAATTCAATCCAAATCAGTTCACTGGTTACATTATTACAATAAACCCACAGTATAATTATTTCTATTGAAAAACAAAACACTTAAAAAGTTACCCGTGTGATTTTTAAATTCGATTTTTTATTTAGCGAATCACTTTCACCACATTGGTTATTTTACTGTTATAAAACGTACGTTTATAACAAAATACGCGGATCAACTGCCCTTATCTTATCACTGCCTATGACTCTTATATAAAAACCGAGGTATTTTGAACCTTATTTCAATAACTATACGGTTGTATTATAATAAAATTGTACTACGCCTAGGTTTACAGTAAACCTACTTAATAAAGTTGATATGGTATGTGTGTTTGTTACTCACGCTAAAACTACTGATGGATTCTAAAGAAACTTTACAATAATGTAGTTTAGGCAAGCGTAGTGTAGGACGCCCTCCGGCGAGATGGAGCGACGATCTGCGGAGTGTAGCTGGCAAACACAACATGAGAAGAGACGAAGATCGGGCTCAGTGGCGCGTCTGCAGAGAGACCTACGTCCAGCAGTGGACTAACATAGCTTGATGATGATGATGATGATACTGATGTATAAACTACATTATTGTACTTCAAGTCTGTGCTTACTGTATGTTACTGTATGTGTTATTCTGATGAATTACAGACGTAATGATGACATAAAGTCAACGCTAACTTTTCATAAGATAGGGGGTTAGGCTATAATTTATAAATATATTGTGCGTTGTCCAAAATATAACGATAGTAAGACGAGGTCGTAGGCACCAGCTATAAAATATAGTTCAATTTCGCTTGCAATAACTTGCAATAATCATTGGTAGTGTTGGTAGCACTGTTGTTACCACTACCAAGCATTGGTAATGGTAACAACAGTACCTTGATTGTTACCACTACCAATGCTTGGTAGTGGTAACAATCAAGGTACATACGCACAATTATTTGTACTTACGCGGAATTAAACTCCCTCTTACGTCAATATGTTCATGTGAATAGTTCTACACTAAAATTAATAAATGTAATACAAATAGTAGACATACCTTTCTTCGAATATCGTAGAATTCACCATGAACCCATCTTCGATAAGACTAGAATCCTCCACACTCTGATCGTAAGCGTTGATTGACCTGTCAAACCGCCCTGAGCGGTCAAACTGACCCGAACGTTCAAACTGCCCCGACCTGTCAAACTCCATTGAACGATCAAACTCAAATATCTCTTCACGTTCATGCCTATCAGTCACTGATCTGTCGAAGTTTACAGATCTTTCAGCTTTTGATCTGTCTAAACTTTCTGGCTGATCAAAATTGACTGACTTATCATGACATCTGTCAATCACGGATCGGGTCATGTCATTCCGTCTTTCGTTTTCTGGCCTGTCAAAGGAAACGGTTTTATCATGACTGGATTGATCAGTTTTTTCGTGACTCAATCGTTCAGACTCGCTACGGTCATAACTGACAGTTCTGTCAATCTTCTCGTTAAATGGCTCTGTGCCACTTAATCGTTCTTTAGAGTCTGTGGATTGACAGCTGCTACGTCTGACATCTGTCAAGCTGTTAAAGTCACTGTCAACGGACTTTTCTCTGTATTTTTGATCCCATAGTTTTTTCGTTTCATCTTGGGCACGTCGTTTTAACTCGGAAATCTTTTCTCGTTCGTTTTCTATCATTTGACATCCTGAAAATGTAATATGTATTACTAAAAACTCTAAAAAGTAATAAAATACTATTATGTAAAGTTTTTAAGAGGTGTCGTTTTGGTATACGTTTTTGAGAAGAAGTAGATACTATAAGCAAAAAGTAATTTAATATTTCACAATTGTTATTTTCTATGATCTATGAATAAGCAAGACTGAATTTATCCTATAATATATTTGATCGTTCGAGTTTGATATTTCACCTGTTTGACCTTTGACCTCTAACATTTTTTTTAGAGCTCAAGTTAACTGTAAGGGCATCGCAGCCGTCATTCATATTTTATGAACTTTAAACTTAGCATGATAAAAATACAACTAATCTTTCAGATCTCAAATTTGACCTTACGATTTAAACGACTCGCGAGGAACTGCCAACTTGAATCATCTAGTATATAAGACGATTCTAAATGAACTGTGCGTTTATTTTATTTTACTGAATAAAGTATTTAATTATTTTGATTATATGACTAACCTTGTTCTTCTAGCATCTCGAATCGTTTTCTTTCAATCTCCATCAAGCTGTCAAGCGTCCTTTTTCCCAGAGAGTTGACGTCAGTATCGCTTGACAGAATCGGTGCGTCAAAGGTGACCTTTGATATTCTGAAATAAAATAACTTTCAATTCCTCTTTAAATGTAACGAAATGTCGTGTTCCGTAATGTCAAAAAAACTCAGTAGACAACTAAGTTCAAAACTAATATTAAACAAACCAAAATTCAAACTTTTACTATTAAGTAGAGTATTTAAAAATGTAATACAAAATGTAACCTATTTATAAAATGCATAGGAAACAGTTGAGCTATATGCAGACCGCAAACAATCTATAGATAGCTCAACTGATCCAAATCAATATCAATCGAAAACGAAATGTAATATTCAGTATTCTAAATACTTTTCATTATTGTAAAAATATCTTATTGTAACAGACTGCTATAGGTTTATTTTAGAAATATCATTTTTTTTTCTAACCTAATTCGTCCCACTGCTGGGCAAAGGTCTCCCCCAAATTCCTCCATTCCTCTCTTTCTTTTGCTACTTCCCACCATCTCTTTTCAAAGCATCACTATTTATCAGAAAAAAAATGGTAAGTATAATGTTTCCCAAATTAATTGCTTAATTACCTGTCAATGTCATCTTGCGAAGGTATCTTACTGGAATCAGATATCCTATCTTTAATATTTGGTTCGTCCCCACAACTCTTTCTATGTAAAACTTTGGTCACTTGAAAACTATCCTCTTCTATTTCCTCATTAATTTTATCAGTAACCTTATCTGGAGATAGGGATTTGGATTTGTATTTGTTATCTACAGATTTACCATTTTTGATAAATCTAGATTTCTCATCTTCGTTAGACTTTTTGCCGAAGGAATCCTTTTTGATTATTTTTCCTAGAGCTGCAAATGTTGGTATTTTTGATGATGAGCTGCTTTTTATGGGACCTGGAGTTTTATCTTTCTTTTTTGAGTGACGGAGACTACCAAAGCGATCGAAAGCTGAATCGTTTTCGATGATTTCATTGTTGTAGAATAGGTTTTCGTTCAGACTTTGCGACATGATATCGACTTTTTCGGGTGACTTTGGTTTTTTCTTTCGTTTTAAAGAGTCGAAGTTTCGTTCCCAAAATCCTTTCTTTTCCTTTGATTTAGGACTATCTGTGTCTGCGAGTTTTTTCTCTATATCAACAGTCATGGACTGCGACATTTGATCTATAGAATTAAATTTATCTTTCAATTCTTTTGTGTGTTCTTCGAAGTTGATTTTTATGTCAATATCGTCGCTGTCACTACTTTGTGGTGAATAGCCGAACTCTCCCGATTTCGTTCGTGTTTGATCGGTATAGAATGCACTGTCGGGACTTTGTGCTCTTTCTATCTCATTGAGTTTGTGTACTATCGGTTTTAGCTCTCTTTCTAAACATTGAACTTTAGCTGTGAGATCTTCGACATTGTTAAGATGTTTAACGTATTCTGTATGTAGAACTTTAGTTTCGTCTAAAGCCGATGTTAGATTATTGTTGGCTTCAGATTTGAGGGTGAGGATTCGGGTTTTTTGGGCGTCGATTTTCTTTGATAGAAGAATTATTTCGTTTTGAAGATCTTCTCTGTTTGATAACCTGAAATTGCATTTTGATATTAATGTTCATATAATTTAACTAAATTCTTAAAATTCAAAGGCAAAAAAATATTAGTCTTACATAGATATTTCTATTTTATACATGCATATAACCTCAAACCAGTGTACTTAAACAATCACTATTATTCCCTTTTTTAATTTGTAAAATATCGGTACGGTGGTAGTACATTGCGAGCTCTTTAATAAAGAACCCTACTACCATTATAACACCTTATTTCTGATACGAAACAATATTTTTTTTTATTTTGAACAAAATATTTTTTTTAATAATTTGAGGGTACTTACAATTCAGATTCTTCCTCCAAATGCTGGAATTCCAAATCTTCGTATATCTTAGATTCGTTGTCGAGAATGTCTTGAGCGTTTTGAAGTTCCTCTAATGTTGCACAGTTGCTTTTAAGATCTTTTTCCAGTCTGAAATCAAAACCAATATATTTAGATGACTATCAAGATAAAAACATAAGCATCTTAATTAATGAAAAACACTTATAATAAAGTGTTTTTTTAGGGTTAAAAATAACATCGAAAGAAATCCACCCAGAGCAATGTTTATGTGATGAACATAAATATTTGTTCTGTGTCTGGGTGTTTCAATGTCACTACTGTGTATTTGTCATCAATTTGGGTGCATGGAAAGAGCCTCCTCGTGGCGCACACCGGTAACAGCTAGGCACGGCAAAGCAGTGTCTAGTCTGGCTAATCTTTCCAACACGATGCTACAACAAAATACAGTTGTAGCATCGACACGATAAGAAGAAGAAGAATGTATACTATGTATTTTTTTTTATTAACCTATACTTTCCCACTACTGAACAAAGGTCTCATTCACAAAAAAATATATATTTAAGTATTCTATCAGCAGTCTAGTTCCCATAGTACAAACTTTGCTAAGTTTGGGACTAGAGTTGATGTGTGATATGTCCCTGAATATTTATCTAAACTAATATTATAAAGAGGAAAGATTTGATTGTTTGTTTGTTTGCATCGAATAGGCTCCGAAACTACTGGACCGATTTCAAAAATTCTTTCACAGTTGTTGTGAAGCTGCATTATCTGCGCTGAACATAGGCTGTATTATATACCACCTTACCGTGCGAAGCCGGGGCGTACTACTAGTTCATTAGTATAGTTCTTACCGTTCAACCTTCAAAGTAGCAACTTCGACTCGATCTCTCATCTCATTCTGCCGCGTCTCCTGTCTCGCTCGCACCTGCTTGAGTTCATCTTCTATCCTCTTCGCTTGTTCTACTAAATCAGTTTTCTTTTTTTGTTCGATTTTGAGAATAGCGATTTCTGAGTCGTATTCGCCTTTTATTAGAGCTTTCTCCATTTCTAACTGAAAATTAAAACGAACATTTTATTATTCGAAGGGCGAACGACGCGGAGGTTGAGGGTTCGATTCCCGCCTTGGGATAAATGTTTGTACGATCTGCAAATAGTCTTCTAGTACCCATAACACAAGCTCTGCTTAGCTTGGGGCTAGATGATGATGTGTGGATTGTCCAGCATTATTTATTTTATTTTTTATCTAATTATATTTAACTGTTGCTGTTGTTACAAACAACAATGCTTGTATTAAAATGTTGTTATTTTGGATTATAAGTAGCGACGTGTCTAGGTAGCCAAATATTACGTTGCAAGATTTAACTCATAGACACCTATAGAAATCTTTCCTACTGATCGTGGGTTTGATTTTCACCAAGGACAAACATTTATGTGATGGCAAACTTTGATATTTTAATTCCGGTTATTAATATACATGCTATATTGTATTTAAGGATCAAACAAATATTTGTGCACTGTTTAGTTGCTTTAGTAAAATAATTATATTTAGATTAATTTATTATTGCTTACCTCTCTCAGAATATCATCTTCTTGCGAAGTAATTTCAGACATTTTACATTTAAGTTCATGTATTTCTGTAACAAGCTTCTTTCTTTCTTCTTTAAGTCTCTCATATCTAGTTTTCAACTCATCTATATTAACATCCAGTACCGAATGATCGGCTTCAATATCTATATTTTTGATTTCAGTTGTCAAATTTTTGATTTTATCTCTTTTATGATTTTTAAGATCGTTTTCGAATGCTTCTAATTCTGGTATATCAGCCATTAATTCTTTTTTAACATCATCGAAGGATTTCACTTCGGCAGTATCGTTTTTGATGATTTTTGAGTATCGGAATTCGATATCATTTGTTAGTTCAGAGTCATCTATCATTGGTATATCTTCTTCTAAGCTAAGTTGCTTTTCTATACCCACTTTTTCGGTTTTAACTTCGCTTTTACTATCGTTATTTTTATCTATATTAGGAAAAATGAAATACTGAGGTGAGGGTAGATTTTTATGAGCAAAACTAGTCTTGATTCTTGTTCTAGGACTGTTCGTGTTTGGAGATTTAGGTTTTAAACTGTTGTACACATTTCTGTTAGCGTATACATTTTCGTAAGGACTTCCTATAGGATTAACAACATCTTGACTATTTTTCTGCTCGTTTGGTGTGTTTATAGGAGACTTTGGTTTAGTTTCAAAGTTGGTGGAGTTTGGATCGTAATGTGAGTCTTCAAAGACGGGTATTCCAATTTCATCCATTCGACCGATGTTTTCGTAATCGTTATTTGGTATAGTGACTTCTGGTGTAGGTGGGGGTTCGAAGTTCTCGTAGCTGGACACATTGCGGGTTTGGTTCAGCTCGTTGCGAGATTGACTAGTTTCAAACCTGGAATGGTTTATAATGGTATAAGTTTAGAAGTGATAAATCTAAAATAAAGCGCTTGTGAGATGGTAAGCGGTTTAGGCATTGTTATTAGAACTAACCACTTAGCATCTTAAAAGATCTACTTGTTCTGGTGGGTCATCAAATTTATCTTTAGAGAATGAAAATATTCGTATTTTCATTCTACGGTTTAAGCAGAATGTAATATAGTATGTAATAAATATTTATAAATATATTACACAACACTATCTAGTTTTAAACTAAGAAAAGCATGTATTATAGGAACTTGATTACAATTTTTTTTTATTAATACATTTTCAAATATAAATAGGTAAACCAACATTATACGTACTTATAATATCCTTCACTGGTTTTAACAAAGTTGGGATTGTTAAACGCGACGCTCCGCGGCAATGATCCGTTCGTAATGATCTTGTTGTGGGATCTTTTTTCTGTCGGTGTGATCGGTATACCGGGCCGGTAATCTGAAATATATTTATTTTATATGTATTTAATATATTACTGAACCTTTTGAATATATCCTAATTCCAAACTAAGCTATGGGAACTATGTTACAGTAGGTCTACTATGAGTTTTTACAATACTACACGCTAGCGTCTGTAGTTAAAAAAATGTAGGAAGATTTGTACAGCGCCTCTAGCGGATAGTTGGGTACTAAAATTCGTGATACTAATATTGACGTAACTACTGTAGTAAAGTCAGGCGATTTTACTGTGACAACTCATGGTAGATACACGGATAATACTTATTTATATTTGTTTGGTAAAAATATAAGTCATGTTAAATATTATTTTTTCAGTATAATCACGCAGATCATTTAGAATCGTCTTATGTACTAGGTGATTCTAGGTGCAAGTTCCACGCGACCAGAGCCTAGAATTCATAGCAACACTCAGACACAGAACAAACGTCAATATTCATCACAAACATTTGCCCTGGGTGGGGATCGAACTCACGACGCAGCATGGATAGCAGAGCTACTACCAACTAAGCTGGGACGCCTGTCAAATATTGTTATCATAATCTTTGTAACATTTATTTTTAGGATTAAATGTAATTTACCTGTAGATAGCTGCTTTTGGTACTCAGTGAATATATCCAATATTTCTTCGAGACGCTCCATTTCTGCTTCTTTTTTCTCTTCTTCTTTAACCCTCTCTTGGTATGCCTGAAATGAAAAAATATGATCAAAATCAGAATGTTTCCCAAACTAACAACAATCCGTGATCTTTATAGTATTAAGAGGATGAGATATGAGGAAAGTTTGTTACTACTTAAATAAAAAACTAGTCTACTGGTTTAAAAATAACCGAGTAGAAATTCCTATAAATATGAAACTCAATTGAAAATCTTTAAGGACACACAAAGTACGAGTGAACTATGTACTTACGTCATCAATGCTGTTTTTAAATCGTCAATGTTTACGAAGATACGATAAGATAGCGCAATGTAACGTACAATAAATCACTAATATTATACAAGAAGACAGAGAATGGACTGAGCGTGATATGACGTAAATACATGCAAAGCGTGAGAGAGACAAAACAATCGTTCGATACCCTAATTTGCAAACCTAATAACTCCACTTTTTCACCAAAATGACATTTTTATACCGTCAGAAACTAAATTTTTTTCTCTATTTTTTGAAATACTAATAACTCCAAAATTCCCAACTATATTGATGTAAAGAGCCATTTGAAAATCAAACAACTCCGAGTGAAACGAAATGCTTCGATTTTGACAAAAAAATCAAATAACTCCCGCGCAGTCGTCCATTTTGTATGGCGTCACAGTAGCGAACGCATGCTCCTGAAAGTTTATTTTCAAAAAAATATGTGTTTTATTACCGTTTGAAGCTTAAAAACAGGGTGGGTTCCCAACCAGTCACACTGTGACTCGCTGGGAAAAAAATCCCAACGAGTCACACCAATTAATATTTTCAGAAGTGAAAATGACTTTCAATACTTAAATAAAAAAAAATCACTTAATGAGTAGGTTATTTTATTTTAGTTATTTTTATCAAAAATGGCAGATATAGTGTATTGGTAGAAAAAATCTGCTTTGCAGAAAAAGATAACATCCGATATTTAATACTACTACTCAGTGCCTCTATAGTAAAAAAAAGACGTGTTGTACTCGGGGACTGCCGCGGTAAAGCTATTGCATAGCTTTTTTTGCTGGATTAAGCATGCAGTGTTAGGTTATTTCGTTACGGAATTTCTGGATTCGGTCTCCACGCTCAAGGCCCGCGATAGAAGCTATGCAATAGCTTGGAGCTATCGTGGAGATCGAATTCAGAATTTTCGTAACGAAAATAACCTAACATTATACATGCGTAATCCAGCCAAAAATGCTATGCAATAGCTTGACCGCGGCAGTCCCCGAGTGCCACACCTTTTTTTATTATTATTATGATTAATAAAGACATTTTAAAACAGAAAAAAAATCTCTAAAACATACCGCAGCGCGATAAGTGGCAGAAAAAAATCCTTATGAGCAACAAATCCATTAATTCCCTAATACAGTTACTTACTTTAGTTTTAATCCAGTTTAGTTTTTTCTTCAAGTTAATATGGTTCCATATTCTTCAAAACTTTTTTATTTTTTCGTAATTATAAATAAACATTTAATTTCACGAAATATTTGTTTTTGTTCATTACACGATATTTACCATTTGTGATACTTATAAAAGTAAAAAAAAAATCATTTATAAAAATATAAATAGGTGTGACTCGTTGGGATTTTTTTTCCCAATGAGTCACAGTGTGACTGGATTTGGTGTGACTGGTTGGGAACCCACCAAAAACAGAAGAACATAGACAAAGTGTCAACATATTTTGAGAATATTTCGTTGCTGGAAACCACAAACCTAACAACTCCACTTTTATTTTCAATTATTGCTTAAACCAAATCAAACAACTCCTTTTTTTCACTATAAAACCCTATAGTTAAAAGAAAAATTAGATTTTTAATTGTTTTTAGGTAAATAAAGGGCGTAATTTCCAAAAGGACTTTGGATTTTCTTTAATCGGTTATATATAATTTATTATAACGTTTTAAGTCTCTCCTGTAAAATTTGCTTTAGAGGAGTTATTAGGTTTGCAAATTAGGGTATCGCGTTGTCTCTTTCTACATAGTCTTACAGAAAAGAGACAGGTATAGGCCGCATAGTCGTTTGTCATTGTCTTTCGTGAGTAGTCAATTTTGTGAGGCTTTTGCTCAGAGGGCTTAGTCTGAGGTTGGATTTTAAAACTCCCTACTGTCGAGCCGAGAGTCGTATCTCGGCTATCCATACAAAAATATAAGGACATCCGAGAGACGACTGTCGGCTCGAGAGTAGGGAGTTTTAAAATGCAACCTCGGACTAAGCCCTCAGTTCACTATTCTATGTTCAAAGTTCTTACCATAGAATAAAACAATTTATCTATCTTCTTAATGATGCTATTATAAATTTCGTTCTTCATATGAATATCTTTCAAACTAACTTGATTTCCCACCACAAAAACATTACTATTCTGAATCGCGGAGCCATTTTGAACACTGACATTTGCCGCCATTTTGGATACTTCAAATTTCAAATTCTCGTACGAATCCTTGATTTGTTTTTCTATTTTGATAATTTTGTGATCCATATCGTTTTCATGATCTTTTGTTTTTTTTATGTAATGATTTGTGAGGATAGTGTTGATAGTTTTGTAGATTTTTATATCGTTTCGTAGTTTATGGACCACTTCTAGTTTCTCGTTGACGTTTGTTGATATATCGACGATTTTGTCTATGGTATCTTGTGGGTGTTTTTGGTCGAGAGAGAGCTTGAGTTCTTTTAGTGCGTCCGTGTTCTTTTTGAGGCAGGTTACGAAGATTTTTATGAGCTGCTTGTGCGATGGTCCTTTTTTTGATTTCTCCGTCATTTTAAACTTTTTATTGGTTATATTTTAGTAGTGGCAACACAATCATATATACACTTCACTAAATTAGTATAATCAGTTGTATAACAAGTAAATATTAGGAATTCTAACAAACAGAGATTACTTTTATTTACGCACTTTTTTAAAATATTTTTAATACTAGGATTATAGGCACGGTAGTTTTCAAGTTCGTTGATAACCAGACCTGAGTTTTTTGTTCTGTGAACCAGACTCTACTCAGAGATAATGAAAAACTGTTTTTATAATTTGGATTAAAATAAGTTTTTATCAATGATTTTTGGTAGTTTTTTAATGGTTCTAAATAATGATATTAAAAACACGTTTAACTAAACTAAAGGTATAAAGACACTGATACGAATTCATATAAAAATGAAAGTAAACCTTGGATTTTAATGTAATCGATGCTAGAATGCGAATTCAATATCCGAGACCAATTGACATAAGAATCATAATTGCATGACAATTTGATGGCTTAAAAATTAATTTGAATTTTATATCCGTTTGCGTAAGGTTCATTTATGAGTGTAAATTAAAAGATGAGTATAAATTAAAATAATTTGAGAAGGTTCTAGGTAATATAATACGATGTTTATTTTAGTGTCTAGTTTTTGTACCATAGTGCATGTCAATATAATATTAATACTGACTAGGTCAATGTTAATGTGATTTTTACGTTGTTCACGTTTTTTTAACATAATTAACTATTTTTACGTTATTGAACAATTAACGTTGATCACATTAGCTGAGATAATAAACGTGTGTTCACGTATTTTTAACATAATTGATGTTTTCCCTATATTTTAACATGCTTAACATATCCGCGTTATGTGTACGTTATTTTAACATAACTGACAATTGAAGCGTTATTTTAACATAATATGTAAAGTATTTTGTGTTATTATCAAATTATTTAAACACGTAATGTTCGTCTCAAGTTCATGCACTTTTAACACAATCAACGTTTTCCTCGTTATTTTAACATGCTTAATGTTTGTTTACGTTCTTATTACGTTATTTTAACACAATTAATGTTTTCCTCGTTATGTTCACGTTATTTTAACATGCATAATGTTTGTTTACGTTTTTTTTAACGTTATTTTAACACAATCAATATTTTCCTCGATATGTTCCCGTTATTTTAACATGCTTAATGTTTTTTTTACGTTATTTTTAAGTTATTTAACACAATTAATGTTTTCTTCGTTATGTTCCCGTTATTTTAACATGTTTAATGTTTGTTTACGTCCTTTTTAGTTATTTTAACACAATTAACGTTATTTTTAGCACTGCCACCACCGCACAAGACTAACAACTGTCGCATAACACCTGCAGCGGTTATCAAGTTTGTTATCAGATAAATATTGTTTAATATGTTTAGTGGCCTTTAGATTATAATTCTATCTTTGTTTTGCGTAGACATTGAAATGATTTTTGTTTCAGCTTTTTTTTTTTTTTTTTTATTCATTATAGGCTAACGCTTGGCCGCAATCACATCTGATGTTAAATGATGATGCGGCCTACGATGTTACGCGTTTGCCTAGATAGAACCTATTATATTTTTCAGATATATTTAGGTTTTGATATGTCATTTATATTTCAGGATATTATGAAATAAGTTTGACCGTATGTATAGAGTTTTGGTAGGCGTGAATAAATGTTAAAATCGAGTATAATAACAAGGACGTATTTGAGATACACTGCGCGTCAACATCAGCTTTACTATCGAACGTTACAGCGTTAGCGTGCAATGTGTCTTAAATACGTTACGTTTACGTTACATTAATTTGTACTTATTGTCATTTATTTAATAGTCTATATCTATACTGTCTCACAGCTTAGCAAAGGAATATAATTAAATGGCATCGAGGTACAAATTAAAAATATTAAATCTATTTGTTTGGTAACTGAGTAATGATAATGATATGTACAAGTCGCATTTTTCTATAGTTTTTTGCGAAAACAATGTCTGCTTCTAGGATAATAATAAGTATGTTAGTGGTACTTCCCCAGGCGGGCTATTAAAAAGCAGAGAGGATTAAAAACGACGTGCTACTTTAAAAACCTACTTATTTAAAGGGCTAGTCAGAAGCAAGTCCTGTTAAGTACATACCTTGACTCTCATAGATTCAGCGCGTTCATATTGATTGGCGTAGACTGGAGAATATTGTAACCCGTTTAACGGACTTCTAGATCCTTCTTGATTACTTTTAGCAGGTTCTTGATTTATTCTAGTAGGTTCTTGGTGTATTCTAGTAGTATCTTGAATTATTCTCGAAGGTTCTTGAACTCTGTCTTGATTTCTAGTTTCTGGATGCTTTCTTGTCTCTTGTTTTGTATAGAAATCTAAGCCTTGGCTTTCTTGATTTCTAGGAAAGTCGAAACTACTGGTGCCTTGGTAACTTCTAGATAAATCATGCTCTCTAACTTGATTATGTATATCTTGATTTATTCTAGAAAAATCTTGCTTTTTTGTAACTTGATTATTTCTTAGAAACTCTTGCTTTGTTCTAGCATAATCTTGGTTTCTTGTATCTTGGTTTATTTTGGAGATTTCAAAGCTAGTGTCTTTGTAGCTTCTAGAACCTTCGTTCTGTTCTTGTCTCGCGTATTCTTGATACTTTGTCTCTTTTCTGTAATCGATTGCGTCTATTCTTTCTGTATGTCTGTCCTTGTCTATATTCATTACGTCGTTGTTGACTTTCTTGGGTAGTTTTTCGTCGAAATTTTTGACAATATCTCCTATTTTCGTGTTGTTTCGTATAGCGACGTTTGCGTACGAACAGCTTTTCGGGTCTACCGAGTTATTGTCGTTGATGATAACTTTTTGGTCTTTCTTCATGTAGTTTGGGATAGTTTTACCTCCAAGTACGTCTTTTGCTGGTGTATTTACTGTTAGGGAGTTCGAACTGAAGACTTTTGGGGATATTTCGCTCTCTGTGTTTGTGTAGAATTGTGATCTGCCGACGTTTTTCTGCTGTTTCGCGTAGTATTCGAATTTAGATACTTTGGACATGATACTGGTTAGTTTTTCGTCTTTTGGTGCTACAGGGGGCTTCGTTCGTGATAGTTCTTTAAGGGTGATGTCTAGTTCATGATCTACTTGGGATAGATCTTTGTATTTGTTGGGTTGGTAACATTGGCTGTTGTCTGTGTGGGTAACGTTTACGTAGCCTGTAACAAACAAAACATTATTTTAATCATGATAATCATCAATTTGCAATTTTACTGTTTCTTGTAGATTTTTGGAAGTAAGACAAACAAAATTTAAGAAAATTTGCAAAGATAAAATAAGATAAAAATATATTTATTGCTTTAGGTCTTAAAATTACATCTTAAAATTAGATTACTCTAATTTCAGTTGAAATAAAGCAGAAATCATGTAAGGAAGACCTTTTGTTAGTTAGAAATTTGGAGTTCCGCGCTAGAACTCCAAATTTCTATATATGTACACACAACAACGCTTCTACATACAAGCTTAGGCTTAGTAAGCCTAAGCTAGCCTAAGCTTGTATGTAGAAGCGCAAAGGGATGTCCCCTTGCAATTATTACGTTTGATAAAATCGATTTCAATTGAATTTTCCAGATCTAAACTCGCACAAATTTCTATTGTATGAGCCTCGCTTACCAGCAATATGATCCCTCCTCGCAGACGGTAAGACTGACTTCATCAGCATCGCCTCAGCTGGATGGTTGAAGCGAAGGTAGTTAGAGCGTCCTATCGTTAGCATGCTGCCTGCAAGGTCAAATGATCGTGTTACGTGCTGGATGGAAAGGTTTTGTCTGTAAGCTTTTTTAAGCTATTGCATAGCTTCTACCGCGGGCCTTGAGCGTTGAGACCGAATCCAGAAATTCCGTAACGAAAATAATCTAACACTGCGCATGCGTAATCCAACAAAAAATGCTATGCAATAGCTTAACCGCGGCAGTCCCCGAGTGCCACGCGTCTTTTAAATTTGTTTTTTTTTTCTCTAACCTAACTAGTCCCACTGCTTTCCACCAACTCTCGAATAGTTAATTAGGTTTAAAGACACTAACAAATACTTCAAGTGTGGTTTTATCGCACAGTGCAATTTCTTCTACAACATATTGCTGCTATCTGATTTTGACCAAAAAGAAGAGTTCCCACCCCAACTATGTATTTTATCTTGTTTTAAGCATAAAATTTTGACGATGATCACGAAGTTTCTCAAGTCAACGCGTATATTTTTTTTAGTTCGATTTCTCAGATCCTATTTTAAAAGCTCACAGACAGTAACCTCAATATAAAGATAAAATAAATGCAAATTCTATGTGTAATTGAGTACCTATGTTTTATAATCGCTTGATAACGTCATATTTTTATCAAGACAGTGTACGAATACATAAAAGCTCTATGACAAAGTCTGGTTCCGAACATGCTCATGCTTATAGTACTTAAATATCATTCAGTGATATATTAGTATAGAGAATCAGATGACATTCACTACCTAGTACGATACACATATCAACCAAAGGATGAAAAGAATCGTCGAAAACTTTACAATCTTCTTCTTCTAGCGTGTCAATTATACACAACAATAATTTTAAACAAAGTTCAAGTAGAACTTTGCTACTAGTATCCCATAGTTTTGACCATAAAATTGAGTTTATACCATGCAAATGAGAAGGGCTAGAGTTCAGTTTGCGAGTTCCATGTTTATAGCCTACTATTTTAAATACTTACGGTCTATCTTAAAAAAAGTTAGCGCAGACTTGAAATATTGATTACCATACTGATTACGTTATTATATATATTGATTACGATGACATAAAGTAAGAGAGTAAAAGAGGTCCACTTGCCTCAATGATTTGAGACTTATAAACAATAACTCCTTTGAAATTCCAGCTGTATTCTACCTTCCTTACCCTGAGACAGTCGAGTAGGCTTGTCCACAGGCGTCGAATCCACGAGCGTGCTCCCCGCGACCGGATACAGCGTCACTACGCCGTGGGAGTTCTCGACGCGGCAATGCACACTGGCCACTCCACTGCCGACCACGTAGATGTCGCATGTTGGATCTGAACCCACTGTTACCCGACCTGGAAGGAAGTTGAGAGTTAGAGCGCTTGTTCCACCAATACTGCTCTGGCTACGTGTGTGTTCTACATCCTTGAAAATATGAACAGTCGTATTTTCTGTAGAAGCTCATGTCAAATGATGTCTATTGATACTTCTATGATCATCAAAGTCAAAGTTAAAATTACTTTCTTCAATAAATCACAAGAATCGTCTTACTATGTTAGGTGCCAGTTCCAAGCGACCAGAGCCTAGACAGCTAGGCACGGCAAAGCAGTGTCTAGTCTGGCTAATCTTTCCAACACGATGCTACAACAAAATACAGTTGTAGCATCGACACGATAAGAAGAAGAGCCTAGAGCCATCTGTGCAGCTTATACCAAAACTGTGTCCAATCCATGATCATAGTGTGATACCTACTGATGATCCTCAAACTGGATAGGTCTTTGTCTCTCTTTGTGAAGTTATGTCAATAGTCGTCTACCGATATATGATATGATAATGCGTTTTGTCGTCTACCGCCTACTTCTTTTCATACCAGACTATACGTAAAAGAACAGCTTGTGAAGGCTATACGTACCTTGTTTGATAGGATGTAACGTGACCGCAGTGCTGAGTCGGCCAGTGCCGAGGCTGACCAGGTGAGGAGTGTTTGTCGCCACCCTGGAAGTAAGGAAATCATTCTGTTAGTGTCAACTTATGTCATGTCTGCGTGACGGATGCTGGCTTATGTCTCGCTCGATAGTCATCAATGGAATGGAGCCAATTCATTTTATTGGGAACAATCTTGTGATAATTGGTAATCATCAGGACTTGTTCGTTACTTCACTTATTAATTAGAGAATATAAAATTATAAAAATTATGACATCAAGAAATAAAATTACAATTACACGTATTTTTATCGCGTACCTTATTATTTTTCATGAAGTTTAAGTGAAAGGTATATCTCTTAACACATTAAATAAGTTTTGATATCGAAAGTTTAAAAAATCATCACAAAAAACTATCTTGCATAAACACGTTGCTATTTAAAACTGACGACCGAAGACGCGGAGAAATCTTTACAAGGAAAACCTTTTAGTGGTAAATGCATCATAAACTTAATTATCTTCAGCTTTCATAGCCCTGCATTCTATTCTGAGAACAGAAAGCAGAAAGAAGTTGTCGTTGTGTTAAAATGTCCATGTCTATATACTTTTTAGTTTGGATATTAGTGATTTTGCAAAATCATGACATAAAGAGGTCATCATTACGTAAGGTAATCAATACTTCAAGTGCGCTAACTTTTTATAAGATAGACTATATTATTGTGTCTTTAGTCATAATATTCTTTAGGTATTCATCTTACTTTAGGTACATCTTGTTTCTTTTTTCTTTCTTTTTTATAACACGCCACACCTTTCTGCACACCCAGGAAGACCTGGCAGACAATTAGCATTAAGCCCTCCTAGCACTAAAGATGTGTGAAATTTTCAAATAAATAAAAGTATTTAGTAAAATCACGCATATCATTTAGACGGATTTTTACGACGAGAGTCTAGAAACTTCAACAGTTTTTTTGTATGATCCTTCTAACAAACTGATGTTTGCGACACGGACCTTTTCCCAGCAACATAAAAATAGCTATACTGAATTTCCTACGTCTATTTTCATTTCCATTTGATGCTTAATCATTTTATATCTTTCATCTGTAAGTTCATCCAATTTCAGTGAAAAGGGAGAGATGTGAATGCATGGAGAGGAAGTGACATTCTATTTCTAGTGGCGCCGCACTGTACTTGCCCTTTTTGCGGCTGCGCCCTTTGGGGGACCCAAACTTTGGTGGTTTGTAGGACTTTTTGACGTCAAAGGCAAAGTCAAAATTACTTTATCCAGTAAAATCACAAGGATCATTTAGAATCGTCTTACATTCTAGGTGATTCTAGGTGCCAGTTCCACGCAACCAGAGCCTAGAAGAACGGGCAAGAAACTTACGGCTTTTTTCCTACCGTTTTTTTTTATATGATCCTTCTTACAAAGAATATTAAACTAAATTAAGTAAGTACTGAAGTTTCAGTGCGGTTAGTTCTAAATGTTAGTTCGATCTGCAAATATTTATTCTGGGTGTTCTGGGTATTTTATAAAAATAAACTATCTATGTAATGTATTGTTTTAAGTACCTACCTATGTCAGTCTTCGAGTACCCATAACACAAGCTCTGCTCAGCTTGGGGCTAGATGATGTTGTGTGGATTGTCCAGCATTATTTATTTATTTATTCTGACATATGTGTGAACCCTTACAATAAGTTTAATTGCTAAATATTCAAAATAAATTAAACTAAGTACATTTTTTCATTGGACGATAAGCTATTTAAGAAAAGACTTCACTATATTTATTTTGAATTAATCTTTATTTTATTTTATTGGGACAAACAGCGTTACAATCTAAAGAACTTAAAATTATAAAGAATCTACAAAGAACTTAAAAAACTAATCACCAATTAAATGTTTTCAAAATCTTATTGTTTTATCACGACGAAACTAGCTTTAGCAATTATTAATAAGGCTTTAAAAATCAAACAGAGTAATGGCAAACAACACATAAACGGTGTTATTATCCCACTTTAACACAAATTATGGCAACACTACTTTCCCCGCTAGTGGTTTATTTACCAAACGCGTTATTAGCATTTATGTGGGTAGTCGGCTACGCGATCCAAGTTTTATTGGACTTCGCGGCAAATTGGAGATCACTAAAGATATTCTGGGATCACTGAGAGATAAAAGGAATGAGAATTAGTAGATTTCAACGCACTGGTGGTCCAGAATATAGATCCTTAGTTTCAATTTACATTCATATCTTCCGAAAATAATAACTAAAATCAAACCATCTACATTAGATGAAACGGCAGGATTAAGATGAGGAAAATAAATAAATAATATTTTTGAAGTGAATACTTCTTTAGCGGCGCTGGGTGGGTAAAAACTTTCAAACTCGCGTCAGGGTCACGTGACGTTGATAAAAAGCGTAAGATCGAGGGAAAGGGAGAGGAACTAGTATCTCCCACTCTTTCTACCGTGCCTGAGTGTGCTCTGTTTAGGCGGCACACAGACACATTCGCGCTTGCGCGAATGTGTCTGTGTCATTGTGATTGTCATTGTCATTATGACGTCTGTGGTTATATTTTTGAAGTGAAAACTTAAAAGTGAAAACACAACGTTAATATTGAAGTTTTCACTTCTGCCGGCACTCCCGGAGTGCTACCTTTTTTTGTCTGCAGATTGCTCAACAGCTGTACATAAGTACAGCTGTTGAGCAATCAATGTACTTAATTAATAAAATAGCAAGTGTATAATAACAAATATCTATCTGTGTAATGTATTGTATTATGAATGTCAGTCTTCTAGTAGGTACCCATAACACAAGAGCTGCTTACCTTGGGGCTAGATGATGGATGAGATCGCGGTCAAACGCTTGCCTATAATTTTGTAAAAAAAAATGATGTATTGTCCAGCATTTTTTAATTATTTATTTTTATTATTTTACTTACTACCTTTACTAATTTCTTTGATCCTATCAGACGGTAACTATTAGAGTCCGACCGAAACTGGTATTCCGGCCGAAACCGAAACCGAAACCGAAATTCGGCCGTGGCTTCACTTTCGGCCGAAATCGAAACCGAAACCGAAACTCACGTGGTCAAGTATAAAATTCCCTAAAATACAAAAAATGGTCCCCCAACAAAAAAAAAATCCCTCGGAGTTGCTTAATACGTTTGAAAGGGCTTTTATTGGCCTACATTTTACTATAATGAGCGATTTTCCAGGGAGTGTTCTTAGAATACACGATAGATGGCGCTCAACGTCAAATGCATTTCAATGTCAATTGTCAACACAAAAAGTTTTTATATTTTATCTGTGGTGTGAAATTTTTGTCCTAGAAAAAATTCAAAACTATCTGACAAAAGCTAAAAGTCTTCAATCGTGGCAGAAATCAGAAACCAGTATACAGTCTGTTGTCGTCAAAAGTAAAATCCACAAGAAGGTACACGAATGCTAAAATAAAAGCAAACAAAATTTATCAAAACGCTGAATACACCGAAACGGACGTGACAGGATGATAATGACAGCTACACGACAGAGCTACCAATAGATTATACAGATAAAAAAGAGAGGGATTTTGATATACACTAAGTGTCCAGCGCCATCTATCGACTCTTTTTGAACTACTTTTTTTTTTAAAAGCTATTTGGAAAATCGCTCATTACGAAAAAAAATCCATTCCAAAGATATTCAGAAAAAATTTTTTAATTTAACATCGTATTTTTCAGAATTCTGAAGAGGACAAAAATGGATTTAGTTGGTATTAAAAGAGCTTAATTTGATTCTTACATTGATTAAAAAAGAATCGAGATATTTCTGAAAAATTGTATTTTTTTACAATACTACATGATTTTCAGGAATAAATCAACTTCTACAGATTGAATTAGTATTAATTTAAACGCAACCAATCACATGCATTTTTGTGGGACATCGGAGTTCGGGGCAATACGACGTTAAATAAAAAATAGTTTCTTAAAACATCTCGACTTCTATGAGATGGATTTTCAATAAAAAAATTGCAAAGATAGGCCTGCATAATTCCTTTCAAACGTATTATAGCAATCGTGAGGGACGATTTTGTTAGTCGTGGCTCCGTAGAAAATTACACATTCTCCTTTGGTATATTTTACCAACTGTGTATTCTGAATTTTACTTTAAAACAATTGAAAAACTAACTGTAATAAAACCATAATATTCATGGACATTTCACACATGACACTCAGGTCCCAAGCTAAGCAGGGCTTGTACTGTGGGAGCAGGGTTGCTGGTTAAATACTTATAGTACATATTTTTTTGTAAATAGATACTTACATAGTAACACCCAGTGATAAACAAAAATATTAGTTCTGAGTCGTATTTACAAAAAAATATGTATCGTAGTATTCTGTCAGCAATCTGGTTAGCATGGTACAGGCTTGGCTTGGTTTGGAACTAGGGTGTGGTGTGTGAATTGTCCCTGAACATTTATTTATTTATTATTTATAATTAATCTTTAAATAAGTTTACCTATACAACGTAATTTAGCAAATTAAACACTATACATTTTTCAATTACTATCTCTTATGTGACTTGATTTGTTTTTATCAACAAAACGTAGTTACTGTTACTCAATATTTATATATGTATAAGATATAATGAACTATAAATCATTCAAGTACAGAAACGAAACAAAATGTGACATGAAATCATTTCCACCTAAACAAAGCCTCTAAAGAATGTTTGCGTCGGGCGATAAGTGCGATAACGCACTAAGTTTTGATGCTACAGAGCTATCTGAACGGCGCACGATAATTCCTGAACAGGGTCACCACCGTCCGCCAAAGCGTTGCCGCGAGAAACGAAGTTAGTCGAGCGTGCACGACAACTTCCGAAAAAAGTTTCGGTTTCGGCAAAAGTTTCGGCCGCTTTTGGCCGAAACCGAAACTAAAGCCGAAACTTGAGTTTTGGCCGAATTTCGGCCGAAACCGAAACCGAAACCGAAATTTCGGTCGGACACTAGTAACTATAAAGCCGAGGATATCTGTGTCTTCTCAACTACTGAGCATTTGAAGAGCACTGACATCTGGATTGTGTCACGTGTCAAACTCGACTCTGGCACTTCACCCCTCATCACCTGCAACGTCGTGCTTGTCTTGTCTTTTAGCACGAAAAAGGAAACATGTTATTTTTCTTCTTCTTACGGCCGGTTTCTCGAACAATGATCAACGAAAAATCTAATAATTACTATGTGTCAAACTCGGATCAATCGTGATTTGGGTTTCCAGAAACCGGCCGTTGGTCGTAACACTCTTGACTGGTCGTCATGGGGGGACAGTGGCTCGCTTAACAACCCTCCACCACTCCTCTCGCACCGCTGCTGGTCTTGCACACTCATTAAGGGGATGTTATTTTTAACAGGCTTCAAAAGGAGGTTCTTATAACCAAGGTGTCTCAATAGAGGCTGTTATCAATTTCTTCTGAATCTCTATATTTTATTGTAACTTTATAGTAGTTTTCATAGTACATGCTTTGCTTTGTTTGGGGCTAAAGTGTGAGTCTTCGAATATTTGATATTGATTACTTTTTTGAAGTGAAAACTTCTTTAGCGGCGCTGGGTGGGTAAAAACTTTCAAACTCGCGTCAGGGTCACGTGACGTCGAAAAAGCGTAAGATCTTATTTAATTTTTATACATTGCTCGTAAAACAAGAGACGACAAAAGAACACACTTGCGGTCACGCGACGTATGACTCAAACAATTAAATAGTGTTGTGGCGACATCGTACAAGGCGAGTACAAGGCGCTGCCAACACGCGGTGCGGTGCGGAGCGCGGGGGCGGAGGACCGAGGAGCGGCACTCGCGCGCCGGCAGCCGACACACACTCTGAGCACCCTCGCACGGGAAACACGTATCGCTCGCCGCGCGCGCATAACCAGATAGACGCTATTATATCGTACGAATCGTTTCGCCTAACTTGTATTTAACTGTATCGCTTCCATCTTATTGAAGTGAAAACTCAGTCAGGGTCACGTGACTCGTGACGTTCATCGAACGTGACGTTCATCATTCGTTGTCTTCGTCGTTGTGTCAATGTCAATGACATGACACAATCACAATGACACAGACACATTCGCGCTTGCGCGAATGTGTCTGACGAAGACAACGAAGACACACTGACACAGACACATTCGCGCTTGCGCGAATGTGACAATGTGTCTGTGTCATTGTGATTGTCATTGTCATTATGACGACTGTGGTTATATTTTTGAAGTGAAAACTTAAAAGTGAAAACACAACGTTAATATTGAAGTTTTCACTTCTGCCGGCACTCCCGGAGTGCTACCATTTTTTTTATATGAACGGATTTCGATCTTTTTTGTTTGGTCCCATTTAAAAATCAAGATCTAATCGATTACCAGCCAATTTCGTCAATCTATATGCTCTAGCTAATGTTTCTATCTATAAAGTCAATCATTTTTTTAGTAAAATGTTACTAGTTTCTTAATCAGCGTATCAGTATTGCTATTCAGCACAGACCGCAGCAATATAGCCAGTATCTTGGGTACGCTTTGGGTACTGATTTGGATTGAAAGACCGTTGCAAATGATCTTTAGATAGCTCAACTATTTCTTATGTATTTTAGATATTATGCACATTTTGTATATACCTACTGTAATAGTCGTAAGTTGGTTTGTAAATAAACTAACACAAAGTCACATCGCACGCAAGTCTACAGTACCTCTACCATGAGTTGTCACAGTAAAATCGCCTAACTTTACTACAGTAGTTACGTAAATGTTAGTATGACGAATTTTAGTACCCAACTATCCGCTATAGGCGCTGTACAAATCTTCATACATTTTTTACTACAGACGCTAGCGAGTATAGTTTAAATAGTATTGTAAAAAGTCATGGTAGAGCTACAGAACATTACACAGTCGAGATTCAGTGCAGCCGACCACCTGGAGTCCATTCGTCTATAAATAAATCCAATAATATTACATCTTCTGTCACATAAACAGGATACGGGTACGGGTGTTATTCCTGTGATATATTTTAGACTTTAGTTAGTTAGGAATAGAAATGAATTTTCATTATGAGAATTGGAACCAAAAATAAATAGTGTTATGCGTGTGTTGCCGTATGAGGTTTCGAGTTTGTACCTAAGAATTATAATTAAAATCTTTTAGTTAAGAAAATTAAAAGTATGAACTTACAATGGTCATTGCTACTACTTTGTTCGGTAAAAAATGCACTGGATTTATACCACTTAACATCAGGTGGCTTTTTGGCTTGTCCCATCATCGTATCCCACATATAGTACTTTCAAATTCAAAACTTCATAAAAATGAAAATAATATTTTTTAAACTTCAACGAACATTTAAAATAAACAATTGGACATATTGGTCCAGGCGTTGTTGAGTTATGCGCTTACCAAATTTTGCGATTGATTTTTATATTATAGATTTTAAGGAGCTTAAACCCAACAAGAATCAAAAGGAAGGTCGCGGGTCTTATGAACTAACTTTTTTTATAACTTTTTGTTTACGAAAGATTAACCTGATTTATTAATACAAATAGTACAAACCATATAGTACAAGTAGCCACTGTGGTTTTATTAATTAACACAAACCGACACCTGCTTCTGTCACTGATCGTTATGTATTGAATATTGTAATTATATTACAGTACGCGGCTTGTTATGCGTCACTTCTTCATCATCATCATCAACATCCACACTTGACCTACTGCTGCATACTATACTGCGGCGTAATTTTCAATACATTTATGATTCGGATAAATCTGCCAATTTGACTGTCAAATTGTGTCTGCCGCGTTTCTCTTTACATTTAATTATATTTTTTGGGAACTTTGAGATTCCATTTTTCGAACTAGATTTTATTTTAAAAACCTATGCTATCCAGTGGGATAGCATATTATCGACTGATAGGCAGTTCTCCCTCTTTTTTTTATGCACATTACCTCAAAAGCATATACAGTAGAACCTCAATAACTTAAACCTCGGTCAAGTCAAAGTCAAATATTTCTTTATTCAATAAAATCACAAGGATCATTTAGAATCGTCATACATACTAGGTGATTCTAGGTGCCAGTTCCACTAACTTAAAAACCTCTTTAACTTAAAATATTTCGTGTTTCCCTTGGAATTTAACTTATCGAGGTTCTACTGCAGTATCAAAAACATGTGCATAGTGAAGTGCAGCAAACTGCATTTATAGGGTTACTGAAACCGAACACCTTTTCTGTGCTCCGGGGTTCCGTATAAAGTTACAAGTAAGTCGATATCGGCTAATGATAATTATACATACTTGAATAAAAACTTATAGTAACTTATTATAACTTATTATGGAGGTTTTAATTATTTTATCAGAGTTTTTCTGGGTGAAGCGATTTTGATGATTCTTTTATTTGAAAGGTGCTGTTTCTCATGGACTTTTATTTGAATTCGATCAAGACCTGGCTAGTAGTGGGGTTGGAAAAGGACAAATATGAAAAAATAAAAATGTTTTGAACATATACAACATTCGTACTCTTGTTTAATTAATACTTGTCGAATTTAAAGTTAATTATTTTTTACTTAAAAAAATCTTGAAACTAATTAAATAAAAATCTCCTATGCCACTAATAAAGTGTGAATGACGTCATAAATTCCTACCTGTCAGTCTATAAACCTACAAAACAACAAGTACATAGAATCTCGTATCATCCCGATAACACATGTTTATGCACTGACTCATCCTGTGACCACATAGTATTATATACTGAAACTCGTTGATAATAAAGTTCATATTACTTTCACCAAATGTTAGATCAAGTTGATGGGTCAAGTTGAACAAGCAAATGTGAACCTTATTTAGAAGAAGATAAGGTTGATAACCAAGTCATGTTGGGGGGCTGTGACAAGCAAATTGGGATCTTATTATGAGTACAATAAGGGTGATAGTAGGTAATGTTTAAGGGGACATCCACAGGTTGATAGAGGATATTATGTAATGCAATAAGGATCTTCTGTTTGTGAATAGTACCTTGTAATTGAATAGTCAATTTGTGGATTGAACTAGGTTGACCTTTGAACGAACGTTTTAGAAGTAATATAACCACAGAATATGAATATAAAAACTCACTTAGAACAAGCTTTGGTTAGTTTGGGAATGGAGCTGTGTGTGAAATAACCATGAAAATTTATTTATTCAAACTATAGCAGAGCTAATCGAGCATTATCTGGAGACAAAACATCAATTTTTTGACGTGACAACGTCTTATAATTCGATAGAGCCGGCTGCACGCACGAAAAAACATGACTCATGAGGCGTTCTGAGGCGTTCCATGAACTGACGTTGTCACGTTCAACTATTGTCAGTAAACCGACTTTACATTTTTTTTTTTTTTTTTTTTATACTAGCCTGAATCGTCCCACTGCTGTGCAAAGGCCTCTCCCAAACTTTTCCCTTATTTCGGTCCTTAGCAGTGTTCCAACAATCCACATCAAAGACGCCAAGGTCATCCCTCCAACGCAAATCAATTTTGTAGTATTTTTTACTTAGTTATAACTTAATTACAAAAAAATCTATTGCTTATAATAGAGGCTTCAGGTGGGCCCAATACTAAAAGAGATTGAAAATACGAGCACAAAAAACTTTTGTACAAGATGTCGCCCAAAACTGGACCGTTACCTTTGTTTTAGTGACTCACAATTTTAACCATTACAACTCTTATTAACACTACATAAGGTTTAGAATCCTGATGATGCAACAGTTTTGTAAAAACATAACATTTTGTACTGTAAGCTCAAGGTGTAAGGTTAGTTTTTGTGTAACAATGTAGATAAGGATTAGGCAAAACAGTCTAGATTTTTAAGTATGTTAGTAGGACGAGATGCTGAAACTAATACGAAGCGGTAAACATTGTTTTATGACATCCGCTCATAATTACCGTAGGTAATTAGCCATTTTGACGTCCTTCATTTTGAGACGTTCTATTTTACAAAATCACTGCAATTTTTTTGTGAACAAACTTTTTTGAACTACTACAAACTTTCATACAAAGAAAAGAACTTACTTAATCAATCATTTTCTTCTTATTCGTGTCGATGATCAAACTCAAACAGTGTTTTCCCAAAACTTGGCCACTTCTATGGCGTTTTCATCGATTATTATTAATCAAGTATTATGCATTTATTTCACAATATAATTGAAGAATTGATATTTAGCGCGACAATGCGGTATTTTAGGGACGCTTCCGATTACTACTGATTTGGATCAGCTGAGTTATCTATAGATCCTATACTGCCTGCAAATAGATCAACTACACTCGAGAGCAATGAATCCGGGTCACTTAAAGAATGTTAAAAATCTCGGAAACTAAAAATGATAGGTTAATGCAATAAATTGTATTTAATAGACAATGTAATACTCCTTAAATGAAAGTAAAAAAAATATGAGTCACCATACATTTTATTAACACAAAATTACATAAAGAAAAAAACTGCTGATCTCTCCTTAAAACAAAAATAGGAAACATGAAATTTTTGAACTTTATTACGATTTTCTTGAATTTTAATACTTCGTATTGCCTCCTCGTGCTTCCATTACTGCGTTTACGCGGTTTGGCATGCTGTACACCAAGTTCCTTATACGATTTTGGGGAATATTCTCCCATTCCTCTGTGAGAGCAATTTTGAGCTCACGAAGCGTGATTGGGGGAGGGTTTCGTTGTTTTACGCATCTGCCTAGCTCGTCCCAAGCATGCTCGATCGGGTTGATATCCGGGCTGCGCGCTGGCCACTCCATACGAGTAATGTTCATCTCTTGAAGGTAGTCATTCACAATCCTACCTGTATGAGGTCGGGCATTGTCATGCATAAATATAGCATCCTCACCTAAATTGACCATAAATGGACCAACGTGATCATTGAGGATTTCTTCCACATATCTTACGCTAGTTAAAGAGCCGTTTTCTATGATCACCAGCTCTGTGCGACTTTCAGAAGAAATTCCGGCCCACACAAGTACAGACCCACCACCGTAGGCTACTTTTTCTTCGATGCATGCTTGCTTGAATCTTTCCCCTGGTCTTCGATACACTCTGTGTCTTCCATCGTGCTTGTAGAGCATAAATTTTGATTCGTCGGAGAACATAACTTTTGACCAATCTTCAATACTCCAATTTACGTGGCTCTGGGCATATCTTAGTCTCGAAATACGATGCCCACGCTCCAGTTTAGGGCCGTTTGCAGGTCTAAGGGGTTTTAAGTTAGATTCAGCAAGCCGACGTCTTACTGTCCATGCACTTGGGTTACTTCCTCCGAGGCGTCGAAACTGATTGGTGAGTTCAGTTCCTGTGAGAAAGCGATTTCGAAGCATGGTGTTCACCAAGTATCGGTCTTCTCGTGCTGTGGTACACCTGGTTCTGCCCGTTCCTGGTCTGCGTAGGTTAGAACCAGTTTCTTCGTAACGTCGGAGAGCTCTTTGTACTGTTGACAGCGACACACCGACAGTCCTGGCTGTATCGCGCTGACTCCGGCCGGTTTCCAGCATTGTAAGTATTCTGGTGCATTCTTCAGGCGTAAGCGACATAATTTCAGCTTGAATAATGAATATAGAGCACTATCAACATGGTTTATGTACCCACATAAATGACAGATTACAAACAAAAGCAAAACCAAATGCTGTAATTTCGTAGTTCCATCTTCGAAAGTGGCCCTTTTTCAAATTTGTTTTTTTTATGATATAACTTTACAATAACTAAGAAGTTTTAATACCTTCATTTAAGGAGTATTACATTGTCTATTAAATACAATTTATTGCATTAACCTAGCATTTTTAGTTTCCGAGATTTTTAGGATTCTTTAAGTGACCCGGATTCATTGCTCTCGAGTGTATTTTATGTGAATTTTATCAGTAAGAATAAATTGTAAATACTGTAATAGTCGTAATTTGTAAAAAATACTAAAATCACTTTATTATTTTTTAATATATAAAACAATGTAAGTGAATTAATTATTTCTTTATTTTATTAGAGAAGCAAACAGTACAATAATATAAAAAATAATGAAAAATTGTACTGTAGTGGCATTTATAGCAGGTACACTTCCTGGCTTTAGCCTTTTCACACTTAATTGATTCATTAAATTAACCCAAGAATTAAAATAACTTTCTCAACTCCAAACACGGTATTTCTTTAGATCTCTTAGTACTTACGTTCAGTACTTTATTTACTTACTAGCTGTTCCCGCCGCGACTTCGTCCGCGTGCCGTTTTATGAGATTTTGCTATAACCCATTACTATCTTCTTATGAGGGAAATTGATGGTAAAGAGCAGTCTATGACGGAAAACTTAGTATCTATACCTACTTATTAATAAAACCGGGCAAGTGCGCACGAAGAGTTCCGTACCGTATCTATCTCCCGTTGCCCTTATCAATATCGAATAAATAAAAATCACGTTTATGTATAAGCCCTCTTTAATATTAATTTATTCGTGATAGTTATAGAATTGAAAATAGACAGAAATCAAAGACTCAGTAATAAGATCTAGTTTTACCCTCTGGTTTCCGAACCCTAAAAACCCAATAACGTAATGCTTCCATCTTGAACACATTCTCGTATAAAGAATGATCGTATCCTTTTGTGTTTGGTCTTTTGGTGGAATTCTGGCGGATTCTTAGCCATCTTAATTGCTGATTCGTTATCAACACATAGGGATGCTGGACATTCACCAATGATATCTTTCATGATCTTTCGAAGCCAAATAATTTCTCTAGCAGTTTCACTTGCTGCCACTATTTCTGCCTCGGTGGATGAAATCGCTACTGTGCTCTGGCGTTTACTTTTCCAGGATATTAGACCTCCAGCATACATGCAAAGAATGCCTGAGGTAGACCTTCCAGTTTCATGATCTCCTCCGTGGTCAGCGTCACTGTAACATTCTAAATTATGACTATTTCCTGGCTTGAAAACGATGCCTTCTTCTATAGTCCCTTTCAAGTAACGCATTGTCCTCTTGATATTGATGATGTTCTCCCTTGTAGGTTTATCTAAATTTCGAGATACAACACTGACAGCAAAGGCTATGTCAGGCCTCGTGCTTGTCATCAAATAAGCTAGTGATCCAACAGCTTCACGGTACGGGAAGTTCATTGAAACTTCATTAACATCTTGAGCATTATTTGCTTTTAAAATTGGTGTTGGCACTGGCTTACATTTCTCCATGCCAAACCTTTGCAATATGCGAACGATGGATGCAGTAAAATAGAACCATCAGGGTACCTTAACCACACTCTGCTACCATGTTAAAGTAGATATAAGTACTGCAGGATCGAATAAAACCAGTTACAATAAATAAACGAATATTATTAACGTATACTGTAAAGAATATTTTTTAGTCAAGAGTGAAGATAGTGACATTGATGACAATCAACAACGTTTGGTTGCTATGGTAACATCTAAGGTTGGTGATAGATATTAAAGGAGTATCTATTCCTAACAGTAACTTCTCCCGTTTTCCCAACATTTCCTTTCACTACTCTGCTCCTATTGATTGTAGCGTGATGAAAAGTATCCTATATGTTGCTCAGGAGTATGAAGAATAATTGTACCAAGTTTCGTTAAAATCCGTCGAGTAGTTTTTGTTTCTATAAGGAACATACATACAGACAGACAGACAGACAGACAGACAGACAGACAAAAATTTTACTGATTGCATTTTTGGCATCAGTATCGATCACTAATCACCCCCTGATAGTTTTTTTTTAAATATATTTAATGTACAGAATTGACCTCTCTACAGTTTTATTATAAGTATAGATTAAAAAAAAAACAATATTGTTCCGCACGGATTAGCATACTTTCACTAGGAGACACTGATTCATGATTATTACAAAAAGTCGCCAAAAGAACGACTACCGCAATAATAGTAATATTGTAACTAAGTTGTTAAAAAAATAATAAAAAAATAACAAAACAATGCAACCGTTGAAACTAAAAAGCAATAAATAATAAATCTTTTTTTATTTTGTTACTTGTATTATTGACTGGCGTCTCTGCTCAGATAGTAGTAGCTCTGCCTTGCATGCTCTACCTTAGTCTAGTTATTAATCTAGTTTAAGATTATTTGGATCAGTTGCACTATCTATAGATCGTTTGCAACGGCCTGTAGATAGCTCAACTGTTATATATTTAATATGCCTATGAACATTTTGTAAATACTGTAAGAGTCGTAAGTTTGTTTGTGAATAAATATATTTTTTAACAGTTTCTTTCCTGGCTACAAATAAACTATTCATTCATTCTTTTCATATTGTTTTGATATGAAAATTTGCTTGCACCAAGAATCACCTAGTATGTAAGACGATTCTAAATGATCCTTGTGATTTTATTGATTAAAGAACTTTACTTACTAACTTGAATATGAATGAATGAATGATGGTTTATTTGTATGATTTCAGACATGTACAAACAAAAGACCAACAATCGTTGGAGCAAACGGATACTGGAGTGGAGACCGCGTTTAGGCAAGCGTAGTGTAGGACGCCCTCCGGCGAGATGGAGCGACGATCTGCGGAGTGTAGCTGGCAAACACAACATGAGAAGAGCCGAAGACCGGGCTCAGTGGCGCGTCTGCAGAGAGACCTACGTCCAGCAGTGGACTGATATAGGTCGATGATGATGATGATGATGATGATAGCAGCTTTCTTCAATCCTCAGGGTATTAGAGAAAATATCGAAAGCGGTCAAGTGAGGTAACCACTGAGTTTAACTACCATAGACAATGACAGTAATCTTCGCAAGTCGAGGGTCAAATTGATTCTTAAGCTTGCATAGCTGATTAGGGATGCTAAGTTCAAGAAAATAGAAAATTGATGTTTTACACTTTCGCTTTGAAGGTTCTCAGATCATAAAAATTCTATGGTTTATGATGTAGGTGATGGATAGTTACAAGTATTTTTATTAAGTTTTTTTTAGTTGAGCCGAAATTAAAATGATATTTTATATTTTAAAGCTTTTCATTCTTTTTTTAATAACTTAACTATTAATGTTTTCGTAGTAGCTTTTTTTTGAGAAATGAACTTGTTATAAATTAAGTTTGTTTAACTTAATAAGCATAACATTTGTCCCAACTGTATTAAAGACAGGCATTGAATAGTCCAATCGGCCTGATTTCAGGAAACCTTCAAGCGTTGATCAGGCCAAATGGTCCAACAGCCGTCAAAATGCTTGCAGTAGAGAATTTTAGCCAGTTCTACTACTAAAGGTTATCACAATAGTCTGTACTAGAACAAACAGTTATAAAATTGGAATACATCGTCTGGCAACACAATGACCATAATATAATCGTTACTATCAGTCTATTGTCAAATTCTAGGGGAGTAGGATACTGATTGTTATTTATGGTTTTAGGTTAACACTCATTGTCGGTAAGGGGACTGAATCAAGCAATATTACTTTTTGTTTCAATAATCAAAGATAAATTCAATAGATGGCGCTGTTTCAAAAGCAGTTTTTTTTGTGGTTTAGGTAGTGCCTAGGACATATTTCTGATGGACTAGGGTTGTAGCACCCATAAGCCTAGTCGACATTGTGCTTAGGAGAAATATGGTCGGTATTCTTGTGCTCACTAAGGGCTATATTTCACCGGGACACCATGGCGGCGCAACCAGTCGCCGCCACCAACAAAATGTATACAGCTCTATAGAGAGTTACTCACCTGGTGTCCGTTTGGTCGCGCAACCAAACGAACATTTTGTTGGTAGCGGCGACTGGTTGCGCCGCCATGGTGTCCCGGTGAAATATAGCCCTAAGCCGCGGTATTCCTCACTTTTCTTTCACCATTTGACAGCACTGTCAATGCGGATATAAATAGACATTTTCTAAGATGTCTTGATACCCTAGTACTTTTTAAGAGGCATCTTGTCTAAAAGTCCTACCTATAGTCATATATGTAATTTGCTGTTTGTAATTTGAACTTACTGCCTTGAGATTAAAAGCGATTTTTGTTAAATTAGACAGTTGCTACCAGAGTGACAAACGTAAACGTATATTTAAGATACACTGCGCGCTAACGCTGCTACGCTAAACACTAAAGCTGATGTCAACGCGCAGTGTATCTGAAATACGTCACTGATACGTTTACGATTGTAACATTTATTCGTGGTCGCCCGGACCACCAGCGCTTTGAATGAATGATAATAAATTCAAGACAGTAGCCGCCTTGTCTACAAATACAGATGAGACGTTAAAACAAATTTACCAAAAATAGTGGGCGGTGCAGTGACTCATCCATTTTATTTGCATACTGAGAGACAGGTCTGCACACAGTCAACTTCGTCACGCAACTTGCACTAGGTCAGAGAATAAATTAACCAATGCGTGTAGATAGTGCAGTGTTTAAACAAATCATAAACTATATAAGTAATCTGTCTCTTTTGTTAAAGAAAACTATGATATAACATTATAAATAAATAATGGTGGACAATCCACACAACATCATCTAGCCCCAAGCTAATATGTGGCGCGGCGGGCGAAGGTCTGCCTGCGACGACGCGGAGGTTGCGGGTTCGATTCTCGCCTTGGGTTAAATGTTTGTACGATCTGCAGATATTTATTCCGGGTGTTCTGGGTATTTTATATGTACTTATAATAAAAATATCTATCTATGTAATGTATTGTATTAAGTATGTCGGTCTTCTAGTACCGATAACACAAACTCTGCTTAGCTTGGGGCTAGATGATGTTGTGTGTATTGTCCAACATTATTTATTTATTTATGTAGCTCCCGCTAAAATCCCGCATAATATCTCTCTACTATGGATTGAGTGAGTCACATCTGGTCACAATGAATTCTATGACATAACCAGGAATAAACAGTTGCCGGTTCGACGACCGCTCATAGTTACATCAATTCAAGCTTAATTGTCGACCAGTCGGTTTAATTGTTTATTATCTCTGGAGTAAAGCTCTGTCCACAGCAAATAGCCGAGGAAACTATGTAGCGTGACTTATGGCACATTATGTGTTTATAGTGTTTTTAATCAAAGGATTATTAAAAACACTTTGTATTAGCGATTTTACAGCCGGTTCACACTAGTCGTAAGTCGCATAAAACTAAAAGTCGAATGCTCTGGTCACCATACACTTTATATGGAGCTTCACATTGGATCAGACGCGATTTACAGGTAAATCAGACTTTCGACTTTTAGTCATATGCGACTTACGACTAGTGTGAACGGGCTGTTAGGGTGTTACGTTACTTGACTAAGGGATGGTCAGAATCCTCTACTTTTATATGGAAAAAATGTAACTTGCTAATACTTTTTCCACTCATTTCTCATTTTACTAAAAAATATATAAGAAAATAGGTTCCATTGGAGCAAACACTAGACCACAGCGCCATCTATTATATCTTATCTTATCTTCGCTAATACATTTTCAAAAAACTACCTACTGTTTGTGAACTTACGACTATACAGTATTTACAAAATGTACATAGTCATATAAAATGCATAAGAAACAGTTGAGCTATCTACAGACCGTTGCAAACGATCTATAGATAGTTCAACTGATCCAAATCAGTACCAATCGGAAGCGTACCCAAGACACTGGCTGCATTGCCGCGCTGAATAGCAATGCTGATACGTTGGGCCAGATACTCACCAGCCCTCGGGTCAAACTAGTTTGTGAACTAGTTCAGTCTCTACAACAAGTTTATTGTGTTAATTAAGTTCTTTGATGTTCACTGAAAAACGCTTCCTCATCGATATATTTACGATTTGTACGAGGTTTGTGTTTATTTGGAGTATGGGATTAGGTCGGGCGTGAATTGATTTAATGGTTTTAAAGTGGACTTGGACCTGATTGGGGTTAGATTATGACTTGTTCTGTTTTCTCTGGAATAATGACAAGAGGGAATTGGACCTTGAATAATGGTATTTGTAGGTGCAAATTACTTATTGGATTTCTTCTCGTAAACGACGAAGACAGATTTTTTAATAAAATAATATTCCTGGACATATCACACTCTAGTCCCAAACTAAGCAAAGCTTGGACTATGGGACTAGATTGCTGATAGAATACCTATGTAAGTAAAGATGTCTGTAGCATATTATAACAAAAAACTAGTTTTAATATTAAGCATTAAGTTTATTATAAAAAAATAAATGAGACGAGCATAAAATTATAGCCAAATTTTAAAAAACATAATTTACGTAGTAGGTACACCAGCTGTTAAACCTTTGACTAATTAGGCATAGAGCCTTAAGCTATGCCTATTTTTAGACTTAGATCTAGACTAGACAAACACAGACGACACGACTCTCTAAGGCTTCAGACCTTGAGGTGGAATGCAGCTTATTGGATCTGTATCACGTGGAACGCGCAACATTGTAGTTCGTATCCACTGGTTCTTTCTATGTCACCGGGCAACACATTGCACTAACACATAATAAACCGTCTATCTTATAAAAAGTTAGCGTTGACTTTACGTATGGTACTTCACGCTGCGCTAACTTTTTATAAGATAGATCGTATGACTTTAAGGGTGTCACAGCTCAGTTGGTAGTAGTTCTGCCTTCCATGCTGTGGGTCGTAGGTTTGATTCCCACCCAGAGCAAATGTTTGTGTGATTGATGAACATAAATATTTGTTCTGTGACTATGTATTCTACGTATGTATTCACGAAAAAAAACTGTAAGTATTCTATCAGCAGTCTCGTTCCCACGACAAGCTTTGCTAAGTTTGGGACTAGAGTGTGATGTGTGAAATGTCCGTGAATATACATACATATATTATTATCCCAGTGAAATGTGTGATTCTCGTGGAATAGATTAGTTTTAATAATTCATAGAATCATCGACATATTTTTTTACATAGGTCGTGGTAATAAATAAATAAATAAATAATGCTGGACAATCCACACAACATCATCTACCCCCAAGCTAAGCAGAGCTTGTGTTATGGGTACTAGAAGACTGACATACTTAATACAATACATTACATAGATAGATATTTTTATTATAATACAAATAAAACACCCAGAGCACCCGGGATAATAATTATACTATATATTTTATTATAAAGATAGGATCACAATAAAGAATATTAGCCACTCGAAGAAGTAATCCAGTGCAAAGTTATTATTTAATAGTGCCCGCAACTAGTATTAAATAAAAATAACTTGTGCTTGCGACCATTGTACGTCAGCCGAGAAAAACATAGGAAGAACCATTAAAATCCTATTAAAGAATAATCAACAACCATAAAAACTAGTGGTTTATTTCTACGTAATTGGTCACTACAAGGCCAGTAATGACAATTCCATAAAAGATTATTATTTGCTCAATCTCGATCGAAGCTTGATCATCAACGATTATTTTTAGATGTCCGGTTTAGATGAAGTTTAATTTCGGTTTAATTTCGGCGAGATGGAGCGACGATCTACGGAGTGTAGCTGGCAAAAACTGGATGAGAAGAGCGGCTCAGTGGCGCGTCTTGGGAGAGACCTACGTCCAGCAGTGGACTGATATAGGTTGATGATGATGATGTTGATCCGGTTTAGTTTTCAAACTTCGGCGAACTTTATCGAATAAACCCGAAATTTATACGATCTATTTTATAAATAGTTAGCGCAGACTGGATGTCTTGATTACCATGCGTAATGGTGACATAATGTCAACGCTAACTTTATTAATAGGGGATACATATAAATACAAATAAAAAAATATATGTATGTAAGGAAATAAAAGCTACTTTTTATTTTTTTATTGTATTTTATTTTATCCCCCTATCTTATAAAAAGTTAACGTTGTATTAGACTAGACTAGAGAATAGACTGAGCGTTCCCTATCTATCTAGTTAAGAACTGAATACGGGCGGCAAAGCGTCAAAACAAGCGTGTTGTAAATTTTACATAGAGTTACAGACCTACCATAAAGAGACAGGGGGGGTATCCTGACAACTGAAATGTTTTTGAACTGTTATTTGATCAAACTGCAGTTCAGTTTTCTTCTTCGTCTTTTATTGATATTTTGAATGATCGATTTTCATACCGTTTGATAGAATTAACGAAAAATCAGGTAGGCCATGCTCAAATCAGGTAGGTCACGTGCTAAACCGCGGCAATGACGTCATTTTTAACAGCTCAGTCATAATTTTATAAAGCTCAGTCACGTCAGTCCACAAAAATGCCACGGAATACTATAGTTACTATAGTAAAATCATCGAAAACTGAACTGCAACTAAAAGGATATTCGGTGACGCAAGTTTCCCCTTGCTGGATAGCCCTCCAAGTATTGACCGCACATGACAATTTCGTGAGGGCATTGCTCAGTCCATTCTATGAGGAAAGTGAAACAAAAAAAGTAGTAAAACGCACCTAAAAGTGAGAGTTCTTTATCAAAACGAAGTACAAGTAATCTATGTCAATATGTCATTGACCGGCTCGATATTATATCAGTTTGATATAATTAGCTCTCATCGATTTGTTACGAACCTGATAAGATATTTTCTAGTGACGCCGTTGCATGGAAAGAGCCTCCTCGTGGCGCACACCGGTAACAGCTAGGTACGGCAAAGCAGTGTCTAGTCTGGCTAATCTTTCCAACACGATGCTACAACAAAATACAGTTGTAGCATCGACACGATAAGAAGAAGACGCCGTTGCATCTATTTATTTATTTTACAACATTAAAAACTACAGTCTAATTTTGAAAATTATACATTCGTCCCACTAGTGGGACAACCCAGTGGGACGTACAGGAATGATCAAACAATACATTCTTAAGCTGATAGTTTAGGTTGTATTAGTTATAAAGAAGTGAATTATATATGAATTAATAAAAAAATACTATCCCCTATTTCAATAAATTCTAAAATAAAAGTTGGTTTGTCGAGTATTATACGTATTTTAATAGACATAATTATATTTGTGAATTTAATAAATCAACGCAATCGTAACCTATTTACTATCAGCATTGTTTTTTACCTAATTTGCGTTCGCGTTTCCTAACCATAAGCATTACGGAAAGATCAAAACATCATTTCTCGCTCCGCTGGCCAACCCCGGATACGAGCTGATCAGGCGAATGTAATGCTTATTGCTGTGGAGATTGAGAGCATAATGGCATGGCTAATCATTATCTAATCTGTAATGCAGGTTTGCAGTGAAATTTTCAGATTGGCAGATAAGTTACATCAGGCTTGTTTTACTACAGGGGCATGTATTTGCTTAGATTTCTTGATAAGAATTAACGACTGCAATAACTGCTTTATTTATATCAGTTGCTGGTATTGAGGAATAAATAAATAATGCTGGACAATCCACACAACATCATCTAGCCCCAAGCTAAGCAGAGCTTGTGTTATGGGCACTAGAAGACTGACATACTTAATACAATACATTACATAGATAGATACATTTTATTATACATATAAAACACCCAGAGCACCCGGGATAAATATTTGCAGATCGTACAAACATTTATCCCAAGGCGGGAATCGAACCCGCAACCTTCCGCGTCGCAGGCGGACCATCGCCCACCGCGCCACATTGGTCGTCGTAGGCATTCCACTTCAAAAATGTCCTCTAACAAAGGCCGGTTTCTCGAACGATGATCAACGAAAAAATCAATAATTAAATTACTATGTGTCAAACTCGGATCAATCGTGATTTGGGTTTCCAGAAACCGGCCGTATGACTATGTGCGGTGTCTGTTTGAATTTCAGCTGTCATTCTTCCACGGTAAGTAAAGCTTTCGATCATTAACCCAGCAAAAACAAGCAGCTTGCTAGGTACAAGAGGTCTCATTCAAGGTCGAAACATAACACGCAAACCAATTGTTTGATAGCAGAATATCTAGCCATTTTAATATTATTTTATTTGGGAAACACACTATATTGTTCTAACCCCGCAAAGCCCTAAACATTTCAGTGTCTAACGGCCGGTTTCTGAAACGTTGATCAACCAAAAAATCAAATTACAATGTGTCAAAACTCGGATCAATCGTGATTTGGGTTGCTCAAACGCTTGTCATCCTTAGTGTACCCTAGTAAAGTTGACTTACCTCAAAGTATTCCCTTGCTCCCTGACATCTACACCATTGATGTTCTCCTCGCCCCTGGCCTGTAGACCTGACATCGTGTGACGTCACGCGCCACTCATTTGTGACGTATCATTGCTGTAACCAAGAGACACAAATGTAAGATAGATAGAATCAAAATATTATGTCTACAGCCTAGATCATTCTCATAATGTTGAGTGTCAATGTGCTTAAACCGTCTATTAAGAAAAACTCAGTATAGTTTTTTGTTTTCTGTCTATCTGCCTTTTTTTTGTCTTGTAGCAGCTGTTATTGGATAATTCTTGATAATCTCTTTACTGATGCGAAGCTTCTTTCAAGGAGACATGACTGTTTTGTACGGTATACCACGCGCGGTTTAGATTCGCACCAAAACGGTTGGATCATACAAGATATTTATTTTGCCAAAATAAGTGTTACAAACGTCTTAAAAAAGTAGGGAGGCACTTAAATACTTATTCACCTTTTCCAGGTATCGCAAAAAAAGGGGGGCGGGGGAGGTAAAGATTCACGGAAGCCAGTAGCAAACAAGTGCAATAAACAATAATGCAAACAAACTTACGACTATACAGTATTTACAAAATGTACATTTACATATAAAATACATAAGAAACAGCTGAGCTATCTACAGACCGTTGCAAACGATCTATAGATAGTTCAACTGATCCAAATCAGTACCAATCGGAAGCGTACCCAAGACACTGGCTGCATTGCCGCGCTGAATAGCAATTATAATGCAAGCACCTAAGTAAAATCTCATGGAGACATTACTTTTGCTAACTCTAACATTCCAAAGTCGCGACCTCTTGATAAATCGATGCTATATCACTGCAAAGACAGTAAGCCGAGCCAATTTGGCAATGCACGTTGGGTGGGTGGCGCAGTCTATTGTTAGTATGCCAGAGTTCCGGAAAATGCAGTATTTATAGCAGGGTTTATAGTGACTCAAATGTTGACGTTTTAAAGGCTTCCTACAGTGCTGAATAAGCCACTTTGTGGTGTATATTTTAGGAAACGTTGCATGACTGTGGGATAAGTAGATGTGGATTGGAATAGACTTCCGCAGGATAGAAACTAGACGTGCTGATCAATTACCAGACTATAATCAAATAAGCATTGTGATTGTTACAGTGGATGAGGGTTCATTTTATCGTGACTCAAATGTTGACGCTTGAAAGGCTTTCTACAGTCTCAATGAGCCACTGGTGTATATTTTAAGGAAACATTGGATGAAATAAGCAATAGGATTGTCATTGTGGAAGATGAATAATAATGGGCCAATGCAGTAAATACTTGATTTATTCAGCTTGAAGATCTCTTTCTATCAAGCTTCTGGGACCTGGGTTTCTAGCCTGGAGCAACAATAGGTATTGAAAAGGTTAGGCACCACTGCTCTAGAACCTGCAGTATGACATGGTTTAAGGTGTAGTAAACTTTCCTAGAACCTGTGCATCCTCTTAGTTTATTGGCCTTCATCAACAGGACTAAGCCATGCTCAGTTTGCATGTCCCACTCTTTTATATTCTCTTCTTTTTGTACGGTGATTTACTTTATGCCTGTCTGAATATCCTTGGAAGGCCGAGCTACCGTTAACTCGTCCTTAATATCCAAGAACAGTTACATAACGATATGGCTTGTGCTTCCTTTCATTTCGCAACGGCTTAACGTTACGCATTTTAAGTCAGACGACAGCTCTTATGGAAAATTTTGGATTTATTTTATTTACACGGCTGATTTTCATTAATATTAACCGTAAAATGCACAAAGGGTGTTCATTCAACTTTAGGGTGCATGGAAAGAGCCTCCTCGTGGCGCACACCGGTAACAGCTAGGCACGGTAAAGCAGTGTCTAGTCTGGCTAATCTTTACAACACGATGCTACAACAGAATAGTTGTAGCATCGACACGATAAGAAGAAGAAGAACCGTAAAATGGGCTGTATCATGGGTTATTTTTAAAAAGAACACTATATAATTCACCATTTGTATTTAGTCTGCACACTGACTTGTAGGAGTCATTGGTCAAAAAGTAATTCTCTTCTTCTTCTTGCTTATCAATGGCTAAATGATAAAAGTAATTAAAAATGCCAATTGTAACACTTCAGGTTGCCCCAAAAGTGGCATGTTTTTGTGTTTGGTCCTACGCTATGATCAATCCTATTTAGATTAACTATGGTTCAAGGATTCATCTTGACTGGTACTTTAACGGCCGGTTTCTCGAACGATGATCAACGAAAAAATCTAATAATTACTATGTGTCAAACTCGGATCAATCGTGATTTGGGTTTCCAGAAACCGGCCGTTAGTCAACGATATAGGTCTTTTGGCACTTCAAGAGGTTAACGATCCTAAAGGTCCTCCCAAACGGAATTGTGTCAGTCTGCCAACTTCCTCAATTTCATCACAGGGGTAAATATAGCTCGGAGTAGTGTTAGGTTGTGAGAATCGGCGTAATTAGGGCAGAGGCGTTTATGGCATAGATCTATTTAGCAAAGGAGATCAATCGTTTGAGCATCAATGCGTTTTGTATTTTTTAATCATTGGATTTACGCTATTTCTGTATGGCAACTCTGAAATTTAAGATGACTAAGCATATTGGTCTTTGTCATAGTCACTTTCATCACAAGTAGCATTGCGATGTTACTCAGCGCGGCAATGCAGCCATCTCGGGTACGCTTCCGATTGGTACTGATTTGGACCAGTTGAGCTATCTATAGATCGTTTGCAACGGTCTGTAGATAGCTCAACTGTCTCTTATGTATTTTATATGCCTATGTACATTTTGTGGATATTGTAATAGTATAGTATAGTATAATTAAGAATCTTATATTTCGAGTCTTATAATATACTGGGTATACCTAGCCGTATAAGTAGGTAGGTATAATATAGCTTTCGGTAGCGCCGTGTGACCTTTTATCCTGTTCTATTCTGGAAGAGGGCGCTGACTCGATCACTCTGCTACTCAGCTTCTAACTTTTGCGTTGTCGTCATTCATTTTGTCACTTGTTTTGTTTGCCCAATAATAATTGTTGACGACCGTTGTGGCGCGGCAGGCGAAGGTCCGCCTGCGATGCGGAAGGTTGCAGGTTCAATTTCCGCCTTGGGATAAATGTTTCTACGATCGGCAAATATTTATTCCAGGTGTTCTGGATATTTAATAATGTATTGTATTAAGTAGGTCAGTCTTCTAGTACCCATAACACAAGGTCTGCTTAGCTTGGGGCTAGATGATGTTGTGTGGATTGTCCAGCATTATTCATTACTTATTTAAATTACATTTTGATTTTGGAAAAAAAACTGTTTTGTACGCCATACGCCCCACGCCATCTATCTCCTAATGTTTATATATCTGAGGTTCATGCAGTGGTGTGCTTAGTCGTAATTGGCATAATTAGGGCAGAAGAACACATACACAGCTTGTTTATTTAGTTAGATAATAGGTGAACTTATACAACCAACGTCTACCGTGATACGATGGCTTAGTTTTGAACTCTTCCGTGTTTTGAAGGATTCCTTTTTTTTACGGTTTTGTAATTCAAGGTTTTGGACTTTTTAATAATATTCATTCAAAGCACAGTTTTTTTTTTATTAAAGTATTTTTTAGTTTGGGACTAGGAGGCATTTTAAGGACTTTTTAATAATATTCATTCAAAGCACAGTTTTTTTTATTAAAGTATTTTTTAGGTTGGGACTAGGAGGCATTGTAAAATGTCTATGTATAGGCGACAAAGAAATTGGTTTATAATTATTCGCTAATGCTTCGGCTACATTAGCGGGCGAATATTCGTATCGTGTTGGCGCGACAAAAACATCGTGTTCGGGTATAGGCGATCTTCTTGTCTAAGTACTACGCGATGACACGATGTACCCGGCCACATACATCGCGTTAACACGAATATTCGCCGTAGCCCGCTAATGTGGCCCCAGCATAAGGATTACAGATTGACAGATTCTGACGTAGCAGTTATTAATCTGTCAAGCGAAAATAGCCCTTGACGTTTTGTACGTGCAAATGATATTCAACCTTAGAGTGGTAAACCAATTTCTTTGTCGCCTATACATATTTATAACAACATTCTTAATAACATTTCGCACAAAACAGATGTTACAATAATAAACATTTTTAAAATAGATTGCATTACGTGTTTAAAACGAAACTAAAATACTTTATTGTTTACATTAGTGCGTTTTTGTACGACCTCGGTGATGTTTGATATTATTTAATTTAGTTAAAGCCATGACAGAGACCTTGGATGGGTTTTGAACTCGGTTGAAGGGTTAAAACACGACCGATGTGGCGCGGCGGGCGAAGGTCTGCCTGCGACGCGGAGGTTGCGGTTTCGATTCCCGCCTTGGGATAAATGTTTGTACGATCTGCAAATATTTATTCCGGGTGTGTTTTCTATTTTCTATCTATCTATGAATGAATGAATGAAAAACGCTTTATTACACACAAAAATTACACCAACAAAATACAGTTAATAAGAAGAACAATAGTTTGAACTTAAACGCACAATGGGCGACCTTATCGCTCAATAACGATCTCTTCCAGGCGTAATAACTGCGCAGTAAATGATTTAAAACACTAAAATCCAATGAAACCTTCAAATGAATTATCAGAAACTAGATTTTATGAATGAAAAATCAATAAACTCATTAAAATCGAAACGTGTAGATCTTAATCGAATTCCATCTAATAACCAGATAAGTCACGGAAAATCTAGTCAGAAATTCCAAATCAAATTGCAAATCGGATTACCGGCACGTTTCTAAAGCTTTTATGAAGTCTGTTTTGCAGTCAACATTACAACTAAACGAGCCAGATTCACCTCCAATTTGTATAACACTAGAGAATATAATGAAGAAGGTGGGTGAGTTGCAATCGCAGACATTACACAATGCACAATGAAAGGAAAAAAAAGAGGACACAAAGTTACAATACTCCTAGTACTGAAACAACTAGCCACAAAAACCATACTTAATGGAAAATGAATCAAAATATATATTAATAGTCTAAAAAAGGTGTTTACAAAGTAACAGAAGGAATTTCAGGAAATAAATATTTATAAACGTACGCAATCAGAATTCACCGTCTGGGAAAAATGACAATAATACCTTACTGATAATAATACCTTATTGTCATTTTTTCCAGACTGTGAATTTTTTTTTACACGATAAAATCCCGTATAATCTATCTCTTTTTCCAGGAATTTGCCTGAAAACCTGTTAACTGTTAAACTACATGATATAATTACTTTCATTATAGATAAATTAATTATCTGTGGTTCGTGTCAAACGTCAAAAGAGAGCTAGTAATACAGAACCATATACAAATCGAATCAAAAACTGCTTTATCTGCACACCGACCTTGAAGCGAGAACATGTTATATCAGTCCAAATACTTGCGTACACGCAATCCGTTGATTAGATCATAGATCGAATTCTAGAGCGAATAGACATAATATTATACAATCATCAAATATAATAAAATAAAAATAAAATAAAAAGTCATTTATTTTCTTCCACAAAGTTAAATCAGTTCCAACACTAAAATACAAGAAAGAGTTTGAGACTAACTTTGTGAAAGACTGGTGCCTGATGTAGATTTATAAAAATCTGTATTACAGGTCACCAGGCCCCACTCTGTAAGCTCTTACAGCTTCTGGCAAGTAGGATAAGAATAGGTACAGTTTATTTTTGCTTAAATGGTATAAATAAATCCAATCTAAAGAATATCGTATATAAACACAATATAGATATATATGTAACATAATGTAAATATAACTTAATAAGATCTCTCTCAAGATATTAGGTTAGTGTATGTAGAATTGGAATTGGGAATACGAACGTCAAAATTAAACTACGCACACCATTAGATATTAAATAAATACTTACGTATAGTTACTTAATTTAGCCATAATAATCTTCGGAATTTTCGCTTAAATCTATAAAACTTGGCAATAAGATTTTTGGCATCAGTATACACTCTTGTTCTGCCAATTTTTTGAGACTTTAGCTAATTTTAAAAAATAACTATAAATCGCAGTACCCCACAACCACAAACTATACACCAAAACCGAGTGAAAAAAACCGAATTGAGCATTCACCGCGGTCGACATGCAAAGTATTCATCAACAACAACCTATATCAGTCTACTGCTGGACGTAGGTCTTCGCTACTGAGCCCAGTCTTCGTCTCTTCTCATGTTGTGTTGAGCTCCACTTCGCAAGTCGTCACTCCATCTCGCCGGAGGGCGTCCTACACTACGCTTGCTTAAACACGGTCTCCACTCAAGTATCTGTTGCTCCAACTACAGGCTTCGTAGAGACCACTAATGCAAAATCGCAGGATCCAGTGGCGATCCTAATAGGCTATCTAGGCCGCAGTGATAAACAAAACTGTTGCAACGTTTGTCGGTTCTTCGGACAACATGTAAAACTGTATATCTCGTCTCATTTCAAATAACAGGGTAATGGTTCAAAAACGGTTTTGTGGTCGAGTACACACTCATTAACCACATTAGCACGTTTGTTTTCATTATCTGCATGAGCGGCTGCCATCAGGAGTCTGACTCATGTTACGTTATAAACTGTAGAACGTGACTTTGGTTAAATAAAACAAAAATGAAAATTACTTAATTTGTTAGTTTTTAAGCTATTGCATAGCTTCTATCGCGGGCCTTGAGCGTGGAGATCGAATCCAGAAATTCCGTAACGAAATAACCTAACACTGCGCATGCGTAATCCAGCAAAAAATGCTATGCAATAGCTTTACCGTGGCAGTCCCCGAGTGCCACACGTCTTTTTTTTTTGTATAGTTTATTTGATATATGATATATCCATAATAAATGAAGGCCGCCTTTTTTCAGTTTGGTTTGTTTTAAAACGTCTGTTATGTTATGTTCTTCTATGCTACTACTTTTAAGTAATCGCGTCTCTATTGATATTTTTTGGAAACTTAGCTACCCAATCACTACCCTATCATATTGCTTGCTGTTACAGTTACAGTACGAGTTTGTGCATACACGGATCGTAGAGACGAAATCGCCGAACGCCACCGATTTTGTATGGAGATCCAAGCAGCGCCTCTAGCAAATTTCTTGAGAAGCTTGTTTTTCCATACAAAATCGGTGGCGCTCAGCGATTGCGTCTCTACGATTCGTGTGTTCACAAACTCGTACTTGGGGTACAATGGTTGTCAGACTGACAGTCAATTACAACAGTTTGCAAAATTAAACAAATGACAGTCGACTCGACGATTGACTGACTTGACTGAGATATATATATTTTTTTAAATGTATTGAGATAATAACGAAAGACCTTGCTCGTGTCTGAGTAATTATTTCCTTATGATGATCACATTTTGGGCAGTACCCATATCAAGGCTAGTTATTTAGATAACCTCTATGTATGAGTGGCATTGAGTATTTATTAGCTACGTTCATACACCTTTTCAATGCTTGTGTAACTATTACTATGTATTCTATGTATGTACAAAAAATATTTATATAAGCAATTTAGTCCCCATAGTACAAGCTTTGCTTTGTTTGAGACTTGAGTGTGATGAGTGAAATGTACATGAATATTTATTTATTAGTATTTTGTATTTTGTGCAGCAATGTATAATCTTTGTAATCTTTTTGTAACTAGTTTTTAATGTGGGTTAATAAAGATCATTATCTTATCTTATATTAACTCCAGCAGCATTCCAAGTCCATGTGTCATGTCCACTCTTGTTATAATCATAACAGTGCATATTTCGTCACTAATTAATATAGATCGTTTGCAACGGTCTGTAGATAGCTCAACTGCTTCTTATGTATTTTATACATATCTATGTACATTTTGTTAATACTGTATTAGTCGTAAATTTGTTTGTGAATAAGTATTATTTTAGTATAATTCATTATATTCATCACATATACATATTTCTATTGTCTGTACCCAGGTCATCTCTTAATAGGTATTTGCTTTGGAATGGTTAATATTCAATACCGTTTTTACTAATTAGCAATTTAAATACAGCATTTTATTCTGTAAACACTTTTTGTCCTCGACTGTCCGTGGTTTCGCTTAGGTAAAACCATGGGCTGGCCCAAGTTACTAATAGAAAAAATAAAATACTAGGATTGAGCATATTGTACTTATTCGCCGATAAGTCTAGGCTCTAGTCTAGGCTCTGGTCGCGTGGAACTGGCACCTAGAATCACCTAGTATGTAAGAGGATTCTAAATGATCTGCGTGATTTTACTGAATAAAGCAGTTTTGACTTTGACTATATACAAGAAGGCCGAGATAGACGCCTTAGCTGATCTTGACGTATCAGTGCAATGTATCTCAAATACGCCATTGTTTTGATACGTTTACGATTGTCACATTTATTCGTGCTCGCCACACTGATTTCGCCGCTGATCGTTCATAGCTTACAAACACTTAAATACGTGACCAGAGTATTAATTTTTGCACATATCTATGGCATTGAGTGTTCGTACCGTTTTCTTTAGGATTTACATATGCCTAAAAAGGTGTTTTATTTGTTTTAGAGTTTCCTGTTTCCTTAACTGTGTGTTTATGGTAGAGCTATAAGATACATTGTTTAAATAACTTTTTTGTTCTTACAATTAGTTTTTTACAACTTAATTACTAACAAAAAGCCGTATTTTTAAAAAAGATTGCTTTAGATAAATTAGTGATGATTAGACTATAAAAGATACCTAGATAAAAACTTGATAGCACACAGAAGAGGATTTTACACACAAGAAACATTAAATCTACAACACAATAGGCGGCCTTATCGCTAAAAGCGATCTCTTCCAGGCAATAATACTGCTTGAATTCATAATATTAAAACTACAAATATGAAATAACACGGTATTTTAGAGATAATTAACAAATTATAAAATCTAACAAGTCCAGACAAAATCTAATGTAGTATCAAAATTCTTCTAGATCTGATATATCTTTGGGTGTAATTTAAAACATCTATATTCTATATCTATATTCACCTGTCACAGACATCCGTAAGGGCTGGTGCGGCGGCGGATTCGGCCGAGGATCTCAAGAGACGCAAATATGCAGGTCTCGACAGGGCATACATATTTGCTCCTCTTGGGGTCGAGACTCTAGGTCCGTGGGGTACCGAGGCCCACCGCGTTTTCAAAATTATTTCTGGGCGTCTAGTCGAAGCGACGCGTGACCCGAGGGCTGGTGAGTATCTGGCCCAACGTATCAGCATTGCTATTCAGCGCGGCAATGCAGCCAGTGTCTTGGGTACGCTTCCGATTGGTACTGATTTGGATCAGTTGAACTATCTATAGATCGTTTGCAACGGTCTGTAGATAGCTCAGCTGTTTCTTATGTATTTTATATGTAAATGTACATTTTGTAAATACTGTATAGTCGTAAGTTTGTTAGTAAATTATGTAAACTTTCAAAAAAAAAAAAATTTTCTTTGAGAAATAATCTATATTCTATACAATAGATATCGTATACGATATCGTTGCCATACAGGGTAGAACCTGGATGCAAAAGGCCCATTTAAAGAATGAGTGGCGTTTGAGGGCTTATACCCAGCAGTGGGCTAGTACGGGCTGCCTATGATGATGATACAATAGATTGAAGCACAACAAAACCTTATTAGTACAATTCATATGATCATTCGCGTGAAGACCTCCGCCACCAAATATAGGCCACCAAATTAAGACTATTGAGTTTGATAGGCCACAATTGCATTCGCTACACTTCACTGTCAGTTATAATTTGAAATATGCTTGTTATAATTTATTTATTTATTTATTTATTAGATAGATCACCAACATAGTGCACATCATTACAGCCACAAAAATAATAATAATAGGTTAAAAAAGAATTAAGTCAAATGCCACCACAATTATAGGCGAAGACTGCATGCTTTAGTTTGAGTTTGAACGAGTAACAGCAAAAAAACACTTAAAAATAACTTAATTTTACAAGAAAAAACAGCTTAAGCACCTACATATTTACAAGAAAGAAGCAATACAAACCAAATAATCTCAACATAAAACTGATAGCAATACAAACTAAATAATCCTAATATAAAACTGATATTTACAAAATTTAATCAATACAAAATTAAAACATAAATAATATTATATTATAACACAATTAAACGATTTCATTTACTTGTTAAAAACATAATCACAAATAAATAGATTGACAGACCGACTTGTCACGCTTATCACGCTTAAAATAAGTTTTCAGTTTCATCACATTTTGATTGAACAAATCCATTTGATATAATTTAGAAAATTCATTATAATGTCTAAAAAGCCTTGACAGTGGCGCATGATGTCCCAGGTTGGATTTAGAACCATCCACAAAAAACAAATTGAATCTTGATGCTCTGGGTTGTTTATAAGGAACGCGAAAGGATACTGAAGCCAAGAGATCAGGAGCATCAAGATTGCCATTAACAAGTTTGTAAAGAAATGTGGTATCTAGCATGCGTCTTCGATCCTCAAGAGTAGAAATACCAAAATAATCAAGTCTATTCTCATAGCTCAACAAAACCTTGCCAAGATGACAGGAAAAAGTCAGATGCCAGAGGAAACGTTTCTGCACACCTTCTAGTCGCTTCCTATGAACATCATAGAAAGGGCTCCATGCTACACTAGCGTACTCCAAACCACTACGCACTAGTGTATTGTAGAGTAATATTTTAGTGTTATGAGATTTAAAATCTTTACAATTCCGTAACAAAAAACCGAGACACTTAAATCCCTTCGTAGCAATGTTGTTTATATGTATGTGTAGACGTAAACGACTGTCAAGAGTAACTCCAAGGTCCCGTATTTCCTGTACGTCCTGCAGAGTGCTACCCCTAATGGAGTAAAGAGGATTAGTTATTGATTTCTTGCGCGTAAAGTTGATTGAATAGCACTTCGAAATATTTAAAACCATATCATTAACGTCACACCAATCGCTCAGTCTATTTAAGTCCTCCTGCAACAGGGCCACATCAATGTCATCATCTACTGCCCGAAAAAACTTAAGGTCGTCCGCAAAAAGATAGTGCTTTGAATTTAAAAAACAGCCGCCTATGTCGTTAATGAAGATGTTAAAAAATAATGGGCCAAGATGAGAACCTTGAGGGACTCCGGAGCATGCAGGGAAAGAATCGGAAGCACTTCCATTCACCACAACCATCGACATTCTCTGAAGCAAATACGAACTGCACCAACTCAGCAATGGTTCGGTAATACCATGCATGGAGAGCTTACGAACAAGAATCATATGATTAACTTTATCAAAAGCCTTGCTGAAGTCAGTATATATTGCACTTACCGAAGAACGCCGATCAATGATAGAAGAGACTTCTGTCACGAAGGAAACAAGATTAGTAGTAGTCGATCTGCATCTTATAAAGCCATGTTGCTGGGTTGTGACCATACTTTTAAAGTGCCAAGATAGTATAGGATGTAATAGTTTCTCAAAAACCTTGGCAAATGTAGACAATATCGATATAGGTCTGTAATTCCCTATTAGGCCAGTGTCACCAGTTTTATGCAGTGGGACGACAAGTGCCTTCTTCCAGAAGTCTGGAAATAATCCCTGTCGTAAGGACTCGTTGAAAATGAGGCATAATGGGATTGCCAGAGCTGTTGCGCATTTGACTGCGAAGATCGAAGGTATACCGTCAGCGCCTGCGCCCTTGCTACGATCAAGTCTCTTTAAAACCTTTAAGACTTGTCCATGCTGAAATTGTATTAGGTTTAGATAATTAGTAGTAGACTCAGTAAGGTTAGCGGCATAGCATGGTTTGGAATGGACTGGACTATATACCGATGCAAAGTTCTTAGCAAAAAGTTTACAGATATCATCTCCGTTGGATGCTGACTCTTCACCTAGTTTCATTTGTGCAGGAAAATAGCTGTGACCCCCTTTTTTATTTTTCACAAATGACCAGAAAAGCTTTGGGTTAGAACATAAACTGCGCTGCGCGAGTTGAGAAATATAAGACTTGTAGCATTGTGACATAAGTTTTAGTGATCCTTCCTTCGCATACTCGAAAGAAAGCATGTCACGAGGGTTAAAATTGAACTTACGTAGCTTTTGGTGGTATTTATGCTTCTCGCGTAAGAGTTTTATAAGTTCATTCGAAAACCACACAGGATACTTTTTAGAGCGCGGTCTAGAAACGGGTACATGCTTTGATATGACTTCACTAATAAAGCCATAAAATACCGTAATCATTTCGTTGACCGTCTTACAATTTGCAAACTCCTCGCTCCAACGTATTTCATTAAGTTCACTCACAATTTTCTCATAGTCAGCTTTGTGGAAGCACATGCGATAATGATTACTAGCAGGAAGACAGATGCTCGAACTAAGCGAGATAGAGAACTGCATCGGAGGATGCAAGACGTCGACAGTCGATAAAGGAGATTTGTTTTCTAATAAAGCTGTGACGCCTACGTTAGTTAACAAAAGGTCAAGCTGTTTGCTATTAGCATTAGGGATATAATTATATTGCTTAAGATCGTTCATAGCAGCAAAATCCAGAAGCATGGTGGAATATAAACTATGATTTGTTTCCCCGCTAAGCGGGCAAGATGTATTTTCAAATTTCCATGTAATTGAGCTGAGATTGAAATCACCAACTAAAGCAACATGTCGAGTATTGTGGCCTTCGATGACTCTGTTGGTATTATTCAAAAATTCATCCAATATATGCTTTTGTATCGGCGGTGGAAGATAAACTGCACATAGGTGCAAGTCGTCAAGACATATAATGACAGATGACGATGCTACAACGAAATACAGTTGTAGCATCGACACGATAATGCTGGGGCCACACTAGCGGGCTACGGCGAATATTCGTGTTAACGCGATGTATGTGGCCGGGTACATACCTAGTGTCATCGCTTAGTATTTCGCCTTTATCCGAACACGATGTTTTTGTCGCGCCAACACGATACGAATATTCGCCCGCTAATGTAGCCGAAGCATAAGAAGAAGAATGACAGATATGTAGAAGACGTCGCGGACGGCGGAAGCGTTGGTGCGACGACCGGGAATGGGCAGAGTTAGCCAGGGATAGAGAGAGGTGGAGAAGGGAGACCTTTGCCCAGCAGTGGGACAGCGTAGGTTAATTTAAAAAAAAAATGACAGATGATGGTTGTATGTTCACTGAAAAATACCTCGGGCCCGATTTTGTTAAATTGTAACGTTAGTTCGTCTAAGCAGCAGCTAAGGTTCACCAACGTACGTATTTTGGGATCGCGATAAGCGTGTAGCAAACACGTTCAGCATTCGAACGGTAACCGAAGATTGTGATATAACATGTCACTCGGGAAAAAGATGAGCGGTTAGCCGTTTACAGCGATACGAAGTTGCACACGCTACGTACACGTTACGTTGGTGAACCTTAGCTGCTGCTTATACGAATCGTTTACGTTACAATTTAGCAAGATCGGGGCCTTCGTATATCTCCTTGTGACGTAACATGTCGCTGGTTAAATGCTAAACTACCTCATTCCAAAATTTCACTTTTTTCACTAGAGACATTCAAAGTTTTCAAAAGGGTTATTTTTAATTTCTGAGAAAGTCTTTCTTTGGATTTCTATGTTTCACCTATCAATCGACGCGTAATTTTAATTAGAATTAAAGTGCATTTTCAGTTTTTCCGTAACTTTAACCCAATGTCTTATTAAACCAGATAAGTGACTTTAGCATATAAAAATTGATGTGTTTGTTAATAAAAATTATCGTTAAATGACCACATTTCATAAAAAAATAAGGTTTATTAGACAGTTTTCAGTACCTAGTAGCATAAATCTAAATCCCATTGTTTATTATTCAGTCTATTAATAATTAGTGATAAAACGCTCTACTGAAAATATGAAATAGAAAAGTTAAACAGTCTCAAAAGTTAAAATTTCTTACAAAACAAAAAGTTATAATATAAATTCTCACAAAACACTGCATAGAATACACAAGAAAAAATATTAAAACAAATGATATTTCTATCAAAATAAATGCTTCTAAACACCATCAACACACTTTAAAACTTATTATTACTTATTATAATAAATGATTCGTAATATTTTGGTATTACATCTTTCGGATCAGCTTTACAACAGATGCTGAACAGTCTTGCTGATTCCTCACAACGGATTGGCCTGGGCATGAACTTGGATAAAACAAAGATCATGATTAATGATCGTATTACCCCAGAGCCAATCACTGGAATGCCTCTCGAAGTTGTGCAGGAGTATGTCTACCTCGGGCAGACGCTGCGGCTAGGTAGACACAACTTCGAGAAAGAGCTAAACCGCAGAATACAGCTGGGCTGGGCTGCGTTTGGGAAACTTCGTCAAGTCTTCTCGTCGTCCATCCCTCAATGTCTGAAAACGAAAGTTTTCAACCAGTGCGTCCTACCCGTTATGGCCTATGCTGCTGAAACGTGGACGCTGACAGTGGGGTTGGTCCACAAGCTGAAAGTCGCTCAGCGCGCTGTGGAGAGAGCTATGCTCGGAATTTCTTTAAGAGATCTAATCCGGAATGTTGTTATTCGTCAGAAAACTAAGGTGTTCGACATAGCTCTTAGAATTAGCAAGCTGAAGTGGCAGTGGGCTGGCCATGTTATCCGAAGAACCGACAATCGTTGGAGCAAACTGATACTGAAGTGGAGACCGCGTTTAGGCATTGTGTAGGTAGTGTAGGACGCCCTCCGGCGAGATAGAGCGACGATCTAGGGAGTGTAGCTGGCAAAAACTGGATGAGAAGAGCTGAAGACCGGGCTCAGTGGCGCGTCTTGGGAGAGACCTACGTCCAACAGTGGACTGCTATAGGTTGATTATGATGATGATGGATCAGCTTTAAAATACCTTCTGTCTTTGCTTGCGGAACTTTGAGTTTTTGGGCATATAATTTCCTCACTATACAATTAAATATTTCAGACCTAGAGGTCTGAAATTGTAGTAAGTAGGTGATTGTATAGTGAAGAAAAAAAAGAAAGAGAAAGAGGCAAACAAAATCTGCTTTGTTTGCCTCTTTGTTAACGTAGAGACTGATCTGTAATCTTCTTGTTCGTAAGAACAGGAAGATTACTTAGTTCGTAGGAACTAAGTAATTACAAACAATTAATTTTTTCAAATATACACGCTGTAAATAAACACTATTATTTTTTGGTTTTTAAAATGTTTGAAGGAAAAAATGGATTTTAAATACAAGTTTTAACTTTTACATTACATTGAAACAAACTTTGCACCTTAACTTTATGAATACTATAATTATATTATCGAGTAGATCTTATATGAAATAGGCGCATTGAATGTGATGTTACGTAAACTCTAAGCAGTACGATTAAAATCCCGTTAAAAACGTATTCAAAACAATCACATCGCAAAAAAAAACTACACTTACTTCCTAAACAATAATGTTTGAGCTCACATAAAGGTTATGTTCAAAACTAACGCATCTCAAAAATGACACTTATGCTTCAAGCAATATCATGAAGTTAACGTAAAACTAATAAACAAAGCAAACGCATTTCAAAAGTGTCACTTAAGCTCCAAGCAATAAGATAAAGTTCTCGTAAAAGTTATGTGCAAAACAAACGCATTTAAAAAATAACACTTTTGAACATACACACAATGTAATAACAACAAAATTTCTCATGCCAAGGTACGACATTTCGGAATGTGTTACCTTTGTACATAAAATAATGGTTGTATCTTGACTTCGATTTTTATGCAAAAGGACCATATTCCGAAATACGGTACTTTTGCATATAAATTTTAGTTAATATACACTTATTATTTTGAGATACGGCCCTATGGCATATAACTTCCGTGAGTTTCCGCAGACCACTCAACCACAACTGACAAAATGGCTGCTTGGCTCTGAAATTTGGCGCCAAAGTCTAATAATGCTAAACAGCCACATCTGTTTTTTGGTTGTTTTTAATGCGAAAATGAAAAGTGTCTTTAACTCGTACTATAAAATAACTATTTTTAATCACATTTTTGCAATAAAAACGATTTTCACGATTTTTGAAATATGGTACTTTAGCATTTAACCAGCGATGTGTAAACTAACCAATAGAATTGTGTGAAAATCATGTCATGCGCACGTCTATTGTTCCATCTTATGCTATCTTGCTCTATCTTATTTACACCAAGATCTACACGTGGTATTGTGTATCTAAGATTGCATCTAACTTACACAACATTGACCTAAAAACTTAAGGCTACAGCCCACTGTTTTATAATTCATTTGCTATAGTTTTTACACTCACGAATTGACCTTAATTTGGTTATTTGGTAAAGGCGCACGATTACTAAAGTGGAGCGTGCACACATTTAATTGGGTGCTTTCTCCATTTAGTTTAGTTGAAGCGTAGTTATTTTCTTGCAAGTTTAAATTAAACAGTCGAAAAGGTCTAAAATACAACAACCGCTGTACATCATCTTTTAATTTAAAAATTGTTTGTTAACTCAGAATTAAGAGCGTTCACACAAAAGTAAAATTTCTGGTCACAGGATGAAACCGTGAGTACGAATCCTGGGGCACACATCATGGAAGGCTAATAGCAACTGAATTATCTGTCATTATAAATATCAGTGTCAAAGACATGGTGTCAAAACCATAAGGCATATTATAATGCAATAATGTACCACCTGCAGTCCCACGTAGAGCCTACGCCAATTGTCAATGTCAGCCGTCAGTGGGGAAATCTGACTGTATAATAGTATGGTAAAATCAATGTCAATTGTCCACCTTTGGGGTCTTGCAGCTGTAGAAAGCAGGTGCAAAAACAGCTGTTATTACGGCAATTCAAAAAATCTGGTACCGTTTGAATGGCGAAAACGAGTACGAAAAAATGTTGCCATTATTTCCATTGCAGAATCCGCTTGGTAAGACTACTCTACTTCTGAGTCAGTAGAATTTAAACACACAATTTAGTATGCATTTATTTAACTCTTTATTTAACAAAAATCTCTCAAAATTGGATCTGTCATGAACATAAGTTGGCACCGCACCAAAATCTCGATAAATTCGTGGGTCTGACGGTTTAGATAATTTATTATAAGTCAATCTTTTTCCAAAAAATACATACAATTTGATAAATTCAAATTATGGCTAGTAAGCTTATTACTTTCTAATGTCTAAGCTTATTATCATACCCTTTCGTACAAGGGAACTGACAACTAGAATCGCCAAGTACATAAGACGGTTCTAAAAGATTCCCGTAATTTTATGGAATAAAGAATATGTGAGTTTGAGTACAGCTCAAATGAAACCCAAGATATAATACCAAACCCGAGTAAGGACTACAAATGAGCGTAGGACGTTATTTTCCGAGGTCGTAAAATAAATTATAACGATCCAATAAACCAGAATAATCATATATGAAGCGAAAGGCATTATTACTAAAGGAATGTGTAGATATTAATCAGAGTTCTTGTACTATACAAATAAAATTGGCGAAGCGTGTGTTGTTTTTTGAAACAATGGTTTCGTAGTTTCGAAAAACTACGACTTAATCCTTTTTCGAAATATAGAGTAGAAAAACTACTACTAGTTGGTTATTTAGGTTATAGTATGAACTAACTGTAATTCATAAGGTGTTTCAGGTGTTAATTTACCTACCTATATTGTTAACGTATAGAAAAAAAACACAAGCAATCAACATGGTGAGTTTATATTTTTTGGCAGGTATGTTGACAGAAGTCATCGGAATGTTGTAATTCTGATAATGTAAGGTTACGTCCATTTTTATAGGAGCTAGTAGATGTTATGTTACCTGCAGTAATATACATGCTAACACCCGTGCTCTAACTAGTCTTTTGTAGCAATCAATCACATCTAGCCAAAAAACAAAAACGGCTAGGATGATAACTAGACAACACCTACAGCAAAAATATGAATAGAGAAATGGACCAAAGTTACAAAATGTTACAAGACTGCGAAACCCTAAATCGTCGATAAACTTAAATAAATGTTGTTTCATATATAAGGTGGGTCGAATACCTCCTCGACTTGCCATCCCCATATCAGTCCAACTCGTTTGCATTGTAAATGACTTTATACGTGTACACGGCTGCTTCTGTACCCTCACCACTGATAAAAGGCCCAGAAACTATGCATTATATACACCAATTTATTTTAAAATTCATTTTTATTTAATTTCATGGCTTTCGAGGCTTTCGATTAGCTTCAGATTCGTCTTGATTACGACACCGCTGAGACACTACAGAAAAAAAAAAAATCCTACATCCTTTCCTAAGACGAGTCACCTACGAAGGAAGGACCAATCGCTTGGCAAGCCGATACTCGACAATCATCACTTACCTACCTATCATCTGAAGTTAAACAGTCCACACAAACACCAGATATAAGATTGTTTTGGCATGAACCAAGGCATGTGATAAGTATGCGAAGCTAGACTAAAGAACGTAAAAGTAAAAATATAGACTGAACGACTATTTTCAACATAAAAAGCTCAAAAATGAAGCAACAATGATCATCTCATCTCATCATAAATTGGCAATACTAGGCATTGGTTTTACTTTTCAATAAACCCACAGTTATATAAAACTGTACGGTAGATTAAGAAGTAAATTTTGTTTGTCTTTTTTGCTTTCGCAATGCAAAACCGGCTTTCTATATATGGCAACACTGCAATGAGTACGCGATACTTAAAACATGATGTAGGTGGGACCCCAGGTCTTATCATTATTTCCCAGCCGTGAGCGTTTGTGATGAACTAAAATATTTGTTCGGATCTGAGCTACTAAATATGTTACATATCTACTGTTTACTTAAAACATATTGTTTACTTAAAGCATTTTAACAAGCTCTGAATGTGATAAACAGGGTATTGAGATCAGGTAGTTAAGAAAACTAGTCGCAGCTACAACTCTATAATCTATACTTATAATAAAACTGTAGAGAGGTCAATTCTGTACATGAAATATATTAAAAAAAAAACTATCAGGGGGTGATTAGTGATCGATACTGATGCCAAAAATGCAATCAGTAAAATTTTTGTCTGTCTGTCTGTCTGTCTGTCTGTCTGTCTGTCTGTATGTTCCTTATAGAAACAAAAACTACTCGACGGATTTTAACGAAACTTGGTACAATTATTCTTCATACTTCTGGGCAGGTTATAGGATACTTTTCATCACGCTACAATCAATAGGAGCTGAGTAGTGAAGGGAAATGTCGGGAAGTTACTCCGTTTTTTATGCTTCCGTCGCGTTTGCAGCCTTAATGGTTAAAGTTACATAGAAATCATGTATGACGGAAATATTCTACATTAAATTGTCTAAAAAATATTCTACATCAGCATATGTCTATCTTTTATGGTTGACTCACAATAACACGTGTAACTCCTGATAGCTTAGCAGTTCGGAGCATTCTGATTATATTGGTTTACTCTTACATTTATAAGAATCTCAGTCATCCCAAATCTAAAAAAGTTAACATTATTACCTATTCAATAAAAAAAGAATCATAGAAATCGGTATAGAAACACCAAACTTATACATGAAATAAGCCATCGCGCCGTCGCACTTGAATACTCAAATCGAGTAAAGTTTGAAATTTGTTGTGTTTACCACTAGATGGCGCTACTGTGCACAAATCCTATCTATCCTATAGCGCTATCGGTGCGTTTTGGCAATGTGTTATAAGTCGGTCGGTATTTAGCAAGAGTTTCGCTAAATTGATTTATCTTGATAAGTTATTGGTTGCGTATCCGATTACCGCTTGAATGGAGAATAAATATTTAAAAACAAAATATTAAATATTCAAGGGGGTGCTCATAATCTCATACAAAAACATAATTTACTTAGATGGGTTGTTTTTTTTATATATAATATTTTATAAAAAATATATTGTTGTTGATGAGTACATTTACTTGGGCCAGTTAGCGAGCTTCGAAAACAGGCAGGATAAGGAGATCGATCGCCGCATCGAGAACTCCTGGAAGAGCTACTGGTCCATGAAGCAACACATTAAAGGCGACCTTCCACTTACGCTTAAACGCCAACTCATCGACATGTGCATCCTGCACGTCCTAACATACGGTGCGCAGACATGGTCACCGACTGAAGCACAGAAATCCAGACTCAAGATTTGCCAAAGAGCAATGGAACGTAGCATCTTTGGTTTCAAGCGCATCGATCGAGTGCGAAACACTACGCTGCGTTCGCTCACTGGTATTGCAGATGTAGGCAATAAAACCGCGAGGCTTAAGTGGGACTGGGCAGGTCATATTAGCCGGATGGACCCAAAGAAATGGTCCAAAATCGTGACACCGTGGCTGCCTGAAGACGGAAGACGTAAAGGCCGACCAAAGAGGCGATGGCGGGACGACCTCGATGCTTTCGAGAGGGATTGGTGGACGAAAGCGGAAAGCAGAGAGTAGGATTTGGGGGAGACCTTTGCCCAGCAGTGGGACGAGATAGGTTAGGAAAAAAAAATATATATAATATACTTACTTAATCTATACTAATATTATAAAGAGGTAAAGTTTGTGTAGGTATTTGTTAAATTGTAAGGGGTAATCTCGGGATCTACTGAATCGATTTTAAAAATTCTTTCACCAATAGAAAGTTACATTATTGCTAAAAAATAAAAAGGCTTTTACGTGGTAGTCCGTTTTGCAAAATGAATCGGAGAAAAAACGGTCGAATGAAAGCGAAAAGATGTGGAGCTTGATAATGCCTACAAAAAAGCCACAAGTCAACGACAGCATATGTCTTACTTTTTTATTTAATAAAAATTATCCCCAACGAAGTGGGCACGTGTCAGCTAGTACAAACTATAGGAGGTTATAAAAAGCGAGAGCGTTTCAAAATCTCTAGATCATTTTGATAATTTAGTTAGACTTCTTTGCGAATAAGGAGATTAAATGTAGTCTCGATAAGTTTTTGCATAGGGTTTCGTAAGAAACGTTTTTTGGCAACATCTTGGCAAACTTCTTAGAAATTGAGTCATAAAATATGTATCAAGTTTATTTTAGGACAATAAGATAAATACTGGTTGAGGATGATGCATGAAAAACGATTGCAGCTCCAAACTCTACACTTGCCACTACTGCAGCATGTAGAGCAGATTAAGTTGCACTACGCTCTACAGTAGAAGCAACAAAATCTAGTTAATCCCAAGTAAATCATCTATTTACACAGTCTACATCACTTATCAGACATCTGTCGGTTACCAAGTATGAGAAACAGGTCGACTCGTCTATAAAACATTAATGACCAGCGTGAAGCATCTATGTTATTAGGTGTGGAAAGCAATGTTTTGATATCCGGACCGGTTGAGTAAACCTTTCGTTATTGAAACATAGTTATTTACTTACAAAACGATAAGTTTATTAACATTACTAAATTGATTCGTGATCGCCATTAGGTTATTATTTTATTAGCTAAGGATGCTCGTAGACCAAGAAGCAGACCACCACCCAGATGATCCAAAGACATCATAGAACGAGCCGAGAATCAATAGATAAGAGTCGCAAATAACCGAAAGTAATGGCATAATAAAGAGGAGGCCAGCGAGCTGAAATGATGATGAATTTAGAGACCATTATTTATTTATCATCTGATGGTAAGTGACGATGAAGCTAAAGGTTGAGCAGGATAGCCTAGGACACCTATTTACTCTTGATTTGAAAAGATCGAGGATAATGAGGTTGTATATTATCAGGAAAACCAGACGTCAGAAGTCAATTCCTTGGCGGTTCGTATGACAGTAGAACCGAAACGACCAGATTCCCAGCAAATTTCAGCTATATGTTCCTCAGCCTATTTAAATCATATTATCATTTACGCAGGCAATCACTTCAGCTTGATTCTGAGTTCTATGTCGGTAACCTCATTTTTTTCACGTCTTGGTTAATCTGTGTATTAGGCATGGTTTCATTTACAGTTTAGTACTAATAGAATTCACGAACGAACTTGGAACACTACTCAGTGCAACAAATTAACGTATAATTCGCGTTTAATATCATTCAATTCAGTCTTTAGAAGTGTAATGTTTGATATATCTCTAGAACAAATGATTTGGGGTTTCTCCAACCATCTACTTTTCGCTTTCGTTTAAGATGCAGTAAATTAACCAAGCATAACAGATTCGTATGTTCCCTTCAATAGCAGTTCAGAACAGCGCATGAAATAGAAACCGCTAGTTAAGTCAGTCAACAATAGATTGGATATCTGCCATGCTTTTGACCAACAATACCCGAATCCAGCAGAGTCATTCCGTAATGAACCGCCTGTGGTCTAAGTAACGAGGCTCCCAAACAATAACTTCTTTTAACTAGGTTTCGTAATAAGAGAACGTGTGTGCTTGCGTTGCGGAATCGTGAATTTTCGTATTGGGTTACACAGGGCACGACTTTGGACCTCTTTTTGTTCATACTGGCTTTTGTCATAATTTAAAGGAGAATGGGCATATCTCTATGGAATTTCCATAGGAGTTTTCCGTAAGTATAGTGAAATATAGGCCTGTAAAAGCCTTTTTAAATGTGGCAAACCTGAGGGAAAGAGTTTTTTTAGTTGTGACCCAGAATGCTCATTCTTCTTTGAATTCATTATTTATTTATTAAACGCAAATGAATAACCGCAAATTATGAATACTTAGCACATCATACTTTCAAGCGGCTTAAAGTCCTTCAAATTTAAGAAATAAATAAATCATACTTTCAGTTTGAATGGTTTAGCTCAAAGATAAAGTTTTATTCAAACGCTTGACGTTAATGTATTAATCCAAACCATACATTTAGAAAGCTGCCAATCACAATATGGGCAATTTAGACGAATTACGAGCATACATAATATCTTTATGAACGTGTTATGTTACTCTCATAAGCCCTACGGTTTTGTTATTACGCATAATACAATCGCATTAATATTCTGTTCGAGATGTTGAGTCATAGTAAATCTAACGTTAATCTAAAAGTGAATCTAACTTTACGAGAGAACTTTCCGTATCAATATACATACTACTATAATGTCGTGTAGTAAATGTATCGAAACAGTGCCTTATTTGAGATACATTGCGCGTCAACATCAGCTTTATTGTCAAACATAGTGTTATCGCGCAGTGTATTTTAAATACGTTACGTTTATGATTGTCACATTGTTTAGGCCTCTGATGTTGATGTATTAGTATTACAAATCACAAGTCCACACAGCGAGAACAAACAGCTTCTGCATTAGAAATAAATTTAGATTTGTATAGTGTTATAAAAACATTTACGGCCGGTTTCTCGAACGATGATCAAAGAAAAAATCAAATAATTACTATGTGTCAAACTCGGATCAATCGTGATTTGGGTTTCCAGAAACCGGCCGTTAGTTTTGCTTAGTTTGAGGCTATATTTCTTTCAATGAAATGACCATAGTTTTTCAGTTAGTCTGTAAATTCATTTTAAACTATTAAGCATAAGAACTTTATTCACAAACAAACTTACGACTATACAGTATTTACAAAATGTACATAGTCATATTATAAAATACATAAGAAACAGTTGAGCTATCTACAGACCGTTGCAAACGATCTATAGATAGTTCAACTGATCCAAATCAGTACCAATCGGAAGCGTACCCAAGACACTGGCTGCATTGCCGCGATGAATAGCAATGCTGATACGTTGGGCCAGATACTCACCAGCCCTCGGGTCACGCGTCGCTTCGACTAGACGCCCAGAAATAAAGTAAATTTAACTATTAAGCTACAAGAAGAAGAATGTTGAAGATATGTAACAATTTACGAAAGAAATCATGAAATATAGTATCTATTTATTGCGTATCTACGAGGCATGTCATATTTAAATTGGTTATGGTACCTACATGTATACAATGTCCGATTTGATATGGTTTTAGTCTGATGTGATGAGCCGGTGTTGTAAAAGTGTTTCAAAATGTTAATTTTCTGTAAAAAAAATTTTTTTATTTTCCTAGCGTTTCAGGGAGGAGGCTTATACCCGTCAGTAGGCGGCAGGCTGCCTATGATGAAGTTACTGCTGGGCCAAGATCCTCTCAAATTGAAAATCCTTTTTTTTGAAGTGAAAACTTCTTTAGCGGCGCTGGGTGGGTAAAAACTTTCAAACTCGCGTCAGGGTCACGTGACGTCGAAAAAGCGTAAGATCTTATTTAATTTTTATACATTGCTCGTAAAACAAGAGACGACAAAAGAACACACTTGCGGTCACGCGACGTATGACTCAAACAATTAAATAGTGTTGTGGCGCAGACACATTCGCGCTTGCGCGAATGTGTCTGTGTCTTCGTTGTCTTCGTTGTGTCACATTCGCGCTTGCGCGAATGTGACACAATGACATGACACAATCACAATGACACAGACACATTCGCGCTTGCGCGAATGTGTCTGTCATTGTGATTGTCATTGTCATTATGACGACTGTGGTTATATCACAGACACATTCGCGCTTGCGCGAATGTGTCTGTGTCATTGTGATTGTCATTGTCATTATGACGACTGTGGTTATATTTTTGAAGTGAAAACTTAAAAGTGAAAACACATTCGCGCTTGCGCGAATGTGTCTGTGTCATTGTGATTGTCATTGTCATTATGACGACTGTGGTTATATTTTTGAAGTGAAAACTTAAAAGTGAAAACACAACGTTAATATTGAAGTTTTCACTTCTGCCGGCACTCCCGGAGTGCTACCATTTTTTTATCTCGTCCCACTGCTGGGCAAAGGTCTCCCCCAAATCCACTCATCCCTGCTTTCCGCTTTCGTCCACCAATTCCTCTCGAAAGCAAGAAAAGGCGATGACGGGACGACCTCGATCATTTCTTTATTTTTAAATATTTGTATAATGTAATGTTGATATTTGATGTTGGATCCCTCGACATGTAAAGCGACGGCGTGGAAGACCCACGATGAGATGGCGGGATGAGCTGGACTCGCATCTAAGAACGTGGCCTGTCACTGCATTAAATCGCAAAGAGTGGAAGGAGGGAAGGGAGGCCTTTGCCCTGCAGTGGGACGATAGTGGCTAAATAATAAATAAATAATGTTGATATACAGTTTCGTATTTTCTACGGCTTCAACATTATCATGTTCCAAGGTCACTTCGATTTATACAGTTTGTTCAGATTGTTATTTTCCAATTTATAAGCAACTGCAATATGTTATTGCAGTTATTGAATTTTATTGATAGTCCAAAGTTCTGTTCTGTATAAATAACTAGCTGATACCCGCGACTTCGTCTAATTATCGTTATATTTTAGATAATTCACATTATATTTTCACAAATTATAGCCTGTTATTCTAATGTATAAGTACAGTATTATAAAGTTTCATTAAAATCCATTCAGTAGTTTTTGGGTGATAGAGTAATAAACATACATCCATCCATACATCCAACCATAGAAATTTCGCGTTTATAATATTAGTAACTTTAACATTGCTTGAAATAAATAGCTTTGAGTGATAAAACCGCCTATTTCTGAGACAAATTAGGTTGATATTAGCCGATAATGGTGTTGGTGTAAAAATAGTTGTAGTATTTATAAAATAGCTCTCTGGTTTGTCAAATCGTTTCCAACTATAGGATTTCAAAAAAAGTCCATTATTTTTCCTTAGTGTCAAATCGTTCAATGTTTCCAACTATAGGATTTAAAAAAAAGTCTATTATTTTTCCTTAGTCTGTAGTCAGAGTATAATTTCGAAAGAAAGAAAAATTGAAGAAGAAGTAGACTGGAATTTACCGGAATAGGGGTCCAAATACTAATAACAAAATGCATATTTTAAGCCTAAAAGGTTTAAAATATACATTTTAAAATATACGCTGACTATCAATAACTACTTATACAAAATGAAACAATCATAAAAACCTATTACTTTTTTATGATTGATAATTAGCTGTTAGGCTAAGTAGTTTCTTAGCTATTCAGCAATTTTAGGCCACTTTATTTAATAAATTTCGTGGAAGTATAAAATGCAGTAATTTTCTAATCTTTGTGAAGCTACTATCAGATCATGTTATCTGAAGTCTTGTCAGTGATAAAAGAAGAAAAATGGGAAGTTTCCGCTGCTGTTACTAACTAAATTACCACTGTTTTAACTCCTTAAAACCTGTTTAGGGTTCTTGAACTCTAGTACCGTATACATAGAGCTTATATTAGATTTAGTGTACCTAAATGGTCAGCTGGTTACGAACATGTCCAATCCTGTTTTTAGTATTTAGCTTTGAGTGACGTCATCAAGTTCGTCATATATATTAAAAAAAACTAGGTGCCAATTCTTTGCGATCACAGTAGCCCTACCATGAGTTTTTACAATCTATACTCGCTAGCGTCTGTAGTTAAAAAAATGTATGAAGATTTGTACATCGCCTCTAGCGGATAGTTGGGTACTAAAATTCGTATTACTAATATTTACGTAACTACTGTAGTAAAGTCAGGCGATTTTACTGTGACAACTCATGGTAGAGGTACAGGTGTAAGCACGAATGAATATGACAATCTTAAAAGTAGGGTAACGTTAGAACAGAAGTTTCCACACTTTTTGGGGCTTTCAAAACAGCTTGAGTTAGGCATGTGGTATACGTCTTTTGCCCACATACTCTTGTTTTTGATTTATAAGATTTTGACTATGTTAATGTCGTTAAAATAATCGTATAGGTACTTAAATGAAGGTTAGAATAGTATTTAAAATACGGCTACAATGTGCCTACATACACAACGCCTCTGGTGTTGCAGGTGTCCATGGGCGGCGGTGACCACTTCCCATCAGGTGGCCCGCAAGCCCGTCTGCCAGCTATGGCATAAAAAAAAAAAAAAACATAGTGTTTGAGTGGAGCTCTATAACGTTCTAAGAAAACGTAACTGGAATTTAAAATAAACATTACTTTATTGTATATTGTCGATTCATAGAATTGAATACAATAATACAACAGATGCAAAAAAATATACGGGTTAAACCTCAGTTTTTTGTTAAGTTCATAAATATATAAGGCGCGGTGGGCGATGGTCTGCCTGCGACGCGGAAGGTTGCGGGTTCGATTCCCGCCTTGGGATAAATGTTTGTACGATCTGCAAATATTTATTCCGGGTGTTATAATAATAAAAGATTTGCATACCAATAATTAGTGATATGTGAGACTCTACAATAAGACCATATACCTACCATGTTTCAGGCAAATAAAGATTTCATTTCATTTCAGTGGACTGATATAGCTTGATGATGATGATGATATTGAGTGCGTAGTCAATGACGTCATATATGACGATTAACGGCTGGTTTCTCGAACGATGATCAACGAAGAAAAAATCAAACAATTACTATGTGTCAAACTAGAATCAATCGTGATTTGGGTTTTCAAAACCGGCCGTAAATGTGACACAGGTACACAATGATATTAATGTACAAAATCGTGAGTTATGATTTAAAATTACGCCTTTACTGATTAGCATCCATCAGATTAAGCTTGAATAATTTAGTTATCAGATCAAACGCTGAGTTGAATCTTATTTTTTGTAACAGAAGGTTAAAATTACATTGACAGTTGGTAGATTAGTCATGCGACAGACAATAAATAAAATAATGAAAGTGAGACTGTATTTGGAACGATATAAACTGATGTAGGCGTCAGGAAACTTATGTCTAGTCTAGACTTTCTAGGAGCTTTTATTTCATGCTAATATAAAATATGCCATGCTTAGTTTACATCTAGGTCAATAACATAATTCAACCTTATTCAATCTATGTTAAAAACTTCATCAGTCAATTTTTGATTATATGCATACTTTTGTATAATTATAGAAACAGTAAGATTTTTACCTAATAAATTTATATAAAAACGGTATAAGTAATTAAACTAGATACTTTTTTTAATACGTAATCGGGGTTTACACACATAACTACTTTATCATTTTTTTTATTAACAAGTCGAATTATTACAGTAGGTATGTATTTACAAAATGTAAGTACATCTGCAGACCGTTTCTAACGATCTATAGATAGCTCAAAAAAGATAATTCAGTTGTAAGTTTCAAAATTAGTTGTCAAAATGTATTCTTAAAACCTTTGAAAGGAAAATTACTTCAACGAACTTAGGTAAGTATCTACAATTTGCAATGACAAGTATACTGATCATACTTGCTAAGTAGCCGTTGGTGACATCATACGACTAAGGACAGAAGGTGGGTCTGAATGGACTCGATTTAATTTGCCAGACACAGTATTTAGATAAATCAGTTTTTCTCTAGTATCTTGCAAATATTTTTATATTGCATTAATTTTCTTTCATTCATTCGCTACGCACGACCTTTCTATAATAGTGCATTGTCATTGGCCGAATCGAATTTTACCTCAAACCGAAATTTCACCAAGTTTTCCCATAGACAACAAACGATTCCTATAACGCTCGATTTTTGAAATTCGCCAGTCGGCGCTGTGCGATTTGATTACACAACGGCGGGTGTGACGGGACAGCTTTTTTTTTATAAAACTGGCGGGAAAAAATCATTGTTTTATCTATAAAACTTTATTACATAATGGAACTTCAGTAATTAATTTAGTTTAATTGTAATTCTTTGTAAGAAGGATCATATAAAAAACGGTAGGAACCAGGCCGTAAGTTTCTTGCCCGTTCTTCTAGGCTCTGGTCGCGTGGAACTGGCACCTAGAATCACCTAGTATGTAAGACGATTCTAAATGATCCTTGTGATTTTATTGAATAAATGCAATTGAAGTTTCAAGTTTGAAGTTTATTATGTTATTGAAGTCCGCAAGATGTTCTAGTAAAGTTGCAAGTATAGCGGTTATCTCGTCTTTTGAGTGGGCGTTTGGCATCTTTAGTCTGCACAAAGAACAGTATTGGCGCCGGTATCGTTCCTATTACATACTATATTGAATTGCGTCGCGTTCAGATAACAATGGCGCCTCTATTACTGTCGAATTGCATATTTGAGTACCTATCATACTATAAACATCTTAGTAGGTATAAACCTATCCAAGATAAGTTTGTTGGCAGTCTTGGTCACACAAGTTTTAACTTCTGTGGGCAAAACTTTGTGGTAAGTACCTAACTTCTTCTTCTTCTTATCGTGTCGATGCTAAAACTTTATTTTGCAGCAGCATTTACCTAACTTACATCCTGGGTAGAATAGGGTTTCACCTATAGGTACACGATGCAAAATTATCTAGGCACATGATTATTGAAACCTTTCAGTCATCTTATGTATGACTAAAATAATGATACTTACATAATTTTAATTTTGTTTCTAATAATTTTCTATGTAGGTAACTTACATCAATAAAACTGGCCAAAACCACATTTGTATGAGAGTCCCTTTAAATATTTATTTTATTTTGTTTTTTAGTATTCATTGTTGTACCGGCAATAGAACCACACCATCTGTGAAAATTTCAACTCTCTATCAAGGTTCATAAAATACAAGCTTGGTGACAATCAGACGGACAGACAGAAAAGTCGAATAGGGTCTTGTTTTGCCCTTTGGGCACGGAACCAACTAACTATCAAATACTGCTTAAATACAGAAAAAATGCTTATTAAAATTACAAATATTTTTTCCCACAGAAGAACTTGTTTATGGTATGTTTAACGAATTATTAAACGTTATTAACTCATCAAAATGAGTAGAGCATGTGAAAACACTTGGATTTAATATACTGTAATAAACAGTGCGCCATCCAACATGTGTGATTTGAATATACTAAGTTTGATATAACTGGCTATCGGCAGAGACTAGTATAAACAAGAAGACTGCCAACCTCAAAAAAAAAAAAAGTGACTCGGAAAAAGGTGAAATTCCGCGAGTTATACCCAGATTATTCCTAGATGGTGACCTTTATTATAAGGAATTTATTTCTTGTAAACAGTAAATAAATAAATAGTTATAACTTCAACTGTTTTAGATCTGTACAATGTTACTTTGTTTATAAAACAAAAACCATAAATAAAAAATACATATATACCATCAGCAATCTACTTCCCATAGTGCAAGCTTTGTTTAGCTTGGGACTAGAGTGTGATGTGTAAAATGTATTAATATTTGTTTATATTAAAATAAATTATAGATATTGTAGATTTATACAAGTCTTCAGGTCCATTACCATCAGGTTTAAATAATGGAGACAGATTTTTACTTAAACCTTAAATAAACAAAAAAACACTTAAGAAACAAAGAAACAAACACTTTAACAAAACTTTATTTCTGGGCGTCTAGTCGAAGCGACGCGTGACCCGAGGGCTGGTGAGTATCTGGCCCAACGTATCAGCATTGCTATTCAGCGCGGCAATGCAGCCAGTGTCTTGGGTACGCTTCCGATTGGTACTGATTTGGATCAGTTGAGCTATCTATAGATCGTTTGCAACGGTCTGTAGATAGCTCAGCTGTTTCTTATGTATTTTATATGTAAATGTACATTTTGTAAATACTTAAGAAACTATAATGAACAAACAACTTTCAGTAGACATTACAAACATTCAACAAAAACAATCGCTTACAAAAACGGTGTTTTGTTATTCAAATAGGTTTATGTTTAAACATTATTATATGCAAAACACTTAAAAGAAAGTGTCTGGGTAATGTTTTTATCTGTGCTTACACATAAATAGTGATAATTAGCTTGGACCAAGTAGAATAGAATAGAAACACTTGAGCCGAAACGCTACAGAAAAAAAACAAGAGTGATTTTTTTTTTTTTTTCTCTTTGGGCTCGCACTTTTAGTGCATTTGCCATTTAACAAGTATTTAACAAGAGGGCCTATAGCATTATGTATTACCTTCTTTAGCGACAGTGACAGAGTGTTAATGTTGATTAGTTGTTTTTTTTACCAATTTGTTTCATAACCAATAAACTTCAATAAACACTTTTTGGAGACGCTGCTAACGTTGACCGGGGGTAATGTGGTGAAGTTTGGTTTAATCATTTTATTTTATATACTATCTTAGATTATGTGACCAGTCATTGCAGTTACCATAGAGATCTTGATCAAAGAGGTTTTATTGTGAGGTCAACCACCACAAGAAATCATTTTGCATGCAAAAACAAGTTTAGGTTTATATAATTAAAGTTTTGTAGCTACATGTTCTGTGATATGTAATAAATAGTATTATTCTTACCTAAAAACACGAAGATAGCGAAATTCCAAGTAAAAACTATTCACTGATGATAACACAAAACAAATAAAACCAACTTTTTTTTAATGATTAGTTTTACGTCTGCTTGCACTGCACTGTTTATAGATCACAGTATTATTTCACGGATAAACGTTGAATGAATTATCAATAAATAGCAATAATTATGTTCAAAAGTTGCAGTCGAATTAAAATGTAAACAAACAAAACAAAACACGCGAGAAAAACTCTCAACGATGCGCGCAGCGCCACTAACTGGCAAGCGGCTGGCGGTGGCTAACGGAAAAAGTGACAAATCAAATCTGCCAAAGTTCAACGTGACGTTTGCTTGTAGTGTTGCAATAGTATATATTAAAATTACCAATTTTAGTTTTATAATAACTAGTTAGCCATTGAATGGTTGACGAACATTTTGGTGCTCATTCAATCATCAATGAATGTTTATGTAAAATATATCTATTTGATTCATTTTATGTCGTTAAGCTAAATTTTATCTATTATATTATTTTTGGAAAAATGCCATATAAGTACACTATTCTTAGGGGTCAATATAAAAATAAATACAACAAAAATTTGAATTGCTCAGTAGATTTTATTAATAAGTAATTTATTTTATCACATAACATAACAAATAACACTACAGGCAGTGATAAAATAAGACTAAACTTAACATAATACAACTATTCATTTATAATAACAAGTCTTCGTTAATTTAAATGTCAAGCTTGAGTCATTTTTCAGTGGACTAGCAGAGAGTTGTGTTCTTCGGTTGTCAAAGTTTGTAATATTTTTAATGTTTCTTGTTCTTTTGTGTTCTGAAAAGAGACGAAGCACATTTTACAACCTAAAACTTGCAGAACAAAATTATTTCTTTGACAATACAACAATCATTTTGTATTTGTATGAAATTTACCCGAATTTTGGAGAAAACCTGCGCCGTCTGACTTCGTTTTCAGCGTCTGATTTAAGCTCATCGCCCTTGGGGGGTCCGTACTCCCTGAAGCCAGGAGGTCCGTATTCGAGAAAGCCCTCAGGAACATCAGGTCTGAAACAAAAAAGTGATTTGATGAGTTATTGAAACCAATCGATTTAACGAGCAATTACGAAGCAGTAACTACAGATGAAAAAATAATATAAAATCAATGTTCTGATACACACACACGACAATATAGTAATTTACTTACAGTGATCCTTCTTGCGTTACTTTGAGTTCACCAGTAGCTTCAACGCTTTGCAGAACCTATGAACAAATATTCAAGTTTTTATTATCTATGCATTGATTGGACAGTGACAAATGTTTTTTAATGAAGCCCTTTATACATACCTGTTCACTGTTCACTTCACTTTCAAGATTGACGAGTGCCGCAGCAATATTTTCAGGAGCAACTGCTTCTACCACCTCTGCAATCTTCTTTTCGTCTTGCACTGCAATCTTTTCCAGTGTTTCTTCTTTAACAGCAACGTTCTCAAGTTTTTCTTCTATGGCTGCCTATTGAAAAGATTGTTAGTATTAGAAAAGTTAATGGAGTGAATTATTTTCTTACTTGGATAAGTATAATTTGATTATGACATTAAGTTTGTAAATTTATTTTTAGTTTTTATATTAAACTAATTAGGGATATACTTATAGAACTGATAGGTTAAAACGATGAATAGCGATAGCATATCATTACCCTAAAAATTGGGACTATTACTGATGCGGGTAAGTATTATGAATGTTTCACCTAGAGTAAAAAGTCCCGATTTTTGGGGTAAAAAGCTGGCTTACAAAATGAGATACATATTTGTATCAGGTTACCTGTTCAGCCTTGATCTCGTTGTCAAGATTGAAGAGAGCCTCTGCGATATTTCTAGGTGCTCCAACAGCTTGCACAACCTCTTCAATCTTCTGTTCGTTTGTCTCCACAATGTTTTCTAGTTTTTCCTCTTTGATAGCGATGTTTTCAATTTTTTCTTCCACTGCTGTTAAAATCTGCAACACAGGCACATAAGAAAGCAGGTAATGGATGACGGAATCAATTTTTAGTTGGGACAGCATGTGATAGAGAGGAATTATCTACTTAATAACAGAATTTGCAAGTTTTTACAAAAGAGGTAAACCTCTCTAACTCGTACCTCCTTAGCTTCAGTCACGATTTCAGCTTGTTCCGTTACAACCTCTTCTGTAACGTCAGCTTCTGTCACAATTTCCGCTTCAACATTGTCAGTGACAGCTTCGGAAGCGGTAGTGATGTCAGTGCTTTCCACGGCCTCTGAGATTTGAGACTCAGTAGTTGCTTCTTGAACGAATTCTGCTTTCTCTTCGACCACTGGAAAATGATTTTATTACTGTTAGCATCAACTTACTTCACTATTATGTTTTTAAGGTCAACCTTTTGCAGACTTTGATTTTGGACCGAGATTCAACTGAATCTCGGTCCAAAATCAAAGTCAGCGTTTGTCGTTTCATTGGGAAGTAGCTGGTAACCCTTTGGCTTAATAAATCAAGTGGTTATGTAAATAAATAATAATGATGGACAATCCACACAACATCATATAGCCCCAAGCTAACTAAGCGGAGCTTGTGTTATGGGTAGGTACTAGAACACTGACATACTTAATACATAGGTACATTACATAGATACATACCTAGATATTTTTTATTATACATATAAAATACCCAGAACACCCGGAATAAATATTTGCAGATCGTACAAACATTTATTCCAAGGCGGGAATCGAACCTGCAACCTCCGCGTCACACGCGGACCTTCGCCCGCCGCGCCACATCCGTCATCAAGCTTCGTCGAGCCTAGATTTGCTTAGTTTGAGACTAGAGTGTGACGTGTGAATTGACCGTAAATATATAAAAAAGATCATTAAGTACTTCTGAAGTTTAAGCTTATACAGTTCCTGTCATTACCTCTAGCCTGCTTCTCCACCAGTCCGCTGTTATCCGCCACGTAGAAGGTGTTCTCCGTCACCACATCGGGCAGAGCTTGGACAGTCAGGGTTTCCTTCGGCGGTCCGTACTCGCGGAGACCCTCAGATCCTGACGCCTCCGCTTCGAAGAGGATGATCTCTTTGAGGGGACTTTCTTCTGGCTTTGGTGAGGGCTGGTAAGACGAAATAATGAGTAAAGGTAAGTATTTTAGTGTCTTATTTACGTTGCGTCAATACCAACTAGTTGATAGTAATAATACTAGCTTTATACCTAAATAAAAATTAAAAAGACGTGTGGCACTCGGAGACTGCCGCGGTAAAGCTATTGCATAGCATTTTTCCGCCGGTCGGAGTGTTAGGTTATTTCGTTACGGAATTTCTGGATTCGGTCTCCACGCTCAAGGCCCGCGATAGAAGCTATGCAATAGCTTAATATACTTAAAAAATAGTAACTATTTATAGTAGTCAAAAGGTAGATACTTACCTACTAAGGTTGATAGACAAGTCTACTAACTATCAGCTTACATTTTTTCTCTTAAGTGCACCTAAAATCAGAATTTAGGCCCCTTTTGACCATAAAGTTTGTAGAATACGAACTTTATGGTCAAAAGAGGCCCTCAAATTCTTTAATCCGTGATAATTGCTCAGATATTAATAGTAGCAGCACTTACCTGGATTTCTGTAGGTAGATAGAACGCTGGTCCCTTCGGTCTCCAGTTGCTGGGCAAGTAAGGTCCAGACCCGAGGGCCGATGCAGAGCCGATGGCGAAGATCACTGCTACGATTACCTATACAAAAACATTTTAGTTGCAATATCTTTCAGTTTCAAATCATCATCATCGACCTATGTCAGTCCACTGCTGGACGTAAGTCTCTCTGCAGACGCGCCACTGAGCCCGGTCTTCGTCTCTTCTCATGTTGTGTTTGCCAGCCACACTCCGCAGATCGTCGCTCCATCTCTATGGGTGCGTCCTACACTACACAATGCCTAAACGCGGTCTCCACTCCAGTATCCGTTTGCTCCAACGGTTGTCGGTTCTTCGGCAAACATGGCCGAAGTTGCAAATAACAATAGTAAAAGTCGCCTACTCGTTTTTTATAGCAAATCTAGGAATATAATTTGTAAAAAAATGTACAGGGGTACATGATATTTTTCATATAGTGGTAAATATGATTATTTGAAGGATTTTCATGAAATAGAAAGTCGTTTATGTTGAAAAAAAAAAGATAGTTCGTGTTGGTTAGAATAAATAGCGCCATCTGTTGAAGACGACACTTAAACTATTTCAACTTGAACCTTTTTCGTAAAATTTTAGATATTTTTTAAATTAAACTTACGACAATTACAGTATTTACAAAATGTACATAGGCATATAAAATACATAAGAAGCAGTTGAACTATCTACAGACCGTTGCAAACGATCTATAGATAGTTCAACTGATCCAAATGATTTTTTTTAATTTAATTTCATAATAAATCAATTAAACCTACCTTCATATTGATGAGATCTTCAGAACTGCAAAACTGATGCTCTACATCAGCCTCCAGCCGTTTAAATAATAAAATTCGCTTGTAAAATTAGCTAAGTCAATAAAACCTTGTTAATCTCGGTCAAATATTGACAGGCAGGACTAGATAATCGAGTTATAATTAACCATCGGATTTAAGATGAGATCAATGCCAAGGTCATAATGTAAAAGAATCTTGAAGATACAATGGTCATCTGATGATGCTCCTAAAGGACCACGGAAATCTCGTCTGCCTACTTTAACTGCTATTGCTAATTTGGCCCATCAAATTTTGAACTTCTTCTTCGTGTCAAATGAACACAACAAAAATTTCAGACACAGTTCATGTAGAACTTTGCCACATGTATCCCCTTATTCGTAGTATTGATGAGGTCATCCCTTGAAATTTTAAACTAAGACTTAGACTTAGAACTGACTACATCAGGGCTAAAAGACTGGTTCGCTTCCACTACGCTACTATAACTTCCGGAAATCAATTAGATCCACAAACTCAATAAAATAAAGAGATTGATTAGGTCATTTAAAAATATTTGTTTTCAAAAATAATTGTCTGTTATTTAACGATTGATTTATGAATTTATAAGCATTTTATAAATCATCATTTTATTTTTATGTGCGCCCTTACCTGACCGAAATGCTTCTGTCGATCCAAAGGTTGTCTGGAAGAGATTGTTTGTAGCGGTAAAGACCGCCCATTGTACCTTACCCTAAGTTGTTATATCTTTTATTTTGTTTTATTAACCTGTTGTACAATAAAGATTCTATCAGCAGTCTAGTTCTCATAGTACCAGCTTTGCTTAGTTTGAGACTAGAGTGTGATGTGTGAAATGTCCATGCATATTTATTTATTTACTAGCGGCCCGTCCCGGCTTCGCACGGGATATTTTTCCGCTTTCCCGCTTTTATGTTGAATGTTTTCCAGAATTTTCTTTGCTATAAACCTCACGGAGACCTTTCCAACGAATGCAAAACCGTGGAAATAGGTTCGTGCGTTCTGGAGTTATATCGTCAGGAAGGAAAACCCAACTTATTTTTATATAGTAGAGAAGATATTTACCTGGTGTACAAAAAATATATATTATATTCTATTCTATGTGTGTCTATGATGCTATCGTTATATTACGGAAGACGTATTCTTGTCAAACCTTTACCAAGGCTAAGTTTGTAAATCATTATAATATTTGCTGATTTTCTGCTCTATGTGATAGGTATACATCATTAAGATTTTTAATTCATTCATTTCGTTTGTTCTCCAAAATAGTGCGCGTGGTGTGGCTTAGTGAGATATATTTACCTTCTTAGAAATATGTATCTAATAAAATCATTATTATTTCAAAGTAATACGATAAAAGGTAGATACGATAGCATTTTTGGCTGTCTTAAAATAATGGGTTTTTATTAATAAATATTCTATTCGAAAGTATCACGGTTTTGAATAGTTTTTTTTTATAAATGGTATTTTTACTTTATAATGCACGCAACTGTCTATATATCGGGAAATAATCAAACTTACAAATCATGGTAAATATCCCGTTTATAAAGAAAACTATTCAAAACCGTGATACTATCAAATATAATATATATTTTTTTTGTTGTTTAAATAATATCTTTATTCACAAACAAACTTACGTATTTACAAAATGTACATTGTCATATAAAATACATAAGAAACAGTTGAGCTATCTACAGACCGTATATAAATATATATTTATGACCGTATATTTCTTAATCAAAAATCATCATTTTACGATAGAGACAATGCTATCGTACCTACTTTTTATCGGATTAACGGCCGGTTTCTCGAACGTTGATCAACGAAAAAATCAAATAATTACTATGTGTCAAACTCGGATTAATCGTGATTTGGGTTTCCAGAAACCGGCCGTAGGTATTTAATATAATTATTTGATTACATATTTCTAAATAAATATACCTCAGTAAGCCACACCACGGATATATTCTGCTCTCTAGCAATACATAGTAAGTTCAGCCGTTATTCATACTAAGAATAAGTATATTTTTAATATTTTTCAACATTGACAAAGTTGGTGCAATATAGTAAGTATATTTTATCCTTTATAAAGACTTCAACGCGCTACAAAAGTTAAATCTTATTGCAAACTAAACTAGGTACTTACCTAAGTGTAAGTCATAAAAATATAGGTATAGGAAGTGTTAATATTAATCAAAATAAATAAATAAAACTATCAACTCAAATAAGTAAAAGTTTATCAAGTAATCGCCTATATCAACATCATTGTTTTACAATGCAACCTTATATTTTGATGTTAATTTAACAAATACAACAGAAATCTAAATTAGCTGTATAAAAATAAGGCAAAGTCAGTAACCACTTGCGCGGGCGCTTGTATATCCGCCATTTTGAATACGGCCTCCATTTTGATTACCGGAGTAACTGTTTTGGTTGCTTTTATGACCGTGTTCGGCTTTGTAACCGTTGTCGTTGCCCTGGTAACCATGCTCGTTGCTTTGGTAACCATGCTCGTTGCCTTGGTAACCGTGCTCGTTGCCCTGGTAGCCATGCTCGTTGCCCTGGTAGCCATGCTCGTTGCTCTGGTAACCATGCTCGTTGCTCTGGTAACTATTCTCGTTGCCTTGACCGTTGGGGGATCGGAAGTTGTTTGCATTGGAGTCGTAACCAGAACGGCTGAGGTCTTCTGTATCTTCGTAGGAGATCTGGGGTTTGAAGCCATGCTCATCAGCCTCGTAGCTTACGGTCTGAAAAAAAATAGGATATGTAGAATTGGGATGAGTGGAAGGATTTGGGGACGATTGCAGTGGGACGAGATAGGTTCTAACCTAGTTAAACATTCGGAAAACAGACAATGCGTGAAACAGATTCTTAGTTAAAACTTGAATTACTGAAGAAGGTTGCGTGGAAGAGATCGCTTTCAGCGATAAGGCCGGCCATTGTACCATATTGTTTACCGCATAGTGTCTCGTTTTTGAGTTTTTATTTTATGGTGTACCTACAATAAAAACATAAATAAAATAATTAAATAATGCTGGACAATCCACGCAGCATCATCTAGCCCCAAGCTAAGCAGAGCTTGTGTTATGGGTACTAGAAGACTGACATACCTAATACAAAACATTACATAGATAGATATTTTTTATTATACATATATACCCAGAACACCCGGAACAAATATTTACAGATCATACAAACATTTATCCCAAGGCGGGAATGGAACCCGCAACCTCCACGTCAATAAAGCATTATATTTGACGACCGATGTGGCGCGGTGGGCGAAGGTCCGTCTGCGACACGGAATGTTGCGGGTTTCATTCCCGCCTTGGGATAAATGTTATATGTATTGTATATGTAAGCATGTCAGTCTCCTAGTACCCATAACACAAGCTCTGCTTAGCTTGGGGCTAGATGATGTTGTGTGGATTGTCCAGCATTATTTATTTATTTCTTATGATTAATTCAATAACCTGTTTCCTCCCATCAGGTAGCACCACATGGTACTCCCCCTGCGCGCGCGCCTCCTGCCTCTCCTCGTGGTGGCCGAAGTCAGTTCCTTCATGGTGGTCGTTCACCATATACCCGAAGTTATAGTTAGCTGGTTCCTACAAACACAAATGTATAACATTTGGAACCATCGTGTATGACCAGCTTTACGATTTTTAGTATTATTTGCTTTCTAAACCTCATCATGATTCTTTCCTTCGCTCCAATACCGCCCGGCTTCGTGCCACGCTTCTCCATTTGGAACCATCGTGTATGACCAGCTTTACAATTTTCAGTATTATTTGCTTTCTAAACCTCATCATGATTCTTTCCTTCGCTCCAATACCGCCCGGCTTCGTGCCATGCTACTCCATTTGGAACCATCGTGTATGGCCAGCTTTACGATTTTCAGTATTACCTATTTGCTTTGTTACGGTCTATCTTATAAAAAGTTAGCGTTGACTATATGTCATCATTACGTATGGTAATCAAGACATCAAGACTGCGCTAACTTTTTATAGGATAGGCCGTAAGAAAGCAAATAATACTAAAAATCGTAAAGCTCATACACGATCGTTCCAAATGGAGTAGCGTGGCACGAAGCCGGGCGGTATTGGAGCGAAGGACAGAATCATGATGAGGTTTAGAAAGCAAATAATACTAAAAATCGTAAAGCTCATACACGATCGTTCTAAATGGAGTGGAGTGGCACGAAGCTGGGCGGTATTGGAGCGAAGGAAAGAATCATGATCAGGTTTCGGTATACGTCGTTCCATTGGCGCCAACCAAGACATTTGTTTTGTTGGAACGCTCGTGTGTGAGCTTTAGATGCAGAAGACAGCTATCCTCAGTTTGGCAGGCGTCACAGCTCAGTTGGTAGTAGCTCTGCCTTTCATACTGTGGGTCGTGGTTTCGATTCCCACCAAGAGTTTGTGTGATGAACATAAATATTTGTTCTGTATCTGGGTGTTACTATGTATTCTATGTTTGTATTAACAATAAAAAAAGTATATAAGTATTCTATCAGCCAAGTTCCCAATAAAACAAGTTTTGCTTAGTTTGGGACTAGAGTGAACAATTAATTTTATGGAGACCAAAAAATATCTTAAAACTATGAAGAAAGACGAAATACTTGAAAACTCACAGAAACTTCTTCAAAAGCATTCCTGGCGTTTTGATCATACCCTTGTCCGTTCTGATCATGTCCATGCTCTTTCTGATCATATCCATGCTCGTTGTGATCATAACCATGCTTTTTCTGATCATAGCCATGTTTCTGATCGTAACCCTGGTTGAACCTTGGCTGAGCTGAGCTGGCTAGGTTAGGCGCTCCGAAGGCGCCACCACCTTGCAAGCCACTTCTAAACAAATAACAAGGTGACTCTTGAAAAGGGGAAAAGAGGGGAAATTATAAGCGTATCGAAACGAAATTATTTGCGATACACTGCGCGTCAACATCAGCTTTACTGTCGAACGTTGCAGCGTTAGCGCGCAGTGTATCTTAAATACGTTCTTTTACGATTGTCACATTTATTCGTGCTCCGTATACTATTACTAAAATTTTATCATTATGAAATGTAAAATAATTATAGATTTTAGTTATCAGTCACCAATCTTGACTTAAATGTTGTTAATCTGTAACAAAGATTGGCTAGACTAGATCTGTAGACCAACATGTGCATGAAAGTCCCAAACACGCGTTCAGTTTTAAAATGTTTATATATCTAGAATTCATTAGCAAATCCATTATTTACATACCTGGCAAATCCATTAGCAATTTCATTATTTATAAACCTGGCAAATTCATTAGCAAAGCCATTATTTATAAACCTGGCAAATTTATTAGCAAATCCATTACCTATTTATATATGTACCTGGCAAATCCATTAGCAGCCGCTCCATGACCCAATCCATGATCAGGTTTTCTTGGCTGACTCCTGGCTGCCACCACCTGGGGAAGGTTACTTGTGCTGGATTGAGGGTAGCTTCTAGGCGGTGGTAGATAGCTGGAATAATAAATAGTATGATTATCGTTCTATCTATTCTCTGTTTTTGGAGGCTTAGGCTGTGCGCACACCGACAAGACTGCAGTAGACAGTTTTTACGTCACTTTTTAACAGGCGAAGACGTTGTGTCATGGATGAGCGCTGTCACTATTTTTGTATAAGTTTTTATAGGTACATCAATGAGAAAGCGTCTTTTGTTTTCATAAAATGTATAGGTATACCAGTCCGTAACACAGGCTCGACCTAGTACGGCTGCTAATGGTACTGACAGACGTGCTCAAAAAAAGCATGCTAATAAGCTTGCTTAAAATTAGCATGCTCTGCAAACTGTTCACATTTGCCAGAAATAAGCATGCTTTATTTAAAGCATAGTACTCTATATAATATTAATATTAATATTCTAATAGGCATGCAAACATGTTCAGACGTGCTCCGAGCAGTCCGAGCACGCCCCCACCTACCCGCGCCTCAGGTAGCATGCTCGAAAATCAAACGTCGTTTGATTTTTGAGCACGCTCTAAATAAGCATGCTCATTACATTACACACGTGCTACTAATGAGCACTTGCTCAATAAAAGCATGCTTTCGTGCTCAATAAAAGCATGCTAATAAGCATGCTTAAAATAAGCATGCTCTGCAAACTGTTCACATTTGCCAGAAATAAGCATGCTTTATTTAACGCATAGTACTCCTAAATAGGCATGCAAACATGTTCAGACGTGCTCCGAGCAGTCCGAGCACGCCCCCACCTACCCGCGCCTCAGGTAGCATGCTCGAAAATCAAACGTCGTTTGATTTTTGAGCACGCTCGAAATAAGCATGCTCATTACATTACACACGTGCTACTAATGAGCACTTGCTCAATAAAAGCATGCTTTCGTGCTAGTAATGAGCACGTCTGTCAGTACCTTTAAGCACATTTGTATTTATTGTCTTCGAAAAACAAGGTTCAAAACCTTTATCTGTAAGTATATGTAATTTATGAATGTTGTTGTTGTTGAATAAATACAAATACCTATTTATACAATCTATACTAATATTATAAAGGAGTAAAGTTTGTGTGTTTGTATATTTGTTAAATTGTAAGGGATCTACTGAACCGATTTTAAAATTTGTTTCACCAATAGAAAGCCACATTATTGCTGAGTGTCATCTATACTAAGTAATATTATAAAGAGGTAAAGTTTGTATGTTTGTATATTTGTTCAATTGTAAGGAAGGGGTAATCTCGGGATCTACTGAACCGATTTTAAAAATTCTTTCACCATTAGAAAGCCACATTATTGCTGAGCGTCATAGGCTATATACAAAACCGAAAAATAAAAAGGCTTTTACGTGGTAGTCCGTTTTGTAAAGCGAATCGGAGAAAAAACGGTCGAATTATGCTCAACGAAGTGGGCACGGGTCAGCTAGTAGATTATATAAAAAACCGAAAAATAAAAAGCCTTTACGTGGTAGTCCGTTTTGCAAAGTGAATCGGAGAAAAAACGGTCGAATTATGCTCAACGAAGTGGGCACGGGTCAGCTAGTGTATAATATTTATAAAATTTTGAGGCCAAATAGACGAAGGAGATGAATACAATTCTTTTAAAACAGTTCAAAATAAATATGTAAGTACCTATTAGATGGAGGTGGCTCTGCTACCACAAAAGCCATGATAAGGGATACTGCGGCAATGCACTGAAACAAAGATAACATAATTAATAACAGTTTTAATTACATCAAAACAAAAACAGCATTAAGAAGAACTTTAATTAAATTTATAAAAATATGGCTTCAAACAAATAATTATAACTAGTAACATTTTAGTTAGCATATTAGTTAGCGTATAAAACGTGTAGTTTTTTTTAAAATATTATGTACTTATCATGTATGGTATGTAACTTCAAACTCACAAATCATGGTAAATATCCTTTATAAAGAAAACTAATTTAACGGGACCATAAGTTTTTTTTTTTAAACTATACTGTCCCACTGCTGGGCAAAGGTTTCCCCCGAAGCCTTCCACTTATCCCGGTCTTTGGCGACACTCTACCAATCCTCCTGGGCGTCCAGATCATCCTTCCAACGCCTCTTCGGCCGACTTCGCAGTCATAAGTTTAAAAATTTTTTTGACGTGACAACGTCTTATAATTCGATAGAGCCGGCTGCACGCACGAAAAAACATGACTCATGCGGCGTTACCTCGCTCTGAGGCGTTCCATGTAAGGCTTGAAGTGCAAGCGAGAGCGCGGAACGAGCGACAAATAAATAAATAATAAATAAATAATGCTGGACAATCCACACAACATCATCTAGCCCCAAGCTAAGCAGAGCTTGTGTTATGGGTACTAGAAGACTGACATACTTAATACAATACATTACATAGATAGATATTTTTTATTATACATATAATACCCAGAACACCCGGAATAAATATTTGCAGAACATACAAACATTTATCCCAAGGCGGGAATCGAACCCGCAACCTTCCGCGTCGCAGGTGGACCATCGCCCACCGCGCCACATCGGTCGTCAGCACAATCGGCCTTTGCGTTCGTTGTCACGTTCAACTATCGTCAGTAAACCGACTTCACAGACAACCATTTTTTTTTTGTTTTAAATATTTGTTTTTATATACCTTCATGTTGTTAAAATCCAAGCACACACAACACTGAACCGATACTAATGATGCAAGTTTATTTAAAAATCTAGCTTATATACTAAGCACTTTTGATTCTATACTGGGGGTTGAAAAATGATAGTCATTAGCGACAAAGAAGATCTAACATGACGTGTCAAGGTGTCATCGAGTTTAGAACAGAAAATGTATTGAGTAGTTAAACTATACCTACTTACTTCTAAACTAATATTATTAAGAGGAAATATTTGTTTGTTTGTTTGCATCGAATAGGCTCCGAAACTACTAGACCGATTTCAAAAACTCTTTCACTGTTGTGAAGCTACATTATCTGCGCTGAACATAGGCTATATTATATATTAAAAAAAAAGGATCCTTACTAAAACTTCAATTATGTAAACCAAGGTGTATGTAAATACCTAATTTTTTATATAGGCTACCCGTGCGAAGCCGGGGCGTACTACTAGTATATTATAAACGTGAAAGTTTATGTTGATGGATGTATGTTTATTATATCAGGCAAAAACTCATCATCATCATCATCAACCTGTATCAGTCCACTGCTGGACGTAGGTCTCTCCCAAGACGCGCCACTGAGCCCGGTCTTCGGCTCTTCAGTTCTTGCCAGCTATACTCAATTACTCAATCCTACACCATACAAAAACTATTGATTGGATATTAATGAAACTTTGCAATAATGTAGTTTATACATCAGCATATCATATATATAGGCTATACCCCATCTTATACAAAGTTAGCGTTGAAATTATGTCACCATTACGTATGATAATCAAGACATCAAGTCTGCGCTAACTTTTTATAAAATAGACCGTATTTGTCTACGACGAAAGCAGTATTTTAGTTATAGTGATAAAATACTCTATTGCACATAAGTACTTTATAAACATGTACGAACTTAGCAACTAAACTATGATATACAATGCGGCCTTATCGCTAAGAGCGATCTCTACCAGACAACCTTGAACTGAAGAATCATAATTGAATTTAAATGGGGTATAGCAAGTCATGACGCTCAAATGGAATTGGGCGGGACACTTGGCTAGACGAGGTGACAGATGGAGCAAATCGCTGACAGAGTGGTGGCCGGGGACTGGCAAGAGAAACAGGCGCCCAGTGGACTGACGATATCGTCAGTACCGTGGGCCGCAGATGGTTGAGAACAGCTCAGAACCGTGCGGAATGGAAAGAGCAAAGAGAGGTATACCCAGCAGTGGGTCAAGTCCGGCTGTGGATGATGATGATTGCTGATAGTAAGCTAGTTTAATTCTAAGATGTTTTAGTTATGTTTTAGTTATGTTTTCCGTTGGAACTTTTTCAACGCAAATCAACTCTACACCTTTTGGAAACCTCTTCTAATGTCACTTGAGGATCTAACAATGTGCTTCACGAGTACACGTATAGCTTCCTAAAATGAGACCTTGCTCTGAAGCTCTACCATGAGTTTTTACTAAACTATATATACTATACTCGCTAGCGTCTGTAGTTAAAAAAAATGTATGAAGATTTGTACAGCGCCTCTAGTGGATAGTTGGGCACTAAAATTCGTAATACTACAATTAACAAAAATAACCTCTGTTGACTTTTTAAAACCGAAAAGAGTATAAATAGACAGCTGTCGGTAGGCTTGCGCTCATTCTGTTGCTAGACATCGAGGTGGAAACACCTCTCTAGTGGTCATTCTGTTGCTAGACATCGAGGTGGAAACACCTCTCTAGTGGTCATTCTGTTGCTAGACATCGAGGTGGAAACACCTCTCTAGTGGTCATTCGGTTGCGAGACATCGAGGCGGTAACACCTCTCCAGTATTGTCTAATTAGTAAAAATAGGCTGTTACTATGCCCAAATGGGTTTAGAGTTGTTAATCCTGACATTTATGGTTTTTGTTATAATTAATTCCTTAATGAGATAATTAATTTGTGACTGTTATCTATTTTTTTTAAGGTTATTTGATAGAAACCGCTTAATTCAGAAGTGGGATGGGACTCATTTGTTCCATCCTAGCTCTGGCCTAAAGCAAAGATCAGTTTTCATTACTTAATTGTACCTACCGTCAGATTTTGATCTTTTGCTATTTGTGTGATTTAATCATGGCAACGTTCGTACTTTCTTGGTGAGGTAGAACTAAGCCTGATTTAAAACAAAATGCTAATGATTTTTGTAAGTTTTCAGAGAATGGTGTATTGAGAGTGCTAGTGCTGCGACTTTGGTGCCGATGACGACAGATGAGTGTGCCGTGGTGGCTACCAGCTCGTTTGTCACGTCTGCGCCGTAGTCTCGCCAGCACGTGTTCTAGCAATGCCCTGGCATTCCCAGTCGCAGAGTGCGCGACTACCCCCAGCAGCGTCGACTAGCGATGCGAGTACGTGTGTGAGCCCCTTGAGTGTGCTTACTTATTGGACAACCACCACTGAACGCCTCATTGTAGTGATGAGCGCGTTATGCAAGGTCAGATTCAACCATTTACTTTGATTTTGTACATCAATTCTAGTTTGCAAGATATCGATTTTTAATGTGGGTACTTGGTAAAATGAATGCCTTAAATCAAATGCTGGTCTGAGACGAGCAGATACTGGTCCCGGACAGTTCGATTCTTGAAGGGCGATGCTTTTAGTTGACTTTACGAGTTTAGTTTACCCACACTTGTTCAAATCGAGCTAAGCACATGTTACACAGTAGTAACATAATCGATTTCGTAAACTTTCAGTAAAATATGCCTTGATAGCCATACCACATAATGTAGATTGCGCTAGGTGCTTTATTTTGCGCCTTTGTTGAGTTTAAGTAAACTATTGGTGTAGTTCAGTGTGTAATAAAAGTATCTCATTAGTATGAGCCCCTGCTGTGGTATTTGCCGCTGTAATTTACAGCCCAATTGATTTGTTGAAGTTTTTGTTAGTAAAATGCAATAAGAAATAACGACTATCGCTTCAAGTCGTTTCTGTGAGATCTTTTTAGATTATTTTGTCCAATCGAAAACTACCCGTTATCCGTTAAATGTGATAAAGTTTTGTGCTAAAGGCTAATCTAAGTGTAGTTCTTTTGTTCATTTCTAGCAAATTATGCAATGAGTCAGATTTAAGTGTCGTTAGTTCTGCTTGCGATAACATCGAAAGAACACCTTTCTGTCGAAAACAAGTGACGTCATCTTCGTTAAGAGATAAGGTTGTTGCAGCGATAAGATTGCGTTGAATCTCATTCTTTTTGTTGAGGGTATTTTAAAATGGTGAAACGTGCAATATTCTTTTTGTAGAAAAATGAAGTAATCGTTTTATCTGTTTAGAGCATACTCCTTATCTATCGGGTAGACAGATTAGTTATTCTGTATCCAGTAAACATTTTGTTGGCAAGAAATGTTCCCATCAAGTTTTACGAGATTGATACCTAGGTACTTAACTAAAACATCGAGTGAGACAGTTTTTGAGTAATATTTTGCCGTTCCCGTTTTGAAATGTGAAAGAAAGTTCTTTCGTGTCAAATGTTGTTGAGTTTGACAATTGTTTCTTAGTAAAGAAAAGTATTGAAGTACCTACAGATGTAATATATTTGTAATGTTGACAAGAATTTTAATGTTTTGCAGGTTAGACCGAGCGAGGGTTGTGTCGAAGATTTTACCGACTTCTTTGTGTCAACAATCGTAAATGGATGCGACAGTTGGTTTGTCGAATACTTTCGTTACGAATACGTTTGTACGTGCGGTACATTGATTTTTATGTTCAGATTTTATTTAAATGAACGCAAAGTTTGAGTGTAATTAAGTAATTACGAGCCAGTGCTTGTTATTTTGACGCTCTGTTACTAGCAGACTAGTAAACTACTCTGGTATGATGAAATTAATGAAAATAATAAATGAAACTAATCGTTATTACAATTTTGTACAGGTTTTCAATGGTGATGTAAGATGTAAAGGATCGGACGTGGCAAAAAGAGGTACACAATGGTAATTGGCTTTACTGTCTTTGCGACTGAGCAGTGGTTGCTTAGTGCGGAGACTGGTCATTCACTTGTACTGTGTGTGTGTGTCATGTGTTCGAATGTAAGTACATCATGTTACATCGTATAGCTTGAAAACTACTTGAACTATGAATACGTACTAATGTACTGGGTTGAGTCCCTTCATATTGTGTTGTTGGGCATTTTTGTAATAATGTTTTCAGATAGACCTGTCGTAACATGCTAACTAGGTGCCTCTGTTTTGTGGATGTTGTTGACATGCTAACTAGGTGCCTCTGTCTTGTGGATGTTGTTGACAAGCTAACTAGGTGCCTCTGTCTTGTGGATGTTGACAAGCTAACTAGGCGCCTCTGTCTTGTGGATTCTGTCTGACATGCTAACAAGGCGCCTCTGTCCCACGTTGGACGCGTACTGTCGTTGTACGTTAACTGGTTCTACAATCGCATTCTGTCTTCAACTGTCTGTAAGGATTTAAGGGTGATCCGTAAGATTTTGTAAAAGCGAGTGTAGATTTTGAGTACAATTCCATCTCATGAGAGACTTGAGCGTTGAATGCTGAATCAAAACGTAAAAGTAGACTCAAACATAGATTTTGGGCACTTTCTTGATGAAAGCCCGTGAAAAATTTGTGTTTGTATGGGTTTTGATTTAAACATTTAACTTCGGAGCATACAAACCTAAACGTGAACTAAATCAAAACGTAAAGTAGACTCGAACATGGGTTTTTGACACGTTTTCTTGATGAAAGAGTGTAAGAAACTGTATGTTCGTATGGGTTTTGATTTAGAATTAACTTCGAAGTGAGACATGCTAACACGGTGCCTCTGTCTGTTGTCAAAGAGATATGCAGGTTGTCTGTATATCTTGGTTAGGATAATGGAATAGTCCTAACTGTGTGTTTTCTGTTTCAGTTGCGGAATATCCTGTTGGTTCATCCCAGTTTGTTCCAGGCACCCTTGATGAAAGGTGCCTCAGTCGACCGCGTGATGGAGCCATCCCTGCAGTTCGTGGCTGCAGTTCGTGCCTGCAGTTCGTGCCTGCTGCCTTCAGCTGGAGCAGTAGTAGATTAAGTCTGGTAGAGGCTACCAGATCAGCAGTATGGCCGAATTAACAAAAATAACCTCTGTTGACTTTTTAAAACCGAAAAGAGTATAAATAGACAGCTGTCGGTAGGCTTGCGCTCATTCTGTTGCTAGACATCGAGGTGGAAACACCTCTCTAGTGGTCATTCTGTTGCTAGACATCGAGGTGGAAACACCTCTCTAGTGGTCATTCTGTTGCTAGACATCGAGGTGGAAACACCTCTCTAGTGGTCATTCGGTTGCGAGACATCGAGGCGGTAACACCTCTCCAGTATTGTCTAATTAGTAAAAATAGGCTGTTACTATGCCCAAATGGGTTTAGAGTTGTTAATCCTGACATTTATGGTTTTTGTTATAATTAATTCCTTAATGAGATAATTAATTTGTGACTGTTATCTATTTTTTTTAAGGTTATTTGATAGAAGCCGCTTAATCTACTTAATATTTACGTAACTACTGTAGTAAAATCGCCTGACTTTACTACAGTATCTAGTTACGTCAGTATAGTAAATATAGCATAGTAAAAACCAATAAAAACTCATGGTAGACCTACTGTTTAATAAAATTAAAAATAGACGTGTATTGAACAATACACGTCTTCGTAAGCAATAGGACCAAATAAAATACATTTTAAATTCAAACATTTATTTAGCGAGTATTAAATCATTTTATTTAAACCTCATAACATTTTACTATATAATTTAATTTTTATAATTAGTAATACTGATAACTATACTTTTTTAACATTAAGATAGACCCGAGGGCTGGTGAGTATCTGGCCCAGCGTATCAGCATTGCTATTCAGCGCGGCAATGCAGCCAGTGTCTTGGGTACGCTTCCGATTGGTACTGATTTAGATCAGTTGAACTATCCATAGATCGTTTGCAACGGTCTGTAGATAGCTCAGCTGTTTCTTATGTATTTTATATGCCAACGTACATTTTGTAAATACCGTATAGTCGTAAGTTTGTTTGTGAATAAATATTAGACATATTTAATGTATTAAATTAAATCATCATCATCTTCCTACCCTTGTCCCACATTATGTGGGGTCGGTACAACACGTCCTCTTCTTCCACTCACTTCTATCAGACGTCATCTCAATGTTCACACCTTTCTTACACATGTCATCATTCACACAATGTATTAAATTAAATAAAGGTCTTAATATACATAATACATTTGTTTTACTGTATCACACAAATTACAATAACAGGGCAGTATTGCCTTGATCACACGTACCGAGTAAACCGGCGAGACAGTGACGTATTTAAGATACACTGCGCGCTAACGCTGCAACGTTCAACAGTAAAACTGATGTCGACGCGCAGTGTATCTCAAATACGTCACTGTCTCGCCGGTTTACTCGGTACGTGTGATCAAGGCATAAGGAATGGTAACCTAATCTATAAAATAAACACAAAAAATCATGACTCCATCCACTATTAATAAATACATACTTACATGAAGTTCTATGTATTGCGGTACTATAATAAATTTGTAAGAGCAAACATATTTTGGGCTAATAAATTAATGCTGGACAATCCACACAACATCATCTAGCCCCAAGCTAAGCAGAGCTTGTGTTATGGGTACTAGAAGACTGACATACTTAATACAATACATTACATAGATATTTTTTTATACATATAAAATACCCAGAACACCCGGAATAAATATTTGCAGATCGTACAAACATTTATCCCAAGGCGGACCGTCACCCGCCGCGCCACATCGGTCGTCAAAATTATTATGTGATTAATTTAGCTATTATCAGTTGAACTATCTATAGATCGTTTGCAACGGTCTGTAGATAGCTCAGCTGTTTCTTATGTATTTTATATGTCTATGTACATTTTGTAAATACTGTATAGTCGTAAGTTTGTTTGTGAATAAAGCTGTATCCATATTTACCTTGAAATTATTAAAGTTGCTTCAGTTGCCATATGATTAAATTTTTTAACTCATGTTTAAATTGTAAGGTTCTGCTACATTATTAGCAGTAAGTTGATCTTGCCAGTTTTTAGTTTCTGTAGGTGGTTGGACATTAGTTGGAAGACCATTTAAAATTTTTCGAATCTGAAAAAAAAAATGGTGTAAGTAGGTATATGTCAATAATTACGGAAAATAAATTATATTATAGAGTATTATTTTTATTGTTAAGTCCATAGCTTAGTAGAAGCTCCGCCTTCCGTGCTGTGGATCGTGGGTTCGATCCCCGAAAAACATTTAGGTGGTGTCAAAAATTGATGTTTCTTATACAGGGTGTAACAAATGAGGTGGACCAAAAGCAAAAGGGTGATAGGGGAACTCAATGGCTATCCATATAACCCCCATGTATGTTCAGCGATATTCAGTCGTTCAAAAGTTATTCCCACTTTTATGTTTTTTTTTTCATTAACATATTTCAGGTTAGATTTCCCAAGTATACCCAAACTATAAAGGCTACAACCGTAATTTTTTTACGTGTGTAATTTTTTTAAGTGCGGCCACTAAGGAGTCTGAATTTGGATTAATTTACTTTAACGAAAACTGCGCGTTTAAGGACTGTACAAACTTAGCGATTAGTGTATCATGCCATTTTCTCCTCGTAGATATGCAGAAATGTATTATTGTCATGTTGTAGCTCAAGAAAACGTTCGAGAGGCTGCTAGAATATACCAAGAGCAATTGATTAGGAAGGGGTGGCATACAATCTAAGCCTTGCCCGGACCATCGTGTTGGTCGATTGAACCGTCGATTTCAGCACTTTTACAACACATGAGTTCACTTTTTAACATGATTCTTCTGTACTAGCCTTATGAAATTTTCAGGGTAACTTCTCCATAAATGGAGGAAGTTTTTAAGATAGGTTGTGGAAAAAAATATTCAGCAAGTTTTTTTTTTAAATTGCTCCTAAAGTTTTTCGTGGAAGTTCAGGTTTCGGATTCTTCTGCAAAGATTATTTTTTATTTGGAAATCAATCAAATAACGACTCAAACTGGTATTGCAGTACGAAAGGTCTACTATTAAGCTACAAGGTGTAAAAAAATTACGGTTGTAGCCTTGATAGTTTGGGTATACTTGGGAAATCTAACCTGAAATATGTTAATGAAAAAAAAAACATAAAAGTGGGAATAACTTTTGAACGACTGAATATCGCTGAACATACATGGGGGTTATATGGATAGCCATTGAGCTCCCCGATCGCCCTTTTGCTTTTGGTCCACCTCATTTGTTACACCCTGTATAGACCATACATATAAGTAATAACTAGCTGACCCGTGCCCACGTTCGTTGGGCATAATTCGACCGTTTTTTCTCTGATTCACTTTGCAAAACGGACTACCACGTAAATGCCTTTTGATTTTTCGCTTTTTTATATATCCTATGACACAGCAATAATGTGGCTTTCTATTGGTGAAAGAATTTTTAAAATCGGTTCTGTAGATCCCGAGATTTTCCCTTGAAACTTTACCTCTTTAATAATATTACATAGTATAAATAATAACGTTTATTTTCGTATACAATTACAGTGGTTAAGAAGTACTTAATTGCAGGAAAAATATGGCAAAATAGCTTACTACTTTTATGTTTGAGATGTTTATTGAGTTTATAAAGAAAACTATGTTCAAAATCGTGATACTTTCGAATACTTACTAATTGTAAATCCAAACGTTTGCCGGGAGCTCTGGAAAATAAATGAACTATGTATATGAAAATAATAAATAAATATTCACGGACCTAACACACATCACACTCTAGTCCCAAACTAAGCAAAGCTTGTACTATGGGAACTAGACTGTTAATAGAATACTTATATATATATTTTTGTAAATACGTAGAATACTTACCCCCTATCTTATAAAAAGTTAGCGTTGACTGTAAGTTATCATTACGTATGGTAATCAACCAATGATGATATATAAATAAATAAATAAATAAATAAATAAATAAATAATGCTGGACAATCCACACAACATCATCTAGCCCCAAGCTAAGCAGAGCTTGTGTTATGGGTACTAGAAGACTGACATACTTAATACAATATATTACATAGATAGATATTTTTATTATACATATAATACCCAGAACAGATAATACATATGAAAGATATGTAGATATAGAGATGAAAGATAGACCGTTAGACGCACCTTACACAGAACAAATATTTTTGTTTATCACACAAACATTTGCTCTGGGTGGGAATCGAACCCACGACCCACAGCATAGAAGGCAGAGCTACTACCAACTGAGCTGAGACGCCTGTCGAAATCATAATAGTCAGTTCCTATTTTGATAAATGTGAGACGAAGATTATTTTGCATTTGCTTTTGTAAACTTATGTGATCTACAAACTCACTACCTCATAAAACGCACACTAAGTACGAGATCTTTTCAATTTTAGCAAACGTCACGATACGGTTACGATTGTCACATCACAAGTCGCTCAGCGCGCTATGGAGAGAGCTATGCTCGGAATTTCTTTGCGAGACAGAATCCGCAAGTTATTCGTCAGAAAACCAAAGTGTTCGACATAGCTCAAAGAATTAGCAAGCTGAAGTGGCAGTGGGCCGGCCATGTTTGCCGAAGAACCGACAACCGTTGGAGCAAACGGATACTGGGAGTGGAGACCGCGTTTAGGAAAGCGTAGTGTAGGGCGCCCTCCGGCGAGATGGAGCGACGATCTGCGGAGTGTAGCTGGCAAACTCTGGATGAGAGGAGCCGAAGACCGGGCTCAGTGGCGCGTCTTGGGAGAGACCTACGTCCAGCAGTGAACTAATATCGGTCGATGATGATGATGATGATCATGATGATGACACTTATTTCACACTAAGTACGGGATATGTTCAATCATCGCAAACGTCACGATACGTTTACAATTGTCACTTTTATTCGTAATCAACTTACTGAGTCTTTAATATTGGCGGCGAGGTTTGCACACATCTGCATTTACCATTTTCGTAAGTCACGGCGCATTCATCTGTCGGGTAATATACGGTATCAGACTTGGGTACATGCTCACGTTCCTGGTATGATAAGTAGGGCTTGCTGTTAAGCGAGAAGGAGTCATGGTACTGCCCTATCTCTTGCTCGCTCGCACACGCCATTCTGTAATAAATATTCACTGACATATAACACACATCACACTTTTTTAAATACATACATAGAATACAGCAACACCTGACACAGAATATTTATGTTCATCACACAAACATTTACTCTCGGTGGGAATCAAACCCACGACCCAAAACATGGAGGCAGTACCCTAAGTACGAGTTTGTGCACACACGGATCGTAGAGACGGAATCGCCGAGCGTTACTGATTCTGTATGGAGATCGAAGCAGCGCCCCTAGCAGATTTCTTGAGAAGCTTGGATAGATAGATAGAAAACACTTTATTGCACACCACTTAATTTAAAATTACAAATTGAACAAAGAATTGAACGAAATCGAGATATACAATGTGCGGTCTTATCACTATAAGCGATTGCTATAGCGATGCTTGGGATGGACTGGATTTCCATACAATATCAGTGACGCTCGGTGATTACATCTCTACGATCTGTGTGTGCACAAACTCGTACTTGGGGTACTGAGCTACTACCAACTGAGCTGTGACGCCTGTCAAATAATCTTGTAATTTTACTGAATTTATGATTACATACATGGCCACCATCAAAAAACAAAAGTTCACGAGAAACGCCATGTTTAACGAAAGTTATTATTGTTGTGATATACCAAAACAAAATCCCAGCTTATATAGGAAACTCTTAATAATATTAATGGTTATTATAATTAAACTACTTATTATTTATCGAGAAAATCTAATTTCTTTCCGATGAACATATTTAAATAAATATTGAAGCTGCATAATAAAGCAGGGTGTTTTGAGAAGGACGGTGATTGTCGATTTACAACTCAATTAAGAGTTTATGAAAAAACTAAATAATGTTGTTATTGTTTTGTTTATTTTAGAGCATGAATCTGTTCAGGATTTTTTTCTAATTAACGGTTCTGTAGCTCTACCATAAGTTTTTACTATACTATATTTACTATACCTACTCGCTAGCGTCTATAGTTAAAAAAATGTATGAAGATTTGTACAGCGCCTCTAGCGGATAGTTGGGTACTAAAATTCTTCATACTAATATTGACGTAACTACTGTAGTAAAGTCAGGCGATTTTACTGTGACAACTCATGGTAGAGGTACTGGACTTAGCCATCACCACCCTCTCAAAAAACTACCAATAGTCATCAAAAATGTTTGTGTGATGAACATAAATATTTGTTCTGTGTCTGGGTGTCTATGTATTCAATGTATGTATTTACAAAAAAAGTATATAAGTAATCTATCAGCAATCTAGTTCACATAGTACAAGCTTTGCTTAGTTTGGGACTAGAGTGTGATGTGAGAAATGTCCAAGAATAATTCATTATAAATTTTGGGTCAAAATATACTTACGGCCGGTTTCTGGAAACCCAAATCACGATTGATCCTAGTTTGACACATAGTAATTATTTGTTTTTTTCGTTGATCATCGTTCGAGAAACCGGCCGTTAGTTTTGTTTATGCAAAATTACCCCCTATCTTATAAAAAGTTAGCGTTGACTTTAAGTCATCATTACGTATGGTAATTAGTACTTCAAGTCTGCGCTAACTTTTTATAAGATAGACCGTTAAGAGTTTTAGTTTTCGATAGGTACGCGTTCGAGTAAAACGCAGACTTAAGGGACGATTCTAAATGATCCTTGTGATTTTACTGCATAAAGTAATTTTGACTTTGACTTTGATGAATGGTAGAATAATCTAACGGTTTTACAGTCGACTTAAAGTTTGATTAGTATTTTCCAAACTATCATCGCCTCCGCATTATTGCCAAAAAGGAATAGCCATTAAAATAAAATGTACTTAGTCATTTTAGTAAATCTTTATTGATTTATTGCACAAAATCACAAATAACCTACCAACTATGAGATTATTTACATCGCATTTTTTTTTATTTTTAAAGTTTGCCAAAATAAATACTGACTTAATTAAGTTTACAGATAATGAGACAACTTTAACAATACTTGTAGTTATTACAAAAACATTTATATATCACTCATTTATCTGTAAACGCATTTTTAAATAAAATAACTTCAGAGATCAGTGTCATAAGGTCAAATTATTTAAATATCAAAATCCATTTTCATAAGCAAAGTCGTATTAAATTATTATATCAAAAGACCTGTGCCCACCAGTGGGAAAAGATAGAAAAAAAAACATCAATAAGGTCCTTCAGATCGTAGGTTTGATGCATTTTCATCGTATCCGCTGTCCTGAGAAGGTTCCACAGAGATCCTGGGTTTGAAGCCGGCTTCGTCAGCCTCGTACTCCACAGTCTATGAAAAAAACAAAGTAAAGATAGGTATATGTCAAGTTGTACGAAAAAAAAATGATAGTTGTTATATTATGTTATAATAATTCATTGAGAGATACTTATATGTATGGATTCGAGTGCTGTAATTTTTTGATAAAACATACTATTTTAAATTTAATTGTTTTTCTTATGTCTAATTATCTTTAACTGAGTTAGTAGTTAGTAGTTTTATTCGGATTTATTACCGGAAAGTGAAATAGAATGAAAGGAAAATTTTGTGAAAAAAAAAATTGTTTTCTAATAACTTTTATTTGACTATTATTTAAAATAATAATGACACGAAAGCATGTCACGATGTAAGTAAATGAAATAAATTAGGTAATGTCACTATATTTTAAACTAGCTGACCCCTGCCCACTTCGTTTTGGGCATAATGTTCGTAAGAAACGCTTTCATTCGACCGTTTCTTCTCCGATTCCCTTTGCAAAAATAAAAAAGCTTTTACGTGACTATACCACGTATTTTAATTTTCGGTATTTTATATAACCTATGACACTCAGTAATAATGTGGCTGTCTATTGGTGAAATAATTCTTTATAATATTAGTATAGTATAGATGTAATCTGTAGCGCCACTGTTTCTTCAATTATGTTATTGATCTATCCGTGTGAATTGAAGTAAATTAATAAATTTTCGTGTCGCTCTGAGTTTGAAAACTGTTATTGATTTATTTTGAAAACTCTCTTAATATCCCACCTGTTTCGTTCCATCAGGTAGCACAACGAAGTAGCTGCCCTCAGCGTGGTTCTCTTGTCTCGACTCCGTATGCCCAAAGTCGCTGCCAGACTCAAAGTCGTTCACTTTGTACGCAAACTCATAGTTTGCTGGCTCCTGCAAAAGTACACAGCATAAGCTTTCTAGAATACCGTATTTTTTGACGTGACAACGTCTTATAATTCGATAGAACCGGCTGCACGCACGAAAAACATGACTCATGAGGCGTTCTGAGGCGTTCTGAGGCGTTCCATGAAGTGCAAGCGAGAGCGCGGAACGAGCGACAAAGAAGCACAATCGTCCTTTGCGTTCGTTGTCACGTTCAACTATCGTCAGTAAACCGACTTTACAAACAACCATTTTTTTAGTAAGTACTTAATTACAAGCGGTGCTGTAGAGCTGGCAAAACACCTCTCAAGACTTATCTAGATAGCATCGATATGATAAGAAGAACAAGTACTTAATTAGTTCAAAAAATAATAACTTTCACAGTCTTCGTATTTATGATATACAGCGCGCTAACAATACAACGTTCGACAGTAAAGCTGATGTTGACGCGCAGTGTATCTCAAATACGTCACATTATGCTAAGGATTGTCACCTTTATTCGTGATTGGGCTTCTAAAAACCTACTACCAAATGTCAGTTAATGTCACGTTAATACCAGTGCCCCAAGTACAAGTTTGTGCACACACGGATCGTAGAGACGCAATCACCGAGCGACACCGATTTTGTATGGAAATCCAAGCTTCTCCAGAAATCTGCTAGGGGCGCTGCTTGGATCTCCTTACAAAATCTGTGGCGCTCGGCGATCGCGTCTCTGCGATCCGTGTGTGCACAAACTCGTACTTGGGGTAATGGTCAGGTGTATACCTGATCAGACTCGTCCAGATTGCCTCTTGCATAGTTGTAGCCCTCGTTCAAAGCATCATACTGTTCTGGAAGACCATACTGCTCTGATACTCCCCGGGAAGACGGCGCGTATGATGATGAAGAGGATCTGCAGTTACATTAGATTAATGTTAAATTATTCTGGATAAATGGGATTAGAGAAATAGAAAAAAGAATTGGGTAGGCTTTCGTTCCAACAGATCATCAGAAACAGAATTATTTTGGGTTACCATATCTGGCAATTATTATTATAATTAATCACTCATGGCTGTCCCACTGCAGGGCAAAGGCCTACCCTCCCTCTTTCCACTCTTTACGATTGAATGTTGCTACAGGTCAAGATGGTAGGTATGCATCGAGTTCGTCGCGCCATCTCCTCCTGGGCCTTCCACGTCGTCGGGTTGCGTTGGGTGGAATCCAATCTGTAGTATTTTTGCCCACAACTCGCTTGGCATACTTGAATTAATCTGGCAATTACTGACAAAAATGCAAGTTACTAGTAGTGAGGTACTTAAATGACGCGATATGACTAACCTTGCTGAAGAATACGAAGATACAATTGCCTGAGTCTTCAAATCATCTCGACTGGATGGTACTCCATACTCTTCAGATAGACCTCTCTCACTAGGTGCTCCGTAAGTAGCTGACAGGTCCATCGCTGGCGCACCATACAACTCAGAAGGAGCGCTATATTCTTGGGAATAAGAGTCAATATTCCTAGCAGCTGGAACTTCGTAAGAATTGGAAAAAGATTTAGACGGTGCGTTGAAGTCTGATTTCGATGTTTGGAATTTAGAAGAACTTCGAGATCCAAACGGTCTTTTGGGTGATTTTGGAGCTGATTGAGACAGTTCGTTTGACCTGGCAGAAGATGCAGTATTAGATAGTGACTTGGGTGAGAACTGGGCAAAAGTATGCCCTGAGGTCTGTGAACTACGAAAAGATGATTTAAGATCAGACTTAACACCGCTCCTTGAGACAGCTGGAGCACCATACTCCTCAGAAGGCGTAGATTTAGCATCGGGTACTCCATACACAGTAGAAAGAGACCTGGAAGACGGTTCTGGTGCTCCATAGTTCTGGGAAAGCGAACGTTCAGCTGGTGTACCGTATTCTTCGGAAATCCCACTTCGAGTGTTAGGTACACCGTACTCTGAAGAAAGTCTAGATCTAGTGTGGGGGGTACCATACTCTTGTGAAAGGCCAGAACGAGTGCTAGGGCTTCCATACTGCTGCGAAGGTTCGTTTCTTCCGCTAGCAGCTTTAAACTCCTGAGATACGCTTTTGGCTAATCCTTGAGTCTTAGATGCACCATAAGTCTGGGAGAAGCTGACTCTAGCGGCAGGTTGGGCATACCTCTGTCTAGGCCTTGAATTCGCAAGACTATTTTCAGAAGAAAGAGCTGATCTGGCATTAGGAGCGATGTACTCAGACAATGGGCCAGAAGACCCTGTTTTGGGTGGGCCATAATCATTTGAAAGACTGGACGACCTAGCGTTGGGTGCGCCATATTCACTTGAAGGGTTTGAATACTTAGCATTGGGTATTCCATATTCAGTTGAAAGGCTAGAGGGTCTAGCATTGGGAAGACCATATTCCGATGACAAGCTAGAGGATCTAGTATTAGGTAGCCCATATTCAGACGAAAGGCTAGATGATCTTGCATTAGGTAGACCATATTCGGTCGAAGGGCTAGAAGATCTAGATTCGGGTGGACCATATTCATTTGAAATGCTGTTTCTTGCGTTAGGAGGATCATATTCGCTGATAGTATTACTTGAAGAGCCTGAAGTCAGTGAGTGGACTTGGGACGGAGATGAGAAGTCATTGTCAAGAGGTTTTCTTGCTGAGTAGCCCTCACTGAAAAAAAATTATATAGCTGACATAAATATTCTAAAAATCAGAATCAGAATCGAGATCAGAATAAGAATCAGAAACATTAATTTACGACTAACTAATAAAAACAAATACATGTTTAGGTAGGTACTTAATTTTTTTTTATTTGTAGAGCATTACAGGCCATAATTTGAATTTACTATAGCGCCATCTATCTCGCTACGTGATAAACTGCACTGTAGTCTACGCAAAAGACTAACAGATGGCGCTATCCTAAATAAATGGCACTACATTACTTATGTTAATTGAATACCTACTAATTGTAAATTGCAACAAACACAAAAAAATATTTACTTAAATACTTAAAATCGATGAAAATCTTACCCAATGGGTGGTTCAGCTAATACCACGGATATCAGATAGACATGAATAATGAAAAGCTGAAAAATATAAAATTTATTAAATATTTAAGCGAAAGAGAGCGGAGAGTGAATGAAAGGACTTAAAACTTTTGTCCGGCATTTGGTTAAGATAAGCTCAATTAAAGAAATATTTTATTTAAATAAACTGTATACCAGATTTCTTTTTGTTTGATTAATTTCCAAATTGAAAATCTATCAAAATTCACTTCTTTGTCCAACATAGAGTTTTATGCCACTGCGCGCTAACGTTGCAACGTTCGTCAGTAGGTAAAGCTGATGTTAACGCAACATATACTTAGAAATTTCACTGTTTCGATACGTTTACGATTGTTACATTTATTATTTACATTTACTCATCCCTAGAGCCCGTAGTCAAAGTTTTACTCGATTTACTTCTCGAAAACTGTCACGAAAATCTTCCAAACAAGATTTGTGTGACAGTTTTCAACTTGCAAACCGTTATCGCGGCGCGTAAATTTCGTTTTGTTCCAAGTACAATGAGGATTGCAAGTAGCCTTATAAATACCAAAAAATATTGTAATTTTTTAATTTAAATTTAATGTGACTGAAATACAGATATTTTAGTTTACGAATCTGAAAATGAGAATCCGCGATAGAAGCTATGCAATAGCTTAAAAGCCTTTGTACATATCTTCTGTCATACTAGTTTGTAAGCTTTTATGTCTACAATAAAGTATTTAAGAAAAAGTTTACTTACCTTCATTGTAGTAGTAGAAAAGACTGATTTTTCAAACATCGTATTGTATTAAGGAAATGTCGCTGAAAAAAAAAGTTTTATTGAAAAAAAATTTATTCAAGTCAAAAAAGACTTGCTTTAATTATTTTATTTTCTTCATGCGTTACAGTTTAATCGGTAGGTAGGTATAACCTTAGGTTCGTAGGTTCAATTCCCAGCAGGATAGACTTTTTAAAATATTTATTTTATATCTGTAGGTACCTAATTCTGTACTGTACCTAAGTATTACTATAAATTTTATAAAAGCTTTGACAGCTTGGCTTAGTTTGGGTCGATTGCGTAGTACCATAGATATACTTACTTGAATCTATAACCACTTTCTAAACCTTTCTAAGCCTTTCTGAGCCTTTCTGAACCTTTCTAAACCTTTCTGAAAGTTTCTGAAGCTTGTGAAGACACCACGAAATCTTATCGAATGGTCCCATCTTAGTTCTACAACTATTTATATCAAACAAACAACAATACGACCTCATGCCATCATCTTAACCATCATTTTGTCAAAGCATTCTAGTCTCTATTAACTACAGAATAAAGACATGGGTAGAGTGAATAGCTGGACTATTTGTGGTAAGGTTGTGTATTGTGATTTTGATAGGCTCGTGTCGAAATTCGATCTAATTTGTATGTAGTATTGAAGTTTTTGAAAAAACGATAACCGGATTATTACCTCTTATTACGACATACACAGAAACTATCAGCTTTTAATAACTTTAAAAGCTGAAAGTTACTAGACGAGACGACCGATGTGGCGCAGCGGGCGAAGGTCCTCCTGCGACGCGGAGGTTGCGGGTTCGATTCCCGTCTTGGGATAAATGTTTGTACGATCTCTAAATATTTATTTCGGGTGTTCTGGGTATTTTATATGTATAATAAAAAATATCTATCTATGTAATGTACCTATTGTATTATGTATGTCAGTCTTCTACTTAGTACCCATAACACAAGCTCTGCTTAGCTTGGGGATGTTGTGTGGATTGTCCAGCATTATTTACATTACATATTTATTAATCTTATAGCGGCTACAGATATACATCATAATGTGAACACGTTTCAGGAGATACAGCCTAGTGACAGACAGACAGACAGACAGTTAAGTTAGTGACCGAAATTGGTCCGTTAAATGACTGTGACCGTATTTTTGAGAACCAAAGCTTTAGTCAAGTTCCTTTGACCAATTCTTCAAGGTTTCCGAACCCCGTTGTATGCTGACATAGAATTGATTAGACATAGACTCCATATGAATGCTAGATCTAGATTCAGAATATTTAGGGGACATATATACACTTAAAACAATAGGATCTACAAGACAGAAAGAATAAAAAAAAGAGAACTCTGCATCAACAAAAGTACCATTTTTGAAGGTAACTTTATTCATTAATGATATTAATAAGTTATCAGTTATCAGGTGTATCCCTCTAATCTGTGCTAAAAAGAAATAAAACAAAAAATACTAACCTAATTATATGTACTTACCTAGGTACTTAGCCATGTAAGCCAATGATTAAACAAAAAAAGACGTGTGGCACTCGGGGAGCATTTTTTGCTGGATAATGCATGCGCAGTGTTAGGTTATTTCGTTACGGAATTTCGGTCTCCACGCTCAAACTATGCAATAGCTTAAGAATATTCACTCATCACGCTCTAGTCGTAAATTAACCATAGCTTGCACGAACTAGATTGCTGATAGAATACTTTTTTTGAATAAACTTAGAAAATAAATTTACAGAAAACCCAGATACGACCGATGTGGCGCGGGCGGGGGCGAAGGTCCGCCTGCGACGCTGAGGTTGCGGGTACGATTCCCGCCTTGGGATAAATGTTTGTACGATCTGCAAATATTTATTCCGGGTGTTCTGGGTAGGTATTTTATATGTATACTTAGGTAATAAAAAAAAATTATCTATGTAATGTATTGTATTAAGTATGTCAGTCTTCTAGTACCCATAAGTCATCATAACACAAGCTCTGCTTAGCTTGGGGCTAGATGACGTTGTGTGGATTGTCCAGCATTATTTATTATTTATAAGTACAAAAGTATACGGTGTTAGGAGTAGGTATTGACGATAAATTTCTTATCTATAGCGGATTGACCTTAAAATGTTCATGATCTTGTTTTGATATAAAATATAGGTCAAGTGGATCAATAAATAGTTGTAAATAAGATTTCTTTGAATATACACGCAATTCACAATAATATGAAAAATATAACAGTAATAACCATGTTGCTAACAATGTGCAGTGCAAACATACAACTAAATATAACAACTTCTGACTATATAAACAAAACGAAAATCATTTTCAAAGGAACAGATACAAAAATAGTGACAGACGAAGATGTACAACTTTTTAATATAACAAATGAGAATTTAAACAAAGGACTTCTTATTGAACTTGGTAAGGTACCAGATGATATATTTCTTAAAGATCCAACACCTTACGAAGATCTGTTCAAAAAATACAAATGGCCGGAAGTTCGGAAATGTCTATCAATTAAAAACGTGAAAATATTGGAATTTATGCAAAAAAACACAGTTCTCAAAACACATGAACACATAAATAATAGCACTATTAATATTAAATCTAAAACAGATATGATGGAAGTTGTTGAGAATACTGCAGTTTCTCTATGGTCGCCAGACAGTGTGCCTAAAAAAGAAATAAATAATACAGTGAACATAAACTTCGGCTACGGGAATTGGAGCTTTCACAACATTTGGCGGGAAAAGAGACTCAAATTTGTTCATCTACCATTCGGCGCAAGCAGAGGTGTTGCCAACCTAGCATCCGGGCAGACAATAATTACCCAACTAACAGGAATAAAAATAATAATGTTGCTAGAAATAGAATATACAGCGAAATTAATTGGTAATATAATACTTGATTACGATAGTTTATATGGAAAATATCATTTCTATTCGCCAGCTTTGGAAAGGATAATGAAAGTGGCTAATTTGAGCAATGAAATAATCACGAAGGAGTTTATGGAAGTGAGGTTTTACACTAATCCGGAAATCGAAGTGTTTGATAAAGATACCGATGAAAAAATAAATATAGTGATGAAAAAACTGCATTGGAGAAAAAAAGGGGATTATATTTTTCATTGATTAATTACTTATTTGTTTTTTTTTTTGCTTCCTCTGAGGTGAGTGAGGTGAGTGGCAGTGGGCCGGCCATGTTAGGTTTAAAGACATTTATTTTCTCATAAAAACACATAGTTCACTTATAATGAGATTACAATGAAATCTTAAAACTATTTGTTTGCCGAAGAACCGACAACCGTTGAAGCAAACGGATACTGGAGTGGAGACCGCGTTTAGGCAAGCGTAGTGTAGGACGCCCTCCGGCAAGATGGAGCGACGATCTGCGGAGTGTAGCTGGCAAACACAACATGAGAAGAGCCGAAGACCGGGCTCAGTGGCGCGTCAGAGAGACCTACGTCCAGCAGTGGACTAATATCGGTCGATGATGTCATCATGCCGCATTGGCCCAAATGCTGAGGTAGATGGATGGAATTACTATGTAAGACCCTACTACGTGACAGGGAGCTTACATATACATTACAAAACACTACTCGCTAGATATAGGTAGGTATGTACCTACTGAGGATGATGTGAGCACGAATAAATGCGATTATCGTAAACACATCGTACGTTACGTTACGGTAGCACATTTACACTGCGCGGTGACGCTGCAACGTTCGGCTGTCGAGCTAGCGTTGACGCGCAGTGTCACTTCAAATCGCCACCGTTTATACGTTTGCGGTTTTCATATTAATGCTCGGGCCTTTGTATGCCTATTTTGAATGTATACAGGGTGTAACGGAAAGGGTGGAAAAATCAAAATTTAAAAGTGCGAGTAACTTTTGAACGACTGAATACCGCTAAAGATACATTAATGTTATATTTAAGCTGTTATAATAAGCATTGAGGTTTCCTATCGCTCTGCCACTTTTGAACCCTTCCTGTTACACCCTGTATATGTACCCAATAGATGCGCATAAGCAGTAGGTATTAGTTTTATTTTATTTCTTTTTTGTGTGATATGGGTGTATGTGTAGATCGTATTTACCATTTATACCTGAAATAAAACAATTTTATTTTATTTATTTATTAGTCATTATTATAGATGAAGACATAAAATAAATAGTTGTGAAATATTATAGGATTCGCTGACAGTTCACTAATGCTTATCTTATTTAGAAATAATTAATTACTACTTTAATTATTGTACCTATCCTTTTGAATAGTACATAAATTGGTACCTACCTATCTCATATAATAAAATGATGGAACAGGCCGAAGGAAAGCCCATATACTAATATCATTTTATTTAAACTGCTCTTGGTGTAAAACTTGGTCTAAAAATATAATAAAGTCTAGAATATTTAATACGAGCAGTTAAAAGTTATTTCGACTATAAAAGCTTTAAACGCCATCTATAAAATTAAACAAAAAGTATTTAGTAAGCATTCTCCAAAAATGGTAGACAAACTTGTGTTTTATGTTACGCCATCTAGGTAACGCCAAGAAGGATTATTTCTATGGATGATGAACGAAATATATTACAAGAAATTATCTTTACCATCCTATTTCTCTTACAGTATTCTCAGATATTATATTGTAACCGCTATTTTGAGACTGTAAGAACTTTAATCGTGATAAAGGACCGAGGAGATAGGTGTGGTATCTCCTGCGAAAAGAAAAGATCTTCCACGCCGAGTGACCTTTGTCTCGGGGTCCGGGGACCAATGGATCGTATTCAGTTCTATTCTATTACTGTTCAAACTCCGTGATAACTTCGTTTTCGTGATCTAAGATTTGTCGCCATCTGTTGGTTTGTTGCGTAGACTACGATGTAGTCTAGTCTAGTCTACGATGTATCATGTATTGATATAGATAGCGCTACAGGACCATACAAAACATAATATTATGAAAAGAAACAGGGTTAGTATGTTTCTGAACGGACTTTTATCTATCAATGTCAAAGTAATGTCACAGACGGATGATAAAACGTCAAATCGAATCGAAAACACATCAAATGTCGACAAAAGTCCGAAGGTCCGGTTTGTTTTTGCAGTTTTTTGTAATCATTTGTTGATTAGCGTACGTTTTGAATACATGAATTTGTGAAGAATTAACATGTTAGTTTAGTTTGGTCGTACTAAACATAGCACCATACATAACGTGTGTAAAATTTCATAATTTTGTGACCTATTTGCACGTATGATCATTTCTCAGTAATTTACGAGCTTTGCACTGATGTAATAATAACTTGTGTGTAGATAATTACGAAAGAATTAAAAATGATCGATTTGCTAGGAGTTTATCTGACTGGTCCACTTTACGTTTTGGGGTATGTATTACGTTCTATATTTAAAATAGGTTTTTTTAATTCTGTTGTTTGAAAGGCTACGGAAGCATGTGTTAAAGAATAAAATCTATTATTATATATAAAAATGAACCCCTATTTCCCTGAGTCACGTCATCACGCATGAACGGCTGGACTGATTTCACTTTTTTTTTTATTGTGTTTTTTTATTGTCAGGAGAAGAAAAAGAAAAAAACTAAAAAATTGCGCGGGAACTAAGAAAATTTAAAACTATCACTAATTAAATTATCACTAAGACAGGACATTCAGTGGTCTGTGGGGTCAGCTAGTTAGATATATTTAAAAGAGCACTTTCTCTATTAATTCACTCTCACTGCTCTAACTGCATTGTGTCTTACTTCTAAATGTTTTTTGTAACTTTCTATTTTGCTATTATCTAGGTCGATTTGTCATAATACTAGTAGTATTTATTTTTTTTTGTTTTGTCAATTCGCTCCTTGGATAGCTTTAGTTTAGAACCATACCGCCTAGTCTTACGGTATGTTTTTTCGCAGAAATACATGTCTTTACAGTTCAGCCATTTTGTCTTCCGTCTGAATGTATTTTTTTTTACAAGTTATAGGCAAGCGTTTGACCACGATCTCACCTGATGTTAAGTGACGATGCGGTCTACGATGTAGCACACTTGCCTGGAAGATACCCATTCACTCGTCTCTTAAAAATATCCAAATGATAGGACTCTGGAAACACAGACGCCGGCAACGAGTTCCACTCTTTGACTGAATGCTTTAGTAGTACTTAAGTTTCTGAATTGCAATATGGCAAAGTCACAGAATGTGCAAGCCAGAATAAAAAAAAGTTTCTGAAAAAAAGTATGCACTATATTTGAAACTATGACAGTTTTGAAAATAGTTTCTTTGTAAACAAGATAATTACCATGTTTGTGAGTTTACTGTCTTTGAGACTTATGTACTTATGCATAAGTATGTTTCTGATATGACTTATCATTATTCATTTCTTCACATAAATGTCTCTTAGTTAACACGCTGACAGTGCATGCATTACATGTAATGTATTTTGGGTCCAACTGTGACGTTTAGTGCATTACATGTAAATTACATGGCTATTGGCTAATGTATTACATGATGTAATCATTAGCCAATAGCAATTCAATCGTGTTTCCTCAGCTGGACATATAAGCTAGAGCATTGATTTACATGGACTGTATGAACAATGAATTGGTAAAAATAAAACACAAATGTCCCATAATTTTTTTTAATTGAATAAAACAGATTTGAAACAAAATAGAACTGGACATACCACGTAATTTCCCAAAATAGGCAGGACAGTTAACATGTTAAATGACATCTCTCTGATACTTCGGCATGTTACTTAAATTCTTTGAAAGAAAGATCAATTAAAAAAAGAGCAAGATAAGATAAAATTTTTTTATTAACCCAAAAAATACAGAAAAATTACACGATCTTGGTAATAAAATAAATTAATAGCTAAATGATATCGAATAAAAAACGTGGGAACAAAAAATAAATAAATAAACTTAATAATAATAACTAAAACTAATTACAAATAATTAAAGTAAGTAATAGTTACTAAACTAAAACCGTAACTACCGAACAGTAGGAACCAGGCCGTAGTTTCTTGCCTGTTCTTCTAGCCAGGGATGCACAACCTACTAGGGGCCGCTTTTTTTTTAATTTCTTTTTAATTTACAAGTTATAGGCAAGCGTTTGACCGTGATCTCACGATGTTAAGTGACGATGCGGTCTACGATGTAGCACACTTGCCTAGAAGATACCCATTCACTCGTCTCTTAAAAATATCCAAATCATAGGACTCTGGAAACACAGACGTCGGCAACGAGTTTCTCTTTGCCGCTCGGGCAAATCATGAACTGATGGCGGGCCGCCAGAAGTATAGGTAATTAAAGACAATAAAGAATTGTCTTTAAACGCACAGCGCACCGATAAGCGCACTGAGTAGTGAGTAGCGCGCGCGCGAGATGCAAATTACTTTTCCAACATATTTTTTTTTGGTTTTATTCTGTAATAGAATTCAATATTTTTCGAAGGCACGAGTGTATTATTTTTGCTCTCGGCGGGCCACCAGTATTCCACCAGCGGGCCGCGGTGTGTGCATCCCTGTTCTAGACTCTAGTCTGGTCGCGTGGAGCTGGCACCTAGAATCACGTAGTATATAAGATGATTTTAAATGATCCGCGTGATTTTACAGAATAAAGTTTATCAGACATTGACTTGTCTTATATGACCTCAAGAATGTTTTTAACTTAATATAATGATTGTAGTAATTAATTATTAAATCTTTATTACCTTTTAGACATGTAGGTATTACCCAAAAACCTATTTTTTGTTTTTTTTTTGACTTGACTACTTGACCAACTAGATTCCCGCAGTTCTAAACCAAAACACAATTTTGACATATTTTTAGATTAAGTATAAATAAATTTTGGTATTTTGTGGTAAACAAATATGAAAAAGCTAATAATGTGTGAAATAAACCCAATTTGAGTAGGTACAATTACTATTGCATTTGCATATAAATTAATTTGTTGGTCACCAATTACTTCATTATTAAACTAGCTGACACGTGCCCACTTCGTTGGACATTATTTTTTATTAAGGTCAGTGTGGGCAAGTCCGGCATAGTTTTCTTAAATTGAATTTCAATTTAACTTTAAAAATCGAAATAAAATTTATTAGTTACTTTAAGTAGTCGGAAAATATTGGTATTACATTTTTCTTTCTATATCTATCTAAAAGTAGGGTTAATTGTAATTGTCTTCAGATTTATAGCATTTTTTTGTAAAGTAGGCATTTAGACGGACTTCCCAAGCAGTTTGAGGCAAGTCCGTCTAGTAGCAATAAAATCGTAACTAGTGAGCCAATATGTATGAAAACCTTATCGATAAATGATGAAAAGCTGCCGTTGAAATACGTGTTTTAAACGTGTGACTATAAGGTATACTTTTAAAGAAAAATAAAATTATTAAAATCAAGGGCAAGTCCGGCATATCTTTGCTGATGATGTACTTTCAGTGGTTGTAAACATTTTCACAAAGTACCCACTTACGATTTTTTTTGTCAATAACATACAACTCAATACACAAGAATCTTTATTTGTAAACAAGTAATCGTTAATAATGTAATGTATGAATTTTGAAATGGTGTGGCAAACTATTGCCAGATCTGTAGCTACATTTATAACACTTTCTGCCAGTACGAAATAAATGAGTATGGGATAATTTTCTAAATCAGATCTTTGTTAAAACGATAAATGTTCACAAAGTCTGACATGATGTGCCATGCATGCTACATGAGTCAGTTATAAAAAAACAGAAACTAAAAAAAAGGTTGGATAGTTCCATGCTTTCAAAATATATTCAAAATTTATAAACTTTTAAAGAATACTTATAGGTGATGCTAGTCCTCTTGCAAACATACCAGCGCATCTTTCACTTATTTATTTATTATACAAAAAGTAAATACAGAAAAATAAACTTAAATAGATTAGATTTACAGAGGCAAGCTTAATCCTGAAAAGAGTTCACTTTCGTAGACAGGCGAATAATACTTACGAGTTGAATAAACAGTATCTATAAAATATTTATAAAATTTGAACTACTAAAAAGGTTGACAATATCTGAAATTAAGGTAAGTCCGGCATATGACGGACTTGCCTTATGTATAGTAGACGGACTTCCCAACTATAAAATTCGAATCTTGGATTTTTCTATTTGTTATAATTACGAAACTAATGCGTTATTTTTGAATCGGACAACAGATATACATTCCCGAATCTGTAAATGGCCTACGTTATCACAGATACTCAGAAAACTCCTTAGATTTCACGCCTTTTTTTTCATTTTTCGACGAGACGTCAAACTTCAACTTCAAGTTAAATTCGCGGAAAAAATTGGTTGTCAAATTTTTTCCAACATTAAGATGTTAGCGACATCTATTATCACTAGTTCGAACAAACTCAATGATACTGTTTTACCAACCGAGTTATATGGCTCTAGCTATTCAAAAACGGAAGTTATTGCCACTAGACGGACTTAGGGCCTAGACGGACTTACCCACACTGACCTTAAATATAAAAGTAAGACATTATTAATAAGCTCTCGTTGACTTTTTTGTAGGCATTATCAAGCGTCACATCTTTTCTCTAGAACATAAAAATATATATTTCATAGTTAAGGCAGCGTTCGTAAGAAACGCTTTCCTTCGACCGTTTTTTCTCCGATTCACTTAGCAAAACGGACTACCACGTAAAAGCCTAATGTAACTTTGTATTGGTAAAATAATTTTTAAAATCGGTTCAGTAGATCCCGAGATTACCCCTTACAATTTAACAAATACACAAACTTTACCTATTTATAATATTTGTACTTACCTATTTATGTAAGTACATATATGTATATATATTTTTTTATAAAATATTATTTATATTAAAAAAAACAAAACATCTAAGTAAATTATGTTATTGTATGAGACTATGAGCGCCCTTATGATTATTTAACATTTTGTTTTTAAATATTTATTCGTCATTCAAGCGGTAATCGGGTACGCAACTCTTAATAACTTATCAAGATAACGCAAATTAACGAAACGGTTGTTAAATACCGACCGACTTATAACACATTGCCAAAACGCACCGATAGCGCGATCTAGGATACGTGCACAGTAACGCCATCTAGTGGTAAACACAACAAATTTCAAACTTTACGTGCGACGCGACGGCGCGATGGCTTATTTCATGTATAAGTTTGGTTTTTCTATACCGATTTCGATGATTATTTTTTTATTGAATAGGTAATAATGTTAACTTTTTTAAATTAGGGATGAGTGAGAGTATTATAAACGTAAGAGTAAACAAATATAATCAGACCGAACTGGTAAGCTGTCCGGAGTTACACGTGTTATTGTGAGTCAACCATAAAAGATAGACATATACTGTTGTGGGATATTTTTTAGACAATTTTATGTAGATTCCGTCATACATGATTTCTATGTAACTTTAACCATTAAGGCTGCACACGCGAAGGAAGCTTAAAAAATAGAGTAACTTCTCCCGTTTTCCCTTCACTACTCTGCTCCTATTGATTGTAGCGTGATAAAAAGTATCCTATAACCTGCCCAGGAGTATGAAGAATAATTGTACCAAGTTTCGTTAAAATCCGTCGAGTAGTTTTTGTTTCTATAAGGAACATACAGACAGACAGACAGACAGACAAAAATTTTACTGATTGCATTTTTGGCATCAGTATCGATCACTAATCACCCCCTGATAGTTTTTTTTTTAATATATTTCATGTACAGAATTGACCTCTCTACAGATTTATTATAAGTATAGATAGATAGATTACTATTTAAATGCATTGACAGCCAAAAAAGACACTTAAATAAATAAATAATTAAATCAAAAATTGAATAGGTACCTACTTACTTTATTTATTTTAATTGAGTATACAAAGGATATACTTACATTAAGAATTTTGTACTCTTTTTGTACTACTATAACTAATATCGTTAGAATCGGTATGAAACTTTATCTAGCTTGAAATCAGGGTGAGCGAATTTATTTCAGTTCATTGTACAAAAGTCGTTATGAATAATTGAAAAACAATTATTCGTACACAAAGTTTTTATTTTATTTACAATAATATACATATACACAAACACAATCAATACAAAACAGCTTAAAAAAACATGATTCATTACGAGCGGTCCCTTTATACTTAATTCTAAAAATAGAGTAGATCAAGTGGCTTAGGTTATTAACTTAAACAATAGTTTGGTCAACGGCGGATCCAGGGGGGGGTCATGGGGGTCATGACCCCCCCCCCCTGAGCTGGTTCCAGGACTTAGGTAGACCACTAATTGAACATATTTTTTATTTTCTTTATATAAGTTCTTGACTTGACCACGACTGTGTGACCCACCCCTAGCGCCAAAACACGATCGTGACCCCCCCTTGCGCCAAAACTTGATCGTGGGGGTCACGATCAAGTTTTGGCGCCAGGGGGGGGGGGGCCAAAGCTAGATCCGCCCTTGAGTTTGGTTCACATACGTGCCAGAGACAGAGTTTCAGATGTAGAAAGTGTTTAGTTTACGAGAAATCGAACAATAAACAATGCACTTGAAAATAAGTGCAAAAAAGATCCTCTTAAACTTTGGATCACAGGATAAATTCTGTTGCATTTATTTAAAATACAAATCAAAATTCTACAAGTTCATGATAATTACAAATCGATAAGCACAATAAAAGACAAGCTGCCTTTGTAAAACATTTCTAAAATCAACAACCAAAATAAACAATTTCACTACAAAATCGAACTCCTAGAGATCGATCAACAGACGGAGAAAAAAGTAAGTACATGAGTAATATAGTATGGATACTACCAATACCGTCACATCTGAACTTAAAATATTACCATATAATGTAAATAAATTAAAAATGACAAAATAACAATGAAGCATTGCAAAAGACGAGAACCTTTCAGAAAAATTTTTTAGACTTTATTTAAAGTCAATCAAATTTTTATTTTTGTTGGTAGCTCGGAAAAAACTGCGATACTCGATTCCTGAACTATTTATAATATGTACCTACAAATTTGTACGGAACCCTCGATGGGCGAGTCTAATACGCACTTGTTCGGTTTTTTTTTTCGTTTCGACACCGATTGAACCTAACCATTAACAAAAGATACAATTGTGGATGGACACGTCCGACTAATATTCTACTAATATTATAAAGCTGAAAGTTAGTGTGCAAGAATGTAAGTATGTTTGTATATGCTGAACGGATTTGAATGAAATTTGGTATCAGGATTGCATATACCCTGGATTAAATAATAGGCTAATTTTTATTCCGGTATTCCCACGGGAACGGGAACTTTGCACCGCGGGCAACACCGCGGGGCACAGCTAGTAATATATACAAATATGTAGATACATACAAAGAAATATATAATATTTACATAAATTACATAATTATGAATGGATAGTGAGGAAACAGGGGTCCATACATGAAGTTTTGCTACAACCAACACAGAACGTACGCACCTTTTTTTTGCACACCGTGCATGCCCGCCTCATGCGTTGGTGTTTCTTCATTGGGAACTCAGCCAAGCGGTGAGTGACGTCGACGCGTCGGTTCTTTGTCGGTGTAGGCGGTAGCGGTAAAGGAGTGGAATGCTTGGAAAGAAGTGATTTTACTAGATTGATACGGAAATTGCGATGACTAAAAGAAGAAGAGTGATGACGATGAATGATGTAAGAGTTTAATACGGAGACGTTAAGAAGTCGCTTGAACAATTTTTTATACCATACCTTCGTTCGTTTCCGCTCGACTGGATACATAGCCAAGTGCTGGTCTTTTTTATCCACCCCACCCATCATGATATTGTAATCCAATATCAGGATGGGTTTGGTGGAGCCTTGGACTGTGCGCTGACCGTTGCCATGGTATGTAGAGATCATAGCCACCCTATTATTATCTCTCCATACCATGACATCGACGTCCCCTGAGGTGAGACCAGCAATTTGACCCGGGCGCATATTTTGCTTGGTGACACTGTGTAGGTCCTGCGGAACGTACTTACGATCGGTCCGCAGGGTTCCTACACAGTCAAAGCCCAAGGATTTCAGGCGTCGAGCTAGACATGGTGAATTGTAGAAGTTGTCCATCCACAATGTGTATCCTATGTTTTCAAGGCCTTTGGTTAATCGCATTACAATTGACGGAGTAAACGCCTCTAGCGGGTCGTCAATTTGGTGTTGTGGTGGCGTTTTTTTATGAGCGTGAACCTCAAACCGCCATAGGTAGCCGGTTTGAGATTCACAAATCTCATACGTCTTTAAGCCTCTCCGTGCAGCTTTATTTGGAATAAGCTGAGACATTTCGAGCCAGCCTTTCCACTTTAAAAGGCTCTCGTCTAGAGCAATGTTCTGCGCCGGTGTATACAGTTCTTGAAATTTTTTGTTCAAATGGGACAGTATTGGCTGTATTTTAAAAAGTTTGGCCTCGGAGTAGTTCAGCTCTACCGCACACATGTCGTCGTTATCGTTGAAATGAAGACATTTATTAAGTAATAAAAAACGATCGATAGACATGTGTGCGCTAAATCCGGGAGTATAAAGTATGTCAGAGGTGGAAGACCAGTACTCTTCTATCCGGGACTTAACCACAATCCCCATCGCCAAAATTATACCGAAATAAGCGTAAAGCTCATCCGGTGTGGTGTCATACCACCGGGAGATGCGGCTTTTGGGATGCACAAGACTGTTATTGAGCATCTGCTCTGCCACCTGCTGAGCATACTTATTTGTCTCCGAGGCAATGTGCTCCATAATTTGCCGATCCCATATGTCAACAAAAATGTCATACGGGTCGTCACGAGGAGTTGTCGGACCAACATTCTTTAAGGAAAACGTTTCCCGTCTCAATTTAGGTGAAATAGGTGAATCCGGAAACTCTTTCCAATCAAACTCATACCAGCGCCAAGGCTGGTCCGTCGCAGTTAGAGGGACAGAGGCGGGCACTGGGTCAGCGGCGGGTGTACAGTCTCCGGCAGCATCCTCATCCTGGTCTAAGGGTGTCTCCATGATGCTCTGAAGCATTCTTGGAATGCCAGGACACTCAACCGCCTCCTCGTCGTCGTTCTCGTCAGAGTCTGCTTCACTTCCTGTAACAAATGATAGATTGGTTATAATCTGATGAAAACCGGTAGATTAGCCATAGCCCTAATACTAAAATCAGCGGGTACTTACCATAATTGACGAGGTCATCATCTCGCAGGTGGCGAGGGCGAGGAGCTGGTAGATGCTGCATCTGAGAGGCGAGTGATAGCGGATCTGACTCCCATTCCTCACATTTCACAAACCTAGAATAAAAGCAGTGTGGTAGTATCCATATCTTTAGAGATAAATAGGAAAGTTCTAAGCAACTTACTCCGGCGAAGGCATCGAACTTGACGACGGTGATAGTGGTGGTGCAGCCGATTGAGACGGTGGTGGTGATTGTCTGGGATTTGATCTAGGTGAACATTTTAAATAAAAGTTTAAACTTGCAGGTAGAACCAGAACAATATCTACAAGATACTGAAGTAGAACTACTTACGGCCTCATGCGCATTCTTTTTGGATGCATGGCGGTCTCAAGACCCTCGCCTTCCGGCAACTCACTAATGTCCCGGATCACAAGTCTAAAATTTAAAACGATTCAATGTTAAATCTCTCCAAATTTATTTTGATCAAAGAAAAATAATTGTTGAAACAATTAATAAACGCGTTAAAAGCAAAAAAAGCTATCTCTGCAATAATGCGAAGTCCTGGTCGCTCGTGTCGGGCAGAGGCGCGGTCTCCGCTTGCCTCTGCGCGCTCTACCAGCTCCGCGAGGACCACCGCGATCGTTTACTTCCTCTACCACCTTCACCTCTTCTAATATCACCGGTGGCGGTACACCTCGTCCACCTCGAAACCCTCCACCTCTTACTGTGTTTCAAATAAATGTTTTTATCTATCTATCTATCTATCTCGAACACGCACACGCACTACCGCGTTGCGGCCCTCGTTTGCGAGGACGTCTTCTCACTTAAAAAGCACATCAAAATGAAAATGAAACACGCAAGTATTTAGAAAAAGTAGTGTATAATTAATATACAACAAAAGAAAATGCAAAAAACTTACAAAAGTTAGCCAATAAAAAATGGTCACGTATTTTGATGGTCGATAATAATTTCGTTTCGAGTCTTAAAACACAAGTAAAAATAACACGTGACCAAGAATATTAAAATTAAAATCCACGGAAGTCTTATCCATACGTTTCGACCATCCGAACAGAACACACAAAATGGCGGTTGAGTGTCATGAACCCTGTTTGTTGATCAAGCTCCTAGAGGCCCGTTTGGGTTGTGTGTTGTGTATTTTTTTGTAATGCTACGCAAATTCCGCGTGGTATTTTTTAAATTAAATGCTTATTAACAATAATACGATACGTAACAATATACGTGTTATCAACAGTTTGCTATCATAACTGTTTTTTTATTAGTAACAAGCGAAAATGTACCGGGCTTGGCGTCTGTTGGCCACGTAAAATGTCGAACGATGTTTGTTGAAATAACTATTTCTGCCCTAATTCTATATCAATACAATCTATGAATTAAAAGCATTTCATTACTTACCGATTCATGATGGAATAGCGTTTTTTGTGTAGGTTTGACTCCATAACAATAATAAAACACAATGTGTCGTCAATGCGCGCAAAAACTAGACTGATTAAGAAGCTTTGAAATGTTTTGAAGCGGTCGTTGGTTTGTTTTAGAGCAGGGGTCACCAATTAGTTTCGCTCGGGGTCCATTTTAAGAAATAAAATGACCACCGCGGTCCACACAATTCATAAAAAAAAATATTGAACAAAGAATAGAATAGAACACTTTATTTCAGATATTATAAAACTTAAGCAAAGGTAATTACGGAAATTAAAAACGTATTATTATTTACATATCAATGAGAAAAGTGGCATTTTTTATTGTTGATTTATCTGTCTGAAGTTTAGAGTGGAATTGGTGCAAACTATTGACACGCGTTACTTCGCCCGGAAAAGTACTGCGTGGGATTTATTTTATCGGTCCGCATACAATGGGTCGGCGGACCGCGGTCCGCCATTTTGTGACCCCTGTTTTAGAGACTTCACAATCACATGTGGCGATATGCCGTCTCTGTTCTTTTCCCTATATTTCGTGCAAGTTAGAGCAGTCAAGATATCGTTTACGATATACTTAAAAAATACGTCAGAGCCGTACATCGATCTCTAGGAGAGGGCTACACAGACAAATGAGACGTGTACGATAAATATCGATAGAAAAACATCGATATGTCTAAAACATCGATGTTTTTGGAAACAAAGAAAATGACATTAAATTCAAAAAGACCCACTCTTCCAGAGACACCTAGAAATCACAAACTTAATAAGGTAAATTAACATTCCCAGTAGGTATTTTTTAAGGAACACTGTAAGTATAAAAATTAACTTTGATAATTGTTTTCCTTTTAGTCTGTTCCGTTGTTGGTACATCGATGTTTCGATGATATTGAAGTCAACCCATCGATGATAAAACATCGATGTTTTTACAACATCGATGAATATCGATCATCCCTAGACGTTTGTGACACCACACTGCGTTCCTAACTTCCTAGAGAGTCTCCTAGGGATGGGCAAACCGAAAAAAAATATCGATATTTATCGTATCGATATATTTCAAATATATCGATTATATCATCCAAGAAATATCGATATTTCAATATATCGATATTTTTTGCCCAATATGCAATTATTTATAAAAATTGCCAAAATATTAGAAATTTTAAAGCAAATACACATCTGGCTGTTCTGACATCAGTTTTTTTTATAAAAAAAAAAACTGGTTTTTATTGCTTGACTTAAAAAAAACAAATTAAATATAACATTACTCAAAACAGAATTTGTCTGATATTGACATCAGGAGCACTCGTTGTTTAGAGCTTTAAAAATATATCGATTTTGATATCTGAAAATAAATATCGAAAATCGATATATCGCTCGAAAAAATATCGCCGATATATATCGATATTTTTCAGAAAAAATATCGATATATATCGATATTTTTTGCCCATCCCTAAGAGAGTCTCCCACAGACGAAGGGATTGTAATGTTACTGTATAAACAATCTAATAACTAAAACATATTAATTTAGCAATCTAGATTCCATAGTACAAGCTTTGCTTAGTTTGGGACTATTGTGTGATGTGTAAATTGTCAAAGTATATTTATTTAATTCATGAAATATCAATTCTGGCGTCGGTGTTTCCAGTAAGCTATAATTTCTACATTTTCAAGAGGAGAGATATTAGGTTCTATCTAGCTAGGCAAACGCGTTACTACCGTAGGCCGCATCGTCATTTAACATCTGTAGGTACCCCAAGTACGAGTTTGTGCACACACGCATCGCAAAGACACGATCGCCGAGCGTCACCGATTTTGTATGGAAATCCAAGCTTCTCAAGAAATCTGCTACGCTGCGCTGCGGCGGCGGCGGCGCTGCTTGGATCTCCATACAAAATCGATGGCGCTCGGCGATTGCGTCTCTACGATCCGTGTGTGCACAAACTCGTACTTGGGGTACCTACAGATTTGATTGCGGCCAAGCATTTGCCTATAATGCTTTAAAAAAAAAATCCTTATTGAGATACAAGTTTTGGAATCATAATAAATTGTCTAGTCAAAGTATTAAAGTTATTTTTGACCATTTTCAGATTACTACTTCTCGGAGCTTCAATATCAGCTGGAGTATTCATTTTCCACGTGGCTGTAGTTCCTCTCATCTTCAAGTACTCCAAGAACTTCAGAAGGACACTTATCTTTGCTAATTTTGGTAAATATTCTAGACATACTTGAGATGACGGATGATAGAGGAGAGAATAAATAAATAAATAAAATAATAATAATGTTGGACAATCCACACAACATCATCTAGACCCAAGCTAAGCAGAGCTTGTGTTACGGGTACTAGATGACTGACATACTTAATACAATACATTAAATAGACAGATATTTTTTATTATACATATAAAACACCCAGAACACCCAGAATAAATATTTGCAGATCGTACAAACATTTATTCCAAGAAGAAATCTTTGTTTAAGACTAGAGTCTGATTTGTGAAATGTCTGTGTATATTTATCTAATACATGTTTTCCTTGATAAAATTGCCAAAATTCTACTGTCCTCTACCAACTTCCTAATATATAAACCTTGATATCATTGTTTTGTATTTATAAATAAGTATGCATGTATATATTCAATAATTTCTTATGTGTATTGTATGTAATATATTAATTGTATGAAAGAATTTTGTTTTATTTAGTTAGCCATAAGTTGACAGATTTTATATGTATAATTATTTTATTTGTTTTGTCACGCCTGTTTAAATTATGTCATACGATTAAATAACGGGTGGCGCAAAAGTAAGGGCACTAAAGAAAACACTGTTTATTTTTTTATATGACATTTCCTGTCATTCTATTGTTGAAAATTGTGTAGTGAACAAATGTAAAATACACTGAAAATAAACATGGACCGGTTTACTCCTTAAGAACGTGGAATAATCGTGTCAATGTTCTTACGGAATAATTCATCAGTGATAAAAACACAACGTGAATTTAGTCAACGATTTCCCCACCGTCCGGCACCGATTGGTCGCTCAATTCGGATTCAACATTGGATAGACCTAAGTCTGGGAGACCAAGAACAGGCCGTTCAGCTGAAAATATCGATGCTGTGCGCGAATATGTGGAAGAGTGTCCAGAAACATCAACGAGGCAACGTGCCACGCAATTGCGTCACTGGAGAACGCTACAGAACCATGTTACGTGAGTTTTTGATACCCAGTTTGTATGAATTGAGGCTGGAGCACATCTGGTTTCAACAAGACGGCGCTACGGCACACACAGCGCGCGACATTATGGACTTAGTTAAGGACGCTTTTCCAGGCCGAGTTATCTCTCGTTTTGGCGATTTGCCTTGGCCTGCAAGATCACCCGATCTGACCAGTCCAGACTTCTTTCTTTGGGGTTTTTTTGAAATCTCGGGTGTATGTGAACAAGCCACAGAATATCGCGACTCTAAAAGAAATCATTTATCAAGAAAAAAGGAACATATCGCAGGAAGTGTTACGGCAAGTTATGCAAAATGTCATAAAAAGGGCTCAAGCTTGCATCAACTCTGGAGGTCACTATTTAAAAGACATAATTTTTAAATCCTAATGGTACAAAATTTAATGAACCAAATATACATTTAAAAAAACCTAAATCTATTTTTCTAATTTAGAAAAAAAGTTATAGCTGAACCAAATAGGGTCATTTCTTTTGCGCCACCCTGTAGATAAAAAAATAAATAACTTCCTAAATCTTAGAAAAACTAATTTTCTAAATTTTAATAACATTTCGAACAATAACAATGAATTAAAAATGCGAGATTCCGTTTCATTCTTGGGTATCACTATTATTATTATTATAACCTATAAAAGCCATTCATATTTTATTTGTTTTGTCACGCCTGTTTAAATTATGTCATACGATTAAATAGATAAAAAAATAAATAACTTCCTAAATCTTAGAAAAACTAATTTTCTAAATTTTAATAACATTTCGAACAATAACAATGAATTAAAAATGCGAGATTCCGTTTCATTCTTGGGTATCACTATTATTATTATTATAACCTATAAAATCCATTTGAATGGCTTTCACTTGTTTTCCCCTCATTCAAGGATCCCTGTTCTCTCTATCTCTAGCGATCTCTATCCAGTCTCTTCCTGCTATTTCTTTAATTTCGTTTTCCCATTTTTCAATAGGTCTAGATCAGGGATTCTCAAAGTGGTCGATATTGACCCCTTGGGGTCGATATTGGTTTCCAAGGGGTCGATATAAACGAAAACTGATTGTGGGGGTCGAGGAGGTCTTAAAATCTACCCCTATTAAATTAAGTTAGCAGACCATTATGAATAAGGGGGTTGATCTTAAAAGTAGGTTATTTGACCATGGGGGGCTGAGGTAAGAGTTCATTTTGGAAGAGGGGTCACTTGTCCAAAATAGTTTGGGGATCCCTGGTCTAGATAGATAGAAAACTCTTTATTGTACACACACACAGAGATATTTCTTATTATACTAAATTTATCTATTACAATGAAGTACAATGGGCGGCCTTATCGCTATGAGCGATCTCTTCCAGGTCTACCTCTTTTCCTTTTACCTGGTGGTCCGCGCCAGAGGGTTAAGATTTTTGTCCACTTCTTATTGCTCTACTAGGTATCACTTCTTCTTCTTATTATTAAAGAGCTACGCTCTTGTTTGAGTAATCAATGCAAGTCACGCCATTTTTTCCTTTCCAGGGCCGCCTCCTTGACTTCCTTATACGACACGAGGGCAACCTTCATCTTTACTTGGCTCATGTAGTTTATCCTCGGCCTTCCTCTTCCTCTCCTCCCTTCTACTTTTCCTTCTATGATGTTATTGATGAGGTTGTCGTGTCTTATAAGATGGCCAATCATCTTCCCCCTTCTGTTCTCAACCGTTAGGTATCACTATTGACAATAAATTAAATTGGACGGAACTAGTAGATAAAGTTAGTACAAAGGTTAATAGATATGATTGTTTTAAGTAGAGTTAGGCAAACATCAAACCAAGCCACGGCATTAAATAAATAATGCTGGACAATCCACACAACATCATCTAGCCCCAAGCTAAGCAGAGCTTGTGTTATGGGTACTAGAAGACTGACATACTTAATACAATACATTATAAATAAATAATGCTGGACAATCCACACAACATCATCTAGCCCCAAGCTAAGCAGAGCTTGTGTTATGGGTACTAGAAGACTGACATACTTAATACAATACATTATAAATAAATAATGCTGGACAATCCACACAGCATCATCTAGCCCCAAGCTAATCAGAGCTTGTGTTATGGGTACTAGAAGACTGACATACTTGATACTATACATTACATAGATAGATATTTTTTATTATACATAAAATACCCAGAACACCCGGAATAAATATTTAATTATTCACAAACAACCTTACGACTATACAGTATTTACAAAATGTACATAGGCATATAGAATACATAAGAAACAGTTGAGCTATCTACAGACGATGCAAACGTTGCAAACGATCTATATATATATATTTTTTTTTTAATTAACCCACACTGTCCCACTGCTGGGCAAAGGTCTCCCCCCTCTCCTTCCATCTCTCTCTATCCCCAGCCAACTCCGTCCATTCCCAGTAGGAGTCCAGGTCGTCGCACCAACGCTTCCTCGGGCGTCCGCGACGTCTTCTACCCTCTGATGTAATACCTGAGACTCCCCGAGCCCACCTTTCCGGATCCATCCATACGCATCATGTGACCCGCCCATTCCCACATATATTTAGTGAATATATTAAGTACCCTTATAAATAAAAAAAACGACATAGTAATATCCAGACACCTAATTATTTATAAATATCGACAGTACATGGATTATAGGATTATTTTTCTTTGTTACTATATCGTTGCTAAATATTATGATAAGATAATGAATCATTAATTGTTTTCAGTACAATGGCCGGCTTTTTTCGACTTCAACGAACCGAATCAAGCTGGTATCGAAGGCGCACGAAACATCTGTATCGAACACGACTCGAAAATCGACAATTGTAAAGTCAAATTAGGTAAGTTTAAGGTATTAATTTAAAATATTGTGGAAAGTATCACAAATAAAATAAATCACCGAAAAACTGAAAAAAAATAAGTACTTACCTATTTATATTCTATCCTAATTACTAAGTTCATTTCATTTCATTTCAAGTTTTTTTATGTAAGTAAGTAAACTTAGAATTTTTTTCAAACAAAATCGGACTACTGTGTAAAAAGTTCACATCACATCACTCTCTAGTTCCAAACTAAGCAAAGCTTGTACTATGGGAACTGAATTGCTGTTAAAATAAAAAACTTTATTAAGAAACCTTTTACAAATAGTCTTATCGCTTAGCGCAAGTTCTTCCAAACATAAACATGTATTATTTATGTAAATTGTATAGGCGACAAAGAAATTGGTTTACCACTTTTGATGACATCTCCCAGTAACATAATTATTCGCTAAGGATTACAGATTGACAGATTCTGACGTAGCAGTTATTAATCTGTCAAGCGAAAATAGCCCTTGACGTTTTGTACGTGCAAATGATATTCTGTCTTAGAGTGGTAAACCAATTTCTTTGTCGCCTATACATGGAATATTATAGTAACATCCAGACACAGAACAAACTTCAGTCAGTAGTCAAAACAAAAAACGCTAGAATCCAGGTCTACCTAGTCTTCTAGACTCTGGTCGCGAATCCTAGATTTTTCTCAGATTAAAGTCCTAGAATCATCTAGTATGTAAGACTTTTCAAAGTGATCCTTGTGATTTTTTGAAGTTTGAAGTTTAGTGTTCATCACAAACGTTTTGTTCTCGATGGGAATCAAACCCACGACCCACATGGAAGACAGAGCTACTACCAACTGAGCGGTGACGCCTGTCAACTATTAATAGTGGTGAAAAAATGTATTTTGTTTGGTATTTTTACGGGTTATACCTGTTAAGACGTAGAATTTCTTAAAATTAAATTCTTAGTTATATTTTAATTTAATTCTACATACATGCTTTAAAAATCAATTATATATAATTTTCAGGAATATGGCATATACTACCAAAAACAGTTTACGAGAAACTTAAAGGTCGCTTTGAAGATGGGACTGACAAAGAAGAACTTAATATACTTATGGATAAAGAATTAGCGACATCGAAGACTCCTATTATTATATATTTTCATGGTAAATATTACATATACTTCAATTCAATTCATTTATTTATTTGGTAGAATAAGGGTTTACAGTGGTGTTAATTAATAATAAATAAATAAATAATGCTGGACAATCCACACAACATCATCTAGCCCCAAGCTAAGCAGAGCTTGTGTTATGGGTACTAGAAGACTGACATACTTAATACAATACATTACATAGATAGATATTTTTTATTATACATATAATACCCAGAACACCCGGAATAAATATTTGCAGAACATACAAACATTTATCCCGAGGCGGGAATCGAACCCGCAACCTTCCGCGTCGCAGGCGGACCATCGCCCACCGCGCCACATCGGTCGTCAAATTATCACATATACCAGTGCTTTTGTAGCGCCATCTATATAGCTACATGATGAACTACATCGTAGTCTACGAAACCGACCAACAGATGGCGACAAAATCCTAGATCGCGCAAACGAAGTTATCACGGAGTTTGAACATAAGTAATAGAACCGATGACTATCCATCGGTCCGAGCGACCCCGAGACAAAGGTCGCTCGGCGTGGAAGATCTTCCCTTTTCGTAGGAGATACCACACCTATCTCCACACTTTTAAACGGTGAAGGAAAATGGCAACTAAACTGCTGATAGAATACATATGACGACCGATGTGGCGCGGCGGGCGATGGTCCGGCTGCGACGCGGAGTATTCGGGTTCGATTCCCGCCTCGGGATAAATGTTTGTACGATCTGCATATATTTATTCTGGGTGTTCCGTGTTCTGGGTATTTTATATGTATAATAAAAAATATCTGTGTAATGTATTGTATTAAGTATGTCAGTCTTCTAGTACCCATAACACAAGCTCTGCTTAGCTTGGGGCAGAGCTACTAATAACTGAGCTGTGACGCCTGTCATATATAATAGTTTAATGTTGTATTAGATGGCTTCACACAGATTTTTATGTCATTGGTTAGAATCGAACCCACAGTGAAGGAAGAGCTTGTGTAATGTGAAATTTTAAATATATTGTGTGATTTTCACAAACAATTACTACAGTTCCGATTGGTACTTATTTGGATCAGTTGAGCTGTCTATAGATAGTTTGCAACTGTCTGCAGATAGTTTACTATTTTTTTTATGTATATTGTATACCTATAATGAATTTAATATGTTTTTCTTTTTTAACAGGTAATTCTAACAACAGAGCAACATCTCACAGAATATTACTCTATAAGTTTTTTCAAAAAATGGACTTTCATACAATAGCATTTGATTATCGAGGTTAGTATATTACTATTTTATATCAACTCAAAAAATCAAAATCAATAATAGATTCAGTAAAATCATAAGAATCATTTAGAATCGCCTTATATACTAGGTGATTCTAGGTGCCAGTTCCATGCAACTTTCTATGTTATATGCTATAAGCAGCAGAAGAAAATACCTTCGGATTTGAACATATAAAAGCGTTTTATTTTGTTATATGTAGTCAAACAAATATATAATATAACTAATATATACATATAATATATGTATAAGTTTCTTGCCCATTCTTCTAGGCTCTGGTCGCGTGGAACTGGCATCTAGAATCACCTAGTATGTAAAACGATTCTAAATGATCCGCGTGATTTTATTAAAAAAATAAATTTTTGACTTATATCTAAACTAATATTATAAAGAGGAAAGATTTGATTGTTTGTTTGTTTGCATCGAAAGCTCCGAAACTACTGGACCGATTTCAAAAATTCTTTCACTGTTGTGAAGCTACACTATCTGCGGTGAACATAGGCATATATAATTTTTAATTATATATAATTTATAGTTAATATCTCCTCTTCAAAAAATAATTGATTAAATATTTATTTTTCAGGATATGGAGATTCTACAAATATAAAACCAACCGAAGCGGGCGTTGTGGAAGATTCACTAATTATATACGAATGGTTAATTAATACAACTAGTAAAAATGGATTCAAACCTGCTATATTTATCTGGGGACATTCTTTAGGTAAGTAAGACTGCCTTTAACCCAATTTTGTTTAAAATTTCTGTATTTTAGTAGTATTTTGACGTTGGTTGATTAATAAATATTCATGGAAATTTCACACATTACACTCATAGTACAAGCTTTGCTTAGTTTGGCTCTAGTTCAAAACTAAGCAAAGCTTGTATAGGCGACAAGGAAAGTGGTTTACCACTTTTGATGACATCTCCCAGTAACATAATTATTCGCTTAAGGATTACAGATTGACAGATTCTGACGTAGCAGTTATTAATCTGTCAAGCGAAAATAGCCCTTGATGTTTTGTATGTGCAAATGATATTCAGTCTTAGAGTGGTAAACCAATTTCATTGTCGCCTATAGGTACTATGAGAACTAGAATTGCTGATAAAATACATGATAGAAAGAAAAGTATTAATTTACACATTTTTTGGAAATACATAGTAACACCAAGACACAGAATAAACATCCATGCTCATCACACAAACATCACAGTTTGTGCTCCGTGGGAATCGAACCCACGATATTTTTTCGCAATTTACTGAGTATGGGTATCAAATAAATGGGCTTCAACATACAACAATTCACAACGAAAAAAAAATCACGTACAGTTCTCACATCACACTCTAGTCCCAAACTAAGCAAAGCTTGTACTATGAGAACTAGATTGCTGATAGAATACTTATAATTTTTTTTTGTAAATATACATATACATCTAATAATACATAAGTACTTATTGTATTGTACTGTTTTCTATTCTTGTGTAATCTATAGGTACTAATATTATAAAGAGGTAAAGTTTGTGTATTTGTTAAATTGTAAGGGGTGATCTCGGGATCTACTGAACCGATTTTAAAATTTTTTTTCACCAATAGAAAGCCACATTATTGGCAATGATTTTTTATATATAGATAGGTTTTACCGAGATCTGTATGGCAAGACAAAATTAAGGTGATCAGCCTAATTGACCTCAGTCCGTTCCGAGTCTGGCAACGACGCAGACGTGGTATTTGACGCGATTAAAATATGAAAAATGCCAAGTTGTGTTTATAGAAAATGCAACACCTATACTGGGAGGGCTACAAAATGCAGAAAGGATGTGTCTTTTCATGTGTAAGTACTATTTAGCCTATTTAAAATGGTTTTTCGTGCATTTTGTTTTCACTATAAAGTCATTTCTGCGCTGTTGTCGCTTTGACGTCTACACAAACGAGACAAGTAGTGGGATGCGCTCAAGAGCAACAGAGAGAACGAGATAATGGCGCGTCGCGTCGCCGCGTCACTTGGTCAGTTCGTACGATACTGGGGATGTTGGGGTAATATGGGCCTGATTCGAATTTCACATCGGCCTTCCTAGCTTTATACAATATCATTCTTCACTGATTTATATATTATCTATAATAGGTAGTAATAAAGATTTTAACATTTACTTTCAATTATTAACTACTTCTATTGTTTTAGATTTCCTAAAGACGGATTACTGAAAGAAAAATGGATACAAATAGTTAGAACCCAAAGACGAGAAGATGACTGGATGCCTACGGCATATTCAACTATTTGTTCCCAGCATTTTGTGGATAGTGACAAATACGTTACGAAAAAAAATTTTCGCAAACTTGTAAAGACAGCAGTACCAGTAATTAAGCATAAAATCAATTTAGGAGAAAGAAATATTTCTGACGACGACTCATTAAAAGATGTGTATATTTGTTTTATATTAGGAGTGACGTCACAGACGTGTAACCGTACGTTTTAACGTCTGTACTTTATTTTTAATATTGTAATAATTACTGTTCAAAGTGCTCCGTCGTAGTGCGCATATTATAACCAGTCGGCTGTTACTTGTGTGTGAGTGTTGGGGATACTGTGGAAGTTGTGAAACGCTTTTTATTGTGATTTGATTCTGAAATCAGTCTCACATTATTATTACGGTGCGGGTGGAATTGGTTTCAAACTTTGGCAGATTACTACAAAGCGCCATCAACTGGCGAGTAGTGTACCTGAGTAATTCAAAGTTCCCTCTAACGAAACCACCTTTAAACCAGCGAGCAGCACTGACACCTGGCTAACGGCGAGTGGCGGAACTTGAGTTTCCAGGGAATCTTACTATAGGAAGCAGCGCCATCTATCGCCGAGCGGTGACACTCGACTATTATTTTATTGGCAGAATCATCCGCCATCTACCGCCGAGTAACTGTACTGGGTACTCTATCCTCCAGCAACATCATAAGTCATCTACCGACGAATAGTGGTACCTAGTTGTAATCACATCGCCAATCGATAATGGCTAAGTGCGCGGCCTGTGGTAAGTTTATTTCGGCAACAGGTGTCGCTGGCTGTACCGTTTGCCCGGCTTCGTATCATAAGGGATGCGTATCGCTCCCGGAGGCATCTCCTGTCTGCAAGGGGTGGGTGTGCCCCGAGTGCAAAGTTCGGACGCGCAAAGGGGACAATACTCCCGTGCGGGCTGCCATGCAGGACGCTCCGGCCCCGCGAGTTGCCGCCGCCCAGCGCGCCGCACTAGTAGCAGATCCACCCGCCGACGCTACCGCGGCCGCGCCTTCTGTTGCTGTTCAACCTGCATCCGGTCAGCTTGCGCCCGCCCTCAGCCTGCAGGATATGCATTGTGAGATGGCTGAATGGATACTAGAAATCCGTGAGTTTCGGCGCGAAATGGCAGAACTCCGCACCACCATCGCGGGGGTTTCTTCGCGCATGGATGCATTTGAGCAACGGCTGGAGGCGGTCGAACTGCAACGTGGGGAGTCTTCGCCCGAGGTCGCCGATCTTCACTGCAAGGTTGCGCTGCTACAGCAGGAGCTGAATGATCGGGACCAAGATACCCTTTTATCAGATTTAGAAATAGGGCACCTGCCGGAGGAGCGCGGTGAGAACGTCGTGCATGCGGTCTCTGTGCTGGCCACCAAGCTCGGCGTGGCACTCGATGAGCGTGACATCGTGTTCGCGGAACGAGTCGGAGTCAACCAAGGAGCGTCTGCAGCGGGTGATGTACCGCGCGTGCGTCGAGTCGTCGTGCGCCTAGCCCGACACCACCTGCGAGATAAGATTTTGCAAGCGGCACGCGTGCGCCGAACCCTAACCGTCGCTGACGCGGGTGGTGATGCCCAGACGCGCATTTATGTCAACGAACGGTTGACGCGCAAAAACCGTCAGCTTTTCCATCGAGTTCGCGAAGAATGCCGGAGGCTTCAGTGGCGCTATTCATGGACCAGGCGAGGTAGAGTCTATGTGCGGCAGGCTGATGGGAAACAGGCATACCCGATTAAATCGGAGGCGGATGTTGTGCGTGTTTTTGGTCACAGCTCTGTTTGATCATGTAGAGTTCTATAAATTAAGACTTGGTCTCGATTGTGTATTGAATCCTTTAAGTAATAATGTGGTATATATTAATTGTTTATGTTTTGTTTTATTAGAGTTCTCTTATTATTTTATAATATATATAATCTATAAAACTCCAACTCAGTTATTTTTAAATGTAGTTCTGTTCGATTATGTTGATTTGAATAAGTTAAGAATAAGTTACTATTTTTCTTTATTTTTATATAATTTATGTATTGCTGTAATGTTTTTGAATTGCGTTATATTTTGGGTTTTTATTAATTATGATTATGTGGACATCACTCATGTATTAAACCTTATGATTTGTAATGTGGTAAATCGCTACCTATTTTTACTTTTTTCAGTGACCTCTTATTGTATTACACAATGTGCAGTTCTCACAACTAAGAACTTAAGAAGTCAAACTCAGTTATTTTTAAATGTAATATTCTGTGTAGTTTGTTATAATATCGTGTGCATATTTTTAGCATATTTATATATCGTCAATGGTCAATCAATTTTTCTGCGCTTCCTCTGAAACACTTGAAGGTTGGTCTTTTTAATCCTGGCTCGCTTAACACAGGTCAAGATGAATTCCTAGTGGCCTTTATGGAGCTTGATCCTGACATTTTAGCAGTCAATGAAACTTGGTTAAAAGTCGGTCAAAGTGATAAGGCACCAGCTATCCCTGGTTACCGTTTTGTTCACTTGCCGAGAAGTCGTTGTATCAAGGATGGACGTGGTGGAGGCGTTGGCTTCTTCATTCGGAAGGGTATTAATGCTCGTGTCTGCTCTCATCCCATTGTATCCACGGTGGAACAGATGTGGCTGCGCCTAAGCATCGTCGGGAAAACTATCATAGTTGGCACAGCCTACAGAGCTCCCTGGCAAGATGCAGTCTCTTACTTTGATGCCCTCTCTGATTCGATTGCGTCCTTCCCGAAGTGTGACAACCTTATCCTTGTTGGAGATTTTAACATCAACTTACTCGACACAAATAACAATAAACTTCTTTTACTTCAACAGTTCTTATACAGCTTTGATTTAAAGCAGATTATATCTGAACCCACTCACACTTACGATGATCACACCCAAACCTTGATAGACATTGTGTGTACAAATACACCCGTTAGAAAAATTTCTATTAAACATACACCCGACCTGGGTCGCCACGCAATGCTGGTTGTCGAATTTAACATTAAAAAAGAAAAACCACTACCTCGCCTAGTCAATTATAGACCCTTGAAAAGCATTGTCATGGATTTATTTTCTGAGGATCTTAACTCAATTTGCTGGGATGACTGTTTAACATCTACGGGCATTAATGACCAAATACTTTCTCTAACTCATATAATTACCTCCTTGTTTGACTTGCATGCCCCATTAAAAACCAGTAGATTTAAAGGTCCCCCTCACCCTTGGATAACTGATACTGTCAAGTCTATGATGCGGATTAGAGACGATTATCATGTCAGGTATAAGTTGGATAAGTCTGATAGCATCAAGGACTGCTATAAAACTATGAAACATATTGTGATAGCGGCCATTGAGAGTGAAAAGTCAGCTTTTTTTACCCAAAATATAAATAATAATATTTATAATCCTAAGAAGCTATGGAAAGAATTAAAAAGTAATATATTGTCTGGTAAACAGGATGGTGGTGAGTTACCACCCCAGTTTAATGACCCTGATTTAATTAACGCTCACTTTCTCGATATCCCTGGTAGTGATCGTATTCAAATTTCCCAGCTTACTTACTATGAGCATCATCGGTACAGTTCAGATTTGGGGTGTTTTTCTTTATTACCAGTCAGCGAATTTGAGATAAGTAAAACTCTGCATAATTTTAAATCCAACGCTCGAGGTGTAGATGGTATGTCATTGGATATGGTACTTATGACACTTCCCCAATCCTTATCTGCAATCACAGCGATCATTAACAACTCTATTGTTAGCGGCATCTTTCCAGAGTGTTGGAAAGTGTCAGTGGTTAAACCTATTCCTAAAAATAACCATCCATCGGCCCTAAGTGAGTTAAGACCTATTAGTTTACTGCCATGTCTGTCAAAGTTGCTAGAAAAGGTAGTCTGTAAACAGTTGACCAAATATATTGAAACCAACCATATCCTTCCCCTACACCAGTCGGGATTTCGCCAGGGACATAGCACTTCGACTGCGCTATTGGACGTGGTTGATAATCTGCTGGCTGCCCAAGATCAAGGAATGTGCAGCATTTTAGTCCTGCTTGATTTTTCGCGTGCCTTTGATTCCATCAGTACACCTCTTCTTCTTTCCAAATTAGCATTTTATGGATTTGACACCAACACGATTAAATGGTTTTCTGGTTACTTGAGTCAAAGGCAACAGTGCGTGGAGCTTCTGTTACCCAATGGAAGTACCGCCAGATCTTCTCTACAACCTGTTCCACGCGGCGTGCCACAGGGTTCTATTCTTGGGCCAATCCTGTTTATATTATACAGTGCTGATATTATTCGGACTATTACACACTGTCAATTTCATCTATATGCCGACGATGTGCAGATGTACCACTCTTTCCTGCCCCATGACTGTCTTGAAGCCGTGCGTAAAGTTAACGACGACTTGGCTGAAGTGTTGCGCTGGTCTGAATGTAACGCTCTTGTCCTCAATCCTATAAAGTCAAAGTACATGCTGATTGGCACTAAAGCTGCGCTTAGTAAAACTACAGATATTCCATTCAACATTCAGGTAGGAAGTGCAGTTGTGGAACGTGTGACGGAGGCGAAGAGTCTTGGCTTAATCTTGGACAAACACCTTCGCTTCGAAACCCATGTGGCTGAGTGTGTGCGTAACTGTTTTTACAGATTAAAAACTTTATATAAGATACGGCCCTACATCAGTGAGCAAGTCCGCATAATGCTTTGCGAGTCTTTGGTTCTCTCCAAATTGAATTACTGTGATGTCGTCTACGGATCCTGTTTGCTGTCCAGGACTGAGAAACTGATTCAGCGGGTACAAAATGCTTGCGCCCGATTCTGTTTTCGAATACCACCCCGCACGCACGTGACCCCCTATCTCAATTCATCTAATCTTCTAAAAATGAAAGCTCGTATGAGGCTTCATCTTGCTACGCTTATGTTTGGAGTTGTTAATAATAAAATGCCTGCTTATCTATTTCAAAAACTGAAATGGGTTCAGGAGTATTCACGTTACATAAAAAGGAACTGTACTCATGTGTTTATTACGCCGAGACACAAGCTGGTGGTTTTTCGCGGTTCATTCAGATTTGCAGCGTCTCGTTGCTGGAACGACCTTCCCCCACCAGTTCGTACTATTAAAACGTTGAATGCTTTTAGAAACCGGTGTAAGAACCTTCTTCTGTCCTCCCAAATTAATTCATGATAATCAAATATATTAGGACCTTTGCTTTATAAAGCCTTTTGACCTTATGACTTATGTATGTGTGTTTACCTGAGTATGTCTTTGCTTGCTTATTTTGTTTTGTTTTTATTTAAGTTTTTTATTATTATTGTTATTATTTTTTATTATATTCTCTTATTACTTTACTTATTTTGCATGTTAATTAGATTTGCTACTTAAACTAAGATGTCTTGAGACTGTCCGTGTTCAAATTATTTATACTTTTACTGTAGGTATATTTTAGTTATTTTTACCAACTTACTTAACATATTTGCCTATGATTCAATTTGTAATTATATGTACACCCACTTATATCATGTACCGTGTGTGACGTCATCCTCATTCAAGGCCCTGCCTGAAAACCAGCGCTGCTCGGTATAGTTCCCACTGTACCTAGCAGCATAAAGCTGAGTCAGGACCTATTTAGTTACACTCGACACATGGCGAGACCAGTGAATGCCCAGACCTACCCTCTAGCTGGGTATAGCGCTTAGTTTTATTTAATTTTATACTATTTTTAAGGTCTGTTTTATATGTAAGCTTTTGTGTTGTGTGTATTCTAATAAATCTTTATCTATCTATCTATCTATCTATATTTCGGACCATGATTCAATATTTGACACCCCAAGAAAAGCTTACCTCAAGAAAAAAATCATAAGAATTAATCAAGCAAAAAAAAGGTTACAAATGAAGAACTATAATTTGACTAAGCAAAATAAAAGACTCAAAGAAAAATGTGATAATTTACAAACAGTCGTATCAAAGCTCAAGAAGAAAAAATATTTAACAATAGATCAGTTCAGCGAGTTGAAATTAAAAGCTGAAGCAGTAGAATTGACAAATCGCTTAGTTGCTAAAACCAAATTTAAAGGTTATCGCCAAAAATATACTCCAGCATTGAGAAAGTTTGCAGTTACTCTGCATTATTATTCTGCGGCAGCCTACAAGTATGTCAGACAAGTTTTTAACGGTTCACTACCACACCCGCGTGTCATTGGTAAATGGTACGAAAACAGTTCAGGAGATCCAGGATTCAGCAAACAAGCTCTAGACATTTTAGAGAAAAAGCACAAAGCTAGCGGGCAGAGAATATTGTGCACGCTTATTGCCGATGAAATGGCTATCCGACACCAAACTACATGGACTGGAAAAAAGACTGCAGGCGTTATAGATTTTGGTGCTGGTTTAACAAATTCATGCGAAATTGCGACACAAGCATACGTATTCATATTAGTATGTATGAATGAAAGTTGGAAAATTCCTGTTGCGTATTTTCTGGTTAATGGTTTGACAGCTGAAACTCGGGCCAATTTATTAAAAACATGCTTGAGTGAATGCCATAATGTAGGCGTGGACATTGTAGCTATCACTTTTGATGGTTGCGCATCAAATATAAACGCTGCTAATTTGCTAGGTTGTGATCTAAAAAATCCAGCATGTTTAAAAACAACTTTTAAGCATCCCGAATGTGATGTGGAGGTTGCAATAATGCTTGACGCTTGCCATATGATAAAGTTGGTGAGAAACTCCTTTGAAGCGAAACGACTAATTTTCGATAAGTGTGGAAAGGAAATTCGTTGGCAGTTGTTGATAAACTTAGTTAAGCTACAAAAAAACGTGGGTCTCAATTTTGCCAACAAGCTTACTCCCCGTCACATTCGTTTCCGAAACGAGATAATGAAAGTAAAATTAGCGACTCAACTTATGAGCATGAGTGTGGCCAACGCACTAAGGCTATGCAATGAAATTGTGACATCCTCCCCATTTGCTAACACTGAAAGCACTATACAGTTTATAACGATTTTCAATAATCTATTTGATATATTGAATTCGAAGGGATCTAATTCATACGGCTTGAAAAAACCAATTTCGGAAAAAAATGCTGCTGAAGTTTTGACGTATCTTGACACTGCTAAAGAGTACATATTGGGACTATATATATATATCAAATATAGACGCGAACTGCGTAGAAGAATAACTATGAAACTGGTAAAGAAAAAGATCGTGGAATCCAAAGCCAAAACAGGCTTTTTGGGATTCCTCATAGCCATAGAAAGCTTAAAGCATCTATATTCCACTTTGGTTGAAGGACAACGTTTGCAATATATCGCAACATACAGACTGTCCCAAGATCACATCGAGTTGTTATTTGGTGCTATCAGGCGACATGGGGGCTATAATAACAATCCCAACTCCATTCAATTTAAAGGAATTTTCAAAAAAATACTTCAGCACCTAGAAATGAGGTCCTCATTTTTAGGAAATTGCTTGCCATTAGAAGATATCCCTGTATTAACGTGTTCGTCAGCCGTCGAGAATATTAATTTATCTGTAAGCAGAAGAGCTTACGACGAAGAGTGCGAACTCGACAATAACTGTCTTGGAAAAGATGAAACAAATCATGCAATAGAAAAAAATGTCGAAACTTTGGTAACAATGTTAGATCGCAAAAGTGCTAAAGAAATAAACGATCAAATAATAGGTTACATATCAGGGTGGGTATCCAGAAAACTTTTAAAAACATTAAAATGTGATATATGCACGGATAGTCTTATCTCAGACCAGAAGTTGTGGTTTCACAAATTAATCGTAGTTAAAAATATGGGCGGATTATGTTTTCCCACCGAAGATGTATTTAAAATTTGCCAGAGATCAGAAGCAATAGTCAAAAACCATATAATAGAAAAGGGTCACTTGATACTTCCAGATCCCAAGGACATAGTATTAATAAAAAATCGTATTCTCAAGTCGTTTATAAACCATGATAGTGTGTTCAAAACGTTAGAATCTCATTCTCTACAGCAACACCCAACTTTGAATCACAGACTTCAGCTCATCCGCGCTGTCATAGAATATTTTTTAAATGTTCGTATACATTTTGCCCACAAAAGTAATCTAGATTACAAAACGGATTACAAACGACAAAAAAGAAACAAATTGAGTTTGTTTGAAGGCATCTAACTGAATTATATAATAATATTATATAATCTTCAAACTTTTAAACCCTTTGTCCGATTGAGCTCAAATTAAAACGCATTGTTATTTAAGCAATTCTCTATACGAATCCGTCGAAAAAATTTTCAAAATCCGACATAAATCACAAAAGTTATCGGTATCTGAACGAAAATGGTCAAGGGAAATTCAGAAATAATGGACCGAAATGGGCAAGATTTTTTTAAAATTTCGCGATTTCTCTGCTTCTTTCGATGCCATATTGTTGGAAATGGTTAATTGTATACGAATTAGCTTTTTTATTGACATAAAGTCGACATTAACTGCCAGTTTTGGTCATTTTTCGTCAATTTATGCAAAACTTTAAAGTTGATTATCTCGGTCAATTTTCAAGTTTTTAGGGTCAAAATCACGTTTGGGATATATAATTTAATCAACTGAATACGAATATAAAAAACTCGATGGTCGAATTAAAATTACTACTACTTGTAGCTGCAAATAAACAGTTTTTTGCTATAGAAAATTTGCTGTATATTTTCTTTCTGCTGCCCGCTACCCATTTTACCCCAGTGCACTATAACAGCTGCTAGCCGAATGCAACGTCGCATCGCTGTCACTGGCTTGTTGCTCAGGTGAAAAGTATGTTCATCTCTTTCTGGCTACAGAGTTCTATATATATCTGTGATCTTTTAACCTGCTCAGTGAAATAAATAAAGTTCCATATGTATAATTTGCTTACGTAAGTAGCTATAGTACAAAATTTGCCATGCGATTAGTGCTTTCATTATGAGTATAACATCTCTATTTGTTACATCTCACTGATTATTGGAGTGTCATAAGATATAAAAATTCGAAAAATCAAAAGGCTTTTACGTGGTAGTCCGTTTTGCAAAGTGAATCGAAGAAAAAACGGTCGAATTATGCCCAACGAAGTGGGCACGGGTCAGCCAGTTTATTTATAGACGTGTAATTGTTTTTTTACGAATAAATGAATTATGAATAATTATTTCTAGGTACAGGAATATCGTCATCTCTCCTAGGCAATCTAGGCGAGTTGTCTAGAACGTTGTTAAACAGAGAGCCGCTATCGGCCCCCAACGGACTGATCCTAGAAGCACCCTTCAACAATTTGGCCGATGAAGTAGCCAATTTTCCTATAACTAGAGTAAGTTTTACATGTAGTTTTTCACTAACTGACGGCCGGTTTCTGTACCTCTACCATGAGCTGTCACAGTAAAATCGCCTGACTTTACTACAGTAGTTACGTCAATATTAGTATTACGAATTTTAGTACCCAACTATCCGCTAGAGGCGCTGTACAAATCTTCATACATTTTTTTAACTACAGACGCTAGCGAGTATAGTAAATATAGTATAGTAAAAACTCATGGTAGAGCTACTGGAAACCCAAATCACGATTGATCCGAGTTTGACACATAGTAATTATTTGATTTTTTCGTTGAGCATCGTTCGGGAAACCGGCCGTTACAAAGTATTTTAATCCATAACCGGTCATTTTTGAACACTCAGATCTCCGCCTTTTTGTTAAAAGATTAGTAAACTTAAATCCCCGTAAACTCCGACATTGGCAAAATCGTGGCAACCCTAGCCTGCGAAAAGCCACTAAGAAAAGAAGAAGAAGAAGTATTTTAACCGATTTCGAGATAGAAGGCAATTCTGTCAATGTCAAGTGTTTATTTTAAATACTGTCATGTCAGTTGTCAAGTGTTTTATAGGAAAAATGGTGGAGAATTTTCCCTACAACATAAACAAAAAAAAAAGGTAGCACTCCGGGAGTGCCGGCAGAAGTGAAAACTTCAATATTAACGTTATGTTTAATTATAAGTATAAAAGTACTATCATTTATGAGGTAGAATACAATGTTTATGTTTTTATTTATTATTATTTTTTAAGTGTTTGGGGGAGGCCTTTGCCCAGCAGTGGGACAATGTAGGCTAGAATAAAAAAAAAAAAAAAAAAAAAAATTTATTTTTTATTTTTCGCCCTGTGCCGCCTAAACAGAGCAGCACACTCAGGCACGGTAGAAAGAGTGGGAGATACTAGTTCCTCTCCCTTCCCCTCGATCTTACGCTTTTTCGATCAGCATCACGTGACCCTGACGCGAGTTTGAAAGTTTTTACCCATACAAAAAAAAGTGCTCAGCGCCGCTAAAGAAGTTTTCACTTCAAAAATATTCGTGACGTCAGATGGTAGTAGCTTTTTGTGCTTTGTGTGATGAACATAAATATTTGTTCTGTGTCTGGGTGTTAATTGTTAATTAATAAAATCAATTTGTAAATATTTACAAGCAAATGTATATAAGTATTCTATCAGCAATCTAGTTACCATAGTACAAGCTTTGCTTAGTTTGGGACTAGAGTGTGATGTGTGAATTGTCTGTGAATATTTATTTATCAGTAGACATAGGTTGATGATGATTTATTTATTTATCGACTTACTAGTAATACGGCCCGGCTTCGCACGGGTAGCCTATATAAAAAATATCATTATAATATAGCCTATGTTCAGCGCAGATAATGTAGCTTCACAACAGTGAAAGAATTTTTGAAATCGGTCCAGTAGTCGGAGCCTATTTGATGCAAACAAACAATCAAATCTTTCCTCTTTATAATATTAGTTTAGATAAAAAAATGCTAAAATATTGTATAAGTAAGCTTATTTTAAAATATTTTTCTAATTTTCATACAATTTAGCTATAATATTGTATAAGTATTATTAAAATTTGTACTTATTACTATTTTTTTTGACAGTTAGTAACATGGCTGCCATATTTTGACGCAGCATTCGTAGAACCATTCAGAACTCATAAAGAACAATTATTCCGTTCTGACGAAAACCTTAAAAGGACCAGTGGGCTGCCAGTTCTCATACTCCACGCTAAGGATGATTATATTGTACCTTTTAAGATGGGGGTTAAGGTTAGTATCGTTAGTATATAGTTACCCCTATCTTATAAAAAGTTAGTGTTGACTTTAAGTCATCATTACGTATGGTAATCGGTACTTCAAGTCTGCGCTAACTTTTTATAAGATAGACCGTTAGTATTTTGACTTAAGGTCACTCAAATGTGAGTGAACTTACATCAGAACTGATCTTTGGACATAAAATCAATATGTATTGCCCGTTTTATAAACGTTCTTAAACTTACTTGATTTTATATATTGCTGGTTGTATATAAATTCTTTCTTTCCAAAAGATATCTGAGAGTACAACATAAATTTCCATTTGATTTCTTTATCCGTTGAAACTAAACCGAAGTTAAGGTCACTTAAAACTTTAAGGTCATTTTAACTTTAAGGTCACTTAAAACTTTAAGGTCACTTAAACTTTAAGGTCACTTACAATTTGATGTCACTGAAACTTTAAGGTTATTGAAACATTTAGGACACTTAAACTTTAAGGTCACATAAACTTTAAGATCACTAACGGCCAGTTTCTGGAAATCCGAGTTTGACACATAGTAAATATTTGACTTTTTCGTTGATCATCGTTCGAGAAACCGGTCATTATATTTTAGGATCACTAAGAAATGCTAGTTCATCCAGGGTCACTCAGAATTAATGTTATATTTCAGCTGTACAGATCCATTTTAGAATCAAGAAAAAATGGCGGTGCTCCTGTGAAATTCCACGCGTATGAGAAAAAAGATAATTTAGGACACAAATACATATGCTGTGCCACGGATTTGCATGCAATTGTTGGGTATGTATATAAATATTTGACGACCGATGTGGCGCGGCGGGCGAAGATCCGCCTGCGACGCGGAGGTTACGGGTTCGATTCCCGCCTTGGGATAAATGTTTGTACGATCTGCAAATATTTATTCCGGGTGTTTTGGAATATGTATAATAAAAAATATCTATCTATGTAATGTATTGTATTAAGTATGTCAGTCTTCTAGTACCCATAACACAAGCTCTGCTTAGCTTGGGGCTAGATGATGTTGTGTGGATTGTCCAGCATTATTTATTTATTTCTCTTATATATAAGTATATTAAATAATTATTTTGGGACAAGATAAAAGTGTGTAATAGTCCATAAATTAATATTTACGGACATTTCACACATCACGCTCTAGTCCCAAACTAAGCAAAGCTTGTACTATGGGAACTAGACTACTGATGGAATACTCATACACATTTTTTTGTAAATACATACATAGAATACATTTACACCCAGACACAGAACAATTTGTATGCAATTGCAAACATTTGGTCTCGGTAGGAATCAAACCCACGCCCCACAGCATGGAAGGCAAAGCTACTACCAATTGATCTATGACGCCTGTCTAATAACATGTAAATTTATTTTATATACAACGCCATCTAGCCCCAAAAAATCCATGGTCGTATATATCGATACATATTAATTTCTTATTATTTTGTTTCAGAGAATTTGTAAAAAAACACGCTTGAAGTCTGAAGTCACAATAATGAATTTTATTGAATATTGTATACTTTATTTATAATGTAACTAGCTGACCCGTGCCCACTTCGTTGGGCATAATTCGACCGTTTTTTCACCGATTCACTTTGCAAAACGGACTACCACGACTAAAATAAAAAGGCTTTTACCTTTTTATTTTTCGGTGTTTTGTATAACCTATGACACTCAGCAATAATGTGGCTTTCTATTGGTGAAAGAATTTTTAAAATCGGTTCTGTAGATCCCGAGATTACCCCTTATAGTTATAATTTAACAAATATACAAACACACAAACATTACCTCTTTATATTAGTATAGAAGATAGATACAGATTAGGTTTCGTAGTCTTTGAGATTTGTTGCTTTTTAAACAATATTATTTTTTTATAAAAACTTACATCTAATTAAGCATTATTAAGAAAAATAATGAATTAGGTAGACTACTATACTTAGGTCTACTTACTTGATCAAGATATGGAATAACGTCATTAGCTTTCAAATAAAAATATAATCATCAAAATCGGTTCATCTAAGAGTTGTAATTATTCTAAATAATTTAAATTTATAGTAAGTTTAAAGGAAAGTTCATACATTATCAATTTTATTCTGTGATGATGAAAGTGATACCTATAATTATTTATTATTTAATACTTATTTTATACAATAGGTAAAGCTTTCTACATTTTCTATGTTGTTTATATGAATTGGTGAATTATTGTAAGAACATATTGATTATGGGAATATTAAAAACATTTTTAAGTATTTTATTCGTTTGATTTCTATTTTCCTATCGAAAAGGTAGAACTATAATAAATTTAGATAAAAATTTCTCATAATCTAGTCCCAAACTTAGCTAAGCTTGTACTTTGGAAACTAGACTTAATAGAATACTTATATTCATTTCTTTTTGTAAATACATACATAAAAGATTTAGAAACACCCAAACAGAATAAATATTTATGTTCATCACACTAATATTTGCTCTGGGTGGGAATTGAACCTACTACCCACAACATGGAAGGCAGAGCTACTCCTACTACCAACTAAGCTGACGCCTGTCGGATTGCTGATAGAATATTTTTTTTTTCTAAACAGAGTAAAGATGTTCGATTAGTGTTCACACAGTTTTGGTGGGGATCGAACCCACGACCCAATGCAAGTTTCACTGCTTAGTTGCATAAATACGTAGTAGGTACTTCCCTTGACGAGCAAATGACGATCTACTAAGTACTTGTTTCAGTATTATTTCGTGAATTTACGAATTTGATATAATAACAGGTTTTAATTAATTAATTTTAAATGATAAGAGTTTATATTAGACCTGTAGGTATCGATAAATATACAAAATTAACGTAATTAAGTAGGTACATTAAGGGCCGGTTTCTCGTACGATGATCAACGAAAAAATCAAATAACAATGTGTCAAAACTCGGATCAATCGTGATTTGGGTTGTTCATTGCTTGTCATCTGAACTGTTGTTAAATAGGTATTTCGCAGATAACAAGCGATGAATAACCCAAATCACGATTGATCCGAGTTTTGACACATTGTTATTTGATTTTTTCGTTGATCATCGTACGAGAAACCGGCCCTTAATGTACCTACTTAATTACGTTAATTTTGTATTATTTATCGATACCTACACTAAATTAAGTATCTACTTACCTACTTAGATACGTTAGGTTTACTTTTGGTGTGATGCTGGCGCATAACGCGTCTATATTATTAAGTCATCGCAAAAGTCCTCATGCATATTTACTGTTGAAAAAACACAGCGACTGTCTGATTTTTCTTGCCCGACTTTGGTGTGATGTCGGCATAATGCGTCTATATTATAAAAGTCATCGGAAAAGTCGTCATGCATTTTTTCTGTTGGCAAGAGTCTCATTTTAATTATCATTTATCAATGAATACAAATAAGGGAACCAATTAATGTTTTAATTAACATTCAGTGCATTCAGAATGCGTAAAACATGCATGTTTTTGTTGTTTCAAATTGCTTTGTGTGGGGTAAGATATTATTTAATTAAGAAAATTATTATAATCGGCTTGGTATTAGGTATTAAAATATTTAGGTACCTACTTAGATTTTAGAAAAGTAGATAAATAAAAAGAAACATAGTGCAATTAAAATATAAATTACTAGCTGACCCGTGCCCACTTCGTTGGTCATAATATACCCTATGACACTCAGCAATAATGTGGCATTCTATTGGTGAAAGAATTTTTAAAATCGGTTCAGTAGATCCCGAGATTACCCCTTACAATTGAACAAATACTTACTTATACAAACTTTACCTCTTTATAATATTAGTACCTATAGATTATATGTAGGTACTTATGTGTTTACATAAAACATGTACATATACATATAAGTCTGGAATAAATCGCGCTAAGCGTTAAGACCCTTTAAGAAAACCTGTGTTGGTGAAAAAACGTATTTTGTTTGGTATTTTTACGGGTTATTCCTGTTAAGTCGTAGAAGTATCTTAAAATTAAATTCTTAATAATATATTTTAGTTTAATTCTAAATAGGTACATTCTAAAAATCAATTTTATTAAATTTTCAGGAATATGGCATATACTACCAAAAACAGTTTACGAGAAACTTAAAGGTCGCTTTGAAGATGGGACTGACAAAGAAGAACTTAATATACTTATGGATAAAGAATTAGCGACATCGAAGACTCCTATTATTATATATTTTCATGGTAATTATTATATATAGAGATAGTCCATAAATTACGTGAGATATTAAAGGGGGGGTCGAGTCAAATCTCATCTAATCTCACGTTGGAGAAAGGGGGGGTCTCGGCAAATATCACGCAATTTTTTTCTGATTGAATTAAAAAAAATATTATGCTATTTTGGTCAATATAATATTTTTTTTTCTTTTTACAATAACTGTCCAACGTGTTTACGTAAGAAAAATTGAGAGAAGAGATTGGGGGATGGGCGAGGTGGTTAAATAAAATTCACCAGGGAGGGAGGGAGTGACAGAAGATTGGAAAAAACATCTCACGTAATTTATGGACGCCCCCTACTATAACAAAGCTCTCAAATGTTGAAGGAAAAAAAATCACGGACAATTCACACTTCACACTCTAGTCCCAAACTAAGCAAAGCTTGTCCTATGGGAACTAGATTGCTGATAGAATACTTATATACATTTTTTTTTGTAAATACATACATAGAATACATAGTAACACCCAGACACAGAACAAATATTTATGTTCATCACAGAAACATGTGCTGGGTGGGAATCGAACCCACGACCCACAGCATGGAAGGCAGAGCTACTAATATTGTATTAGATGGCTTCACACAGATTTTTTGTACTTGGTTGGAATCAAACCCACTGTGAAGGCAGAGCTTATAATAAATTGTGTAATTTAAAATTTTAAATATATTATAGGATTTTCACAAACAATTACTACTATTACAGTTCCGATTGGTACTTATTTGGATCTGTTGAGCTATCTATAGATAGTTTGCAACTGTCTGCAGATAGTGCAACTATTTTTTTTAATGTATATTGTATACTTATAATGAATTTAATATGTTTTTCTTTTTTAACAGGTAATTCTAACAACAGAGCAACATCTCACAGAATATTACTCTATAAGTTTTTTCAAAAAATGGACTTTCATACAATAGCATTTGATTATCGAGGTTAGTATATTACTATTTTATATAAATAAATAAATAAATATTTATGGACCATTGACACATCACACTCTAGTCTCAAACTAAGCAAAGCTGTACTACATTGCTGATAGAATACTTATATGTATAGTTTTTTTCAATACATACATAGAAACATAGTAACACCCAGACACAGAATTAATATTTATATTCATCATACAAACATTTTCTCTGAATGGGAATCGAACCCACAACCCACATCATGGAAGCTAGAGCTACTACAAACTGAGCTGTGATGCCAGTCGAAGTCAAATTAGTATCAACTCAAAAAATCAAAATCACAAGGATCATTTAGAATTGTCTTATATATTCTTGTTATTATATATTAAAAAAATCCTTTGGATTTTAACAGATAGAACAGTAGCTAGTTTTTACAATCTATACTCGCTAGCGTCTGTAGTTAAAAAAATGTATGAAGATTTGTACAGCGCCTCTAGCGGATAGTTGGGTACTAAAATTCGTAATACTAATATTGACGTAACTACTGTAGTAAAGTCAGGCGATTTTACTGTGACAGCTCATGGTAGAGGTACTGAGCGTTTTGTTGGTTATTTGAAGTCAAACAAATATAGTGAAAATCTCCTTTTTACAAAGTAAAAAAATAATAAAATCTTGGGTACACTTCCGATTGGTACTGATTTGGATCAGTTGAACTATCTATAGATCGTTTGCGACGGTCTGTAGATAGCTCAACTGTTATGTATTATATATGATATGTACATTTTGTAAATACTGTAATTGTCGTAAGTTTGTTTGTGAATAAATACATAAAAATAAAATATTTATTTTCCAGGATATGGAGATTCTACAAATATAAAACCAACCGAAGCGGGCGTTGTGGAAGATTCACTAATTATATACGAATGGTTAATTAATACAACTAGTAAAAATGGATTCAAACCTGCTATATTTATCTGGGGACATTCTTTAGGTAAGTAAGACTGCCTTTAACCCAATTTTGTTTAAAATTTCTGTATTTTAGTAGTATTTTGACGTTGGTTGATTAATAAATATTCATGGAAATTTCACACATTACACTCATAGTACAAGCTTTGCTTAGTTTGGCTCTAGTTCAAAACTAAGCAAAGCTTGTATAGGCGACAAGGAAAGTGGTTTACCACTTTTGATGACATCTCCCAGTAACATAATTATTCGCTAAGGATTACAGATTGATAGATTCTGAGGTAGCAGTTATTAATCTGTCAAGCGAAAATAGCCCTTGATGTTTTGTACGTGCAAATGATATTCAGTCTTACGACCGGTTTCTGGAAACCCAAATCACGATTGATCCGAGTTTGACACATAGTAATTATTTGATTTTTTCGTTGATCATCGTTCGAGAAACTGGCTATTAGAGTGGTAAACCAATTTCATTGTCGCCTATACTATGAGAACTAGAATTGCTGATAAAATACATGATAGAAAGGAAAGTATTCATTTACAAATTTTTTGGAAATACATAGTAACACCAAGACACAGAATAAACATCCATGCTCATCACACAAACATCACAGTTTGTGCTCCGTGGGAATCGAACCCACGATATTTTTTCGCAATTTACTGAGTATGGGTATCAAATAAATGGGCTTCAACATACAACAATTCACAACGAAAAAAAAATCACGTACAGTTCTCACATCACACTCTAGTCCCAAACTAAGCAAAGCTTGTACTATGAGAACTAGATTGCTGATAGAATACTTATAATTTTTTTTTGTAAATATACATATACATCTAATAATACATAAGTACTTATTGTATTGTACTGTTTTCTATTCTTGTGTAATCTATAGGTACTAATATTATAAAGAGGTAAAGTTTGTGTATTTGTTAAATTGTAAGGGGTGATCTCGGGATCTACTGAACCGATTTTAAAATTTTTTTTCACCAATAGAAAGCCACATTATTGGAGTGTCATAAGATATAAAAATTCGAAAAATCAAAAGGCTTTTACGTGGTAGTCCGTTTTGCAAAGTGAATCGAAGAAAAAACGGTCGAATTATGCCCAACGAAGTGGGCACGGGTCAGCCAGTTTACTTATAGACGTGTAATTGTTTTTTTACGAATAAATGAACTATTGTATAATTATTTCTAGGTACAGGAATATCGTCATCTCTCCTAGGCAATCTAGGCGAGTTGTCTAGAACGTTGTTAAACAGAGAGCCGCTATCGGCCCCCAACGGACTGATCCTAGAAGCACCCTTCAACAATTTGGCTGATGAAGTAGCCAATTTTCCTATAACTAGAGTAAGTTTTACATGTAGTTTTTCACTAACTGACGGCCGGTTTCTCTACCATGAGTTGTCACAGTAAAATCGCCTGACTTTACTACAGTAGTTACGTCAATATTAGTATTACGAATTTTAGTACCCAACTATCCGCTAGAGGCGCTGTACAAATCTTCATACATTTTTGAAGTGAAAACTTCTTTAGCGGCGCTGGGTGGGTAAAAACTTTCAAACTCGCGTCAGGGTCACGTGACGTCGAAAAAGCGTAAGATCTTATTTAATTTTCATACATTGCTCGTAAAACAAGAGACGACAAAAGAACACACTTGCGGTCACGCGACGTATGACTCAAACAATTAGTTGTGGCGCAGACACATTCGCGCTTGCGCGAATGTGTCTGTGTCTTCGTTGTCTTCGTCGTTGTGTCACATTCGCGCTTGCGCGAATGTGACACAATGACATGACACAATCACAATCACAATTGTCATTATGACGACTGTGGTTATATTTTTGAAGTGAAAACACAACGTTAATATTGAAGTTTTCACTTCTGCCGGCACTCCCGGAGTGCTACCATTTTTTTTAACTAAAGACGCTAGCGAGTATAGTAAATATAGTATAGTAAAAACTCATGGTAGAGCTACTGGAAACCCAAATCACGATTGATCCGAGTTTGACACATAGTAATTATTTGATTTTTTCGTTGAGCATCGTTCGGGAAACCGGCCGTTACAAAGTATTTTTACCTTTTTTTTTTTCATTACCAGTCATTTTTGAACACTCAGATCTCCGCCTTTTTGTTAAAAGATTAGTAAACATAAATCCCCATAAACTCCGACATTGGCAAAATCGTGGCAACCCTAGCCTGCGAAAAGCCACTAAGAAAAGAAGAAGAAGAAGTATTTTAACCGATTTCGAGATAGAAGGCAATTCTGTCAATGTCAAGTGTTTATTTTAAATACTGTCATGTCAGTTGTCAAGTGTTTTATAGGAAAAATGGTGGAGAATTTTCCCTACAACATAAACAAAAAAAAAAGGTAGCACTCCGGGAGTGCCGGCAGAAGTGAAAACTTCAATATTAACGTTGTGTTTAATTATAAGTATAAAAGTACTATCATTTATGAGGTAGAATACAATGTTTATGTTTTTATTTTTTATTATTTTTTATTTTTCGCCCTGTGCCGCCTAAACAGAGCAGCACACTCAGGCACGGTAGAAAGAGTGGGAGATACTAGTTCCTCTCCCTTCCCCTCGATCTTACGCTTTTTCGATCAGCATCACGTGACCCTGACGCGAGTTTAAAAGTTTTTACCCATACAAAAAAAAGTGCTCAGCGCCGCTAAAGACGTTTTCACTTCAAAAATATTCGTGACGTCAGTTGGTAGCAACTTTTTGTGCTTTGTGTGATGAACATCAATATTTGTTCTGTCTGGGTGTTAATTGTTAATTAATAAAATCAATTTGTAAATATTTCCAAGAACATGTATATAAGTATTCTATCAGCAATCTAGTTACCATAGTACAAGCTTTGCTTAGTTTGGAACTAGAGTGTGATATGTGATTTGTCTGTGAATATTTATTTATCAGTAGACATAGGTTGATGATGATTTATTTATTTATCGACTTACTAGTAATACGGCCCGGCTTCGCACGGGTAGCCTATATAAAAAATATCATTATAATATAGCCTATGTTCAGCGCAGATAATGTAGCTTCACAACAGTGAAAGAATTTTTGAAATCGGTCCAGTAGTCGGAGCCTATTTGATGCAAACAAACAATCAAATCTTTCCTCTTTATAATATTAGTTTAGATAAAAAAATGCTAAAATATTGTATAAGTAAGCTTATTTTAAAATATTTTTCTAATTTTCATACAATTAGCTATAATATATTAATATTGTATAAGTATTATTATAATTTATACTTTATTTTTTTACAGTTAGTAACATGGCTGCCATATTTTGACGCAGCATTTGTAGAACCATTTAGAACTCATAAAGAACAATTATTCCGTTCTGACGAAAACCTTAAAAGGACCAGTGGGCTGCCAGTTCTCATACTCCACGCTAAGGATGATTATATTGTACCTTTTAAGATGGGGGTCAGGGTTAGTATCGTTAGTATATAGTTACCCCTATCTTATAAAAAGTTAGTGTTGACTTTAAGTCATCATTACGTATGGTAATCAGTACTTCAAGTCTGCGCTAACTTTTTGTAAGATAGACCGTTAGTATTTTGACTTAAGGTCACTCAAATGTGAGTGAACTTAGATCAGAACTGATCTTTGGACATAAAATCAATATGTATTGCCCGTTTTATAAACGTTCTTAATCTTACTTGACTTTATATATTGCTGGTTGTATATAAATTCTTTCTTTCCAAAAGATATCTGAGAGTACAACATAAATTTCCATTTGATTTCTTTATCCGTTGAAACTAAACCGAAGTTAAGGTCATTTAAAGCTTTAAGGTCATTTCAACTTTAAGGTCACTTAAAACTTTAAGGTCATTTCAACTAAAAGGCCACTTAAACTTTGAGGTCACGTTAACTTTAAGGTCACATAAACTTTAAGGTCACTTACAATTTGATGTCACTGAAACTTAAAGATCATTTAAACATTTAGGACACTTAAGCTTTAAGGTCACTTAAACTTTAAGGACACTTAAACTTTAAGATCACTAACGACCGGTTTCTGGAAATCCGAGTTTGACACATAGTAAATATTTGACTTTTTCGTTGATCATCGTTCGAGAAACCGGTCGTTATATTTTAGGATCACTAAGAAATTCTAGTTCATCCAGGTTCACTCAGAATTAATTTTATATTTCAGCTGTACAGATCCATTTTAGAATCAAGAAAAAATGGCGGTGCTCCTGTGAAATTCCACGCGTACGAGAAAAAAGATAATTTAGGACACAAATACATATGCTGTGCCACGGATTTGCATGCAATTGTCGGGTATGTATATATATCTTTGACGACCGATGTGGCGCGGCGGGCGAAGGTCCGCCTGCGACGCGGAGGTTGCGGATTCGATTCCCGCCTTGGGATAAATGTTTGTACGATCTGCAAATATTTATTCCGGGTGTTCTGGGTATTTTATATGTATAATAAAAAATATCTATCTATGTAATGTATTGTATTAAGTATGTCAGTCTTCTAGTACCCATAACACTAGGTCTGCTTAGCTTGGGGCTAGATGATGTTGTGTGGATTGTCCAGCATTATTTATTGATTTCTCTTATATATAAGTATATTAAATAATTATTTTGGGACAAGATAAAATTGTGTAATAGTCCATAAATTAATATTTACGGACATTTCACACATCACGCTCTAGTCCCAAACTAAGCAAAGCTTGTACTATGGGAACTAGACTACTGATGGAATACTCATATACATTTTTTTGTAAATACATACATAGAATACATTTACACCCAGACACAAAACAATTTGTATGCATTTGCAAACATTTGGTCTCGGTAGGAATCAAACCCACGCCCCACAGCATGGAAGGCAGAGCTACTACCAATTGATCTATGACGCCTGTCTAATAACATGTAAATTTATTTTATATACAACGCCATCTAGCCCCAAAAAATCCATGGTCTTATATATCGATACATATTAATTTCTTATTATTTTGTTTCAGAGAATTTGTAAAAAAACACGCTTGAAGTCTGAAGTCACAATAATTAATTTTATACTTTGTATAATTTATTTATAATGTAACTAGCTGACCCGTGCCCACTTCGTTGGGCATAATTCGACCGTTTTTTCTCCGATTCACTTTGCAAAACGGACTACCACGTAAAAGCCTTTTCATTTTTCGGTGTTTTGTATAACCTATGACACTCAGCAATAATGTGGCTTTCTATTGGTGAAAGAATTTTTAAAATCGGTTCTGTAGATCCCGAGATTACCCCTTATAGTTATAATTTAACAAATATACAAACACACAAACATTACCTCTTTATATTAGTATAGAAGATAGATACAGATTAGGTTTCGTAGTCCTTGAGATTTGTTGCATTTTTAAACAATATTATTTTTATATAAAAACTTACATCTAATTAAGCATTATTAAGAAAAATAATGAATTAGGTAGACTACTATACTTAGGTCTACTTACTTGATCCAGATATGGGATAACGTCATTAGCTTTCAAATAAAAATATAATCATCAAAATCGGTTCATCTAAGAGTTGTAATTATTCTAAATAAGTAATTTAAATTTATAGTAATTTTAAAGGAAAGTTAATACATTATCAATTTTATTCTGTGATGATGAAAGTGATACCTATAATTATTTATTATTTAATACTTATTTTATACAATAGGTAAAGCTTTCTACATTTTCTATGTTGTTTATATGAATTGGTGAATTATTGTAAGAACATATTGATTATGGGAATAATAAAAACATTTTTAAGTATTTTTTTTGTTTGATTTCTATTTTCCTATCGAAAATAGGTAGAACTATAATAAATTTAAATTTAGATAAAAATTTCTCATAATCTAGTCCCAAACTTAGCTGAGCTTGTACTTTGGAAACTAGACTTAATAGAATACTTATATTCATTTCTTTTTGTAAATACATACATAAAAGATTTAGAAACACCCAAACAGAATAAATATTTATGTTCATCACACTAATATTTGCTCTGGGTGGGAATTGAACCTACGACCCACAACATGGAAGGCAGAGCTACTCCACCAACTAAGCTGACGCCTGTCGGATTGCTGATAGAATATTATTTTATTATTGGTGGGGATCGAACCCACGACCCAATGCAAGTTTCACTGCTTAGTTGCATAAATACGTAGTAGGTACTTCCCTTGACGAGCAAATGATGATCTACTAAGTACCTACTTGTTTCAGTGTTATTTCGTGAATTTACGAATTTGATATAATAACAGGTTTTAATTAATTAATTTTAAAATGATAAGAGTTTGAATTAGACGTGTAGGTATCGATAAATATACAAAATTAACGTTATTAAGTAGGTACATTAAGGGCCGGTTTCTCGTACGATGATCAACGAAAAAATCAAATAACAATAATCATCGTAACAATTGATCATCGTACGAGAAACCGGCCCTTAATGTACCTACTTAATTACGTTAATTTTGTATATTTATCGACACCTACACGTCTAAGTATTAAGTAAATTAAGTGTCTACTTACTTAGATACGTTAGGTTTACTTTTGGTGTGATGCTGGCGCATAACGCGTCTATATTATTAAGTCATCGCAAAAGTCCTCATGCATTTTTACTGTTGAAAAAACACAGCGACTGTCTGATTTTTCTTGCCCGACTTTGGTGTGATGTCGGCATAACGCGTCTATATTATAAAATGTCATCGGTAAAGTACACATGCATTTTTTCTGTTATAAAAGCACAGTGGCTGTCAGATTTTTCTTGCCCGACTTTGGTGTGATGCGTCTATATTATAAAAGTCATCTGAAAAGTCCTCATGCATTTTTTCTGTTGGCAAGAGTCTCATTTTAATTATCATTTATCAATGAATACAAATAAGGGAACCAATTAATGTTTTAAATAACATTCAGTGCATTCAGAATGCGTAAAACATGCATGTTTTTATTGTTTCAAATTGCTTTGTGTGGGGTAAGATATTATTATTATATTATTTATTTATGAAAATTACTATGACCGGCTTGGTATTAGGTATTAAAATATTTAGGTACCTACTTAGATTTTAGAAAAGTAGATAAATAAAAAGAAACATAGTGCAATTAAAATATAAATTACTAGCTGACCCGTGCCTACTTCGTTGGGCATAATATACCCTATGACACTCAGCAATAATGTGGCATTCTATTGGTGAAAGAATTTTTAAAATCGGTTCAGTAGATCCCGAGATTACCCCTTACAATTGAACAAATACTTACTTATACAAACTTTACCTCTTTATAATATTAGTATAGATTATATGTACCTAGTCATAAATTCTTTAAAGTAGTTGTAGTCATATTTTCTTTTGTAAAAATCACGCAAATCATTTCAAGCAATTAGAGTCGAAAAAAAAAGCTGTTATAAAAGCAATATATTTTTTATTGTTATACAGAATCAAGAATTACGCGATGTACTTGAAGATCCAGACGAATTCAGCTATCTGGGTAATTATTAGATAATATTTTAATTATAAGTAAATATCATGGCCAAAAACTTGATTACCTAAGTAGAATTAACAAAAATTGACAAAAGTGGTTTGTACATTCACGATTTACGATCTATCTAAGATAGATACGCCAAAATTATAACACCCTGTTGTTTTTGTTGGGTAAAACACTATGTATTCTATGTATGTATTTACAAAAAAAAATGTATCTATGTAAGTATCAGCAGTCTAGTTCCCATAGTAAAAGCTTTGCTTAGTTTGGGAGTAGAGTGTGATGTGTGAATTGTCTGTGAATATTTTTTTTTATTAATGTCAGAAGAATTAATTATATTTTTAATTATTTTAAAGGTAAACCCGATAAAACATGCTACTCATGTTTGGAACCAAACGAAAACGATGATGAAATTGATGATTGTATTTGCACTGAAAATACATGTTATTCATGTATGGAACCCGACGATGAAGATGCATCTTACTCATGTATGGAACCTAACAATGACCAATGTAATTCGTGTATGGAACCATCTGACGATGATGATTGTGTTTGTGGTGCTGAAAATACATGTTATTCATGTATGGAACCCGACAATAACATATGTAACTCTTGTATGGAACCTGACAATGAAAATACATGTTACTCATGTATAGAACCCAACAGTGACAAATGTAATTCGTGTATGGAACCATCTGACAACGATGATTGTTCTTGTGGTGCTGAAAATACATGTTACTCATGTATAGCATCCGACAATCACAAATGTAACTCATGTATGGAACCCGGCAATGACAATTGTAACTCTTGTATGGAACCCAACAATGACAGATGTAACTCTTGTATGGAACCTAACAATAAAGATACGTGTTACTCATGTAAGGAACCCAACGATGACAAATGTAATTCGTGTATGGAACTATCTGACGACGATAATTGTTCTTGTGGTGCTGAAAATGCATGTTACTCATGTATAGAACCCGACAATGACAAATGTAGCTCTTGTATGGAACCCAACAATGACAAATGTAACTCTGGTTTGGAACCCAAACATGAACATACATGTTACTCATGTATAGCACCCGACAATCACAAATGTAACTCATGTATGGAACCCGGCAATGACATATGTAACTCTTGTATGGAACCCAACAATGACAAATGTAACTCTTGTATGGAACCTGACAATGAAGAAACGTGTTATTCGTGTATGGAACCCGATTATGATATATGTAACTCTTCTATGAAACCGCCTAATTACGATTGTTCTTGTCCGGAACCTGATTACGAAGATACATGCTACTTTTGTCCGGACAATGAAGATACATGCTACTCCTGTCCAGAGTCTGACTGTGAAGATACTACATGCTACTCCTGCCCAGAGTCTGACTGTGAAGATACTACATGCTACTCATGTCCAGAGTCTGACTATGAAGATACTACATGCTACTCATGTCCAGAGTCTGACTATGAAGATACTACATGCTACTCATGTCCAGAGTCTGACTATGAAGATACTACATGCTACTCATGTCCAGAGTCTGACTGTGAAGATACTACATGCTACTCCTGCCCAGAGTCTGACTGTGAAGATACTACATGCTACTCGTGTCCAGAGTCTGACTGTGAAGATACTACATGCTACTCCTGTCCAGAGTCTGACTGTGAAGATACTACATGCTACTCAAATCCAGAGTCTGACTGTGAAGATACGACATGCTACTCCTGCCCAGAGTCTGACTGTGAAGATACTACATGCTACTCCTGTCCAGAGTCTGACTGTGAAGATACTACATGCTACTCGTGTCCAGAGTCTGACTGTGAAGATACTACATGCTACTCCTGCCCAGAGTCTGACTGTGAAGATACTACATGCTATTCCTGCCCAGAGTCTGACTGTGAAGATACTGCATGCTACTCCTGCCCAGAGTCTGACTGTGAAGATACTGCATGCTACTCGTGTCCAGAGTCTGACTGTGAAGATACTACATGCTACTCGTGTCCAGAGTCTGACTGTGAAGATACATGCTCGTCTTGTCAGGAATCTAATTCTGAAGATACATGCTCGTCTTGTCAGGAATCTGATTGTGGAGATACATGCTCGTCGTGTCAGGAATCCGATTGTGAAGATACATGTTCGTCTTGTCAGGAATCTGATTGTGGAGATACATGCTCGTCTTGTCAGGAATCTAATTGTGAAGATACATGTTCGTCTTGTCAGGAATCTGATTGTGGAGATACATGCTCGTCGTGTCAGGAATCTGATTGTGAAGATACATGCTCGTCTTGTCAGGAATCTGATTGTGGAGATACATGCTCGTCTTGTCAGGAATCTAATTGTGAAGATACATGTTCGTCTTGTCAGGAATCTGATTGTGGAGATACATGCTCGTCTTGTCAGGAATCTAATTGTGAAGATACATGTTCGTCTTGTCAGGAATCTGATTGTGGAGATACATGCTCGTCGTGTCAGGAATCTGATTGTGAAGATACATGTTCGTCTTGTCAGGAATCTGATTGTGGAGATACATGCTCGTCGTGTCAGGAATCTGATTGTGAAGATACATGCTCGTCTTGTCAGGAATCTGATTGTGAAGATACATGCTACACTTGTACAGAACCTGACGGTGACGATACATGCTTCTCATGTTCAGAACCTGACGGTGACGATACATGCTTCACTTGTACAGAACCAGACGGTGACGATACATGCTTCACTTGTACAGAACCTGACGGTGACGATACATGCTACACTTGTACAGAACCTGACGGTGACGATACATGCTTCTCATGTTCAGAACCTGACGGTGACGATACATGCTTCACTTGTACAGAACCAGACGGTGACGATACATGCTACACTTGTACAGAACCTGACGGTGACGATACATGCTTCACTTGTACAGAACCTGACGGTGACGATACATGCTTCTCATGTTCAGAACCTGACGGTGACGATACATGCTTCACTTGTACAGAACCTGACGGTGACGATACATGCTACAGTTGTACAGAACCTGACAGTGACGATACATGCTACAGTTGTACAAAACCTGACAGTGACAATACATGCTACAGTTGTACAGAACCTGACAGTGGCGATACATGCTACAGATGTACAGAACCTGACAGTGACGATACATGCTACACTTGTACAGAACCTGACAGTGACAATACATGCTACAGTTGTACAGAACCTGACGGTGACGATACATGCTTCACTTGTACAGAACCTGACGGTGACGATACATGCTTCTCATGTTCAGAACCTGACGGTGACGATACATGCTTCACTTGTACAGAACCTGACGGTGACGATACATGCTTCACTTGTACAGAACCTGACAGTGACGATACATGCTACAGTTGTACAAAACCTGACAGTGACAATACATGCTACAGTTGTACAGAACCTGACAGTGGCGATACATGCTACAGATGTACAGAACCTGACAGTGACGATACATGCTACACTTGTACAGAACCTGACAGTGACAATACATGCTACAGTTGTACAGAACCTGACGGTGACGATGCATGCTACAGTTGTACAGAACCTGACGGTGACGATAGATGCTACAGTTGTACAGAACCTGACAGTGACGATACATGCTACAGTTGTACAGAACCTGACAGTGACAATACATGCTACAGTTGTACAGAACCTGACAGTGGCGATACATGCTACAGTTGTACAGAACCTGACTGTGACGATACATGCTACAGTTGTACAGAACCTGACGGTGACGATAGATGCTACAGTTGTACAGAACCTGACAGTGACGATACATGCTTCACTTGTACAGAACCTGACGGTGACGATACATGCTACACTTGTACAGAACCTGACGGTGATGATACATGCTACACTTGTACAGAACCTGACGGTGTCGATACATGCTTCACTTGTACAGAACCTGACAATAAAGATGAAAAAGATAATAAAGACAATTATAAGCCTCTCAAACAAGAGGAAATGAATAAAACGTATGAGTCTGTTATTAAAAATGAGGCACCAAGTCCTGAGTCGAACAGTAAAGAATTTCAAGAAACTGACGAATCAGATAGTTACCAACTTGAAAATGATGAATCAGATAGTTACCAACCTGAAGATAGCGATATACAAGAAGAAGAAGAACCTGCTAGTATATTAGGTGAGTTTAAACTGACACTGTGAAGCTACTTCCTAAGAATAGAATATTCTTTATTGCACACCACTATGAAAATAACACACAAAATACCTTAAGGTAATATAAACAATAACAAGTAGGTACAATGGGCGGCCTTATTGCTAAAAGCAATCTCTTCCTAAGTATCATTGTATTCATTTTTCTATATGCAATCTAGTTCCCATAGTACAAGCTTTGCTTAGTTTAGGACTAGACGGCATGATAATGATCATGATTAATTTTTATAATGACGCAGATTTATTATTTACATAAACTAAACTTAAAATTATTGTTTCAGCGAAAGCTTTTGACGTTAAAGGTAATATCGAAAACATTAGAAAAAGAATTAAGAAGATATTTTCTCGGGCTTAAGGTAGGTATGTACATATAACCTAATTATGACTTTAAACAAAGTTATTTAATAGATTAATTAATAGTTTTCTGTTTCAGCTGCAGTTATACGAACTAAAACACAGAATACAAAATTGAAGATGTTTTTTTTTAGATGTATGAATACTTATAAATACATATTAAGTTCAAAACCAGTGAAGTGAAAACAGGTTATTCCTGAATCAAAAATAAATAATTTTGCAATATTTTTTATTTATTTAATACAAACCAACTTCACTTATTCCTTTCTAATTTTAATTAAACTTGTAGTTCCAAAAAAAACTTTAAATAAGGGATTTAAAAAAAATACAAATAAAATCTTTTTAGATGTTTGTAGAGTTTAAGTTCTAACTACTTAGGTTGAATACATAAATATATAAAATATCGTAGACAATGTTACTAAAAGTCACTAAACGTCAATGCTCCAATATTCAACATGTAAACTAAATCAGCAGAATTTCCGTATCAAAATCATAAAATGAATCAAGAACAAGCCATCATGATACACTTTAGAATCAATCTGATATAACAACTTTCAATATGGTTATTGGGTGAGTAGAGAATCTTTAAAAATAAATAAATAATGCTGGACAATCCACACAACATCATCCAGCCCCAAGCTAAGCAGAGCTTGTGTTATGGGTACTAGAAGACTGACATACTTAATACAATACATTGCAGATCGTACAAACATTTATTTAGGCGGGAATCGAACCCGCAACCTCCGCGTCGCAGGCGGACGTTCGCCCGCCGCGCCACATCGGTCATCTTCAAAAGTTTAGGCTGGCTTAAATAACCAAACTGACTTGTACCTGTACCCTAAGTAGGTACGAGTTTGGGCACACCCTGTAGGCCTGTAAGCAGAAATGCTGTAGAATACCGATGATTTACAATGGAAACTGAACGTGATTTAAAACCTGGCAGGTTATGAGACGCTAGTCGCTAGGATAAGTCTACTGTACCCCAAGTACGAGTTTTTGCACATACTATTCGCATAGACGCGATCGTATACCTGTACCCCAAGTACGAGTTTGTGCACACACGGATCGCAGAGACGCAATCGCCGAGCGCCACCGATTTTGTATGGAAATCCAAGCAGCGCGCCTAATAGACTTTTTGAGAAGCTTGGATACTGTTTTGTATGGAGATCCAAGCATGCTTTCCACGATATCGTGTTGACAGAAGACGATAGTTCGATATGTTTATAGCATCATCTAGTTGTTGGCTTATTTCCAGCGCGATTCTAATGACCGGAGCGTCCTTGACCGCCAGTCTGCTGGTAGTCCAAGTGGCCGTGCTACCCCTACTCTTCAGATACAGCAAGGCGGTGCAGAGGAAGATGGTGTTTTCAAACTGCAGTAAGTGATTTACTTCTTTTTATATGATCATTTAACATCAGATGTGATTGCCAAGAGCTTGCAAAACAAAGACTTTTTTTTTCTCTAACCTATTTCGTCCCACTGCTGGGTAAAGGTCTCCTCCAAGTCCTTCCACTCGTCCCTATTCTCCGCTTTTTGTCGTTGTCGTCCTGCCATCGTCTCTTTGGTTGGCCTCGACGCCTTCTTCCTTCTTCAGTCAAAAGATGCAAAAAAAAAAAAAACGTACACGTGACTTATGTTCGTTAATACAACAAGCTATTCTGCCAATGTCAAGGGTTTCAAAATAAATCTCAGTCAAGTCAGAGTTTTACTAAATAAATAAACTTAACTGTGTTTGAAATTGTTTTGTTGTGTTCATTTGACATGAAGAAGAAGAAGAATATTTCGCAGATCACGTTCTGGTTACAAACTAAGCAAAGCTTTTTATTTGATTGCTAAAAGAAGAACAAACGATGCTAAAAAACGGTGGGAATCGAGCCCACGACCCATGGAAGGTTACCAATACCGATTGAGCTAGCAACACCAGTCTGTACCGAAAATTATTATGAGAGCTTTTACCTTCTTACGATCTACAAGTTGTTTATACAGTTGTAGGTACTTATATATAATCCAACAATATCTAAAATGAACCTGCTTTTAAATATGTTATTCCAGTAAACTACCCCAGGAACTTGAACTACGAGAGTCCTTCTAGCGTGAACATCATAGGCGGCAGAAACATCAGCATCCAGTTCCAGTCGAAAGCTGATGGATGTCCTATTAAAATTGGTAACTTTCAATTAAGTACCTGTATGTAGCGCCATCTATATCGCTACATGATGAACTACATCGTAGTCTACGCAACAGACCAACAGATGGCGACAAAATCCTAGCTCGGCGTGGAAGATCTTCCCTTTTCGTTGGAGATACCACACCTATCTCCACATACCCAAAAAAGTTAAATAAAAATGTATATATGGAACTAAAATGCTAATATATTTTTGGAACGAAGTTCCATAACGCGCGTTGCGAAAGGGGGCTAGACGGAAAAATTAAGACACAAAATATGTAACGACGCTTTGCTATAGTTGTAAGCCGTGCATGTAGTTTTCTGTAAGTTTCTCTCTCTCGTAGAAAGTAAGCCAGTTATTAAATTAAAAACTTCGTTCCGTCCGGGTGTCCCTTGACACCTCTCACGTTTTTTTTCGTTTCGTCTTTCTATTTCGCATTGAACAGTGACGTGAAATTTTATTACAATTCCTTCACTAATTAATCGAAAGGAACTTCGTTCCATCCGGGTCTCCCTTGACACCTCTCAATTTTTTTTTGTAAATACATACATAAAATACATAATAACATCTAGACACAGATATTTATGTTCATCACACAAACATTTGCTTTCGGATTGCGATCGAACTCACGACCCACAGCATGGAAGGCAGAGCTACTACCAACTGAGTTGTGATATTATTTCTACATACAGGTATGTGGCACATAATACCATGCTCAATGTTCCGAAAAGTCTTCATGCTGCGCGACAGTGTTGCATTGGAGACAGAACTACTCCAAGAGTTGAAGACCACGAAAAACACCGTCGTATTGTACTGCCATGGTGAGTATCTGAATAATTTAAAGGATATTTGCAAGAAGGGAGCTAATCTACCTAAGAATACCTAAAAGATTTTATAGTCCAGTCAAAATAGACTAAAATTATGACTTCAGTTTGCATTAATTTCCAACAAGCTGGATTTTTGTGCAGGCCTTGAATACGTCATTACAAATGATATGTCAAAAGTCCCCATCGATCCCGCTTGTGCGTTGTTTTTTATTCGAGGTCAACGGTCATAAATTTGCATTTTTTGCGTATATCTCTGAAACAACGAAAGCTATTGAAAAGTGGTTCAGGCAAAGTTTGTACATCGTAAAATTGTCTACAAAAATACCTCAACACTTTTCTTCTACAAAGCATAGTTTTTGAGATATAGTGACTTTAGACCGCAGGAGAATCTACTAAAATGCTGCGTTTTTTTCATTTCAGCCGTTTTATCTGCTTCATTGCAACAGAACAAACAGTAATTCTAGAAATTTACTAAAAGGGGTGATGGGTTCGATGGGTTAGTCCTCCTCCAAGGTAATGAATCGACTTTTTTTTTCAAGAAATACTGTTCGTTCTATGGCAATGAAGCAGATAAAACGGCAGAAATGAAAGAAACGCAGCATTTTAGTAGATTTTCCTGCGGTCTAAAGTCACTATATCTCGAAAGCCATGCTTTGTAGAAGAAAAGTGTTGAGATATTTTTGTAGACAATTTTACGATCTACAAACTTTGCCTGAAGCATTTTTCGATAGCTCTCGTTGTTTCAGAGATATACGCGAAAAACGCAAATACCCAGGTTAAAGTCATAAATTTGCGTTTAAAAGTCATAAACGAGAGTTATCGAAAAGTAGTTCCGACAAAGTTTGTAGAACGTAAAATTGTCTTCAAAAATATTTCAACACTTTTCTTCTACAAAGCATGGCTTTCGAGATATAGTGACTTTAGACCGCAGGAAAATCTACTAAAATGCTGCGTTTCTTTCATTTCAGCCGTTTTATCTGCTTCATTGCCATAGAACGAACAGTATTTCTTGAAAAAAAAAGTCGATTCATTACCTTGGAGGAGGACTAACCCATCGAACCCATCACCCCTTTTAGTAAATTTCTAGAATTACTGTTTGTTCTGTTGCAATGAAGCAGATAAAACGGCTGAAATGAAAAAAACGCAGCATTTTAGTAGATTCTCCTGCGGTCTAAAGTCACTATATCTCAAAAACTATGCTTTGTAGAAGAAAAGTGTTGAGGTATTTTTGTAGACAATTTTACGATGTACAAACTTTGCCTGAACCACTTTTCAATAGCTTTCGTTGTTTCAGAGATATACGCAAAAAATGCAAATTTATGACCTTTGACCTCGAATAAAAAACAACGCACAAGCGGGATCGATGGGGACTTTTGACATATCATTTGTAATGACGTATTCAAGGCCTGTACAAAAATCCAGCTTGTTGGGAATTAATGCAAACTGGAATGTCTATTTTGACTGGACTATTATGTCATATAAATATTTACTGGATTCTGAACAGATATGTGTAAAATAAAGCGCCTTAAATTATTTTCATAGCAATTCATAAAAAAACGCAGCAAGGTGTTTGTTTGTAAAGCTGTAGGCGCAGACAGAGAACTTAAAAGATAAGAATAAATAATAAAATATAACTTATTTAGTTTTCTTCCAACCAACCTTTCTTTTAATATTTTTTGTTATTTTGAGAGGACTGATAATTAAGTAGGTATAATTAAATTCGATCACAACAAACACAATATTAAATATATTAATTATAATATTAAACGTATAATACTGTCGATATTGACTAATTACGCATAGTATTGTAGGTATTGACTAATTATCTGTAATGTTTTAGGTAATTCAAATCATAGAGCATCACCCCACAGACTGCAGATGTACAAAGTATTCCAAGAATTGGATTTCCATGTCATCACGTTTGATTACAGAGGTACGTAGCCTTTTTTTTTTCTTTTTTTTTCTTTTATTCATAAGAAGAGGAAGATTCCCGTCATCTTCAGGATGGCGGGAAGACGTTGTAAATAAAATAATAAAGAAAATAAACTAATTTATGAGAAAAACATTTACGTGAGACTAGGCGGTATGGTTCTAAAACTTTAGCCTGCTCCGAAAAGCAAATAAATAAAAAAAAAATCATCATAAGAAGAGATGGAGTTTCATTACAGATAAAAAAAGATTGAATGCATTAAAAATAGTTATACTTACTGAAGACTCTAAGATGAAGTGTTTATTTTTTTCTTTCCTGATTACATGCATTATTAAATATATCTCAAATAATACGAAAAGCTCCAGCTTCAAAATAATTTTTTCCTTAACCTATATTGTACCACTGCTGGGCAAAGGTCTCCCCCAAAGTCTTCCACTCATCCCGGTCCTTGACGACATTTCACCAATCTTTTTCGTGGGCGTCCAGGTCATCCTTCCAACGCCTTTTCGGCCGACCCCGCCGTCGCCTTCCAACCTCCGAAATCATACTAATCATTTAAAATAATTTCGAGACCACATGAAAAGCTCGAGCTTTCAAATAAATAATCATTTAAAATAATCATTTATCACACTGAAAAAAGTTCTGTAGGTACAAAATTGGCGTAATGAAAAATAGCAACCTCCTTGCAAGTGTTAAAACTTAAATAACATAAAAAGGTAATTAAAGATAAGGTCTTGGGTACGCTTCCGATTGGTACTGATTTGGATCAGTTGAACTATTTATAGATCGTTTGCAACGGTCTGTAGATAGCTCAACTGTTTCTTATGTATTATAAATGACAATGTACATTTTGTAAAATACTGTATAGTCGTAAATTTGTACATAAAAAGTGTAATATTAATGCCTAGGTTATGGAGACTCTACGCACGTGAAGCCGACGGAGCGAGGAGTTGTGGAAGACTGCTTCCATGTATACTCCTGGCTCATCAGCTCCTTGGATCCTGTTAAGCGACCTACGGTGGTGCTATGGGGCCACTCGCTTGGTAACACGCGCCTATTCAGTTTTTACTATAGATTTTTTTTCCATGGACGTATCAACTTATCTGTACCCCAAGTACGAGTTTGTGCACACACGGATCGCAGAGACGCAATCGCTGAGCGCCACCGATTTCGTATGGAGATCCAAACAGCGCCCCTAGCAGATTTTTTGAGAAGCTTGGATTTCCATACAAAATCGGTGGCGCTCTGCGATCGCGTCTCTGCGATCCGTGTGTGCACAAACTCGTACTTGGGGTACTGATCTAGCCTCATATTTTTATTAATATGTTTAAGTTTATAGTAGTTTATAGTAAAACAATGCTTCGTTTTAGAATATTACGGTTAGACAGTTAATAAAATAACGATTTTTTATACGTAATATTATACAACGAATAATTGTTTGGTGATTTTTCTTTCTTGAGCTATCTGCAGACCGTTGCAAACGATCTATAGATAGCTCATCATCATCAACACCATCCTATATCAGTCAACTGCTGGACGTAGGTCTCTCCCAAGATGCGCTGTCTTGACTGAGTCCGGTCTTCGGCTCTTCTCATGTTGTGTTTGCCAGCTACACTCCGTACCGTAGATCGTCGCTCCATCTCACCGGAGGGAGTCCTACACTACGCTTGCCTAAACGCGGTCTCTACTCCAGTATATATCCAGTATAGATAGCTCAACTTATACAAATCTGGTTTTCATTTTTTTGCTCCATAGGAACGGCCGTGGCTTCAAACCTGGTCTCCAACTTGGCTGCTCTATGCCAGGAGCACGGTATACGCTCACTGCCGATGCCTGATGTGATGGTCCTCGAAGCACCCTTCAATAACCTCACGGAGGAGATTGAGAGCCATCCATTCTCCAAGGTGAGTTTGACAGCCGTCATAGTAGGTCTACCATGAGTTTTTACTATACTGTATTTACTACACTCGCTAGCGTCTGTAGTTAAAAACATGTATGAAGATTTGTACAGCGCCTCTAGCGGATAGTTGGGTACTAAAATTCGTCATACTAATATTGACGTAACTACTGTAGTAAAGTCAGACGATTTTACTGTGACAGCTCATGGTAGACGTACGAGACTTAGGTGGACCACTAATTGAACATTCAACTATCGTCAGTAAACCGACTTTACAGACAACCATTTTTTTTTCTTGTTTTTTTGTTCTAGCTGGTGTCATGGCTGCCATACTACAAGGAGACATTTGTGAAGCCGTTCACAGTGTCCCCCGACTACGCGTTTACAACGGACCAGTATCTGATCCGAGTGCCCCATCTCCCTACCTTAATGCTGCACTGCAAGGGGGACAAGATTGTACCTTACGAACTGGCTGTTAAGGTGATACCTCTCGCTGGAAATTAATTTCATTTAGAGTTTTCTGTTTTATTGCGGCTGAACTGTTATATCTTTTATTAGTTTAAGCTATTTTGCGAACATAAACAATAATTTTCTGTGTAACCCTGTATCAATGAAATTGGTTCTTTATATTTGCTGGAAAGGTGCAGAAACTGTACAAAACAGTTTCTGTACAGTTTGTGCACCTTTATGACCGATGTGGCGCGATGGGCGAAGGTTCACCTGCGACGCGGAGGTTGCGGGTTCGATTCTCGCCTTGGGATATTGTACGATCTGCAAATATTTATTGCGGGTGTTCTGGGTGTTGTGGTATAATAAAAAATATCTATGTAATGTATTGTATTAAGTAGTTCAGTCTTCTAGTACCCATAACACAAGCTCTGCTTAGCTTGGGGCTAGATGATGTTGTGCGGATTGTCCGGCATTAGTTATATTTATTTTATAAGTATGTATATCTGTTTTGTTCCAGTTGTACGAAACAGTGAAGGAGTCCCGGAACAGCTCATCAGCGCCTCTTGTGTTCCATTCCTTCGAGAAGGGCTTCGGGCTTGGCCATAATAATATTTGCGAAGCAACAGATCTGCAAACTATCGTCAGGTACACAAATATTACATAAATAGATATTTATTCACAGACAAACTTACGACTATACAGTATTTACAACATAGTTTAGTTGAGTTTTAATTAATTATTTGCATGTTGTGGTGTCCTATAATTGGGGAAACACTAGATTTAAGTCCATTGTTTGTATTTTTGTATTTTTATGTGTTTTTTCCGTTGGATACCCTTAATAAACAAATAAATAAATAAAAAGCTTCCGATTGGTACTGATTTGGATCAGTTGAGCTATCTATAGATCGTTTGCAACGGTCTGTTGATAGCTCAACTGTTTCGTATGTATTTTATATGCCAATGTACCTACATTCCATAGATAGATAATTCTCTATTGCACACACAAATAAAACAAGGAACTTAAACAAGTAGTATTAGGCATCACAATGGGCGGCCTTATCGCTGAGAGCGATCTCTTCCAGGCAACCGATTTTTTAATAATACATTTTTTTATACGATAACGAAGTAAACCGGCTTTAATCGTTACTGTCAAGTCTATTAATAGCCGATTTAAAGGCAACTCAAGAAGTGCTGGTCAGAGTAAAACTTACATTGGTCCTCTGAAGTATGATCTATCAAATAAAAAAAGAATCATCAAAATCGATACATCATAGGCGGAATGATCTCGTATGGGAACTAGATGATTTACTTACTTATCTACTGATGGAAATATTATAGAGACATTTGTAATTTATTTTTTAATATGATTTTGGCAAATTTAATTTTATGAATAACGACACTTTACAGCATCTAGTATTTTATGCATAGGTCTAAGTACTTAAACTAACAAAAAAAAATTGTTTCAGAAATTTCCTAATCTTGGCGAAGAAGAAACACAACTGACCCAATAACCCAATCAACGAAACCTCTCAAAAATGGCATCTTATGAATAACAATAAAAGATTTAAATTTTATTTGTTTTTTTCAAATTAGGAGCAATATAGTGTGGGTTTAACCGAATCATAAATCTTGTATGAAGGTAGAATGAACGCGCCTCCCGAGCGTGACCGGTAGCGAAAAAAAAAAGTTTTAAGAGGTTGACAACATTTTTCGTTTGTATTCCTTCCTTCCTTCCAAATGTTGATCTATCTAAATTACCTAAGTATTTTTAGAGTCCCCGCAGACTGCAAACTTTTTATCGGCCGATAGTTTGGTCGGCTTCGTAATCAGTATGAAGACTGAATCACTGTAATGTGCGCATCTGCATACATCTTCATACTGATTAAGAAGCCGACCAAACTATCGGCCGATAAAAAGTCTGCAGTTTGCGGGCGCCCTTAGGGATGCCATCCGTCCGGGTTTCCCCGGATTTGTCCTAGTTTGGAAGACGTCCGGGGACGTCCGGGCGGGTTTTAGATTGTAGTCCGGGTGCAAACCGGACTACAATCAAGTACGGAGTAAAATATATTTTAATCAAGATGTAATTGAACGAAAAAAGTTTAAATATCCGGGGTGAAAGCTCCTAAATCCGGGGAACATACGCTTACGGTCCTGGTAGCAGATTTTAATTTTTTTAGATAACTAAATACAATGGCAGCACAAAATTTTAAAATGTATTTGATTTCATTTCTACTTATTATTTCTTAGTTTTTTTTTTTTTTTTTTTTTTATTTTGTTTAGCTTATATAATGTTGCTTTACAATACCTCTCGCATAAAATAAGACCTTGAATTGTATAAAATACTGTATGGCATTGTATTTGAGCACCAGTCGAGAATAGTAACCTTTCGTCTCTACATACAAGCCTCGGCTTAGTTAGAGCGAAATGCTTCAATTTTAGACCCAGGTCCACAATAAATCCACATAAATTTTGTACATTTAAGATGATACATGTTTTGTAAGACCTTATTTACTGAATAAAGTTATTATTATTATTATTATTATTATTAGAGATTGTAGCCCTACCTACATTCATTGCTATCTGTGCAAGTCGGGTTATAGGTTACACATATTTTCTTACCAACTAGTAATAGGTTATTAAGTAGCTAGTTAGGTAGGTACGTACCTAATCCTACAGTTTTCTTCTATTTTATCGTAAAGATGGTGATGATAATGAACTGAGTTTAAAAAGTGATAATGGTTACAAAGACTATGTTATATATTTTTTCTGTACTTACCTTTATCTTTATCTTTTATCTGTAACTATGTTGTACTGTGGTAAATTATAAAAATGCCTAGTAAGGTTTCTAGTTTAGTTTCTATGCCTAGTAATTCTATCTGCGATTTAAATTTAAGCCAAAAGTTGGCGACCCCATCTAATTAAACAAGTGTGAACGAATTCTTTATTTGAATTTATTCGATTTTCGATTTACAATGGAACGGAAACTCTTTGTTGAGCGCCAATTTAGTGACCAGATATTTGTGACCCCTCGCTTTATCTTGTAGACGCTGGATTTTGAACAACTGAGAGGTCTTGATATAATAGTGCAATGATATCACCAGTTTATCTTGACCTTTCGCTGTACGAAGATTCTAAGGAGCGTACTACTTAATTGAGGGTCTTATTATGTTGGCCATCTTTGCTAAAACGGAAATACGTCACATTCTTCGGGAATTTTATGGAAAAAGGTAAATATGATAAAAATTGCTCTATATGATATTTTATTGTTGAAAATGTTTTTTATCTTTTGCAAAAAAGATCTTTCTGGAGTTTTGACTCAACTAGAGAGATATGGCATCGTTCTGTCTCAAACTACTTAAGTATTTATCACAGAATCTATCAAGGATAATTATACATACATATCTAAAGATCATCTTAAATCTGCTTGAGAATGAGTATAATTTTGTTTTTAACCTTAATGCATGTTGCATGAACCGTTTTAATGAATACTATGAATAAATAAATAAACTGTATAGCAACAAAATAAATATGGCAACATTATTTCAGAAAAATCTTGTGTAAAAACTGGACAAAAAAAGGTTATAAAATGTTGTTTTGTGAAATATCAATGAGAACTCTATTAAACTAAATAACAAATAAATATCGCAAAAAAAATAAGGCATATTGAAATAATGATTTCAGAAAAATCTTGTGTAAACTCTGGACAAAAAAAGTGAATAAATGTTGTTCTGTGAAATTATCAATCAGAACTCTATTAACACCTTCGCTGCGGCACCAATTTTTGCATACTTTCCGTTCCTGCGGCACGAGGTGTTATCGGCCCGCACCGTGACCAGACGTCGGGACGACACGCGGTCTATTAGACCCCACCTCCCTTAACATACTTAAATCCATTTTCTGGCGCGAAATCAAAGATAAATGATAATATTGATCTTTATATATATAGACAGTGGGTTGATGAACCCTAATCTACCGTAGCCTCGGGATCTGCCAGCTAGTTTAGGAGTTATAAGCAAAACAAAATATGGGATCTTATTCACCTCGTAACGCACTGAAATAGGGCAAGTTTTCGCTGAGATTAGTGTTGGGAAAAGTAATATCGACGTGTATACTTTTAACTGTTTATTGAAGATATCTAGTAATAGCAAATCTTTATTTATTTAAAAACATTATGAACTCGATTGATACTCGTTTTAAGCTTTTGAGTAGGTAGGGTCTCGCCTAATTTAATTTCTGTTCATATTTTGCTAATGGGCTTCTAGACAAAAACACACTTAATGAATACTATTTAATTAAAGACTTACCTGTTTTGGCTCTGTCGAATTCAACTTATTCCGACATCATTTGGAGGACATGATTGGTGTTAGAAATACGGACGTGCTCTTTTATCGATGCGACGCACAACACTGGTCATGGGGAGCTCGCGTAGGGTGCGGTACGAGGTCAAGTGCGGTATGGGACTTTTTAGCCTCGTTCCGCACTGCATTAAAATTATATTAATTCAGTGCGGCACGAGGCCTAAGACATCCGGTACCAAGGTAGGTATACCACCGAGTCCGAGACCATTAGCACATCTCAAATATATATTTATCTCGTTCCTACACTGGACCAAACCGAAGTTATGCCCGTCGCACGACAGAGAAGTTTACGTTTTTCCTTGCCGCACCACAGGAAAGTTGCATCTGGGATAATTAGGCCTCGTCCCGCAGCGAACGTGTTAAAACTAAATAATAAATAAATATCGCAAAATAAATATACTAAACAACATTCTTTCAGAAAAATCTTGTTTATAAACTTGACAACTCAAAGTGAAAAATTGTTGTTCTGTGAATTATCAATCAGAACTCTATTAAAACTAAATAATTTCGCATTTCAGCGTGTAGATACAAAAATATTATATTCATTGATACAACCCCTACTAGCCGAGCGTGAAACGAAAGCCCAGCAGGCTCTCAAACTCCTTAGCGCCCTCTCGCGGTTTCCGAACGCAATCTGACCACATGCGAGTTTCCGAACGCACCTCGGTAATATTGGTATTCATTACTAGCAACCCTGCGGCGAAAATTGGCGCGAATTTTTGTGACGGAGTAGTGATGTAGCAAGGATGCAATTATTTGTCGATATTTTTTTATTTAATAATGTTATTTCGGAATTGAAACAGAGGTATTAAAAATATTAAATGAAATGTTAAATATTACGGTTACTTTTTGGTTTATTGTGACCTAGTACTTACTATGTTATTTTTAATGTTGAACAGTAGGTGGAGAGATACTTAGATTTTTTTTATTGCAATTAATGTAGAAACTAAATTAATGCTCAAATAGTGAAAATAATATTGTTTATAAAAATGAACAGTATTTTTTCACATTAACTTATGTTTTACAGAAAAATAACTAAAGTTATTAATTAAGTAGATACATAATACTTTGATGTTATGAAGCTTGGATTAATAATTTCTACGAAAATTGGCTAGAAACATATTTTTCTTTGTCTACACATTTTAAAAGGGATTTCAAAGTTAATTATAGACTTAAAGTTGGTTGAAAACTTGAAACTAATCTTGAAAATCTTTGCATTGACAATAGATGGATTTTTTATACATGAACTATCAAATTTTATATTTTTTGTAAGTAATGATTTTTTGTTTATTTTTTTTACAAAAAAAATTTAAATTTTTAAATTTTTAAAAAAATTTTAAATAATGATATTAATTGCCATTATAGATATTAATTATAAACATATTTATGAACTGTTTATTTTTAGTTTTTGTTTTTTTGCACGCTATCCATTCATGGTACTATAACTGTAGAGAAATTTGGCTTGTAGAAAATACTTTAGCATTGAGACCTTCCCTTGCAAATATACTTTTTATGCAATTTTTTTTATGCATAAAGTGTTTACTATATCTGTGGTTTTTTTTGAAACAAAACTTATGAAATAAACTTATAAACTTAACGTAAACTTAACATAACGAATTAATATTACTTATATTAAAATGTTTTACAATAATTCCTGCATATTGGCGTCATGTTGCATATATCGATGAGCAAGTACGTAGCTTAATCATCGATATCGATGAAAAGCGAGGGGTGTTATTTAATATTCCTAATAGCGGGATACGTTTGTTTTGGCATTTGGCAGTCACGGTCGACACTCGACTCGAGTTCGGGATAGCGTTGACAAATGTTTAAAAGTCAATATGAGGTTTTATTTTATTTTAATTATAAATACTTATTTCGTGATATGAACCAATGTTCCTTAACATAAAATAAAATTATTGAAGTGAAAACTTCTTTAGCGGCGCTGAGCACTTTTTTTTGTATGGGTAAAAACTTTCAAACTCGCGTCAGGGTCACGTGATGCTGATCGAAAAAGCGTAAGATCGAGGGGAAGGGAGAGGAACTAGTATCTCCCACTCTTTCTACCGTCCCACGCGTATCCAAGGATGGTGACAGCTGATTGCTTGACTGTTGTGTAGTAAATACCTACAATAAATAAACATTGTATTCTACTTCATAAATTATAGTACTTTTATACTTATAATTAAACACAACGTTAATATTGAAGTTTTCACTTCTGCCGGCACTCCCGGAGTGCTACCTTTTTTTTTTCTTAATTGTTACTATTTCACGCAAAAACTACTAAAAGTGCCACTGACGTGGCCCGTTTTTGGGCCAGACACATTTGACAAGGGATAAATCGACACGAAGAAGAAGAAGTAGGCAAAGCTTGTGTAGCACCAAGTATGACCATTTAGAATATACTAGGTGATTCTAGGTGCCAGTTCCACGCGACCAGAGCCTAGAAGAACGGGCAAGAAACTACGGCCTGGTACAGTTTTTTGTATGATCCATCTTACAAACAATAACAATTAAATAAGTACTGAAGTTCCAGTGATATGTCAATTTATCTTAATCCTACTAGGTAGTTCTTTTTATTTACCGATGCGGTCTACGATGTAGCACACTTGCCTAGAAGATACCCATTCACTCGTCTCTTAAAAATATCCAAATTATAGGAACACAGACGCCAGTTTTAATAGTCAAATATTAATGATAAAACAAGTTCCTTAAATATTTTAGTACGTGGAATTCGTATTATTTATTATTTACACTCAAAATACCAAATTAGATGTTAAATTAGTAATTTGCACTAATCCAGCCGAAATTAGGCCATTTGCATGTGAAGTTTCGTATGACTTATCAGTATAAATGTATAATTACTTACAATATAATTATATAATAATCTAGATAACATAGTATTAAAGTGATACCCAAAATCCATCTTTTATAGTTAACCAAATGGACTATGTACTCAAATAACTCGTAATGTACAAACATTTATCCAAAGTCGAGAATCGAACCCGGAACGTTCGCGTCGCGACGGACCTTCGCACAAAAAATATCTATCTATGTAATGTGTAATGTATTGTAATAAGTATGTCAGTCTTCTAGTACCCATAACACAAGCTCTGCTTAGCTTGGGGCTAGATGATGTTGTGTGGATTGTCCAGCATTATTTTATTTATTTAATTTAATTATCCTATTGCTCCACTAGTCCCATAATACATAATTCATTACAATGATAGATATAATATAACAATTGCCTACGGTCACTTTAAATCTTGCGACCATTAGGAAAATGAAATGTCGCGCCTGGAGCGAAGCGTTCATGGCGTAAAACGCGGCACGAGCGTAGCGATCAACGGATACATTTTGTTAACTTAAAATGTATGATGGTATTAAACTATTGCGATACTTAGATATAAAAACTGTTCAAATCTCATTAATCTGCCCAATTTTTCAATGAGAAAGTACGTTTTCCCTGAGTTAAAGATGTTGTGTCAAAAAAACGCAACTTTTTTATTAACTTTATTAGTAACTTAACTTTACTGAATAATTTATGGCAGCTACTATTTTGACACACACAGTATATTTCTTCCAACGGTTGTCGGTTCTTCAGAAAACATGGACATATATTTACACTGTATTATAATTCAATTAGTATACTTACATAAAAAATACTAAAATAACTAGAGAGGTGTCAAGGAACACCCGGATTGAACGAGGTTCTTAATTTAATAACTGGCTTGCTTTCTGAGAGAGAGTGAGAAACACGCGCACAACGCATGCTTACAACCATAGCAAAAAGTGTCGTTACAAATTTTAGTCCTATTATTTTCGTATTCGGCCTCTTTCGCAACGCGCGATAAGGAACTTCGTTCTTTGGGACTACATTTATTAGTTTTGAGTAATAAATGTAGTCATCATTCATATCATATCATCAACCTATACCAGTCCACTGCTGGACGCAGGTCTCTCTGCAGACGCGCCACTGAGCCCGGTCTTCGTCTCTTCTCATGTTGTGTTTGCCAGCTACACTCCGCAGATCGTCGCTCCATCTCGCCGGAGGGCGTCCTACACTACGCTTGCCTAAACGCGGTCTCCACTCCAGTATCCGTAAAATAATAAATGTAGTAATATAATGTTAAACGCCCCGCTGATCGCTTCGCTCGTGACTGTGCACAGAGTTCAATCCCAGGTTAATTAAATGGAAGATGGATTTCGCTTCGGGCTGTAATTTTAGCGAAAACATTGAGTTCTATAAAAGTTCCGCGCTACTGATTTCATTTTGTACAATGTTTTTGTTATTTGGTAAATTAGTTTTTTTTGGTGAAATGTTTTTAAATTAAATTGTTTTATGTAGGTATAAGTTATGCAATATTATTTTATTTAGTAAGTATACATGATGAAATACTTTTAGATAAATGTACCTAGTTGTATTGAGGGTTAAATTATTATATTTTATCAAAATCATTAGTACAATGATATAGAATAGAATTAATATATCACATTGAGAACAATGGTCAGCCTTATCTCTATGCGATATTAAAAATGTATATAAGTATTAGATCAGCAGTCTAGTTCCCATAGTACCTACTTACAAGCTTTGCTTAGTTTGGGACTAGAGTGTGATGTGTGAATCCGTGAATATTGATTTAATTTATTCTTCTGCTATTTCATCCAAAGGTTATCTGGAAGAAATCGCTCACTTAGCGATAAGGCCGCCCATTGTACATTTTGTTTATTTAATTTTCTTTAATCTGTATTTTTATTTAGTTGAAAGGTGTACAATAAAGAATTTTCGTTCATTCATTCATTCAGTTTGCTTAAACGCTTATTTCTGTCAAAAGCGTTAGCTTGAAGGTCAGGATGCCCTGGAGACCTCGTTGGTGCCGAATCGAAAAGGTTTCTGCTTCGACACCTTGAAACCGTACAAATTGTGACGTCATATGTCACGTGGGACTTTTCACGTGCTCATATAATGGAAATGAACCCACACATCCTCACACAAAAGATTTTATATAAGTACAGATACAGAACAAATATTTATGTTCATCACACAAACTTTTGCTCTGGGTGGGAATCGAACCCACAACCCACAGCATGGAAGACAGAGCTATCAACTGAGCTGTAACGCCTGTATATCCCGATCCCTTCCCCCCATACCCATAAATCATAAATACACCATTATTTATTACTGATTCAATTTCACCCACCTACGTACCGTCCCATTGTTTATGCCAACAGACATACAGAATTCGTCGTTGTAGATGCCGTAAAAAATACATCTCTTGGGCTCATTCGCCTTTAAATAAAACAAAAGAGACTACAAGGACTGTCGGTAAAACAATTGACTGTTCATCGATAACCAACGTCCCAACACTAGATTCGTAGTAACTCATTTTGAATCTTTAACAATTCGAATAAGGTAGAGTTTCGCGCCTTTTTAAAATGTTGGTAAGATTGTACGGAGCGCGGGAAACGAAAGTGGTTACATATTTATAAAATGGAATCGATTTTTAAATGAGCCAATGGTCGGGCTCGTTTTGAGAGGCGGGAAAGTTTAAGCTCCACCCAGCGTTGGTTGTCAGATGAACGTCTTGTGCGCTTTTTTGCTCATTCGCTCAGCGTCCGTCGACGCGAGCGGACCGTTTTAATGTGCATAGCAATTTTGTTCTGTATCATCTTGAATTACTAACGCATAAAATATTAAACAGCCTTGCTTGTTGTCATTCCAAGTTTTATTCTTTTGCGTATTGATCTTGACATCTATTCAGTGTACGTAATTTCTTATTAAAATAACTGCAGATCAACAGACGCTATGTACAATCTACAATTTCACTTTAGTATCGATTTATTTTATCGATGTATAAATAAATCGATAACTTACGAGTCGTTTCCCCACACTAGCTATAAACCAGACAGCTAATGCAGCTTATGCCTTGATCACACGTACCGAGTAAACCGGCGAGACAGTGACGTATTTAAGATACACTGCGCGCTAACGCTGCAACGTTTAACAGTAAAACTGATGTCGACGCGCAGTGTATCTTAAATACGTCACTGTCTCGCCGGTTTACTCGGTACGTGTGATCAAGGCATTACAGTTCGATCGTCGATATTCTATGGATTTGCAGCGATAGTTTGAAGCGGTTACACCGATTTATGTCATACTCTCTTACAAATACTTTATGATTGCAGATTTTTATATTGTGACTCTATACATTCTCTACTTATTTATTTTACTTATATAAACTAACGATATATGTAAAATAAATAAGTAGAGTAGGTATAGAGTCATTGTTTTTACTCTAAATTATACACAATAAACATTGATAACGTATGGTAAGTATAGGTTTTTGTGGAAACATTTTAAGAAAAAGCGCTTGATTTTTAAGTAATTGTATTTTAAGTATTTTTGGGCTCAGTGGCGCGCGTCTTGGCAGAAATTTAATCTAGGTACCTACATCCAACAATTGACTGGTTGATGATGATGTTATGTAGTTTTATATTTTTTTTGTAAGTACCTATCTTTACAATAAATCATAACTTATTAATAAAATATTTTTTTTGTATTTTTACTATCTTTAATTAAATATAATTAATGAAATAATTATAATTAATCTATAGATCGTTTGCAACGGTCTGTAGATAGTTCAACTGTTTCTTATGTATTTTATATGACTATGTACATTTTGTAAATACTGTATAGTCGTAAGTTTGTTTGTAAATAAAGTTGTTTATATTAATGAATATAATATTGTCAACTAAAATAGTCCTTCAATTGACTCCGTCTCTCTGTCAATGCTCATCGTATCAATCAACTGTATTTTGTATTTTTTGTATTTTTATGTGTTTATTGAGTTGGATACCCTTAATAAATAAATAAATAATAAATGTACCTACTGAGAGTTTAGAAAAAAGAACACGGGAGAATTGCTATAAAAAATTAAAGCTATCAAATATTTGTATTACTTACTTAAATATTTTTTAATATATTTAAGTTAATTCAGCACGCATTGACTTTTTAATTAAATGCAAATCTCCAAAAACTCAAATGTTCTATTTTCAAACACATTTCAAAATGTCGTATTCAAAAATCAAAAACTAACGAAGAAATAGAACTGGCATTTATTTATTTAGATATTTACTAAGGGTTTCCAACGGAATAAACACATAAAAATACAATAATACAAACAAAGGACTTAAATCTCAGTGTTTTCTCAATTAAAGGACACCACAACATGCAAATAATAATAAGAACTCATTTTTTTTTATTTGGGTTTTTTTATTATTTTATTCAAATTTCGTGTCTGATTTTGTATTTGCAAGACGTATCCATTCAATGAAAATGCGATATCCGAAGGTTACCGAAGATTCCCGAAGGTTTCCGAAGGTTCCCGAACGTTGAGAGGGTGCCGTAATCCACCACTCGGGCCTTCGCGGTGAATATTACAAGAACCTGCTTTCTGAGAGATTTACATGTCAAATTATTGTCAGCCAGACGAAACGTATGATCGAAAGTGATTTGATTAGTTTGAGGTTAAAAATTTATAAAACAGAATTTCAAAGAGGTTCAAAATATCCAAAAAACATAAGTAAGTAACAAATAAAATAAACCTAAAAATACAAAAAAGACATGTGGCACTCAGAGACTGTCGCGGTAAAGCTATTGCATGGCATTTTGTGCTGGATTACGCATGCACAGTGTTAGGTTATTTTCGTTACGGAATTTCTGGATTCGGTCTCCACGCCACCCGCGATAGAAGCTATGCAATAGCTTAAAAATATACACGTTGATCAGAGAAACTCCATTTTTGTCAGTTAAGGTATTTAAACTTTATAAATCAAATCAAATCAAATATTTCTTTATTCAATAAAAACACAAGGATCATATAGGCACGGTAGATATTCTCTTAGACCATTCAGTAATTATATTTACTCTCCTTTTTGATTTCTAGGTCACGATCGTGACTCATAAAAATATTAAATTCGATTAAGAACGGCTAATCAAACACACAAAAAAATATTAATCAAACCAAAGAAACCGTTTTAATAACTAAAACAACAAAACGCAAGCAAAAATTTAAATATAAAAAACAACAAAAAGCACCCAAATAATTCACAGGTCATCTATAACAATCAATTCCAATGACACGCTTTATAACTGACGACCGAAGTGGCGCGGCGAAGGTCCGCCTGCGACGCGGAGGTTGCGGGCTCGATTCCCGCCTTGAGATAAATGTTTGTACGATCTGCAAATATTTATTCCGGGTGTATTTTATATGTATAAAAAAAGACGTGTGGTACTCGGGGACAGCCGCGGTAAAGCTATTGCATAGCATTTCTGCTGCAGCATTGCTGCTATTGCATAGCATTACGCATGCGCAGTGTTAGGTTATTTTCGTTCGGTATTTCCGTTACGGAATTTCTGGATTCGGTCTCCACGCTCAAGGCCCGCGATAAAAGCTATGCAATAGCTTAAAAAAATCTATCTATGTAATGTACCTATTGTATTAAGTATGTCAGTCTTCTAGTACCCATAACACAAGCTCTGCTTGGCTTGGGGCTAGATGATGTGTGGATTGTCCAGCATTTTTTTTTTAAATCTGCTACTCTTATAACCCAAGTGTCCATCGCTCTGTGGAATGTCTATAGCCGCTTCGTTTTTTTTTTCGAACCTTTTTGAATTCAAATCGAATCACCCAAATTAAGTAGCCATAAACGGAATCAGCTTCCAAATTTAAATATTTCATTCGTGCCAGTGCGCGCTTTGACTTGTGCTAGTGTGGTATCTTACAAGTTTTATCGATAAAATCTCTAATTATGAAGTTGAAATGCAATTATGAGCAAAAAAGTGGCGGGATAATTCTCGAGCGCTAAGTAATTGTACTTATCAGCGACTGTTAATTTATTACTGTATAAGTGTGAGAGTTATTGTTTTTTTTTTGTTTGAAGACACGCTACGATGACTGTTATGAAGATATTTTATACTAGACTAAACTTAACATGAATATTTTGTTATTATAGTTACTCTACCTAATTTACTATTAATAATTTAATTTTCAAGTTTTATGTTGTTTTTATTTCGACTATCTTTCTTTTGTTAAATAGATCATACCTACTTACTTACTTAAGTACTTACATAAAAAGTGAGAACAAAAAGTACAGCAAGAAAACTAAACTTCTGGACTTATGTGAAACATAGATATGTATTTACGTTTCATGTACCTAAACCAAACCAAGGTCTAATAGTTAGTTTCAGTTTAAAATTCATCGATAACTTTAAGTACATCCCTAAACCTTTTGTCGCATCGAACCGCGCGTTGATAAGGAAACATTTTAAATTAGTAGAAGAGAGAAAAAATATAATATTTTTATTTTTTATTTGTATTTTATCACGCACACAAAACGGGTAGCCGCTACCGATATAAATTATATCATTTTTCACTGTGACAACCCTAACGGACGTAAAAAATGACGTTCCATTCAGTTCCAAGTTTGAAAGTTTTGCCGCGTTTTTTATTCGTTTCCGGGCGAGACGTTCGATTATCGAACCACATCGGTTATACATTACTGAGTCTTCACTGGATTTTTTATTAAACTATTTGAGAAGCAAGCGATGTAACACAAACATTTGTTGCATTGGATATTGTTATAAGTATAAAGATGACCTTTCGTGTCGGCTTTTTTATGGTTTCTGATTGTACGCCGCAGCCAGTTTGTAATAATGCAAGAATTTATAATTGTGACGTTTAACTAATGAAAAAAAAAAGTGTCTTTGGACATAAATTTGTCTATGGTCTACATTGTTACCTTTTTAGTGGCATACCTTTACGGTGATGAACAGAAGTTTGGGGATATTGATTCATCAAGGTCGTGAACCTTAGATTATACATCATTATACTTAATAAGATAAGATAAGATAAAGATAAGATAAATTAATAGTATGTATACTTACCTACTATTCAACTTTTGTAGCCATTCTCGTTTCAAATTTTGTTAGACCTAAGTTTGTATTGTTCCCAATAAACTATTTTTGTTTTTTTTTATTTGAACTAAGAATATTCTTTAAGTAAGTAGGTATCTACTTAGAAGCGGGAGTTTCATTCTACCAATAAAATATTTCTGCTATTTTGTTTTGTGTGTAACGCATTTATAATTTCGTCCGTTCCATACATAATTTTAAAACTGAGTCTAGTTTTGAGTTCAAAAGTCTAGTTTTTGGAGTTTGCCGTAGCTACTAAAGCTGAAATAAATTAAAATGTAATTTTGAGACTATTCTCAGTCTTATGAATGACATTATGTACAATTACTTAATTTTTTTTTTTATCTCAGTGTACCAACTTTATTCACAAACAAACTTACGACTATTACAGTATTTACAAAATGTACATAGATAAGTATACAAAATTCATTAGAAACAGTTGAGCTATCTACAGACAGTTTCAAACGATCTATAGATAGTTCTTCGCTGAATTAAGTATTTACAGAGTGCGACTTAAACTTACGAACAAAGTTGGACTAAGAAAATCTACGATTTCGAGTTTGAAATTTAAACCATAAATGGTAGTTTAAAAACTTATAGATAGAAAAATTGATGACGACCGATGTGGAGCGGTGGGCGATGGCCTGCGATGCGGAAGGTTGCGTGTTCGATTCCCGCCCTGGGATAAATGTTTGTACGATCTGCAAATATTTATTCCGGGTATTCTGGGTATTTTAGTTGTTTACGTATTTTATTATTTTCTTAAAAAATTGCGCTTGGATTTGAACCCACTATTATCTATATCAGACGTTTGATGAGGTATTGCACATACAAAATATCATCAAAATGGATCACAGAGAAATCGCGTAACAAAAAAAAAATGGTTGTCTGCAAAGTCGGTTTACCGACGATAGTTGAACGTGACAACGAACGCAAAGGCCGGCTTCATGGAACGCCTCAGAGCGAGGTAACGCCGCATGAGTCATGTTTTGTTCGTGCGTGCAGCCGGCTCTATCGAGATTGACAACCTCTTTTTAAGTCGGGTAAATAAAAGTAGCACTTACATATAAATACTAAGCCAAGTTTGTACAGAATGATCCATAGACCACCGCTTCGTAGACCGCTGTCGAAGATCAATAAAATAATATGGATATGACATATTTGCGTGACGTAAAAATGTCCGTGAAAAACTATTTAAAAGAAAAAAAAAGCTAGCACTCCGGGAGTGCCGGCAGAAGTGAAAACTTCAATATTAACGTTGTGTTTTCACTTTTAAGTTTTCACTTCAAAAATATAACCACAGTCGTGATTGTGTCATGTCATTGTGTCACATTCGCGCAAGCGCGAATGTGACACAACGACGAAGACAACGAAGACACACTGACACTGACACAGACACAACGACGAAGACAACGAAGACACACTGACACTGACACAGACACATTCGCGCAAGCGCGAATGTGTCTGTGTCATTGTGATTGTGTCATGTCGTTGTGTCACATTCGCGCAAGCGCGAATGTGACACAACGACGAAGCCAACGAAGACACAGACACATTCGCGCAAGCGCGAATGTGTCTGTGTCTTCGTTGGCTTCGTCGTCATCGTCACGTCACGTCATGTCGCCACGTCATCGTCACGTCATCGCGCAAGCGCGAATGTGTCTGTGTCTTCGTTGGCTTCGTCGTCATCGTCACGTCACGTCATGTCGCCACGTCATCGTCACGTCATGTCGCCACAACACTATTTAATTGTTTGAGTCATACGTCGCGTGACCGCAAGTGTGTTCTTTTGTCGTCTCTTGTTTTACGAGCAATGTATAAAAATTAAATAAGATCTTACGCTTTTTCGACGTCACGTGACCCTGACGCGAGTTTGAAAGTTTTTACCCACCCAGCGCCGCTAAAGAAGTTTTCACTTCAAAAATAATATATATTCAGAACATGATTTATTTATTATAAGCTGATATATTAATGACAGGAACGCTGGCTAGCCCAATTGGCCTGATGTCAGGAAACTCTCAGGCGTTGATTAGGACAAATGGCCCGATAGTTTTCAAAAGTTTAGTTCGTGTTATTATCTGTTGCTTATTATAAAATGTAGATATAACAGAATTTTTGTATACTTACTTACTAAAAACTTAGGATATAAATATAGTAATTTTAATAGAGATAGTACATGTTAATAAAATAAAACTAAAAAAAATCCTTGACAATAAGGTGATGATTTTTGTTTTGAAGTTTTGAGTGTGATATAAAAAATACAATTGAATATAAATTTTGTTTATTTTTTAGCTCTGAGTGTTCTTAACTTTCTACGAAAAACCAAAAAAGGACAAACATTTCATGAAAAAAATAACAACCAAAAACAAAAAATAAAAATTTGTTTTTAAAGTTCTGTATTATCTAAAAATGGTGTTTAATTTTCTTCCATTAGGTATTTTTACCTCCCATACCACATTAAACGACATAAAACGTTCGGTACGTACGCTCGGATGAATAACCACAAAATACCATAAATTTATACGCAAGTTTAATAAAAAAACCAGTATTTAACTAATATCTCACTTTTGTTGCGCCCGGTCGACATGCACGTAAGAAATATATGGATAAGACTCACTAGTGACAGCTGTCACAGCTCTGCCTTCTCTTCCTCCTCTTCTCTGCCTTCCATGCTGTCGTGGGATCGATTCCCATCCATATGTTTGTGCGATGAACATAGATATTAGTTCTGTCTCTGGGTGTCAATATTGACAGGCGTCACAGCCCAGTTGCTAATAGCTCTGCCTTCCACGCTGTGGGCCATGGATTTGATTCCAACCCAGAGCAAATGTTTGTGCCATAACATAAATATTTGTTGTGTCTGGATGTTACTATGTATTCTATGTATGTATTCTACATAAGTAATTATATATTTTAAAAACTCCCTTGTGTTAATCAAACAAATCTAACGTGTAGGTACTTACTCACTTTAATTCCTGGAACCGGACCTGTGTGGAATATTTAAAATGGGAAAATGCTTATATTTTTAATATAATATTAAGTCTCATCCACATTATGATGTCCTTCATTAGTCGGACAAAACCAATGACATTTACCACAGCTACTCATCATTTAAAACGATTCTATCGGCCACTTCGGTCAACCTAATCTAAACCTTAAAACATGGTAATAAAGCACAAAATGATTTAGCAAAATATAAAGTTTTAAAAACATTTCGATAGGTGTGAAAGTTATGACATTTGAAAACGGTGCGTACTGGTAGTTCGAAATTTGAATTTTCGAACTTCAATACCGTTCGAATTTAGAACTACCGAATGAGATAATATTGAAAGAATTTGAAGTAAGAATTTCTAATGCTTCGGCTACATTAGAGGGCGAATAGTCGTATAGTGTTGGCGCGACAAAAACATCGTGTTCGGATAAAGGCGATATACTAAGCGATGACACTATGTACCCGGCCACATACATCGCGTTAACACGAATATTCGCCGTAGCCCGCTAGTGTGGCCCCAGCATTAGAAACAAATTTTTGATTTAAAATTCAAACATGGATGTTGGCGCGTCTCATGTTGATTGACGCAGTTTATGCCGCAGTGCACGTCCCCTATGGACGTGCTTGAACAATGTTTCAGAGATAAATATCTAGGTTATAGTCCTCTGTCAAATAAAATTCCGAAATATTATAGAGACCTAAATGCAGGACAATTTAAAACTTAATTTAAAAACTATTACACTCTGCTTACTACACTATGGACGAGTTCTTAAACGATAAAGTTATTGATAAATTCTGATTGAACATGATTTGTAAAAGGTGTATTGTTTTTATATAATAAAGTTTAGATAAGTAGCGTGCCATCTCGATTTGCACACCTTTAAAGGTAAAGCATGTTGTGACCTAAAAACTGTTTTTTTTGCAAATAAATGATCTTTGTCTAATTCTATACTATACTAATATTATAAAGAGGTAAAGTTTGTATGTTTGTATATTTGTTCAATTGTAAGGGGTAATCTCGGCATCTACTGAACCGATTTTAAAAATTCTTTCACCATTAGAAAGCCACATTATTGCTGAGTGTCATAGGCTATATACAAAACCGAAAAATAAAAAGGCTTTTACGTGGTAGTCCGTTTTGTAAAGCGAATCGGAGAAAAAACGGTCGAATTATGCTCAACGAAGTGGGCACGGGTCAGCTAGTTGTTTATAAATTTGGTAATAAATAGAAGAAAATATAACGATGAAAGATCAATACACCATCAAAATATAGGTTTTATAGCCCTATTCCTTTCCTAATATTAAACACTTTCATAATTTCCCCAATAATCCAATAAAACCTGGCTTAGTTTTACAATCTATGAATATAAATTATATTTTTTAATGTTTTTTTTTAATCCCATAACGATAGTGGCAAAGGCAGGACCAGTAGCGCGCTTCGAGTTTATTGCCTCTATCAATTAGGTTGTTCAAATTGTTGCGTGAAATGGAACGGGTTCCATTTATTTTTATTTTTTTTTAGTTCGGTACCCCGACTGACCGTTTGAAAACGGAATAATAACAATAAAAAATATAGCTTAGATCCATTAGCTTATCAAATAGGTAGCACGTACCTACTTGTGTACCTACTTACTTAAAGGTCTGGGCTACGCGTTGGAAATTAAAATATATGTACTTACTATAAAATATATACGGTCTATCTTATAAAAAGTTAGCGTAGACTTGAAGTACTGATTACCATACGTAATGATGACTTAAAGTTAACGCTAACTTTTTATAAGATAGGGGGATAAAATATAAGTACTGCTCGGCCATTAAGTGCTTTAACTCTTCTCTAAAGTCCTACGAAGTATCAATTTGAATTTAAAATTTTTCATGTAAAAATATGGAAGATTGTTGAGCACTATTCAGCATTTTTTTTTAAATTTCTTTTCACGTCGTGTGTGCATTTGTCATATCTGGGTATTTTATATGTATTAATAAAAAATATCTATCTATGTATATTGTATTAAGTATGTCAGTCTTCTAGTACCCATAACACAAGCTCTGCTTAGCTTGGGGCTAGATGATGTTGTGAGGATTGTCCAGCATTATTTATTTATTCCCAGAGGCTGCATTAGAATGTAATCTTTTTACAATGACATTATTTAAATCTTGACATTGCTAAAAAGATTTCCCCTAAATAGTCTTTGTTTAAATACTTATCTAAGGTTTTAGAAAGGATTATTTTTTATTGAATTGAATAGAACAGTGGCCATTTCAATTTGTATTGTATACGAAACAAAGGAAGTGTGTAAGTGAGAAATAGATTATTTTGGGAATTGTTATATATTTATTAGAAATTATTAAGTATAGGCGACAAAGAAATTGGTTTACCACTTTTGATGACATCTCCCAGTAACATAATTATTCGCTAAGGATTACAGATTGACAGATTCTGACGTAGCAGTTATTAATCTGTCAAGTGAAAATAGCCCTTGATGTTTTGTACGTGCAAATGATATTCAGCCTTAGAGTGGTAAACCAATTTCTTTGTCGCCTATACTTACTTATTTTGATGTAAAAAGTAACTTTATTATTGTGCTTATTTATCATTTGTTATCTGATTTTAAATAACAATTAGCGACCTTTTTTGGCTTAGTGTCTTAGAAAATATCAATACTTACTTATTTTATGTATTTACATATTTCCTTACCTAAAAAATAATGAACATATAAATATACAATATAACTAACGATATCGTATAAGAATAGACTACATGATCGATTGTTGTAAGTAAATAATTCATTTTGTAAACAAGTAAACGACAATTTCAAGTTTAAAAAACACTTTACCAAGTAATAGAAGTATATAAATTTTCCACGCGAATCTCCAAGATTTGTTTTCAATAAATAACAATGGACTTACCTACAAAATCACATAATACTAGGCGCCGGGGCCAAACAGTAAAACAATGAGGCTACTAATCACCAAACAATAGCCAGGACCACCCATTCACGCCTTTGACACCCACGTTCCAACTACAAATCGTCACCAATTACAAAAAAAAAAAAACTTATATTTACTATGGTTTTTATTTTTACCTGAAATTTCGTAGCGGGGCGGGGGACGGTAGCGGGGCGAAACTGCGCGGCAGTCTCGTTCCAACCTCGCCGCGGAACGCGTCGTCTAATCCCTACTATAATAATAGTCGGACCGCGCATGGCCTATGTAACAACGAAACGAATAACTTTTTTTTGTATTTTTGTGGACTTTGCACGTGTAATTGAGTTATAGATAAGATACGTGCCGTGTCAAGTGATTGATCGGAGTAAAAAGATTTTTTTAATCGTTTTAATTAGTGTCGAGTTTTGTGCTTCGTTGCGGTTGGATTTTGACGTATTGAGGTGAGTATTTTTTTTTATTGAATACAAAAATATATACAAAATTGTTGTGTGTAAAGTTTCCGTGATGGAAAATTGGTAAAAAAAACGGGTTGGCTATAGATATCCGGTACCTGCGCCGGGAGTCGTGACTAGGTGGAAAGGGAAGGGTAGACAACAAGAAGTCTTCCCCTGAAACCAGTTTTTCTAGGAAAGCTATAGTTTTTGAGTTATAACACTTTTTAGGTGCCAAAATCTTCATTTTTAGGTTAGTTTTTGATGAACTTCACACTAATTTCTGGCACTAGCTGACACTTGAACTAGTGTATGTCAGTTTGGGAGTGTCAGGAGGCCTAAATGTAAACAATAATAAAAAGAAAAGTGTAATTTAAATTTAAATAATTTTTTTTCGCGGCAAATTTCTGAATTTTAATTCAATTTATTTTTTTCAATTGCTTTTGAACTCAGAAAGGTGATTTGTGACAGAATACTAGAATAGGTGCGAGGAGCGAAGCGACGAGCGTTAGTTTGATATAAAAAACCGCGCCAGAACCGACATGCACAAGATGAAGTGCCAGTGACAGGAATTAGTGTTTAATGCATAAAAAACTAACCTAAAAATGAAGATTTTGGCTCCAAAAATGTCATAACTCAAAAACTATAGCTTTCCTAGAAAAACTGATTTCAGGGGAAGACTTCTAGTTGTCTACCCTTCCTTTTCCCCCTAGTCGCGACTCCCGGCGCAGGTACCGGATATCTATAGTTTAACCAAAAAAACCACTAGGAGATAAATATAATTAAAAATATATTAAGTACTTAAGTAAGTAAAATAATTTGAAAAAATTAAGATATTAGATATATTTATATTGTTATCAATAGTTCAACGTGTAGATACCTACTTAGTAGATTACTAATAATAAACATTTGGAATCTACCCGCTTATATTATAAAATATAACCTATAAACTTTGATAAAAGCTTCTAATAGATATCAAAAGCAATAAAAGTCGATTCAGTTAAATCACAAGGATCATTTAGAATCCTCTTATATACTAGGTGATCCTATTGTTTTTATTTATTTTATTGCTTATTCTGAGTATTACGTAAAAACTAATTGTTTTATATTCTAGGCCTATTTGCACCAAAAGTCTAAGTAAAACTTTTATTTGGTTTAAATTGAATTTAGTAGGTAGATACCTAAGTAAGTATTTTTTTTTCTTTGGGTTTATCTAAGAAATATATCACTCATAAAAATTAAATTTTACTCCATGAAATCGAATATATTAATATTATTAAGTAATTATATAAAAATGCAAACAAGCTTGAATTGATTATTAAAATTCAAATGAAATAGATTTATTTGAACATAAATTTACAATAAATACCAAATAGGTACACCATTGTACAAATAAAACAAAAATATAATGACAAAGATAATAGATAATTATAATGACAAAGATATATCTACTAATATGTATTTTAATCAAAGATTAAATACCCAAAATAATATATTAACATTACAAATTAATATCATAAATTATTCTATCAGCAATCTAGCTCCCATAGTAGGTACAAGCTTTGCTTAGTTTGAGAGTAGATTGTGAAATGCGAATTTTCCGTGAATATTTATTATTTATTTTATTGATGAATCTGAGACAAAAGTATGTTATATCATTTAAAATGAATTGTTTTTTGAACAGAACTGAAATAAAATTAAATTCACAAACAAACTTACGACTATTACATATTTACAAAATGTACATAGACATATAAAACACTAAGAAACAGTTGAGCTATCTACAGACAGTTGCAAACGATCTATAGATAGTTCAGCTGATCCAAATCAGTACCAATCGAAAGCGTATTAAGCGTAAGAGAATTGTTTGATTTAAAATGTCTTTATTAATCATAATAATAATCAAATAGGTACTTAAGATACATAAAGAGGCTTACATCTAAAGAGGCTCTCGCTAGAAGGTTGGCTCAAGGGGCAGACGCAGAAGGCAGTGATCCTCGACACGGCACGCATTGTCCGGAGGTTCCTCAATCTGTAGCCCTAACCACCGGTAGCTTGGGCCTTGCCCCGCTGCCGGCGGCCACCTAGTTTTAAGTTTTTTATAATACAGTGAAACTTGGTTAAGTGGGACCTGGATAAGTGAGAAACCTCCATAACTGGAACTCATGCTGAGGTCCCAACACTTTGGCACTGAATTACCTCTGTTAGTGGGACGAGCTAAGCCTCTATATCTGGGATTTGTTCTTTCGATTTATCATCATAGTTACCTCTATAACTGAGACAGCGAGTAAATTTTATATGCATAAACCTCTGTAACTGAGATAACAATGTTTGTTTACTCATTCTTATTCTACCCACAAATTCCACACGTAATTCCAAGTACGTAAATAATTTTGAGCTTCAATTACTTACCTTCAGTTTTAGTTTCGCTTTACTATCATACAGATGTTTATTTGAAAAATGCCAAAACGAAAGCTACAATCGTTATCATTACGTGAAAATAACCTGTATTCTCACTTCTATTAATGGAACCCTCTGTAAATGAGACAGATATTTATTTATACCTGTATATCTGAGACACTGGGTAAAATACCTCTATAAGTGAAACGACATTGCAGGTCCCTTGATGTCTCACTTAACCAGGTTTCACTGTATATGTATTTTTTTTAATCATGTATATTGTAAAAAACTTCTTGCTAAGATCTTAAATAAATGTGTACATAATCAAATACTTAAATCTAAACACTGTTTAGTCAAGTATATCTAACAAATTTAACATTGCAGGCTAAATCGCATTTTTAAGTTAATTGCAAACTATTATATCAAATCGTCCGTACCACCCCCTTTATTTAATAATAATAAGTATATCCACGTGCAAACTATCCAAGGGTTGAAATAGAGGGTGTATTATATCCATTAAAGAAATAAATATAATCTACTACCCTTTTGGAACTATTGTCACACGATTTTGACATTTTTCGTTTTTATAGTGACATTTTGAAATTATTTTGTCAAATTTTAATTATTTCTAAATCTTATTGATATTTATCAATAATTTTAGAGTAGATTTTTTTGCTTTTGCTTATTTTAAAGCATTTGTAAATTAGTTGATAGTTAAACTTTTATCTTGTTACTTATGTTATGTTCATTTTGATATAATTTTTTTTTTTCGTTTAATTACAATTTTTAACATTAATTACATATTTATTCATTATCTTACTTAAATATTAATATCTAAGGTAAATATTTAGCTAAAATCTAAATACAATAGTAATCTTAGTTTTCATTATAAACGGGATATTTACCATGATTTGTGAGTTTGATTATTTCCCGATATTTCGGCACAGTTGCAAATATCAGTGGTAAATATCCCGTTTATAATGAAAACTATGTTTAAAACCATGATAGTTTGAAATATAATATTTAGTAATCCTGTCCCGTTAAAGACACTCATTTTGATAAAACTATAAATATTTCTGGATACGCACTTTTGCTACTTTAATACAGATACACAATAGATATAATAATGTATTGTATAAAAAGTTAAAAAAGGTAAGGAAACGGACAAAGTCACGGGTTCGAACCTGTTACTAAGACAGAAGTTTTTTGTTGTTCAATAAACATGAATGGTTTTTATCAAGTTTTTTACTTTAAATGTCATATCATTAAATGTTTTTAAATGCACTTTTATGTGTCAATAATAAATATTTAAATAATTAATAATGCAGCCAGTATCTTGGGTAGGTACACTTCCTTGATTGCAACTGATTTGGATCAATTGAGCTATGTATAGATTGCAACGGCCTGTAGTCTCAACTGTTTCTTATGTATTTTATATATTTATGTACATTTCGTAAATACTGTCGTAAGTTTGTGAATAAATTCCATAAAAATAATAACAGGATAATAATTTCTTAGAAAAATCAATGTTTACTTTGTATTGGGTTTAGGATTAATTAGTCTTCTAGGAATTTAGAGTTAATTTTTCTTTCAATTTGATAGATAATCTTTTCACTAAATCCTTTCTATTCTTTCCTTTTATATCTAAGATTTTATAGTTCTTAGAATGGCATTATAAATGAACTTAGAATGTAAAGACATGCAAGCGCTAACCTAAATAAAAAAACCTACCTATGCATAAACATTTCACATAGGTAACGTTAATATATATAAACGCATAAAAGACTTAGAACAAATGTGGGGATCGAACCCACGACCCGCGGAAGGCAGTACTGATAAACTACTACTACTCCTGATACTACTACTGATGAGGTATTGTTTTTGATTACCCATGGTAATTTTTTTTATTAAATTGATAATAAGAACAAAAAAGCTAAAGTAGTGTAGGTACTTATATAAAAAACAAACATTTCCAATGTTTTGATTTAAATGTATGGACTTAATCTTAATTATTTTATCAAAATTCACACACAAAATTATATCAAAACAAAAAATATGGTCTAATGTAGGTACATTTAAGTAAATATTTAATTCTTTATAAACAGCCTTCAAACGGTAATTAAATTAAGCGTAATGTATGTATATAATTAAAAAAAACACCTAAAACTACTGATACAAATTTAAGGTTGCTTGGAAGAGATCTGTTTCAGCGATAACGACGTCCATTGTATCTCTCAGCCAGGTAATTTATTTAATCCTTTATTATAGCATGCAAAGAGTCTTTAAAAAAAAAGTCGATAACCTCCTAATAAATCGAAAAGATCCAAAAAATAACCTAAAAAAAAAATCATTTTTCCTGTAAATAACTTAATATTCTCGCCGCTTCCTTCATAAAACACCTCGAGGGTCCAAGGGGGTCTAAAGGGGGTCTAAATAGGTCCAACCCTCAATGGGCGTGACGAGACCACGCCTGTCTCAATTTGTTCAGTTCCTGAGTTACCCCATTTTGGTAGAAGTGCTACGAGTTATTGAATTTTTATACCTTTGTCATTTTTTAGGAGAGATTTTCTTTTTGCTTTTTTTGAGTGAATATTTTTCTCTTTACTTTATTTGTTTGAGTAGGTTTCTGTGGACAATTTTTTAGGGTTTTTTAGCGAATATTACTTGACTTTATAAATGAAATATTGCAAGTTGAATAAAAGCGTAAACATAAAAATCGACTTCAATCGTCATCCATGTACCTAATACTGAATAGTTATACCAACATTTTTACAGAAAACTTATGTAATGTACCTACTTATTTAATTAAAATAATATGCCTTTATTCACAAACAAACTTACGACTATACAGTATTTACAAAATGTATATTGTCATATAAAATACATAAGAAACAGGTGAGCTATCTACAGACCGTTGCAAATGATCCATAGATAGTTCAACTGATTCAAATCAGTACCAATCGGAAGCGTGCCCAAGACACTGGCTGCATTGCCGCGCTGAATAGCAATGCTGATACGCTGGGCCAGATACTCACCAGCCCTCGGGTCACGCGTCGCTTCGACTAGACGCCCAACTATTTTTTTTTATTTATGCCTACATCTGAAATATAAAGTAAATACCTATAATGTAGGGATAAACAAAACATCAAAATCAATTAATAAATGGCGTAAGTAATACCTTAAACATACAATTAAATATAGAACCTCCTTTTTTTTAAGTCGGTTGAACATCATCAATTTATAATTTGCGAGTAACACGTAGTAAAAAAACATTCAAAATGAAAATCTCTTTGATGTCAGTTTAAAAAAAACGATCTAGATTGACAGATCAAAAATTGATAAGTGACTAATTAGACAAAGCTAGGGGTCGAACCCCGTACAAACAAACGTGGCTAATTGGCTGTTTGCGATGATCTGATCCAAGTGATCTGTTTACTAATGGGTAGACGTCACAGCTCAGTTGGTAGCATCGCCTTCCATGCTGTGGATTCGATCCCGGGAACAAACGTTTCAGCCTTCGAGTGTTGATCAGTCCTAAAAACTTGACAGCTGGTGTAGAATTTAAGCTCAAAAACGTCATCAGCCAGTTTTTATCGAAACATTATAATCAGGTAACACGGAAAGTCATATTTTTTCACAATTTCTTCAATATTGGTTTCAAATAAAAGGGCTTGTAGTCGGGAAATAATCAAACTCACAAATCATGGTAAATATCCTGTTTATAATGAAAACTATGGGCTTGTAGAAACAAAGTCGATGGTTTTTATATATTTTAATTTATACTCGTTCTAAATACAATAGAAATGTATTTATACTCTCAATAAGAAAACTGTGTTATACAATACAGTAGATAAAAACAACAAAAAAACAGCTTTCGACTTGAACTTGACGTTTGTGCTTGAAGCATTGGCTTGAGCTCCATTAATCAAGCCATTTGAACTTTTTGTGAAAGGAGTATTTATTGTTTTAAAACGTTTATTGAATCAGCTTAGATATATAATGTAAAAAACAAACATCAGCTTGAACTTGACGCTGGTGCTTGAAGCATTGGCTTGAGCTCCATCAATCAAGCCATTTGTAACTATTTATGGACGTTATAACGACAGCGGCTTGAACTTGACGCTGGTGCTTGAAGCATTGGCTTGAGCTCCAATCAAGCCATGAACAATCAGAATGATGTCGTGCAAGTGAGCTGACACCTTAAATAATTAGAAATCCAGTATAATAATATAGCTACTGAATTAATAAAGTTTATGCTTCATTCCGGGTGTTAGATCGTAAAACTAAATTACTAGTATTTGAAAACTAATTAATTCTGAACTCGTGTTTATTAGATACTAATTAATCTGAAATTTAATTAGAATTAATTTCAATTTAGATCGGTTCGTGTAGAAACTTTTGATTTTGATTTATGTTATTAATTTGAGTGCTAAAAAACTAAATGATTTCTAAATACTTTATCATCAGCATAAATAAATAAATAATGCTGGACAATCCACACAACATCATCTAGCCCCAAGCTAAGCAGAGCTTGTGTTATGGGTACTAGAAGACTGACATACTTAATACAATACATTACATAGATAGATATTTTTATTATACTTAGGTACATATAAAATACTCAGAACGCCGTATACCACAATATTTGCAGATCGTACAAACATTTATCCGAAGGCGGGAATCGAACCCGCAACCTACGCGTCGCAGGCGAACCTTCGCCCGCCGCGCCACATCGGTCGTCAAATATTAATGTAGGACATGAATTCTTATATGACTTTTTTCTAACTCTCGGTTTCGGACTTGGCCATCTTCTCAAAAAAACACCCTGTATATTATCTATCTATTCTATACTAATATTATAAAGAAGTAAAGTTTGTAGATATGTTTGTATATTTGTTAAATTGTAAGGGGTAATCTCGGGATCTTCTGAACCGATTTTAAAAATTCTTTCACCAATAGAAAGCCACATTATTGCTGAGTGTCATAGGTTATATAAAAAACCGAAAAATCAAAAGGCTTTTACGCGGTAGTCCGTTTTGCAAAGTGAATCGGAGAAAAAACGGTCGAATTATGCCCAACGAAGTGGGCACGGGTCCGCTAGTATGTGATATACAGGGTACCTACTATTATCTATTTATCTCTAACCTTTGTCTATATCACGTGAAAATAAAAAGCAAACGCATGTTACTATCAATTATCCAATCTAAAGAAAAATATTTTGTAATTAGATTAATAAAAACCATCAATTAGATATTTATCTGTATCCTGACACATAGATAACATAATCAGTTATTTTGTACTTATCAGCAAATTATCGAAGAATTTCGGTAGTCACGATAATAAAATCAAAGAGTTATATTGACGAACATGCCTAATTCTACTGTATTGGCGATTATATGGTAATTTAAGGTATTTAGATATATTTGTTAAGTACACTGGTTATATTTTGTAAGCTCTAGATTACAAGATTAATCTCCTTGGGACTATTGCAAATGAGAGAGAGAAACTTTTATTTGACACACAACACAGGTACATTACATTTAAAACAAAGACACATAAAATGACAGTACAATTACAAGGTACATTAACATATAAAACATACTTTATTTCTGGGCGTCTAGTCGAAGCGACGCGTGACCCGAGGGCTGGTGAGTATCTGGCCCAGCGTATCAGCATTGCTATTCAGCGCGGCAATGCAGCCAGTGTCTTGGGTACGCTTCCGATTGGTACTGATTTGGATCAGTTGAACTATCTATAGATCGTTTGCAACGGTCTGTAGATAGCTCAACTGTTTCTTATGTATTTTATATGACAATGTACATTTTGTAAATACTGTATAGTCGTAAGTTTGTTTACTGAATAATAAAATTTGTTTGAAAAAAAAAAAAATCAATGCAGAATTCATCAAAATATTCATGGACATTTCACACATCACACTCTAGTCTCAAACTAAGCAAAGCTTGTACTTAGGAACTAGATTGCTGATAAAATACTTATAAACTAAATTTATTCACAAACAAACTTACGTTGTATGTTGTATTGCAAACCACGCGCGTTACTTGGCTTAGGCAAGACAACGGCGTGGAATCTGAAGGCACTGAAGGCTATACAGCCAACTGAGCTGTCACTAACTATAATTATTGAAGTGAAAACTTCTTTAGCGGCGCTGGGTAGGTAAAAACTTTCAAACTCGCGTCAGGGTCACGTGACGTCGAAAAAGCGTAAGATCTTATTTAATTTTTATACATTGCTCGTAAAACAAGAGACGACAAAAGAACACACTTGCGGTCACGCGACGTATGACTCAAACAATTAAATAGTGTTGTGGCGACATGACGTGACGATGACGTGGCGACATGACGTGACGTGACGATGACGACGAAGCCAACGAAGACACAGACACATTCGCGCTTGCGCGATGACGTGACGATGACGTGGCGACATGACGTGACGTGACGATGACGACGAAGCCAACGAAGACACAGACACATTCGCGCTTGCGCGAATGTGTCTGTGTCTTCGTTGGCTTCGTCGTTGTGTCACATTCGCGCTTGCGCGAATGTGACACAACGACATGACACAATCACAATGACACAGACACATTCGCGCTTGCGCGAATGTGTCTGTGTCTTCGTTGGCTTCGTCGTCATCGTCACGTCACGTCATGTCGCCACGTCATCGTCACGTCATGTCGCCACGTCATCGTCACGTGACGATGACGTGGCGACATGACGTGACGTGACGATGACGACGAAGCCAACGAAGACAGACACATTCGCACTTGCGCGAATGTGTCTGTGTCTTCGTTGGCTTCGTCGTTGTGTCACAATCGCGCTTGCGCGAATGTGACACAACGACATGACACAATCACAATGACACAGACACATTCGCGCTTGCGCGAATGTGTCTGTGTCAGTGTGTCTTCGTTGTCTTCGTCGTTGTGTCACATTCGCGCTTGCGCGAATGTGACACAATGACATGACACAATCACGACTGTGGTTATATTTTTGAAGTGAAAACTTAAAAGTGAAAACACAACGTTAATATTGAAGTTTTCACTTCTGCCGGCACTCCCGGAGTGCTAGCTTTTTTTTTTACGAATCACAATATTAGCGATATTTACGACACAACAGTATTATATTAATAAACTAGCTGACCCGTGCCCACTTCGTTGTGCATAATTCGACCGTTTTTTCTCCGATTCACTTTGCAAAACGGACTAGGTACCGCGTAAAAGCCTTTTTATTTTTCGGTTTTTTATATAACCTATGACACTCAGCAATAATGTGGCTTTCTATTGGTGAAAGAATTTTTAAAATCGGTTCTGTAGATCCCGAGATTACTTCTTACAATTTAACAAACACACAAACTTTACTTCTTTATAATATTAGTAAAGATAAATGCTGAAAGTATCTGTGACGCAAAAAGTAGAATGGTCAAAATAGGCAGTAAAAAACACTCGTTAAAATAGACATTAATAGTCAAATAAAATAATGTTTTAAACCTTATAACTTGACATAATCAGAGCACGATCTATGGAAAGTTTGTGATTCAAAAAAATAAGCTAAATTAGATGACTATTTTTTTTATAACTTGTTCTCATTTTTTTTGTTTGGAAAATAGTACCTACCTACTTGTTTTTTTTAAACACAAAGTGGACTAAATAGATTAAAGAATTAAACCTCTAGCTAGGTTTTCTAATAAATGGATTCACATGGGACAGATGAAAAGCGCAAGCTTTTTATAAAACATTTTTACTTATACAAAATACGGGTGTGAAACAATATAGAATCTGGGTGCTTGATATGTATAATAAAAAATATCTATATATGTATGTAATGTATTGTATTAAGCATGTCAGTCTTCTAGTACCCATAACACAAGCTCTGCTTAGCTTGGGGCTAAATGATGTTGTGGGGATTGTCCAGCATTATTTATTTATTATAAGTACATTGGTTACATTTATGAATAGAAAAACCACAACTTAGTGTGGCCTTATCTCTAATAGCGACCTTTACCAGACAACCTTCGGACAGAACTAAACAGATTTAATACTTAGTCGAATTGCGAATCTACTTTAAAGTAGATTAAAAAAACATCAAATTTATCGTAATTTATTATAAATAAGTCAATAAAATAACCTACCGGTAAGCATTTATAAAGAAAATCTTATATCAAAAAACTCATATTTTATAACAGATCGTAAAAATGTGAGTAGTTAAACAAGTTTAAACTAGAACGAGTAATTTTATTGCTATATTTATTCGACAAATAATTTACAAACTAATTTACTTATAATTAGATTAACTGTAAAGATCTTCAAGTTTCTTTTTGACAGCTGTCATTGAGGGTTAAGCACGAATAAGAGCGTTTTCACATTATCCCATCCAATATCGGTGTCGGACGCCGATCCGATATCGGGGTAAGTAAAATGTATGAAATATGTACCACCGATATCCGATATCGGGCCGGACAATATGAAAGACAGGTACATATTTCATCGGATAATTTGAAAACGCTCTAGGGGCTGACTGACTGACTCCCCGCAGACTGCAGTTATCTTTTATCGGCCGATAGTTTGGTCGGCTTCTTAATCAGTATGAAGATGAATGCAGATGCGCACATTACAGTGATCCACTCTTCATACTTATTAAGAAGCCGACCATACTATCAGCCGATTAAAACTCTGCAGTCGTTTGGTTGCGCAACCAAACGTTACACCAGGTGAGTAAGTCACGGGCGGATCCAGCTTTGGCTCCAGGGCGGGGGTCACGATCAAGTTTTGGCGCCAGGGAGGGGTCAAGATCATATTTTGGCGCCAGGGGTGGGTCACACAGTCATGGTCAAGTCAAGAACTTATATAAATAAAATAAAAAATATGTTCAATTAGTGGTCCACCTAAGTACTGAAACCAGCTCAGGGGGGGGGGGGGGGCATGACCCCCATGACCCCCCCCCCCGGATCCGCCGTTGTGAGTAACTCTCTATAGAGCTGTATACATTTTGTTGGTTGCGGCGACTGGTTGCGCCGCGATGGCATCCCGGTGAAATATAGCCCTTAAGAGTCCCCGCAGACTGCAGACTTTTTATCGGCCTATAGTTTGATCGGCTTCTTAATCAGGAAGACTGAATCACTGTAATGTGCGCATCTGCATACATCTTCATACTGATGTGACAATCGTAAATGTAATTTAAAACACACTGCGCGCTAACGCTGCGCGCTAACGTTCGATAGTAAAGCTGATGTTGACCGGTAGCCGGTTTTATTTCATTGTAGTTTCAATTCGAAATCAAGCGCCAGTAGAATCATTAAATACTCATTAATAACTAAAAGTATATTATAGTTACGTGTGAATAAAAACATGCTACATCATTTCTTCTCCAATTATCTCCTGGCTTCGCTTTTGAAGACCATTGAAGATCCTACTAATATTATTGACGACACATGTGGCGCGGCGGGCGAAGGTCCGCCTGCGACGCGGAGGTTGCGGGTCCGATTCCCGCCTTGGGATAAATGTTTGTACGATCTGCAAATATTTATTTCAGGTGTTCTACGTATTTTATAAGTATAATAAAATATATATATCTAGGTACTTATGTAATGTATTGTATTACGTATGTCAGTCTTCTAGTACCCATAACACAAGCTCTGCTTAGCTTGTGGCTATTGATGGCATGTCTGTAAAAATATTTATTTATCTATTGAAAAACCATTTAAAATTGAGTAACCAAATTAAAAACTTTATCTATAATATATTACTTACTTACAAATGATAATAATTATCAATTCTGCCTAATTACAGCTACTTACAGAAATAACACAGTATTACTTATCTTTCATTCATTTAATCTGATATTAATTAATCTATAATTATATCAGCACGCTTAATTAAAAATAAAAACCTATTATTAACATAACTTTTGAATTTCATTAATTACAATAAATAAATATTCAGGGACAATTCACACATCACACTCTAGTCCCAAACTAAGCAAAGCTTGTACTATGAGAACTTGATTGCTGATAGAATACTTAAACTTAGATAAGTATACATTTTTTTTGTACTTAAATACATACCGTACCTACATAGAATACACCCAGATACAGAACAAATATTCATGTTCATCGCATAAACATTTGCTCTGGGTGAGAATCGAACACACGACTCACAGCATGGAAGGCAGAGCTACTACCAACTGAGCTGTGACGCCTGTCAATAAAAAGCCATGCTTCAAGTAAATAACATTCTTCTAGGTTCCGAAAAGTACCGTAGGGGAAGGTGGGGTATGACGGGGCAGCGAGGTAAGATGGGGACCATACAAAAATAGATGATAGAATGTCGCCAGAAAATTTGTTATAATGCCATCTAACGGCATTTAGCAAAAGTTTTTAGTGTCACAAACAGTTTGGTCGATAGTGTGCACGATATAATTTCGTAAGAATTTTTATTTATTTTGAGTGGTTTTATCTAATTTTTGATGTTTACTAAGTGCGTGACTGTTCATAATGTATGGTACACAAGATGTGTATTATATTTTTTTATCGATAGTTGCTTATTATACTAATCTAAACTTTTAAAATCGTTACGGCTTTGTTGTTTTTATAACCCCAAAATATTTTACGCATCTTGCGAGACTACTTTGGGAAAGATGGGGTACCTACTTGAGGGCAAGATAGGGTACTGTTTCACCTTCACTGCTTCACCTTATAAAGCCGAGTTAAAAGAAAGATAAAACAATAAAGCCAAACAAAAAGAAATTGAAAAAACCAAATAAAAGAACCAAGGAAGCTGACGAAGAACCTCAGATATCAGATGATGAAGATACTACAGAATGCCTGTACTGTCACGGCCTATATTCAGAGTCTATTGAAGGTTGGATCACATGCCAGATTTGCAGTAAGTGGGCGCATTGTGGCTGTGCAGGAGTGGAAGATAACGACGATGAAGCCGTCCATATTTGCCCTGTTTGTGAAGATAAAGACGATTAAATATGTCATACCCCATCTTACCCTAGGGGGTACCCTGTCTTGCCCTAGAGGTGGGGCAAGACGGTTTATTTTCAATTTTTTTTTAAGTTGATATTTCTATGAGAAGACTTTTATATTTTTGTTTTGACTGATTATGGTTACAAAAAAGAAAGACTGATTATTTACGTAATACATTTTCCTGATTTGTGCAATTAAAAATAGCGGTTTTATTAAGGTCCCCGTCTTACCCCACCTTCCCCTACTCTCTATATATCGTTAGGTAATAACGCCATCTATTGTAGTTTAGGCGTAGCTTTGAGTTGATCATACATCATACTAGATGGCGCTTTACTAATCTATTATACCTTATAGCATCTAATAACTACAAAATTATTAATAAGTAAATAAATAATGCTGGACAATCCACGAGCTTGTGTTATTTACATAGGTATATATAAAATACATAAAAAACAGTTGAGCTATCTACAGGCCGTTGCAAACGATCTATAGATTCAACTGATCCAAATCAGTAGCAATCTTCGCGTACAAGATACTGGCTGCATTGCCGCGCTGAATAGCAATGCTGATACGCTGCGCCTAAATGCTTAGTCCGAGGTTGCATTTTAAAACTCCCTACTCTCGAGCCGAGAGTCGTCTCTCGGATATCCTCTTCTTTTTGTAAGTATATCCAAGAGACGACTCTCGGCTCGAGAGTAGTGAGTTTTAAAATGCAACCTCGGACTAAGCACACTGATATAACAAGTACTTTGGTCGAGAGTCGTGATCGTGACTCGAAAGTTACCCAATATGTGACTCAGTGACTCATCAATTCTCTTCGTTGCTACTGAGTTACGCAGTCCAACTGATTTGTGTATTGTTATAAGTACAAGGACAACCAGTAAGGTAGTCATAAAGACATCACACACAGCTCAGTTGGTAGTAGCTCTGCCTTCTATGTGGGTCGTGGGTTCGATTCCCACTCAGAGCAAATGTTGTGATGAACATGAATATTTGTTCTGTGTCTAGGTGTTACTATGTATTCGTTGTAACTACAAAAAAATATATTAGATATAAGTATTCTATCAGCAATCTAGTTTCCATAGAACTTACAAGTTTTGCTTAGTTTGTAACTAGAGCGTAATGTCCGTGAATATTTATTTAAGTACTTATTGTTTTTCTGTTTTATTATAAGTATGTAGGTAAGTACTTACTTATGTACATAAATAAATGATGACTCATATATTATCAATTCGTTGCCTCATTGCAGATATGCCTGGATAGACTTATGTGAAATAACATGAAATTTATTAAGTTGTTTACATAGAAATATATTCACATGTGCTAATTAATAAAACACATAAATAATAATAATAAATGCGAGGTTATGATAGCAATAGGTAGATAATATTACAAAACAATACTACTTGAACCGCCAAATACATACAGAATCCAGATTTGAAAAATTCAAATAAAGAACCCTTTATTCTCCAAACATCGATCAAGCGCTTTAATCCCCGCCATTTTTTGACAACCATAGACAATAACTTTTTTTCACAAGCAGATGTACGCAGCATTCTACCACACATAATAAAAATAATAATTAGTTGTACGCCCTATCAAGCCCCCTGGTGTTAAGCCCGCCCTTTTCAATGAAAAAAATGTTTTCGTGTTCTGTTTGGGGTAGGTACCTAATATAAGTAATTATAGTAGTTTGGTAGGTTTTTGCATGCTACTGGTAGAATGGTTTGAATGGACATCTGCCATTGTAATTTTTTTTTATAGCTTTTGTGGCTAATTGACACAATTCTGTCATTGTCCGTTTACTCCGCGTATTGCATGAAAGTAATTTTTAATTGCTTTTTCTTAAGTTATATTTATTTAAGTATTTATGTTTTGAACAGTTTGAGTTAAAATTATTTATGGCCAGCAAATAAGTCCAAAAGCTTTTTGCGGCCGTCGTCGGGCCATTTGGTCTGTTAAACTGCTTGAAGGTTTCCTGAAATCAGACTACTTGGGCTATTCAACGCTTCTTTTATCCTACTCTAATATTAAAAACGCGAAAGTTTGTATGGATGGATGTGTGGATGTATGTATGTTTGTTACTCTTTCACGCAAAAACGACTAAATAGATTTTAATGGAACTTTACAATAATATAGCTTATGGGTACGTCAGACACACATAAGCCATAGGTAATTTGTGTGAATTATCCACAATATAACGATAATAAGACGAAGTCGAGAGAATCAGCGAATTATGTATAAAACATAGTAAAGTTAGGACAACTTTCTATTCGTTTAATTTCAAAAGCCAAAAATCATGATTCGCAAAAAATATCAATGCCCACACACAGCATAAAACTAGGTTTTTTATAGTACACACAAAAGCGCCACCTATTTGTTACAATCACGTACAAGTTATTCAGATGCAGCGAAACTGGCACGATAAAGTACCTTTGTGTGTTCCATTTTCAAACATCACGTAGAGGAAACATTAATTAAATTTTCGAATTTGGAAGGTTGACAGCACTGTTTCCTTGTGTTGCCAGGATTCCCAGGTGTAATAAATTCCCGTATTATAAAAAAGTAACCGACTTTTGTTCATAAAATAAGATAAACATCGAAAATAAGTTATGGGCACTGATGACCAAACCGTTTTATTTAATTTCACATTTTTCAATAACGTGAAATTGTACTAGTTCACGCTTAAAGGCGCCTTCAAGCGTGTCTTGTTAAACCAGTACTCAAATAGAAAGATATATCTATAATCCACAAACATATAATTCCGATCCAAACATTGCCCAACTTCAAATAAATGCCTTCATAAAGTTCAGACTTTCCACATCGACCTTCATTTCTAAAATCGTCAACATCACCTATATCACTATTACAATAAAACCCAGTTTAAACTACAAGCTGAAATAGCCTCAATAAGCCAAAAAACACTTCAAAGAAACGTAAATCACTTGTTTTATTTACAGATTTTAGGTTTCACTGAACTGTTGCTGTCTCGCTTGCACTTGTAAAAAGTGCAGTTGAGGCGGGAGCTTAGCCACGCCTTAGCCTCCCTTGTGTGCTGTCTCGTTTTATCCCGTGCATCTGTCTCGCTCACTCGCCGGTATCGATTTACCAGCGAGTTTGTTTACTCGGTCGGATACCGCTGGTGTTCGTTCATTTCGATGGAGCGATGTAATAATGCATGTTGACACTGTTCGGTAGCGTTATTGGTTTTAAAAATGGATTTCGACTCGAGGGAATATTGCTAGGGTTTGATTCAACGTTGAAAATTTAATTTTGTTGCTGAAAAGCGTTTTCATTTTGTTGGATTTATTTCTGGTAAAATAAAACTTGAACGAAGTACCTATTTTTTGAATTTGGATCAGCCTAGTTTGAAATGAATCGAAACATAGCAGTGTTCCATATTTGAATCGGATATTTTGCAAATATTATAACAAACAATTTTTTTTTGCTCCTTACCGCAATCAAAAGTACTTATATTTTAAATTTAGAACGTGTAGTTTGAAATAAACTACCTTCGTATTTTTAAATTTGGAACAGTCTAGTCCGAAATGAACCAAAACGAATCGCAGTTTTCTACATTCGAATCGGATATCTCGATTACCGAAATTAGTATTATCAAGTTGGCAACATTGATTGCCCCTCACAATAGCGCACGCGCCTATTGTCGGCACGCGAGGGGGAGTTCCGCTAATAAATTGAAAATATGAAACGAATTGATATCGTCAATGAGAAGCCCACGGGTGCATTTTGATAATAATTTGATAAGAGCTGAGATTTTTTGATATGAGACATTATATTACTTTGATATTTTACTCCTACTAATATTATAAACGCGGGAGTTAGTATAAATGTGAGGATGTATGTTTGTTACTGTTTTACGCAACTACTGATTAGATTTTAATGAAACTTTACAATATCGAATGTAGTAGGTACATATCAGAATATTCTTGGACATTTTTTTCCATACATCACACTCTAGTCCCAAAATTAAGTACTTAAGTAGTTTATACATCATATATTCTTGGACTTTTTCTTCACACATCACACTCTAGTCCCAAACTAAGCAAAGCTTGGAATAACACATAAGCTATAATCTATAATAATATACAGTTTTGGTGCGAATTGTCCAAAATACAAGGGAAGTCGCGGGCACCAGCTAGTTAAAGAATAAAATAGATAATATTAAGAATTATAATTGTATGGCATCTGTAGGTAAGTTTTAGGTAACAAGATTAAAATCGCATCGAGTTGTCTATGACACTCACAATAACCTAGCATTCTATCGGTACCAAAAATAGTATCAAAATCGGTTCAGTATATCCAAAAATTACCCCAAGCCACACAAATATCCATGAATATTTATTTATTTATTAATAGCGGTTATTAACTCAACAAACAAGCCCCACGCCCTCTGACCGCGGTACATGGGCCATTAGCGAAGCCCCCGGAGCCTCGAGGGACTCCGCCCTTGTAGACAGTAAAATTTTTGGTAGTTTGATTTTTCAATGTTAATTTAACTGCTCTTTTTAAAAACTAAATAGAGAATATAAGTAATTTTGGTAAAATAATCATAATTATTATCTATTAATTAATGACATCAGAAAAAATTATGTTAATATTTTTGTACAAAATTTGGTCCTTTGCCTACTTATAACTATACTGCTGACTTCCATACTTATTTGATTAATTAACTTTTTATTTTTAATATAATTAACAATATTACCTACAAATATCTCACTGTTGGACTTCTTCCTCGTATAAAAAACAAAACTAAGAATATTTCTTTAATTACCTATCTATTTAACAACAATATTAATATGTATTTACAACATACCTACTTATTAACTAAACTACTTTTGAAGAACCTTCTTATTAATCTATTATATGTTTTTACATGTTTATGAAAATATATATTTTAAATGAAATTCTATCAATCTTAGAATACCCAAAAAAGGGGTAAATCACGCATACTGGTAACACTAACACTTCAATTCGAGACAGGCGGCTGACAGCGCATTTATTTTCCCAAAACTACACCATAATCATTTATGCAATGTTGCCCTAATGAGTGTATCCGGTTACATCCCTCGTGAATCCACTGATTTGCTTTTAGCATTTTCACTCCGGGTCTATTGGACCCACTGTGGGACTTTGGGATCCTCTGTGGGACTTTGGGACCCACTGTGCGTTTGATTGTTTTGTACTTGGGGGTCTCTTGGGAGAAGAGATTTGAGACGCTGCGCTGTTGGGGTTCGGAAAGGTGGAATGAGATCATGAAATAGTTTCGTTTATCTTTTTTTGTATTAGTTTGAGAGAAAAGTAGTAGCCATATTGTACAAGTGAGTTTAAGGTAAATATATATAAGTAAAGAAATAAATACAGCGGTTTTCTCAAAGTTCGAAATATTATTAAAGAAATATTTTTATAATCTGGCAACAACAAAACATGGGTGCCAACAATGACAAACCAATTTCAAATTGAGACGATACAATTCCAAATATTCAAAAATAGAATGCATTTTCAATGGAGTCGTTCCAATTTGAAATTCGAAAAAAGAATGCCGATGTTAAACAAACTGTCACAGCAACAATAGTCGGTGTTAGACCCTCGTACCCTAAACATGCGTGTCCAATAACAAATTAGATTTTTTGTCAAGAAAATATTGAAATGCTACCGTTATCTGATTGTCCCGGTTCTGTAGAAATATTTGAGGTTGCAAACTGAGCACAACTGAGAGAGACACATTTACCTACGCTTGTAGGACAGAGTAAATATAGTTTTTTCTTCGTATTTCAAAGATATTGAGAAAATACCTGTCTATTTAGTACCACTTATTTAATCTCCGGCTTAGAAACAAGAATATTGCGCAAAACATTTATTCAAAATAATTTTAGTAAGTATCAATATTGGTTTCTTAGAATATAAATATCTAATCAGCAGTCTAGACTCGCCAAGGTTAGTACCAAATATTCTCTAAATATCTAAATTAGAAATCAATCCCACGTCTAGATCAGAAAAAATAATCTCCCATTCACGTTCCGAACCACAAACACAGCCGATAGTCATTGTGTGACAAATAGTTCTGGGAAACTAAAAAAAACGCATTGAAATCGGTAATAGTGTGCTCCGATGCGAGAAATTTGTCACAAAAGCAGCCCCTGCGGGCAAACGCCTGAAATTAATGTCTTTGTCACAACAAAATGTGGTGAAGGATTCTATAAACTTGCAAAACCCATCACATGTTTGGTGACCGCTCAGGTTTCAACCCATCATATCTTTGGTGACCGCTCAGGTTTTAACCGATCACATCTTTGGTGACCGCTCAGTTCTTGTTTAACGTTGATAAAATTGGATGATACTTTATTGGTAGAAATACTTAGTTTTAGTGCGATACGTAGATACTTAAGTTAAACGGATGACTGGACATTGGACAAAAAGCTATGATAACAACATGCTATGCGCAAATCATACAATTAACATTATAGCTACGACAAATTACTTGTTTTCGATCATTTCACACTCGTAAAATAATGTACTTAATTCCATTTTTTCAGATTGAAAGTATTTTTCATGAAAATACGATATAAAAGCTAAAAACATGTTATATTTTTTGGACAATTTTATCATCCTGCACTTTATAGGAAGAAGATTTTCATGTTTCAACTGATTTTAAGTAATAAAATTACTGCATTTTTACCCACACGGGTCACAACAATCTGTCACGGTGACAGCCACTGTTGCCAACTGCGCAAACATAACTAATAATTACACCGAAAAGGGCGCGAATGTTTGTTTTCCCCGATACAATATGGCGGTGTGTTTGCGATATTATTTATGGCTTTCATTGCATTGTGGCAAATAGATTTTTGGCGTTATTGACACCGTATTTTAAGGGGGCAGGGTGTTAATGTGCTTTTTTGTTGGGGTGCATATTGAATTACTTTAGGAAGTTGAACTTTACTTGCAACTTGTTGCTGTATGCACGGTGTTGCGAAGATTAGTTTTATGATTTAGGGGTTCTAGGATTTAAGTTTCTCACTTATTTTTACAAGTCGTAAGTAGAACATCTTTGAACTACAAACTTTGGCTAAGCAAACTAAAGTCGCGTGACAAATTGTGTCTTGAGCTTAACATTATTTCCTTCTAGCAGTATAGTAGGCCCTCTACAACCTGTAAGTAGGCAGGTATTGCTAAATATATATTTTTATTTTAACCTTTTTCGTGGTTGGTATTTTCAAGGTTCTTTTCAACTCGCTAAGGATTTTTTTATACCATTGATTACATCAATGGGCATGTTATGCGGAGGGAAGAAAGCCATATTACAAGAAGAGTGTTAGATGTGAATGTAGATGGATGTAGAAGTAGAGGGAGGCCAAAGATAACATGGATGGACTGTGTGCATGATGACATGTGTAAGAAAGGAGTGAGATGACGTCTGATAGAAGAGAGTGGAAGAAGACGTGTTGTACCGACCCCACATAATGTGGGACAAGGGTAGGAAGATGATGATAGATTACATTGTAATATACCACATTCTACCTCACTCCCCAACCCAACAAGAAGTGATTGACGCGAAAACTCAAAAGTACCGCCAAAAAAAAAACCAAAGTGCTTTTCGTTACACAATCGAACACCTTTCGAGAGTTTACCGCCAAAACGCAAAATTCTAATCAAGCGGAAATCCTTGCAACTCCACCAACATACTAAAACCAACCATACTTTTTTTAAAGTTGAAATGAACCCTATGTGTAAGACGATAAGGTTGAAACTTCTCTGGTTGATATTAGGTTCTTTATAATGGATAGGCTTAGGATAATCTTTTGTTGACAATTTCAAGGTGCCCATCGGAAAGTACGTGGTTTCTGAGAACAGATAACATTTGAAGTGACAATTGTTATTTTTTTGCGACATTTTCGCTTTTACGTGGTTTTAAACAATGGTTAATATTGTTGGCGACAGGTTTTGCTAATCCCCGGTCTTCTTCAAAGGTTCTAAGATTGAATCTTTTAGACAAAATAAATAAATCAGCAAACGCAATATATAAGAAGCATACAATTCATTAGAGCCAAAGTAGTTTTATTGACGTATTCAGATCTAATAACAAAAATGTTGTCGTACCTATCTATACTATATAATATTATAAACAGGTAAAGTTTGTATATTTGTTTAATTGTAAGGGGTAATCTCGGGATCTACTGAACCGATTTTAAAAATTCTTTCACCATTAGAAAGCCACATTATTGCTGATTGTCATAGGCTATATACAAAACCGAAAAATAAAAAGGCTTTACGTGGTTAGTCCGTTTTGCAAAGCGAATCGAAGAAAAAACGGTCGAATTATGCCCAACGAAGTGGGCACGGGTCAGCTAGTGTGGAATAAAACTTTTTTTGTTGAGTATAGGTACTAACTTTTCCTAGATCCAGAGACTAGTTGATTACACAAAAAAATGCACCTTGACGTATTTAGATCTAATAAATATTTTTGTTGAGTATAGGTAGGTACTTTTCTTAGGCACAGACTAGTTAACCACTTACACGAAAAATTGCATCCAAAAAAGTAACCACAAGGGTGTACAAAAAAGTAACCGGGTGTACAAAAAAGAACTCAGCCAAACACAAAACGTAATAAAATACTTCAAAATATAGGAGGACAGTCATCAGTCCATTCACAGCAGGACTCGAGCCTCCTTCAACGAGGGCTATAATCCTCTCGCACGCAGACGCAGTAGGTATCGTCGTATCAAGCTTAATGAAACAACTTTGCCCTTTAAAGAACCCATAGTTTTATAGTTTTATAGTTTTATAGAACCACGAACAATTCAAACATGGGCACTGTAGTCCTAAACTAAGCAAAACTTGAAGTCGAAGTCAAAGTCAATATTACTTTATTCAGTAAAATCACAAGGATCATTTAGAATCGTCTTACATACTAGGTGATTCTAGGTGCCAGTTCCACGCGACCAGAGCCTAGAAGAACGGGCAAGAAACTTACGGCCTGGTTCCTACCGTTTTTTTATATGATCCTTCTTACAAAGAATTACAATTAAACTAAATTAAGTACTGAAGTCTCAGTGCGGTTTGTTCATATCGGTATCATTTTTAAACGAACAGGTATTTGAAACTATTTTAAAAACATAGTTACCTACCACATTAAGAATACTAACTTTCCGCGTTTGACCAAGAAGGTTGCATGTCTTAATTACTGTTTATTGAGTTTGCTCTGCAGGTGCCATGGTAAGCCGATTAGGATGCAAGTAATCAGGTAACAGGCTAATGTCAGTTTCGTTTTGAATTTAGAATGCGTCATTCATTGGTTTGAATGTTGCCAGTCTAGAAAAGTTGTGAAGTTTGTTGTGTTTACGCTGTAACTTGCGTAAATAATATTAATAATAAATATTAATATTCACAGACAATTCACACATCACACTTTAGTCCCAAACTAAAACTATTCTTTGTCTACTTTTTTCTGTTCTATTCAATCCGCTCTCTCCCAACTATCTTAAGGAAAGGTTCGAATTTCTCCATACTTCCAACACTTTTTCTCTAAGGTCATCAGACAACCTAGCTCTTAAAACGCCGGTACATTGTAGCTCCTTTTACGGCAAGTCATTCACAGTGCAAGCTGTTCGTCTGTGGAACGCTTTGCCGGTGGACATCAGAAAGTCATCATCGCTTCACATCTTCAAAAACAAACTCAAACAGTTCTACAGTAAAGATTTTACTCAACAATAGCCAGATTTCAAATAATGTAAAGGTATCATTTTCCTATGGCAACTTTTTGTTTTTCCTTAGCATTGTAATTAAATGAGTATGTATTAGTATATTTTATTTTTATCTAAGTATTAGTGTATAAATTATTTTTAATTAGGTTGAATATATATTAGTATTGTATTTTTTATTTCGTATAAAATCCATTTTTCACATTGTTGTTTGTGCACCCTCCCCCTTCTTTTACTACTTCGCTCGAAATTTTTCATGCTATGGTTGCCTGGAAGAAATCGCTATCAGCGATAAGGCCGCCCATTGTACTATTTTTAAGTGAGTTCTAAGATGTTTTTTGTATTTTCTGTTTGTGCAATAAAGTGTTATCTATCTATCTAAGCAAAGCTTGTATTAAGGGAACTAGAGTGCTGATAGAGTAATTATATAATACATATTTCTGTTAAATAAAATAGTAACACCCAGACACAGAACAAATATTTATTTTGTTAGCGATGGGGTCAAACATAAATCCGTTTTTGAAGACTTAACTGCAGTTTATTAATCTTTTAACAATATTCACTTCATAAGTCTAAGGTACACGTATACTGATCTTAATTCCTTGAAAATCACACGACAACTGACTGTGTACGAGCAACTCCGTTCCTCCTCTACTTTTACCGGAACAAACAACATCGACAGAGTGTCTTCAAGAATAAATCAAACCGGAAGTTCTTAATAATAAATCAAACCGGATGTTCTTCAAGAATAAATCGGACCGGAAGTTGCTCGTATACTGCCTTTACAATTATTCATAAATTATGTCATATTATTATAAATTACGAAACGAATTCTAACAGTCGGCCTTTCCTGATAGTTTTTTCCGTCCCGGGAAATTAAATTCTAGCTTATATATTTTATATAATAATAATAATACATTAGGTCAAGTAGTCCTCATTTACTACTTGCATTGAATAAAGATATACAAACTAATATAAGCCAAAGGTATTCGTTCAATGAAAAGGAAACTTTACTTAACCTATATCTTAGCTAAAACACATAAACAAAGTCACATCATTATATGACTTATGAAAATCTTTTCTAAAAATGAGTTTATAAATCTTCAGCAATAATGTAATCAATAGTTAATTTTAAATAGTGAAAATACTTGTAAAACTACATGGAACATAATGAGTTCTACTATTAACAGCGTGAATGAAGTAAAGCAAATTGACATGATTAAATTTAATATTAAGACATTTTCTGACCCAGTCACAATTAGTGAGCAATTTAATAACTTTTTTATAAATCTTAGTAATATTATTCCAACGCAGTCGTTAAATGATAGTAACATTAATCGTGGAACATCTTATTAAAACAATCCATATTCTAGAACCAACATACACTGAGAGAACCTTAAGGTTTTGAAAAGACTCAAAATACTAACTCTGTTGGGTATGACGGACTTAGTACTAAAATACTAAAATTATGCGTTGGTTTTATTTGTTCTTCTCTGAGTCATGACATAAATCTATCTATGGTTGAAGGGTGCTTTTCTGATAATTTAAATCAATAGTTAAAGCCTCACATAAAAAGGGTACCTAATTAAACATTACATATCACAATTATTTCAATTATGTCCACGATAATTTTATGTAGAATAAATAAGTTTATAAATAAATACGTTTATAAATAAATTCAAAATAATTTCAGATCGGCAATTTGGTTTTCGTTAAAACATGTCTAGAACTCTAGCTTGCTATGACCTGGTGAAAGAGGTGACGAAGTGCGTAAACGCTAAAACTCACCCAAAGCAGTAGGTACTTTGGGTCCTTTGCTATTTTTATCTACCTAAAATAACAAACCATAAATGTTTTGCTCGCTGATAATACAACGGTATTAATTCAATGCGATAATAACGATTTTTATGAAAAGTAAATAAATAATGTAGTAACATGGTTAAATATGAATAAGTTGATGAATAATTTGGAAAAACAAAGTTAATACAATCTCTAAAGTAAAATAATAAATTTGAACATTAATTTATCAATCAACAAAAATAGATCAGAGACAAGCCTTTTATTAGGCATCAACATCGATCAACACCTTAATTGGCAACCACTAATCGATCATGTTGGTAATACGCTTAATAGATTGTTCATGAAATCTTAAAATAAAATATTTGGAATCTTTATTCTCCCTCAACGTTCCTGGGCGTTATTGTAGACTGTAAATTTCAATGAAAACCTCATATCGGCTTTAAGTGACAAGCTTAGCTCTACGATCCCTGCAATAAGGCAAATCAGAAAACTTACAGATGGATTTAATGCTAGGTTAGTATGCTATGGGTACTTCTATAGCCTTATGTCCTATGGAATACTATTATGGGGTGCAACGGCTGGAATTCAATCTATTTTCTTTCTACTTCAAAAATGAGGGTCTTGTGACAGTCATGATCTTGGCAGAATGACAGCGTCTACTGCTTTAGCAGTGGGCAGTATGCTGAGTTAAGACCCATTTGCTGCTGTAGCAAACATTTTACACTTTTATTTTTATATTAATTGAAAAGTTCCTAATTACTTCCCGATTATTTTATCTTAGTTTATTTATACAATGTAGGTAATTTGGAGTCTGTTTTTCTTATTTTATATATTTTTATTTGTATTTTACTTGTTTTACTGTTGTTGTATTAATGTTTTAATAATGTGTACTTTGTTTGTTATTTGAGCTAATAGGTAAATGTCTATCTATGTCTATGAGCAGTTAGAACAATATATAATTTAAGTTCCAGAACATCGCTTAGAAATATCTTTAAGGACGTAAACATAATAACGCTACCGGCATTATATATCTATGAGTGTATAATGTAGAAACTTAACAACATAAGACACTACGACAGAAAATACGACTCACACGCATTTAACACCAGAAATAAGCTTAAGCTATTATTTTTTTCAGACTGTAAAAATGTAGGTACTAAATTATTTCTTAGAAATTGTATAAGATTCCACAATAAAATCACAAACGATATCTTGGAATTGAATGAGAGACTATTTTTAAAATACATCAAAATGAATTAAACACAATATGTTATTTCAAGTGCAGTGACTACACTAGCCACAATGATACCTGGAAATAAGCTTAAGCTATTTTTTTTTTTTTTTTTATTCAGACTGTAAAATTGTACTAAATTATTTCTTAGAAATTGTATAAGATTCCACAATAAAATCACAAACGATATTTTGGAATTGAATGAGAGACTATTTAAAAAAATACATCAAAATGAATTTAACACATGTTATTTCAAGTGCAGTGACTACACTAGCCACAATGATACCTGGAAGTTGTCTATGTCTGCTTTTGAAGAACAGAACCCTAAATTGTCTGCTTTAGCATCTAATTCTGTGTCTTTACATTATTACACTATTTGACAAGGCCTATGTACAGCCGCTTATGTTTAATGTTAACTACTTACAAAGCCAAGTAACTATGAATTATGCGTTGTAGTGGATTACAAAACTGTGTCCCAGACGGCAGCACTTGCCGCGTATCATGGTTATGTGTCCTCTGTATTACGTCACGGATTAATCTTGTGGAGCAATTCAGTTGACTTACTGAAGGCTTTGTTTAATTATCATATATTGACACATTTGATTATAATCCATACATATATTATTATATTCACACAAACACCCTCTCCTTCACACACACACACCCTCTCCCTCACACAACGTACACTATTGGGTCAATCTTGTAAACCCGATTCTTACAAGGTATTACTGGTAGTAGCAGTTCCACAAACACACAACATCTCACACAATACTACACTCACATGTACTGTTGGGTTACCTTTCTATAACCGGACTCTTACGAGACCGGCGTACCAGAGGAGCCTTCCAGACATTCATACTTCACACAACCTCATACCTCACACATTGAAACAAATACACTACCGCACCAAAAATACTAAGACTTAAAAAATATTCACTCTCATTCATACTTATTTTATCACTACATATTATCAGATATAGTATCAAATGAAATCACTTTATTGCAATTATTCACTGCTCTATCATCCGTCATCTCAGTATTCACTCCTTTCACATCCATATCATTTTTCACACAATCCATCTTTTCTTAGGCCTACCTCTTCCTCTATATCCTTCTACATTCATACCTAGCACTCTTTTCGTCATATTACATTCTTCTCTTCTCATAACATGTCCAACCTGTGGCTCCTCATTTTTTTTTTTTGAAGCTACATTCAGACTTCCTCTTACATATTTACTCATTTTTAATTTCGTCCATTCTTGATACTCCACACATCCATCTCAACATTCTCATCTCTGTAGCATGCACTCTTTTTCATTCGTCACTTTCTTAGTGTAGGTCCTGTGACACATAAATTTGTACAAGAATATCCGATCAATGATACGTTCAATCTTTTGTTCTATACTGTTTTGTTAATAAATGTATGTAAAAAATTCTGGAAATAAACATTATTATCATATTGTTAATGAATATTTTGATTTTAAGTACCTAATGATTGTTCTTCGTATAATAGATTTTCGTAATAACGATAAATAAATTTAGATAAACTTTGACTAAATATCATCATAAAGATATTAAAATGTTCAATCATTATGGTTAAGCTTAAATCATACTGCTAACCGATAATACCTATATTTGAACTATAAGCAGAATAAATGATTCTTCTACTATTTCAAAACTGTGGCTTAAATCATACCACCCAAATATGTACATTAAAATGATGGGGTTGTATCCCCAACATTTGTCTTAACTTACATCATACAGTCAAACCATATAAACTAAAATGATGGGGCTGTATTCCCAACATTTGTCTAAACTTAAATCATACAGTCAAACCATATAAACTGGGGCTGTAACTTAAATCATACAGCTAAACCATATACATGAAATGATGGGGCTGTATCCCCAACATTTGTATTAACTGACATCATACAGTCAAACCATATAAACTAAAATTATGGGGCTGTATCCCCAACATTTGTCTTAGCTTAAATCATACAGCTAAAGCATATAAATTAAAATGATGGGGCTGTATCCCAAAAATTTGTCTCAGCATAAATCATACAGCCAAGCCATTTAAACTAAAATGCTGGGGCTGTATCCCCAACATTTGTCTTAGCATACATCATACAGCCAAGCCATTTAAACTAAAATGCTGGGGCTGTATCCCCAACATTTGTCTTAGCATACATCATACAGCCAAGCCATTTAAACTAAAATGCTGGGGCTGTATCCCCAACATTTGTCTTAGCATAAATCATACAGCCAAGCCATTTAAACTAAAATGCTGGGGCTGTATCCCCAACATTTGTCTTAGCATACATCATACAGCCAAGCCATTTAAACTAAAATGCTGGGGCTGTATCCCCAACACTTGGATGATGGCTTCGTCTGTGTGCTTTGTGGCGCTTCCATAATTTCTCTGAAACTGAGAAAAAGTACAAAAAGTGGGTGTCCTAAATACTGATATCATTTTGATTGGCATTGTGCGTGTAGTAAATTGTACACAAATGTTATTATAAAGGTATTCAAAGACCGTTCAGTTAAAATAATATAGTTATTTAGTAATAAAATATTATAATATGGTGCTTCAATTATAAAAGCAAACACAAAAAAAAATTATAAATGCTTGATGTGGGTAGGCTTTTTATAATTTCTTTATAAACAGTTTACTTTAAATTCTTATGCATTATATACTTTGGGTTCACATACCTTTTAAAGGGGCGTAAGTCCATCCACTGAGCGGCATTTCAACTTGATCGCCTTCTCAGTTTAATCCCACCTTTCTGACTTGTTAGCGATGGGGTCAAACATAAATCCGTTTTTGAAGACTTAACTGCAGTTTATTAATCTTTTAACAATATTCACTTCATAAGTCTAAGGTACACGTATACTGATCTTAATTCCTTGAAAATCACACGACAACTGACTGTGTACGAGCAACTCCGTTCCTCCTCTACTTTTACCGGAACAAACAACATCGACAGAGTGTCTTCAAGAATAAATCAAACCGGAAGTTCTTAATAATAAATCAAACCGGATGTTCTTCAAGAATAAATCGGACCGGAAGTTGCTCGTATACTGCCTTTACAATTATTCATAAATTATGTCATATTATTATAAATTACGAAACGAATTCTAACAATTTTCATCACACAAACATTTGCTCTAGGTGGGGATCGAACCCAAAACCTACAGCATGGAAGCAGAGCTACTACCATCTGAGCTGTGACGCCTGTCTATATATAAGTACCTACTGAGGTACTGAGTAACTACTCTTACCCCCTATCTTATAAAAAGTTAGCGTTGACTTTATGTCGTCTTTACGTATGGTAATCAATACATCAAGTCTGCGCTAAGTTTTTATAAGATAGACCGTTAAGGTTTAAGATAGCTTTGTACAAAAATATTAATACAACTTTATTGCAAAGTTCAATCACTTAAAAGGTTCTAAAATGTTTTCATACCCATTTGTTCCATACGCCTACGTATTTACCGGCATGAATACACTTTTTTTCCATCTCAGATGTCATCACTTTGATACAGCTCGTCAATTTTTTTCCCTACAAAGAGATCATAGCCCCCTCGATTTAGCCAAAGGCACCTCAGGTAACATCCCAAAAAAATAAACGTGACAAAATGTCTGTAAACATGTACCTACCTTTGCCAACATAATAAAAAAAAGTCTTACAATTCTGCAATTCGAACGCTCGAAGCATCCGAATCGTAACGAATTCTCTTTTTGAATTTCGAAGTTTTATCTATTGACTTTTGTGTATTTTTTGTTGTAGGGTTGCAATAGTGCAGAAATATTCCTTAGAATTGGGGTAATTGCAAAATAGTTAGCGATAAAAAATATGAGGTTGTAATATTGAAATTGAACTCGATTGTGCGAAGTTTATTGAATGTGTATGAGCCGTTGATAATTGGCATATTTCACGGACGGTTACCTCTAGTCATCAATTTGTACTGAACATATCGAATATTTGTAATATCTAAGTTATTGAATATTGACATTTCCAATATTATTTTACCATTAACATTTTATAATTACCTAGGCAATATTATTACGCTGCTATTTTTATTTAATTCTACAAACTCACCAACTGATTAATTAACTTAATGATGTTTTTGAAAAAATCCAAATATACATTACCTACATATTTATTAATTTCTTATAACCTACACAGAATCACAAAACAAATATATCTAGCGATTACATTTTCAAAGATTTATGTGTTTTTCAAATAAGTAACATTTAAAAATCACGATCAAATCACAAAGAAGTACTACTTAACTTTTTAACTTTTTAACTTACTTTTTGACAAAGAATATAGTACTTTATAGTACTATTCTTTGTAAGAAGGATCATAATAATATAAAAAAACGGTAGGAACCAGGCCGTAAGTTTCTTGCCCGTTCTTCTAGGCTCTGGTCGCGTGGAACTGGCACCTAGAATCACCAAGTATGTAAGACGATTCTAAATGATCCGCGTGATTTTACTGAATAAAGTAATTTTGACTTTGACTTTGACTTAATATTCTTTGTGAAATTCACAAAGAATGAATACTACTTACATATACATACTTATGTCTCTAAATTCTCAAAAAAATAAGACTATATTCAACATGTCCACTATATTTACCTCCAAATCCACAAATAATAATAACTTTATTTTCAGAAAGGTTTACATAGGTCTTCTTCTTATCGTGTCGATGCTACAACTGTAGGTATTCTGTTGTAGCATCATGTTGGAAAGATTAGCCAGACTAGACACTGCTTTGCCGTGCCTAGCTGTTACCGGTGTGCGCCACGGGGAGGCTCTTTCCATGCACCCATACATAGGTGTAAGCATTAGTATCTTATGTTAGTGTAGGTCGGTATAACAACTACTTAGAGTAGATCATCATCATCATCCACAACCCGACTTGACCCACTGCTGGGTATAGGCCTCCCTTTGCTCTTTCCATTCCGCCCCGTTCTGAGCTGTTCTCATCCATCTGCGGCCCACGGTATTGACGATATCGTCAGTCCACCGTGCCGCTGGGCGCCCAAGATAACCTACAACAAACAAAATTAAAATTATATTCTTCGCCGATGTGGCGCGGTGGGCGATGGTCCGCCTGCGACGCGGAAGGTTGCGGGTTCGATTCCCGCCTTGGGATAAATGTTTGTATGTTCTGCAAATATTTATTCCGGGTGTTCTGGGTATTATATGTATAGGTACTTAATAAAAAATATCTATCTATGTAATGTATTAAGTATGTCAGTCATCTAGTACCCATAACACAAGCTCTGCTTAGCTTGGGGCTTAATGTTGTGTGGATTGTCGAGCATTATTTATTTATTTATTCTTCTTCAACAGGTCCAACCATGTCTTCCACGTCAGTTCCCCAGACGCAATAACGGCCCCCCACCACCATGTCCCCGCGGAAGAGGCTACATCGGTGACAACCTCCGCTCAAGATGGCGTTGTTGACAAACTCCACAACCGGCCCCACATCTACCGGCCCCGCGGCGCCCCAAGCCCACCACTCCACCACTCCACTCCATCACTACTTCCATTACCTGAAGCAGCCGTCGCCATTAGCACAGAACCCGTACGCGCATCATTCCAGCGCGCATCATATGGGTATGGGCCCTGGACCGTTGGGCGGGCTCGGACCCTTCGGGCTGACGCATCACGGATTGGATGTGGGGTTTCCGCAAGGTGAGTCAATACCAGACAGAAATTCGAAAGGTTATTTATTTAACACTTTATAGCACAAATATAGCTAATGTACAAAAGGTGGGCTTAATGCTATAAGCATTTTCTGCCTGCCGACCTTAAGGGTGAGGCCAAACTTGCGTAATTTTGTGAGTAATTTCTGCTGCATTCGGTTTCTGAAAGTCCTGTTTCATTCACACGGCGACGCAAAATAAGTTGGACTTTTGAGAAAAAAATACGCGACCGAAATTCTGCGACTCACGAGTCTCACGACTCACAAAATTACGGTCGTTTGGCCTCACCCTAAAGGTCGAGAAAATGGTTGACGAGCTAACTTATTGCTAATAAACAATAACTTAAGGGATACTTACAAAACATCTGGTTACAATATGCTATAATATAATTAATAGTCATGGTTTATTTACTTCTTCTTGCGTGTCAATGGGTAGATAATATAAAGTTTATACTACATATATAGATAATATAAAAAGTTTAATTAAAGTCTGAATTAAACACTAGTACCTACCCAATTATGATAGGTATGTATTAGTAAAACTAAGTAAGACGAAGCGACGAGCGCTAAAGATTAAAAAGATAACAATCTATAAAGCTTATCTAATAGCCATTATAAATGAACCATAGACAAACAACTACCAACATGACGAGCGAAACGTCAAAACAACAAAGCGGAGAGCATTGCATAATTTACGTACCAAGAAAACATCCTTGGGAATAATCAAAACAGCCCCAAACCTCCCCGTTAAGCGGCTTAACCGCCCCCCGGGGTTGCCAGTTGCCATGCTACCCCCAAAATGGGAGCGGAAGTAGCTTGTTAGTTTACTTTAATTAGTAGCAAGTTTGGATTTTGATGTTGGCAGTGTGGTTTTTTTATCATTATGTAATGGTTTAGTTTATTCCAATTTCGTTTTTAATCGTGTTTTTATTTTTTTAATTTGATAACTAGATTATAACTGCGCAATAAACTAGTAAGCACTTTTTTTTACTTCTTCTTCTTATCGTGTCGATGCTACAACTGTAGGTATTCTGTTGTAGCATCGTGTTGGAAAGATTAGCCAGACTAGACACTGCTTTACTGTGCCTAGCTGTTACCGGTGTGCGCCACGAGGAGGCTCTTTCCATGCACCCATTTTTTTTACTATTGCCTACTTATTTTAATATTGTTAAAGTTTTAGTTTCGGTAATTTATTGTTTTAGACATGGCAATGAATATATATAACTACTAGTTTTCTAGAACCTAAGTTACGTTTATTCCGCTTATTTAGTTTTTAATCGTGATTTTATTTATTTAATTTGATAACTAGATAAACTAGTAAGCACTTACTTTTGTTACTATTAGCCTACTTATTTTCGTGTTGTGAAAGTTTCAGTTTTGGTAATTTATTGTTTTAGACATGGCAATAAGTATGTATAATGTAAGTACCTACTTACTAGTTATCTAGAACCTAAAACATTTGAAAAGAGAATCTCAATAAACGGATATTGGTCCTAGCGAATGGGACGAAGTAAGGACCCTTTTTCGATAAATCAAGCGTGTTGACCTTTCGAAAATTCTAGGTATAAAAATTCTAGGTATTCTAGGTAAATCTGTTAGGTATATTATTTGACAGGCATCAAAGGTAAAGACAGGCATAAAAGGCGTTCAGTTGGTAGTAGCTCTGCCTTCCATGCGGTGGGTCGTAAGTTCGGTCCCACCCGAAGCAAATGTTTGTGTGTTGAACATATTTGTACTGTATCTGGGTGTTTCTATTCTATGTACCTACTTACTTATGTATTTACAAAAGAATATAAGTATACTATCAGCAATCTAGTTCCCATAGTACAAGCTTTGCTTAGTTTGGGACTAGTAAGTGATGCGTGAATTGTCCGTGAATATTTATTTATTCAAGAAAGCTATTAATTAAATTAAATATATTTTATGCATAGGTACGTTATACCGAAATCTGTAAGCAGAAGTAGATAACTGAAAGCCCGTACACATTTAATTCGGAAATAAAATTAATCCTCCAAGTTCAATTTAATCCGTACTTCTTCTCTTTCCCTCTCATACAATTTAATATATCCATCTCTCTCTATCAATTGAGTCGCGTAACGCTGGCAGCTGAGCGTTCTTTTTTTAAACTTTTTATTGTATATTTTTTTTTATTGCCATCCCTTGGAATTGTATACGGCCAGTTGCTTTTTTAATCTGTTAGCGCATAATTAATTGACCTTTATTTTTTTTTTCGTTGGAATTTAATCGGAAGTTGGCTATCGGATATTTAATAAGATATCAAAGAAGTTTAAAAAGATATTTTTATTTTTTTAATTAGTTTGGGACTAGAGTGTGATGTGTGAATTGTCTGTGAATATTTATAATCTTTACCTACATAATGTCATTCTACCAAAAGGTACTACAATGTAGGTTTTATGCAACATAGTAGTTATAAATCAATAACCAGGTCATTGTGTCAACGGTATCGATTAAAGAAGCCGCTGAGGTGATTCGAGGGGCTTTCGGGGTCAGATTTCCGCTGTCCTGTCAATGACATTAGTCACGGTAGTTATAAGGTGTTGCCAGTGTGACTCGATCTTGTCAAAGTCAAAGTCAAAAGTCAAAGTCAAAAATTACTTTATTCAGTAAAATCATTCAGGATCATTTAGACTTGCGTACGAAGAGTTCAGACAGAATGACACTTAATGGAAGAATTCTTTCTTAAAGTATTTTTCATTCATTCATTCATTCTTTTTTAAGTAAGTATGTAAATAATTCGAAAATAAATCAGGAAAGTTAAACAGATTTTAGTAGTAGTACTTATAACGGTCTTTCTTATAAAAAGTTAGCGCAGACTTGATGTATTGATTAACATACGTAATAAATAGGGGTGATTAGTGATCGATACTAATGCCAAAAATGCAATCAGTAAAATTTTTGTCTGTCTGTCTGTCTGTCTGTCTGTCTGTCTGTCTGTATGTTCCTTATAGAAACAAAAACTACTCGACGGATTTTAACGAAACTTGGTACAATTATTCTTCATAGTTCTGGGCAGGTTATAGGATACTTTTCATCACGCTACAATCAATAGGAGCTGAGTAGTGAAGGGAAATGTCGGGAAAACGGGAGAAGTTACTCCGTTTTTTAAGCTTCCGTCGCGTTTGCAGCCTTAATGATTAAAGTTACATAGAAATCATGTATGACGGAAATATTCTACATTAAATTGTCTAAAAAATATCCCAGAACAGCATATGTCTATCTTTTATGGTTGACTCACAATAACACGTGTAACTCCGGATAGCTTAGCAGTTCGGAGCATTCTGATTATATTTGCTTGCGTTTATAAGACCCTCAGTCATCCCAAATTTAAAAAAGTTAACATTATTACCTATTCAATAAAAAAAGAATCATAGAAATCGGTATAGAAACACCAAACTTAAGCCATCGCGCCGTCGCACTTGAATAGGTACTCAAATCGAGTAAAGTTTGAAATTTGTTGTGTTTACCACTAGATGGCGCTACTGTGCACAAATCCTAGATCGCGCTATCGGTGCGTTTTGGCAATGTGTTATAAGTCGGTCGGTATTTAACAAGAGTTTCGTTAAATTGAGTTATCTTGATGAAGTTTTTTTATATATAATATTTTATAAAAAATATATTGTTGTTGATGAGTACATTTACTTGGGCCAGTTAGCGAGCTTCAAAAACAGGCAGGATAAGGAGATCGATCGCCGCATCGAGAACGCCTGGAAGAGCTACTGGTCCATGAATGAACACATGAAAGGCGACCTTCCACTTACGCTTAAACGCCAACTCATCGACATGTGCACCCTGCCTGTCCTAACCTACGGTGCGCAGACATGGTCACTGACTGAAGCACAGAAATCTAGACTCAAGATTTGCCAAAAAGCAATGGAACGTAGCATCTTTGGTTTCAAGCGCATCGATCGAGTGCGAAACATTACGCTGCGTTCGCTCACTGGTATTGCAGATGTAGGCAATAAAACCGCGAGGCTTAAGTGGGACTGGGCAGGTCATATTAGCCGGATGGACTCAAAGAAATGGTTCAAAATCGTGACACCGTGGCTGCCTGAAGACGGAAGGCGGCGTAGAGGCCGACCAAAGATGCGATGGCGGGACGACCTCGATGCTTTCGAGAGGGATTGGTGGACGAAAGCGGAAAGCAGAGAGAAGGATTTGGGGGAGACCTTTGCCCAGCAGTGGGACGAGATAGGTTAGGAAAAAAAATATATATATAATATACTTACTTAATCTATACTAATATTATAAAGAGGTAAAGTTTGTGTATTTGTTAAATTGTAGGGGTAATCTCGGGATCTACTGAACCGATTTTCAAAATTCTTTCACCAATAGAAAGTTACATTATTGCTGAAAAATAAAACGGCTTTTACGTGGTAGTCCGTTTTGCAAAATGAATCGGAGAAAAAACGGTCGAATTAAAGCGTTTCTTACGAACGCTGCCTTAACTATGAAAGAAGTGTTCTAAAGAAAAGACGTGGAGCTTGATAATGCCTACAAAAAAGCCACAAGTCAACGACAGCATATGTCTTGCTTTTTTATTTAATAAAAATTATCCCCAACGAAGTGGGCACGTGTCAGCTAGTGATGACATAAAATCAACGCTAACTCTTTATAAGTTATTTATTAATCGTTCGATGAATTGTAACTATAGTTTGTTCTCTAAGTTTGACATTTTTGACCTCTCTCTTTCCAAATTTAAACTCGCCATCTGTGAGGAATTAAAAACTTTGAATTTGTCATAGTGTTAGTTTATTTTAATTAATTTTAAGTTCTACATCAATCAGTTTATTTGTTCTTTGTATGTTTAGATTCTTTTTCATTTTCTCCACCGATTTTTACGTGTGTGTATCAATTAATAGTGGAAACTTTATTGGATTATGCCTTAGCAATTAGTTTTTGTCATGTAAGCACCATTGTTCTGTTTGTTTTCCAAATAAAATAAAATAAAATAAAAATAAATAAGATAGGGGGTAACTATTTTGTTATACCAAGTTATCTAGCCCAAAACTAAGCAGAGCTTGTAACAGCAGTGGGACAGTTAAAAAATAATATTAATTATCAACTTGCTATTCAGCGCGGCCAATATAAATAACGCCAAAAGTATAGATTAATGGTCTATTTTATAAAAACTTAGCGCAGACTTGATGTCTTGATTGCCATACGTAATGGTGACATAATGTCTACGCTAACTTTTTATAAGATAAGGGTAATATATACACAGTTGTGTAAACCATCACGGTTATTAAGGGTCTTCCACACGCGTGAAATCAGGGCCGAGGCACAGACTAAATAATAGTTACTATACTGTCACATTCATATCTGCTATACTGTACGGATGTCTGGGATTTGTATGGAGCAGTTAAAACCGAAGTGATTGGCCATTTGCTGAGTTAAATGTATGTAAGTATACTAATATTATTAATAAGGCAATATTTGTTTGTTTCGATTTAATTATAAATAATAAATATTCACGAACAATTCACACATCAGACTAGTTCCAAACTAAGCAAAGCTTGTACTATGGGAACTAGATTGCTGATAGAATACTTATTTGTAAATTATTTTTTGTAAATACATAGAATACAGTGTAACATCCAGACTCAGAACAAATATTTATGTTCATCACACAAACATTTGCTTTGGGTGGAAATATAACCCACGACCCACAGCATGGAAGGCAGAGCCAACTGAGCTGTGACGTCTGTCATAAATAACAACATAAAATAAATAACAGCTTGGAATAAGCTAAATTGACTGTCCTATTGCTATAACCGATCTCTTCCAGACAACTTTTTATATTTATAAGGGCATCCAAAGAAAACACTAATTATTATCTTCTAACTAGGTGTATTTTTATTAAAAAGATCTATAGCGTTAATTTTAATAAAGTTATCAACATTTTATATTTAATAATTTAATTACCTGCGAACTGTTTAATCTGATTATGAAATGATTTAAAAGTAATCTTCAATATTTAATTACTTAGCGGAAGTTGTATGTTTTACGAGCCATTACTGTATCTATTTATTATAATTTTTAAGGAGGCATAAAAAAGAAATAGTTGTATTAACTGTAAATGCGCAACTTAAAACATAAAAGATCTTAAGAGATCTATAATATTAATTAGGTATAAAGTTACTGCAATAGCTAAGTCTTAAAATATATAATAATCAAATAATGTTCAATTTAATTCTACTAATATTATAAACGCGAAAGTTTGTATGGATTGATATATAAATGACGACCGAAGTGGCACGGTGGGCGAAGGTCCGCCTGCGACGAGGAGGCTGCGGGTTCGATTCCCGCCTTGGGATAAATGTTTGTACGATCTTAATACTTCAAGGAAACTTCCGTCAGAACGCGCACTCGCATTCTGATGGAAGTGTCCGACGGACCGTGAGGTTTTAGTCATGTACCTACTGTTTTAACAAACAGACCAAGATGGATTTATTCACGTAAAAAAAAAGTAATTCTCAGTGCTTACTTATTATTATTAATAGATACTAAAATAAAAACGACTACCAACCATAGATCACTTTACAATAAATTGTCACACCGAAATGATGCTCGTATTACCTTACCTTCATTCCTTAAGAATCATAATAAATATTATTGAATTTATCATTTATGAATTCCGACGATTTCTCGAAGCGGCTACCGGCGCGGCGTCCTTTGACTCGCCGCCATCTTGAGTCGCCATGTTTGTTTTTCTCTTTTTGGGTTCCGTACCGATAAATTTAAATATACCGGTGCTTATAAATTGATTGGTGCTTCATGCATCGTTTATAAAACGTACATTATTATAAACTTTTAAAACTATTTTTAGTTTTTAAATGGAATATTGTTATGAGAATTGAGTTTTTCTGAATGGAACTTGCAAAGAACAAAGATCTAATATATTGTGTTAATTTCTACTTAAGTATTTGTTTCGTTTTATTAGTTATGAAAAATCTATAAAAAATAATAGCAACGGAAGCTATTAATATCTAGTAATTAGCTGTCATGACACTATTATTAAATTTAATAAATAAAATTAAATAATTGTTCAGAGTAGGTACCTTCTTCTTCTTATCGTGTCGATGCTACAACTGTATTTTGTTGTAGCATCGTGTTGGAAAGATTAGCCAGACTAGACACTATTAGGTACCTAATACTTATACACACATTTGTCATCACTTAAGTACTAATAAAAAGAAACGAGTAAATTCATCATCCAAAAAAAAAGACGTGTGGCACTCGGGGACTGCCGCCGTAAAACTATTGCATAGCATTTTTTGCCGCCGGTCGGAGAGTTAGGTTATTTCGTTACGGAATTTCTGGATTCGGTCTCCACGCTCAAGGCCCGCGATAGAAGCAATGCTGTTTAAAAATATGTGGTCATAAAAATAACATTGTCGGAGTGTTAGGTTATTTCGTTACGGAATTTTTAGATTCGGTCTCCACGCTCAAGGCTCGCGATAGAAGCTATTTTTATTTAAGCTATATTATGAATACTTTAAAAAATGGTCGTAAAAATAACAATAACGGAACCTACTATCACTATTATATTAGTCTCCCACTTAACCACATTAATTTCTTAATGCAATGCGCATGTCAACGTCACGGTTATCTCGAAACGTCATTTCAAAATGGCGGTAAAAAGTTATTTCGCTACAGAACGATAAGAATGAATTTAGATAATAATGCAGTATTGCGTGTGTAGATAGCTTTAATTGTTTGATATAAGATTGTTGTAAAAAATATAGGTTATATTTAAAAAAAGTTATGAGTTTGTGCAATGTTGGATATAAAGTGAAACTTTCGAAACGTTTGAAGTTTGAAAAAGCTAATGATGTATGAAACGAATTGCCAAATTTCATATTCATATTCATTTATTCATTGCTCACAAGTACATTTTAAACAGCTTAGGTGTAATATAGCTAAAGTACCTACATGTACCCTGCAAGGGCGCTGCAACATATTATTGAGTCATGCATTTTAAAAACTAGATTTATAATTCATGTCGCGTATGTTAGAATTTGATAATTGTCATTTAAGTTATTAGCAGTATTATTAATTACAATGGTTAACAAATTTGCAAGTCAAAAAGATAAGTATAAAAAATGTATTATGTCAAGATGCGAATTTGACACTCGAACTAAACTTTTGGCGTATGGTGTAGGTTTATAGTCAGCAGTGGGCTAGTACAGGCAGCCTATGATGATGCTGATTCAAACTAAACTATTTAAAAACATTTACAGTATATTCAAAGCGCGTTTATGTCTTTTGTATATAGATTTTTAATCACATGATCTTCGTATCGGAAACTTGTTGTTTATTATCTAGTCAAAAAAATATTTAAATGTAGGTATAATAAAAAAATATCTATCTATGTAAGTAATGTATTGTATTAAGTAGATAGATAGATAGATAGATAGATATTCAACTATTGTCAGTAAACCGACTTTACAGGCAACCATTATTTATTATTAAAGTGTTACCCTGCTACTGGTTCTTTCTTGCCCACAGAGGGTCACATTATTTTGAGAAGACTAACCCCATTATGTTGCATAAACAGCCAAGTGCGAGAGTTCACACGGAGGGGGAGGGCTGAGTGTTTGCAAATTGAAGAATAACTTAAAATGATTCAGGATCTAAATTAAATCTTACTTTGTTTATTTTATTTGTTATTACATGCGACTTTGTACATTGCAAGATTCGACACGACAGCGGTAGACATTGCGTTTATAGTTTTTAGTTTAAACAAAATATTTCTGCTACTTATAAATTATAAATAAATAAAAAAAAGACGTGTTGCACTCGGGGACTGCCGCGGTAAAGCTATTACATAGCATTCTTTTGCTGGATTACGCATGCTCAGTGTTAGGTTATTTTCGTTACGAAATTTCTGGATTCGGTCTCCACGCTCAAGGCCCGCAATAGAAGCTATGAAAAATAAATAATGCTGGACAATCCACACAACATAATCTAGCCCCAAGCTAAGCAGAGCTTGTGTTATGGGTACTAGAAGACTGACATACTTAATACAATACATTACATATAGATAGATAGTTTTTATTATACATATAAAATACCCAGAGCACCCGCAATAAATATTTGCCGATCGTACAAACATTTATCCCAAGGCAGGAATCGAACCTGCATCCTTCCGCGTCGCAGGCGGACCTTCGCCCGCCGCGCCACATCGGTCGTCAATCGGTAGTTGGATGTTATGGGCTTGTGGACCCTCAAAACATGGCGTTTCCCATGAATGTATGTTTTTAAAGCTCTTTATTTGTTATTTCAACCATTTACATTTAGGGTAGATTCTTATACGAAAAGTACTTTTGAACGTTGGTCGGGTCATATTTAATTAAGTTATATTTTGTACTATTTAAATAAAATGAACAAAACCGATTTAAAATACATTTTTATAGATATCTCAAACAGTTCTTTTCAGATCTTTATATACATAAAGATCTTATTACTATCACTATACAGTGATAGTAATCATCTATAAGATTAATCTATCAAACAAAAAAATGATCATCAAAATCGGTTCTCAATTGGCGGAGTAATCACGTAACATACGGAACCGTCGAATTGAGAACCTCCGTTTTTGACTACTGAAAAAAAACTGTAAAATAAAATAATTTTGTTTTTTTTTTATAATATTTCAAACTGATATAAGTAACATGTGACTGCATTTATTTATAAAAAAAAACGTTTATTTCTTTCTGCACTCCTCTTTGCACCAGATCGCCCTCCCGCCCTCCGGACCTCTAATTGCAAAATAAATATTGCCTTGTTTTAGTGATTGTGTTTTTTGACACATGAAAGTGTTGCCACTGCGAGGGAGATGTTGTTTGTTGGGGTAAAGTTGTTGATAGTGTGGTTGAAATTATTTATTATTTATACCAAGTAAATATAAATACACCAAGCTTGCCAACGCAAGTGATGATGATTCGCTTTTCGTTCAAAAAAAATATAAATACAAATAAAATATTCAGTATGCGGTAATTTTTTTTATATTTTATAGGAAAATTTGACCGCAATCACACCTGATGTAGGTATTGCCTATTATTCAAAAAAAACATACTTAAGTACATTTTTTTTTATAAAACGAAATATCAACTAACATCACGTAAGTATACAAATCTCTCATAAATAAAAATAATCATCTTGATAGGAATCGAATCCGCGATCAGCTTAAACGAAACCCCGGGAGCTTAAAGAAACTATTTCGAGCTATTATCCAGATTTGGTCGTTATTTAATTGCCTTTACTAATATTTGATTTGTTTTAAAGGTTAAACCTTACAAACTTTACTTTTACCTGAAATTATCTTTAAAAGTCTTTTTCAAAAACTTGATTAAAATAGTCTTTTCATATTATGTTATTCTAAAAAACATCTCACTGGTGGGAACCAAGAGTGTTTACAATAACAATTAGCCGAAAGTGTGAATTGCTGTTCAAATAGATAGGTGGACGCCGCGTGGCAGACACGTGCGTCCGCGGCGACGGCTCGACGATAAGTGATGACTTTATACTTTGCGGTGGACCATAGATAAATAAACTTTGAGTGGAACGAAAGAGGTTTCATTCCAAAGAGGTCTGAGGCCGTATACCTCTCACAACCAGGTTTTTAATCACGGTAGGAACCAAGCCGTAAGTTTCTTGCCCGTTCTTCTAGGCTCTGGTCGCGTGGAAATGGCACCTAGAATCATATTGGTAAGACGATTCTAAATGATCCGCGTGATTTTATTGAATAACGAAATGTTTAACTTTGACTTTAACGTTTAGTTTTTTACTTATCGTAATTCTCACCCACTATACTAGACCTCATTTGACATTCAAAACAACATAGAATCTATTATGAAAATAAAACAAGCTATATTCGACAAGGCGAAAAAATTAGAACCATCTTTAAACTACATGCTATTAACTCAGTTTCTTCTGTAGAAAAAAAAAGAAAAAAATCAGCCCACCCTATGGGGTGGGCTGATTTTTTTTTGGTAAGCAATCGTTCAATTAGTATCAATTACTTGAACCAACACTTAAAGTCAAGTAGGTACATATCTCGGTAAAGTGTTTTTTTAATGGGTAACACTACCTTTTTTCTTTTTTTAACGGAAATTCAAGACTGTATTGTTTTTTTTATGTCTGGGATTGAACTTGCGAATACTATATGAAGTTCGACCCGTGATCATGGCGCATGCAACTGTGCCGAAATATCGGGAAATAATCAGACTCACAAATCATGGTAAATATCCCGTTTATAATGAAAACTATACTATATGAAGTTTTTGGGGTTCCGTACCCAAAGGGTAAAAAAGAATCCTTTTAGTAAAACTCTGCCTGCCTGCCTGTAGCATACTACAATATGGTAATAAATTACACTTTATTCACAAACAAACTTACGACTATTACAGTATTTACAAAATGAAAAATAAGGAAAAATAATTATGCATATAAAATACTTAAGAAACAGTTGAGCTATCTACAGACCGTTGCAAACGATCTAAGTACTTATAGATAGTTCAACTGGTCCAAATTAGTACCAATCGTCGCGTACAAGATACTGGCTGCATTTCCGCGCTGAATAGCAATGCTGACACGCTGGGCCAGATACAGATAAATAAATTCGAGAAAATAAAAAAAGGGCAAATTTTTTGACAAATCGCACTTAATAATATTAATCGTTATTATTAACAGCCCCTAAATATCTACAATGACACACGCCCCTATACTTACCAAAGTTGCCATAATTTATTAGATAAATTTCAATTTAGCAACATTCGGTTAGCACCCCTATCTGGCAACATTATCATGGTAATAAAATAACTAACGTACTAACAAATAAAAATATACCCTATTACCATCAAAACAAAGCTCAAAACAGCATAACAGATTTTCAATCGAATCTTCTATACTATTTCAAATGTATTTAGCTTCTATTATAATACTCATAGAGCTCAAATTGATCTTACAATTCTTGAGTTCTTGTCCCAAATTTGAGTTAGATATTTTAGTCTTTATTTCTATGTTGTTAAAGTTGATATTAGTGTTAAGAAACTGGGTTTCACGTAGTTGTATTCTATCACATTTACCCTAGTTCAGGGAGCTACAAACGCAATTTATGTGTTAACATGATTTATGGGAGAATACCCTCGTTTCAGGGTGCTAGTTTGCACGCCTTCCCTATTTTTAGGGTAAATTGTTATGTAAATTTACTACATACAATATATTGCTAAAATTAGTATACTCGTTGTATAATTTATCTTGCAGTAAGTACCTTCTTATATTTAATGTTTCTGTTTTAGTAGTAAGTAAGTACTTAAATTAATTTAATTACAAAAAAAATATTAGAAAAATAGTTAGACTACAATGTTTCTTAATGTCTAGAAATAAGTATTTCTATTCGAGAAAGATTAAAAACTATAAGCAAGAAAACCTATCAAATAGAATACAGAGTGCCCGTCTACCCTCAAAAATAACTAAAGATCCGACCACATATATTCGCATGCGACCACATTTTCTAAACTCGTTTCATTACTTTTAAATCATCAAACAAAACGCACCTAGTAAGATACAAAATACGAATAAGTGCGCGTAGTAAGGGCTGACCATAAAATAACAATCCGGTTTTAAAATCCGAACGCGCCCATTACGGTCCCCTTGGAGCTGTCAAAGTGACAGTTGACGTTCACGTCAAACATGCTCTAAAATACACCTTATTGCTGTAACAATAAGGATCATTTTACTCTCAAAAATCCAACCCCTAGAATACTTTACACGTCATTAAAAGAGATGTGCCGAAGGGAGGTCAAATACCGTGAAAAACGGGAAAATAATTTTGTATCATTCCCCGACTTTGTTTTGTGGTTTTCTGATTGATTTCCACTTCGCTTCATTTCACAATAAAACTTACAACACTTTGTATACTAACCTTGTTAACTAAACGTTGTTAATTTAATTTTTTGTCATATTCATCTTATTGTAAACCATAATCTTCTTTTCCTTGTTTCAGATCGATATTACGGTACGTTTTTTTCAATTATTTATCTCATAAATATACTCTAATTTCCATATTAGTCAAAAAGTTTCAACTACCAATCAACTGCCAATGACAAACTTATCGATACTCTTTCAACTGATTAATCAGACATAACCGCTTCCGAACCGCAGTTTCAAATTTCAAACAAATTCGTATCTGGCCATCTAACCACCTTTCAAAAACGATAGAAACGAGATCCAAACACGAATAAACCATTAGCGTCCACAGACAAGCATACCTAAACAAGACGCGAGCATAGAGCAGTAGCTGTATCAAAAATCATAGATAAAAATCGGAGCCAAAAAAGCCCATGTCATACGGATTATCCCGCCATTGTTAGGAACACAATTGAAATACATCTGTCCTTGTCTAGCGCGCGTCTGGATTCGTACAATAGAAGGAGACGGCTTCAGTTTCAAATGTGACAGTTTGTATGAAATGTTTGTTTGTAGTTACAATGGGGACAGTTCGAATGTATTTTGTATTATTTTTACTTTTTTAATCCTCAAGCCTGTTTTAAATGAGATCGTTTTTTGTTTTGTGCTGCAATACGAATGGTTTCAGTTAATAATTTTTAGTTTGTCATCTGCTGATTTTATGATAAAGTAGAACCTCGTTAAGACGATCACGTTTAATACGATTTCTCGCATAATACGCCACTTTACGCCAGTCCCTGCAACTTGAGACATATTTTCATACATTTCTTAACGCTTAATACGATTTGTCATCCCGTTTAATACGCCCGAGCCGAGCCGTCGGTCACTAGCAGAGCGCTCTAACGCGAGCCTCAGAAAGCCCCCCGCCCGTGTTGGAAGAAGAAGAACCCGAGATACTGCAGGATTTTCCTGGATATTTTGGCACCGTATGAAATTCTATCATTTTCATACGGTGATCTTATTGAGAATATGAATAACACACAAAATGAGGCATAAAATGAGTGATAATGATGATGATGAAGATGAGTCAACTCCGGTTTTGTCAAACGCCCAGGCATTATCAGCTGTTATGTTAATGTTTTAAGATGCTATGTAGCGTCTTTGGATCAAAGCAAAGACGAACTGCAAAAGTTGAATTATGTTGAAAATGTTTTAATTACTAATGCATCAAAATCTTTCTGCCAAACTAAAATAAGCGATTATTTTAAGTGACGTAATTATAATTACACTACGTATTTAATGTAATTTATAAATGTACAATTTAATACCTACATATTACATTAAGTATAACATAATACAGAACAATATGTATGTAGACTAAAGAGAACGTTTTATTTTTTCTATCCCGCATAATACGCTTTCACGCTTAAGACGCCTTTTTGGTCGGGTCCCTGAGAAATCGTCTTAAGCGGGTTTTACTGTAGTTGCAAATGAAAATCTAGTAGTCTGAACTATGTATTTATATTCCAAATTTCACCCAAATCGGACGGGTGGTAAACGTGTTTAAGAACTAGATTCTGCCCCGACTTCATTTACGCGTACCTACTGTTGGTATTGATCACATATTTCGCAACAATAAGCTTACATATAAATCCAAGTTATATGTAACTAGGAATATAAATAGGTAACTATTTATATTCCAAATATCATAGGAATCGGTTCACTGATTTATAACTAAAGTTCAACCAAAAAAAGCTTTCATTTTTAAGTAATTTCCTTAAACAAACAACATTATTGTGATCTAGAAAACTATATAATTTATATGAAAACAGTCAAAATCCAGTTAAAAAAAATGCATATTATATGTTTTTATTTATAACTAGCTGTCCCGGCGACCTTCGTACCGCCTTAGGGAGATTTTTTTTTTCTAAGAGATTTTCTTAATTTTTCTTGAACCTTGTACAGAGAATTAGAACACTACAAAAAAAAATCAGCCAAATCTGTCAAGCCATTTTCATGCTATGCCGTGACAACGGAAAACGGGTTTCATTTTTATATACAAGATAAAAGATAGATATGTATATAGAAGATAGTATGAAAAACTCTAATGTAATTTTACTCCAACTTTCATAACAACAAAGCGTGTCTAAACAAAACCATTCCAAATTTTAAAAAAGAAAATATTCTATGTTGTCTATGGTTCTGAACAAAAGCGTTCGTTCCACGCGGGGACGCGCAGTCTGTTCAAATCCATTCATCAGACAACATCTAGACAAAATCATATACACGCGTCCAAGCGATTCATCATAGAATTTTCGTCTCTAGACATCTTTTTTATGTAATTGTGACTAATGTCAGTCTAGTTAATTATATTTAATTTGTATAGGATTACATAGGATTAGTGTAAGTAACCTATATGGTACTGTGGCTTGGATGAATGATGGTTGAATTCTTTATGATTTTAAGTATACTTAGTAAGAGCGATTGCGTTCTCAATGAACGAAAACTCCGATATGTCATTGGTATCTATTATGTAACATCCTGACAGGCGTCACAGCACAGTTGGTACTCTGCCTTCCATGCTCTGGGTCGTGGGTTCGATTCCCACCCAGAGCAAATGTCTGTGTGATAACATAAATATTTGTTCTGTGTGGGTGTTACTATGTAGGTACTCTAATTATGTATTTACAAAATGAAAATGTACTGAGTAAATAAAGATTTATTTACATAATGTTCTATTGTTTTAAAAAAGTTCTATTGTTTTAAATAGATCGATGTTCTTTAATAATAAAATTAATTAATTACAGTATTTACAAAATGTACATAGGTAGAAATAAAATACATAAAAAACAGTTGAGCTATCTACAGACCGTTGCAAACGATCTATAGATAGTAGTACTTTTTAATTACGATTATTAATAATTTCATTATTTTCGATTATGGTAACGTTACTCGTATCTATATTTTTAAATAATTTACCAAGCGCTAAAAAATTTTTAATTAAAAAGTTATAGAAAGTAAATCCATAATAAAATTTCATTTAAAAAACACTTGTAGCAGATTTTTAACTGTATTTTATGTAAAATTAAAATTCATTAACTTTTAACCATCTCAATATCTTAATTAATTTCTAATCTAAATAATAATTGATAAATTAGAAAGTAGCCAAAACATCAAAATACGAAAATAAAACATAAAAATGAATCGTCTCGTATTATTTACGAGCATCAACACACAATCAAAAATTTGATGAATTTATGCAAAGATTTCGATCAAGTTATAGTTGATTATTTTTCAATAAATCATTCGACGACCGATGTGGCGCGGCGGGTGAAGTTCCGCCAGCGGAGGTAGCGGGTTCGATTCCCGCCTTGGGATAAATGTTTGTACGATCTGCAAATCGTACAAACATTTATCCGATACCGGGTGTTCTGGGTATTTTATATGTATTATAAAAATATCTATGTAATGTATTGTATTAAGTATGTCAGTCTTCTATTACCCATAACACAAGCTCTGCTTAGCTTGGGGCTAGATGATGTGTGGATTGTTCAGCATTATTTATTTATTGCTAATATTATAAACGCGTAAGCTTGTATGTGGATGTATGAATGTATGTATGTTACTCTTTCACGCAAAAACTACCGAATGGATTTTAATAAAACTTTACAGTAATGTAGTTTACACATCAGAATAAAACTTTCGGCTGGTTTCTGGAAACCCAAATCACGATTGATCCGAGTTTGACACATAGTAATTATTTGATTTTTTCGTTGATCATCGTTCGAGAAACCGGTCGTTAGATTATTATAAAGATATTGTGTGAATTATCTAAAATACAACGATAATAAAACAAAGTCGCGGGCATCAGCTAGTATAATATATTTTTTATATAATTTTCAATGAATATGTTAGTCACGCTTAAGTTACTAAACTTTTGGAAGCTACTGAGATTTAGTTTTAATAGGATTACTTTTTATTAGTAAATAACTATCAATTTTTAAACACATCGTTAATTTCACGACATAACGGATATTAGTCGTTAAACTACAAAAGTATTTATAAATATTAAGTGCATTCTAAAATTTTCTTTCTAAATATGTTTTTTACAACCGATTTATATCGATAGTTACAAAAGTATCTAATCATGATTATGACAATTTTTTTAAGCTTTTGTCATTTGTCCCATCACTAGACATATCAATTAATGCTACAATATTTCAAATAAAAAATACAATTTTAAAATTTTGTTATTTATTATACCTTTTCTAGTACTCATAACACAAGCTCTGCTTAGCTTGGGGCTAGATGATGTTGTGTGGATTGTCCAACATTATTTTATTTATTATCATTTGATTCTCGACTTAATATTGTATCTTAACAAAAACGTCTCTCTCAAATATTAATAGGTGACAGGCATCATAGCTGAGTTGGTAGTAACTCCTTCCATATTCGGGTTCGATTCCCATCCAGAGCAAATATTTGTGTGATGAACATAAATAGTTGTTCTCTGTCTGGGTGTTACTATTTATTCTATTTTTGTAGGTATTTACGAAAAAATGTTTATAGAAGTATTCTATCAGCAATCTATTGCCGTAGTGCAAGCTTTGCTTAGTTTGGGACTAGAGTGTGATATGTCCATGAATAGTATTATTACTTAAATGACGTATCGAATGTTAAAATAACTATGTAAGTACATATTTATTTTATTTTTAAATAGTTTTTGTGACTTATCTAAAATATCAAAAGAATTTCACGGCGGCGCGCGGCGTTCCGTTTGTCGTAACTGTAATAAAAAACGCTATGAATTATAATGATTTAATTAAATTATAAATTCTAGCCAAAATCATTCGCAAATGCCGAATATTAATGAACGTAAATTATCTATTTTTAATCAACAGACACGGCCGGTTTCTCGAACGATGATCAACGAAAAAATAAGATAATTACTATGTGTCAAACTCGGATCAATCGTGATTTGGGTTTCCAGAAACCGGCCGTTAGAGTTAGAATCACAATTTGACTGTATTTTAATTGGAATTCTTTATTTTTCTTGGTGAACTGATATTATTTCAATTATTTATTTCATTTGAAAGATGGGAGTTTTAATATGTTCCAATTTAAATTTGATCAAGATTTATCTAGTACTTTTTGAGTTATTAATTATGCATATTTAAGTATGTAGCGTTTCTTTATTATTTTTTTGATGAAATAAATTAATAATATCTTATTATTACAAAAATACTTCTTTTAAAACTAGATTCACATATGTTTTAACAACTTTTTAAGAATATTATAAAACTATCCAATAATATTTTTATATGCTTTTTATATGCTATGACTTTCGATATGATTCTTAATATAAACTAAGTATCTATTTAATAATACCTACAAAATAAAATAAAACATATTTTGCGAAGTGTGAAATATGTTTTTTAATAAATCAAAATAGTTTTTTTTATTACTTAACTGGTTTCTACCTATACCTAATAACGTAAAACCAGTGACAGTTGTAAAAATTACAAATTTATTGTGTTGTAAAAATTATATATTCATATCAAAGTTTAATTTAAATATGATTGTAAAAATGACTAAACAGTAACAAATAATAGTCTCGTCAAAATGAGTTATGATTCAAAATGATCCTTGTGATTTTACTAAATATTTTATATAATATGCAGATAAAATGGCTATAGTATATTTACGGCCGGTTTCGCGAACGATGTTCAACGAAAAAATCAAATAATTACTATGTGTCAAACTCGGATCAATCGTGATTTGGGTTTCCAGAAACCGGCCGTAAATGTTTTATTCTACTTTGTATTAAAAACTAAGACCAAACTAAGTAAAGCTTGTAATATGGAAACTAGATGCTGATAGAATACTTAATCTTCTTCTTATCGTGTCGATGCTACAACTGTATTTTGTTGTAGCATCGTGTTGGAAAGATTAGCCAGACTAGACACTGCTTTACCGTGCCTAGCTGTTACCGGTGTGCGCCACGAGGAGGCTCAATAAGAATAAAAAAGAATAGTTAATAAAAAAGCTATACGTAAATCAAAAAGACAGCACACGCTTCGCTTCAGGAACAAATATACTACAATGTATCTATTAGCTACCAAGTACATAAGCAAAGCTAGAGAACATTACTAACATCGCAAATCAACAAAGTTACTTGTCCTCAGGAGCAAATCCTCTGGAGCAGTTTCTCATATCCATGTGTAAAGCATAATTCCTCTTGTCCTCAGGAGTGAATCCTCGGGAACAGTATCTCATAACTACGTATAAAGCATAATTCCTCTCGTCCTCAGGAGTGAATCCTCGGGAACAGTATCTCATAACTACGTATAAAGCATAATTCCTCTCGTCCTCATGAGTGAATACTCGGGAACAGTATCTCATAACTACGTATAAAGCATAATTCCTCTTGTCCTCAGGAGTGAATCCTCGGGAACAGTATCTCATAACTATGTGTAAATCATAATTCCTCTTGTCCTCAGGAGCAAATCCTCGAAAGCAGTTTATTTTAATTTATTATTATAACTGCGTGTAAATCATAATTCCTCTTGTCCTCAGGCGTGAATCCTCGGAAGCAGAGACGAGAACGGACCACGTTCACGAGAGCGCAGTTGGACGTCCTCGAAGCGCTGTTTGGGAAGACGAGGTACCCTGACATCTTCATGAGGGAGGAGGTGGCTCTGAAGATCAACCTTCCGGAGAGCAGGGTCCAGGTAAAGATACTACTTACATCTATACTATTATAAAGAAGTAAAGTTTGTGTGTTCAAAGTCAAAGTCAAAATTACTAAGTAAAATCACAAGGATCATTTAGAATCGTCTTACATACTAGGTGATTCTAGGTGCCAGTTTCACACGACCAGAGCCTAGAAGAACGGGCAAGAAACTTACGGCCTGGTTCCTACCGTTTTTTTATATAATCCTTCTTACAAAGAATTACAATTAAACTAAATTAAGTACTGAAGTACTGTGTTAAACTGTAAGGGGTAATCTCGTGATCAACTGAACCGATTTTAAAAATCTTTCACCAATAGAAAGCCACATTATTGCTGAGTGTCATAGGTTATATAAAAAAACCGAAAAGTAAAAAGGCTTTTACGTGGTAGTTCGTTTTGCAAAGTGAATCGGAGAAAAAACGGTCGAATTATGCACAACGAAGTGGGCACGGGTCAGCTAGTTTTATTCACAAACAAACTTACGACTATTACAGAACTTATTTGTAAAATGTACACATGTAAAATACAAAAGAAACAGTTGACTTTACTTATATTTCTAATAAAAAGAAGAAAGTTCTAGCTAACTGTTAGAACTAACCCAAAAGTTATTAATAATACTTGTTTATTAATAAATCTCTACCGTTTTACAATTTCGCCAAAAAACAGCCAATATTCATAAACATCCACATTAATAGCTTAATTCAATTAATTTAACAATTAACATGTCAATTAAAAACTTAATCCTTAATACATTAAATATCCGAAATCAACATCGTAGACGAAATCCGGAGATTATTAAGTATCAATTAACTACAGATATCGCGTCGTCATAATCGTAATTATAAATCCGTCTTAGAAAACCACCCAAAACGAAAACCATTAGAGAAATGTTGATAAAACTCGATAAAAGGGATTCATCACCGTCGACAGTTGACGCTCGACTGAACTCAGATTTGTTTATACGTTCTTTTTAAGGCCCCCGCAAACTGCAGACTTTCTATCGGCCGATAGTTTAGTCGGGTTGGGCTGAAAGTGCGCACACCGAGCCAACTAAACAGTTTGATTGGTAAACAGGGCGCAGACTATCCAACAGCCGGCCAACTATTCTCCAACTAGTTTGTAACTGACTGTTTCAAATACACGCACACGACGCCAAATCACAGAGCGAACTGAACTATCGGCCGACTAAACAATCGTCAAGTTTGCGCAGGCGTATATGCGCCAATACTGAATAACAGTTGGCCGATAGTTGGCCGACAGATTAGTTTGAATGTAATCGGGTAGTCCATCAAACTTTTTTATCGGCCGATACTGAATCGCTGTAGTGTGCGCATATGCATTCCTGACTCCATACTGATTAAGAAGCCGACCAAACTATCGGCCGATAAAAAGTCTGCAGTCTGCGGGGACCCTTATACAAACAAGGATGGTGCATTAGCGCGCCCAATCGAATTACGCGTACGATTTTTCAAATTTGAAAATCAAATTATTCAATTGTTTGAAGTTGCCAACCTACCGGATTATATTGTGGCGCGCACAATGACGTCAGCTTTTTTAAAACTAGATTCCTATATAAGCAGGTTTATTAGTTTTATTACAAACGATATTTTGACAGGCGTCACAGCTCAGTTGGTAGTAGCTCTGCCTTCCAGGCTGTGGGTCGTGGGTTCGATTCCCACCAGCCTATCACTACAATCCAGCTAAAAATGCTATGCAATAGGTTTACCGCGGCAGTCCCCGAGTGCCACACGTCTTTTTATTTATTTACATTATTAATATTCTGCTTTATATGATTTATTTATTTATTATATTTATTTGAAATGCTAGATTTCATGATCTACCATCTCCCCTATCATTAGTGAAATGAGCGGTAAGTTCAAAAGTGACGTACCATGCCCAATTAGTTGGATAACTATCTGTTTGTGCAAATAGGCAATTGTTTGAAGGGTTAAGAGATTATACCTGCATAGATAATTGGATAAGCAGATCATGATATAAAAAAAAATTATATCATTACTTATGTTGTTGATTTTTAAAATCATTTTTATTACGAGATTTTCTAAAATTTTTTTCAATATTAAAATCATCAAATCAAATCAAATCATTTATTTATTGCTTGTGGGTCTAGGTACATTAATAGATGGAGGGTGTGTTAGGTAGCGTCTCTAGATCCTGCTAATTAGCATACAAACATTTAAAATTAATAATAATCTAGATCATTAAAGTATACAAAAATAAATTAAATACACAATACACATGTCAAATTAATTACCAAAGAAAAATAATAACAATAATTACAAATAAATTAAATCTTCATCAAATCAACTTCACTATCATCTAAAAAGTCATATCTAATAAAAATAAATATAAACAAAAAATAACTACTTTATACTCATATCTTTAGCGGAGAATTTAGTTTTTAAATGGGTTCTCTTCGTCTTCTTTTTAAGTAGGTCGGTACCTAACGAGTCTATGTACAAACTCGTAATAAATATTTATTTACAAAGTACATTACGGCTACACTATTTGCAATGCATACCTACTGACTATTGCTATCTATAGATAGCTCATCTGATCCAAACTAACTAAATAAATAACCATGAACTTCACACAACGCCATCTAGTGACCAACTAAACAAACTAATACTAAAAATATCAAAACAAGGACTATATCCTTGTAGAATAAATGAATAAATAATGCTGGACAATCCACACAACATCATCTAGCCCCAAGCTAAGCAGAGCTGTGTTATGGGTACTAGAATACTGACATACTTAATTCAATACATTACATAGATTGATATTTTATTATACACATAAAATACCCAGAGCACCCGGAATAAATATTTGCAGTTCGTATAAACATTTATACCAAGGCGGGAATCGAACCCGCAACCTTCGCGTCGCAGGCGGACCTTCGCCCGCCGCGCCACATTGAACCATTAATATCTATAAAGCATACCTCAATACATTAGCTTCTAAAATCAGAGTATCACGTGCTCACCAATACGCACCTCGGATTAACGCAAGGGTCGCCCTTGGGCCCTTTTGTGTTCCCCTAATGAGTTGATAAGTTTGCAAAAGAGCATAGAATATAACAGATGCGGCTATTTGCTTCAGTTTACGCTGTTTTGAGTTTGTATGAGGTAGCCTCATAATACATCTGCGTTATTAAGTTCTTCGTGGTTTTAAATGAGTTTTGCCTGTTTTAATTTAAACAGATGGCAACACTAAGCAACCACAGAAAAAAAGTACCGCCAAGTTGACGATGAAAGTAAACGAATACGCAGATTTAAGTGGACGTTAATCGAACTTCACTAAAACCTACAAGAAACTATATGTCATGCAGGTTTTAGTAAAGTTGACGATGAAAGTAAACGAATACGCAGATTTATCGAACTTCACTAAAACCTGCAAGACATATAGATTCTTGTAGGTTTTAGTGAAGTTCGATTAACGTCCAGTTACATCTGCGTATTTATTTACTTTCATGGCTAGTCGGTATTTTTTTCCGGTGGCCTTGTTGTGGAAAAAACTGCCGCTAAACTGAAGGAATCATATAGGGATCTTCCAATCAACCTATATCAGTCCACTGCTGGACGTAGGTCTCCAGACGTGTCACTGTCCGGACTCGTCTCTCATCACGTTGTGTTGCTACATTCAGATCGTCGCTCCATCTCGCAGCGCGTCCTACACTACGCTTGTTATGTCTAAACGCGGTCTCCACTCCAGTATCCGTTTGCACCATATATCCGCTACAACCAAAATTACTTAACTTAAATATCCTGTGCAATGAATGTCATAATAACGCATCTTAGGAGTCTACTTCCAGCAGTGGACAGATATAGATTGATGATGATAAATATGTTTTAAATAGTACCTACCTACTTTATCTTGTACCATCTTATAGGAGTAGATATGTACTTAACTAAATTATATCTACCCATTCTAAGTTGATGAGTAAATTTAGCATTACCTTACTTCTTTCTTCTTTAATCTACAAACCTTGTGGTTTTCTTAATGTTATTTTAGATTAAGTAATTATGTTAACTTTTGAAATGGTAAATAAATAAAAAAATATACAATAAACATCTGGAGTGCTTACAGCAAGTAATTATAACACTGGTTTTAAGTTCACCTCATTGACTTTTCCACAGCTGCGCCTCAGGGCAATAACGGCCCTATATCCACGCTAATAAGACATAAATCACTGATAAGCTGTTCCTCAAACAGCATCACAATGCTGTTTGCTAGGGCAGTAATCACTTGTAATTTGTGTTACTGCTTGCACTGTGGACTTGTGGTTTGGGGGGTTGGGTGTTGAAGTTTGCATCAGTGTACATGCTTCCTAATGTTAGCACTTTCACATGATTCGAAAAGAGGGAATTAGCCATATGACACCAAATACTATGATTCTCACTAATACTTAGATGTCATTGTTCATATACAGCAGTAAAGTTCTCCAACTTAAAATGTACTTAACACCTCTAATAATACTTTTTGTCAACAGGTGTGGTTCAAAAACCGAAGGGCGAAATGCAGGCAACAGCTCCAGCAGCAGACCAATAGCCAAATCTCCAGCAAAACCTCTTCCTCAACAAAGACCAGTGCATCATCCAGCACCATAAAAAACTCGTCATCCACTGCCAAATCCACCTCCAAAACCCCCAGTTCTTCGAGCCACACGACTCAAAACACATCAAGCAACACCACTACCTCCCCTAATCTACCGATCACCCCCACAACGTCAGTCAGTCCCCCAATAAACGTGATCTGTAAAAAGGAATCCGCCAACTCAAACTACGAGAATTCATCAATTTCTAAAAACCATTCTGTGTCACATTACAACAACGAGCTAAGATTAGGCAAGGAGTCTTCGCCAGACATTTCGAACCTCCAAGGTTACGGGGTCACGCCGAAACAGGAGTTATACAGCAGTCCAAAAAGATTGGACTACAGCAAATTAGAGTATACGGACAAATCCTTCGGTAGTAACCTGGTTAAGGACCAGTATAGCTCAAGATTGACCGGTAACCTGACGCCTTTAGGTTCAAACTCGTCGATAATGACGACTCCTTCCCCTCCTATCACCCCCCAGAGTCTGAACGGGCCGGGGAATGTGTACCATCCTGATAGCTACAACAGTTTTCACTGGCCGGGCAGTTCAGACTACATCCGGAGTTACTCCACGTCTCACCACCACCAGGGATATGGACAGAGTGCTTATAACTCACCGTATTATCCAAGTCAGGTAAGTTATTTACTTCATTTAATTCTGATTATTGACTGGTTTTAGTCGATTTTAGGAAACAACAATAAGTTTCATGCTATTTCTAAACTGTCTTAATACGCTGATTAAAGTATTTAAGACCTTTTTGTATGTATTTTTGCAAATTGATTCTATATAATAGTGAGATATTTTACCAAAGCTCGTCTTGTTATTTACGAACGAAGATTAACCATCTCCTATTTCAGATGGAGTACTTCAACGGGTCATCAGTAAACCAGAGCCACGGGAGCCATAGCCACAACCTCACAACCAACGGCAACCAGCTATACAACCAGGTTTCATTCGGAAACCCGTCCCCCCCTGCCGCTTGGCCTTCCCACCACAACATACTTTCTTCAGGCCCAGAATCACCCGAAAACCAGTCGCAAAACTCCCCCCATTTAAGCATGCTGCAAGCGTCCCAAATAACGAACTTTTCAAACTCGGGCAACAGCTATTTTGCCCCAGAAAAGTATGGAATCAACATGGTTTAGAATTCTAGTCGTTGTGTAGTGTCGTGTATATAAACTGTCAGATTTTTAGGGAGTTTGTTGGTTTTTGTTCGATGTTTATATAACTGTGTTGCCGTATTGTGATATTTTCCATATTTTTTTGGAAAATTAAATGTTTTCTGACCATGTTTTGGCAATTCTTGCTGAAAATATATTTGATTGATCTTAAATATTAATGTGACTGTTTCTACTCAAATGAATTTTCATTTAGAATTACAAAATCTTCATATCATACTCGTATTTTCGAATTATTTCAAGCATTTTATGACATGTTTGCACTTGTTCAAATGTATTTATTTCTTATTACTAACATGTTTAAATTTGCTTGAAAATTTTCGAATTTACGACTTAAGTACTTAACCTACATATCACAAATAAACAAAACCAAAAAATTCTCTAAAAATCTTACAAAAATGACAATTTGTTAGTAAAATATGATTATCTAGATTCTGACCCGAGTTTAAGTTCATATTTTGAATCAAATATATAATTATGTACATTAGAATATAAATACAAATATGAATTTAAATTTGGGTTAAAATCGTGATAATCAAAAATTTTATTTAAAAATAGAATCGACGAATTTTCAACGAGAAATTATTAAGCGTGAGGCCTAAATGTATCGAAAAGGAAAAATCCTTGCCATATATAAAATAAAAAACCCCCACAAAGCATATAATTTAAGTATTGTATAGAAATTTCTTTGCTTTATGCGTAAAACACCTGAGTCATATCAATTTATAAAATTCTAGGCTATTTTTAGTGAAATTCGCTAAATTATCAAGTAATAATAGTTTTAATTGTAAATAAATATAGATAAGAATTTTATTTTGTATATGTGTGTGAGAATGTAAAATTTGACTTATTATAGAATAAGAATTATCTATTTTCTTTTTCGAAGCCAGTGAACAATTTATTTAATTTAATTTTTATAAATAATAGACAATTCTTATGTTTTTTTGCTTTGTTGGCATAAGTTTCATAAAATTTCAATTTTTAATTTCACAATAACTATACGCTAAATTTTGTAATAAAATAAGCGTAAATATTTATTAGTACAACAAATGCAATATTTTGGGCATTCACAAGCTTTAATAAATAGTTAATTAAATAATTAATTAATGTTGCCAACAGAGTTGTAAGTTGCAAGCATTTTATTTTGTTCCTATTATTGGGTAATGCGTCATTATTGTATTGCCATGTCACAAAAATAAATTCCCAGATATTTTGATTTTTTTTTAATATCTAGACGCGAGCTTCTCATTGGTTCCTGAGATTTGAAAATAGAAAATGCATTTGAGAATTATTTTTAACAAAATCTAAAAGAGATTATTACTTAATTTATAATATTTTTAATTTGTAGTTTTAAAAATGTAATGAAATTTGTAATTTATAGTAAATTTTAAGCTTGAACATAGTTAAGTTAGTGTTAAGTAAAGTTCTGTATCGCGTTTGATGAAAGTCAGTGTAATTTTTATTTTTAAGTTAAGTTGTCTTAATTACCGATAGCTATTCAAATATTGAATCCGAATATATGCATATAAAATACATTTATGTGTTTCATTTAATTTTGTACAAAATAATAAATAATAACGGACAATTCACACATCACACTAGCCCCAAACTAAGCAATGCTTGTACTATGGGAACTAGATTGCTGATAGAATACTTATATTCTTGCAAATGCATACACAGAATATATAGTAACACCCAGACACAGAACAAATGATCATCACAAACATTTGCTCTGGGTGGGAATCGAACCGACGACCCGCAGTTTGGAGAAGCTACTACCAACTGCTACTACTAACTGAGCTACTACCAACTGAGCTGTGACGCCTATCAAAGCTTATCTAGCAATACAATGAAAACTAATAAAAAAAAATTCTTAAAAGAAACTCTAGACTACTAGAAAGAAAAAATATTGATAATTAATTAATTGATTTTAATTCAAAATGCTACAGTAAACTTATATCAATGACAAATTTGTATCTGAGTAGTTTTTTTTATACCACATAAGACAACTATACACAAACAAACTTACGACTATTACATTATTTACAAAATGTACATAGGCATATAAAATACATAAGAAATAGTTGAGCTACCTACCTACAGACCGTTCCAAACGATCTATAGATAGTTCAACTGATCCAAAGTACCAATCGGAAGCGTACCCAAGGTACTGGCTGCATTGCCGCGCTAAATAGCAATGCTGATAAAAAAATAGGTAGGTGCATAAGTATTCTATCAGTATTCTAGCTTTGCTTAGATCACGACTAGAGCGTAATGTGTGGGTGTGTTTATTCAAACCTTTCTTCAACGATTTGCGGAATGCTAGCAAACACAGAATGATAAGAGCCGAAGACCGGGCTCAGTGGCGCGTCTTGGTAGAGACCTACGTCCAGCGGAGGACTGATATAGGTTGATGATGATAACAAGAGTTAACAATCAAATAAAAATAAAAATTTCACATATCAGTTCACTATAATAAAAAACTTGAGAGATGTCAATAGACACCCGGATGTAACGAAGTTCTGAAACTAGCTTTCTATGAGATAGAGAGACAGAGAAACACGCGCACGCCGCACGGCTTACAACTAGCAAAAAGTGTCGTTACAACTTTTGGTCTTAATTTTTTCCGTCGAGAGTGGCAGACAGAAACACGCGCACGCCGCAAGGCTTACAACTAGCAAAAAGTGTCGTTACAACTTTTGGTCTTAATTTTTTCCGTCGAGAGTGGCAGACAGAAACACGCGCACGCCGCAAGGCTTACAACTAGCAAAAAGTGTCGTTACAACTTTTGGTCTTAATTTTTTCCGTCGAGAGTGGCAAACAGACAGAAACACGCGCACGCCGCACGGCTTACAACTAGCAAAAAGTGTCGTTACAACTTTTGGTCTTAATTTTTTCCGTCGAGAGTGGCAAACAGACAAAAACACGCGCACGCCGCGCCGCACGGCTTACAACTAGCAAAAAGTGTCGTTACAACTTTTGGTCTTAATTTTTTCCGTCGAGAGTGGCAAACAGACAAAAACACGCGCACGCCGCGCCGCACGGCTTACAACTAGCAAAAAGTGTCGTTACAACTTTTGGTCTTAATTTTTTCCGTCGAGAGTGGCAAACAGACAAAAACACGCGCACGCCGCGCCGCACGGCTTACAACTAGCAAAAAGTGTCGTTACAACTTTTGGTCTTAATTTTTTCCGTCGAGAGTGGCAAACAGACAAAAACACGCGCACGCCGCGCCGCACGGCTTACAACTAGCAAAAAGTGTCGTTACAACTTTTGGTCTTAATTTTTTCCGTCGAGAGTGGCAAACAGACAAAAACACGCGCACGCCGCGCCGCACGGCTTACAACTAGCAAAAAGTGTCGTTACAACTTTTGGTCTTAATTTTTTCCGTCGAGAGTGGCAGACAGAAACACGCGCACGCCGCAAGGCTTACAACTAGCAAAAAGTGTCGTTACAACTTATGGACTTAATTTTTTCCGTCTAGCCCCCTTTCGCGCGATTAGAAACTGCGTTCCAAAACTTCGTACCAATATAACTGTATAGGTTCACAAACAAACTTACGACTATACAGTATTTACAAAATGTACATTGTCATATAAAATACATAAGAAACAGTTGAACTATCTACAGACCGTTGCAAACGATCTATAGATAGTTCAACTGATCCAAATCAGTTAAGATAGTTACTTTTTTTAGTTACTGCAAAGGTGAGTGAACTAGCTCAAACCACAAGAATCCAGTAACATGACCCGGGTTCGATGACTGAAGCCCGGGACATCGTATAGCGTCACAGTCTGACCTGTGACATGACATGTCATTGTATACTGTAACTCCATCTGAGGGGACGGTCACTGAAACTAAAAAAAAACTTTATTTCTACTGCGAAGGTCCGCCTGCGACGCGGAGGTTGCGGGTTCGATTCCCGTATTGGGATAAATAAATGATAAATAACGCTAAACAATCCACACAACATCATCTAGCCCAAGCTAAGCAGAGCTTGTGTTATGGGTACGATAGACTGACTTATCTACTTAATACAATACAATACATTACATAGATAGATATTTTTTATTAAGTAGGTATACATATAAAATACCTAGGCGGCCTTATCGCTGGAAGCGATCTCTTTCACGTAACCGTGTACCTATATACATTTTGTATAAATAATACAGTCACTTAAATGTCTAACGGCCGGTTTCTGGAAACCCACATCATGATTGATCCGAGTTTGACACATAGTAATTATTTGTTTTTTTCGTTGATCATCGTTCGAGAAACCGGCCGTAAGTATTATATTTAGGGAAACTACAAGGCTCATGTAGAATCGTCTTACCTATACTGTAGGTATGATTCTGTGTTCTCCGCGACCAGAGCCCAGAAGAAAGACTTACGGCCGGTTTCTCGAACGACGATCAACGAAAAAATCAAATAATTACTATGTGTCAAACTCGGATCAATCGTGATTTGGGTTTCCAGAAACCGGATGTAAGAAACTTACTGATTGTGAACTGAACAATTTAACTAAAATGAGTACATAATAGACAAAAATAATGTTTTTTTTAACAGACCCGACATGCTTTGTCCTGTTTACCGCTTTGCAACAGAAATAAATACGGTAGTATTTTCCCAGCCCCTAAGAAACTGAATAAATAGGAAAACTGAGTTAAATCCAAAAGCTCTACTAAAAATGTTTTATTATAGTTGCCTTAAGAATACAAATAATATGGTTATTAACTTAAACGTTATCTTATAAATAATCGCGTCCTAAATTATGTGAAATTATGAGAAACAAACCATTCGCATACAAAACATCTTCAAAAACAGCTAAGGCAAAATTAGTTGTTACTGAATCGTGCCATGACATTATAACTATACTTATATAACATCGCAAACATTACTTGTACCCTGTAGATATTCCCTGGAAAATGTATTTTTATTTTATTCTAGCAACCCCAATTGACTAACCCGTTGAAACTGTACAGACGAAACTCAACCATATTACTGGTACATAAAGCTCAAAATTCTCCGCACAGATGTAAGGTTACGACGTTTGTATTGAGAAGACGTAACGTCAAGCGTACGCAGTAACTTTGCAGCTGTATATAGCGACGTGTTTGCCTCTCGCTCGCACTCGTGGTGGTTGTGTATAGGTTTGTCTCGCTCTGGTGCGGAGTTAAGCCGCTTATCTTCAGCCCGCACGCCCCCCCCGCCGGCTGCTGCGCGTAACGGTTCCATTCTGCAATCATTTTACGAAATTATGGCTTTTTAGTGAATAAGAATGTATTTATTGTATAACTGTGTACATAGATGTTACAAATATATAGGTTAGACCCAACAGTTTATCCGTTTCGGACGTACAATAATATAAAACCTAACCTAAATCAGAAACCTAAATGATCGTCAAAAATATTGATTTCAAAATTTTAAATAAGTATCCTTTTTACATGAATTATTCAATAATACTGATTTTAAAATATCCTTTTTACATGAATTTAGAAGTCTTATTACGAAAACAACCTAAAATCCTGATTTTGTGCATGTCTATGTAAAAACTATAATTTATGACATATTTAGAGAAGCGCGTTTATGTTGTTCGAATGAAAATGATAGTTTTTAAAATGTTTGTTTTCTTTTGCCATAGCCATATTCAATTAAAAAATCTAGACAATATTATGTATCTCTGTAAAATAACAATTAAAATCTACGAAAACCTATGTGTCTGTTTATACTTGCTTACTTTCTTCATATCATCATCATTTCAAATACGATTTGTTGTGTATCAACTTAATACGTTTAGCTTATAAAATATTAATTAACTTTTCGATCGAAACAATATCGACTATCATTTCAAGTAATGGCAGTATTACCTAAATTAAGTTAAAAGTGCATCTAGTTATACATTATCCTAGTTTCATATTTAATCCAAAAACCGTCCTACTCGTAAATTTCTTTCATAATTTTCCAATGTCAAAACAAAATTTCCGTAAACTGAATAAAAATCCGTTGATTTGAGAATAACCCTCTCGTTATATTACAAGAAGCAACTCTCACCGTCTCTCTCACTACAGCCTCCATAGCTACTATATTTACTATTTGACTTGTACTCAAAGAAGTCGACAGAACTTAGGATATGAAGATATAACTTTCGAGTCAAACGATAAAAAAGTCAAAATAAATAGAATAATGCTGGACAATCCACACAACATCATCTAGCTCCAAGCTAAGCAGAGCTTGTGTTAAGGGTACATACTTAATACAATACATTACATACATGGATAATGGATATATTTTTTGAAGTGAAAACTTCTTTAGCGGCGCTGGGTGGGTAAAAACTTTCAAACTCGCGTCAGGGTCACGTGACGTCGAAAAAGCGTAAGATCTTATTTAATTTTTATACATTGCTCGTAAAACAAGAGACGACAAAAGAACACACTTGCGGTCACGCGACGTATGACTCAAACAATTAAATAGTGTTGTGGCGACATGACGAGACGATGACGTGGCGACATGACGTGACGTGACGATGACGACGAAGCACATTCGCGCTTGCGCGAATGTGACACAATGACATGACACAATCACGACTGTGGTTATATTTTTGAAGTGAAAACTTAAAAGTGAAAACACAACGTTAATATTGAAGTTTTCACTTCTGCCGGCACTCCCGGAGTGCTAGCTTTTTTTTTTTTTCTCTCTAACCTATCTCGTCCCACTGCTGGGCAAAGGTCTCCCCCAAGTCCTTCCACTCGTCCCTATTCTCCGCTTTATTAAATATTTTTTATTATACATATAAAATACTCAGTAGCTCTACCATGACTTTTTACTATGCTATATATATTATACTCGCTAGCGTCTGTAGTTAAAAAAATGTATGAAGATTTGTACAGCGCTTCTAGCGGATATTTGGGTACTAAAATTCGTAATACTAATATTGACGTAACTACTATAGTAAAGTCAGGCGATTTTACTGTGACAACTCATGGTAGAGGTACATAACACCCAAATGAAATTTTACGTTGTAAAAAATGCTCTCAAATTCATTTAAATAGATAAATAAATGTGTATGGACAATTTACAATCACACTCTAGTCCCAAACTAAGCAAAGGTCGTACTATGGGCACTATATTATGAGAACTTAGATTGTTGATATCAGATACAAAAATAATCAGGTTTTCCTCTCGATTTTATACTAAGTACACTATTAGCTCCGTTTTATAAACAGAAAGCTCGAAAATTTTAATGTCCTATAAAAAATGGGGTAAACAATTACGTAGCACTTGTAGCACTGGACTAGAGTTGGGGTAAAAACTGCACAGTTTTTAATAAGCACTGGCAGCATGAAGCCACTTCTGAATTCAAATAAATGAGTGTTCTTTTATTTAAAAACAGGCGTCACAGCTCAGTTGGAAGTAGCTTTACCTTCCATGCATGGTCGTGGGTTCGATTCCCACCCAGAGCAAATTGTGCGATGAACATAAATATTTGTTGTGTCTGGGCATTCTATGTACTTATGTATTTACAAAAAAAATATAAGTAAATAAGTATTCGATCAGTAATCTAGCTCCCATAGCATAAGCTTTGCTTAGTTTGGGAGTAGAGTGTGATTTGTAAATTGTCCGTGAATATTAAAATCAAATTTCAATTTCCAGTCATTGCTTAGATATTGTTTTTTATGCAAGTTTGTGCTAAGTCCTTATAAACTTATCGTAAAACTAATACAAATAATTCAAAGTGTGACATTATATTGACACGTTTTCAGTAGAATGGTTTTGTAAATACAAAACTATTCTAAGAACAACTATCTTCAGAATCAATTAACCATCACCACTCAACCACCAGACCCCAGATGTATCAAGAAAATGAATAATAAATCCGCGTACCACAGACAATAGAGGCATTAGGACCATAGACAAGAGATCGCAATACAAGGGGCGGGGTACAAGCGGGGTAATACAATCGGTACGTCAACTCTATTATTTATGGATTCTTTAACATGTAAGGAGTATTGTATGCGGGGTGAATCGGACATTTGGCAAAGGAAGTATTTTTTATGCACTAATGCGTAGGGAAGGGGCTTTAGTGATAAGTGAGATTTTCTGTCAAGTTATCTGTGCAATCTGAGTTTTCAAGGTAAAATAAAGTTTGTAAGACGCTGAGTACCTAAACCAAAACGCTTTTAAGAACTTTTGATAAACCTTTAGTATATAAATCTGTAGTAAAAATGAAGAGAGAAGTGGAAATGTTTGGGGGAGGCCTTTACCCAGCAGTGGGATGTAGGCTAGAATAAAGAAAAAAAAATAGTAAAAATGTAACAAAAATAAAACTGATATGTATTTAAAGGTAATTAATGTCATTTCAAATAAATGCATTATTTTTGGTTGCCTGGATGAGATCGCTCTCCGCGATAAGGCCGCCCATTGTGATGCCTATTATTACTAGTTATAGTTTTTTTGTTTTATTTGTGTGTGGCCAATAAAAAATAAATGACAAATACCAAGAAAATGTATTTCACATCATCTTGATCAAAACAAGGCAATATTAAAAAAAATACGCTTTAATACCTACCTAGCTATATCGGGCTATATATATTTTGATCCGTTTATTAAAATATCATGACGAAATCACTCTCGTTGTAAAATGCTAATAATTCAAAAACGGCAAAATTGATGACATAAAAAGCAATCAGCTACCTACCCACCATTTAGAGAAAAGGAAATAGATCAAAGGGAGGGTACGATTCCGCGAAAATTCATGCGGGAATAATGTAATAAATTCACTTTTCGGACTCAGTTCAACCTAACACAGCGCCAAATTGAATTGTAACGCTCCTACGGACAGACCGAGATCTTTTTGATTTACAAAATTCAATTTCTTATTACGCTCAGCATAAATCAAACCTTTTTGCATAAACGGAAAAGAATATTCCAAGTTTCGAATTTGGAATCGATTAGGAAAGCGTTTCCGCGCGTACTTTGAAATTCTTTTTAAAACAAAATGGCCAAATGCTGTTTCCGTGTTATCGCAATCTAGGGATAGAATTTAACGAATTCGTTTGATAAAAATGTTTAAGAAAACTTTGCGATTTTGCGCACAATTTGAAGCTCGAATTTTCCATTATTTTATACTTTTATGTAGATAAACTTTCACAATGCGAGTAATAATATTTTTGCGAAATTCGTCCTAACCTAAAATAGCAGGTAAAATCATAAGTAATCAAATGTTAATTACCTACCAAGCGTAATTAACGGTATATCGGAAAATGGGTAAAAATTACCTGTAATGCTGTATAAATCATCTCGATGAGATGTACAGGTCAAAATACCTAATCACTTCGGATATTTTCACCATGGTTCAACGAGCTGACGATTAGCCACCAATCCTCTTGATTTATTCGAATTTAGAACGCCATTTTAGGTCACGTGTCCATTGCAAATAAGGCGGGAAAGAGTGGGTAATACAGGCTGATTTTTTCAGGGTAATAAAATGAAATTATTTATTTGCGAGAAGTATGGTCATAGAGGTAAAAGTGTTCTAATTCTTAAGTTTCACATACTTCGCCATTTAAGTAGGCGTATACACATTAAAATGAAATAAAATCACATAAATAATTAATCTGTTATAAAAACTTTTATAAACTAGCCATTTGTTTGTTTCTTTTTAAATTATCTGATTGGAAATTCTCTGATGTCTGTATCTTATTAAATATTTGTATGGTAGTTTAGTATGTAGTGAATACATACTACGGTAAAATAAAAGTAAATGAAATAGTTTTAGTGAACTAAAAACTAAAGCTACGATGCGCTACGTCATGCTACGCCGTAGCGGCTAATTGTCTTGCTTACAACTTTCTTACTTAGACTTTTTTTTTGTCTTATTTACTACTTACTTACTTATACGGCTTATTGTGCTGATATGTAATTTATTATTATTGGGCTCATTTAAAACGTTTTATGCTTATTTTTAAACTCAAAAATATGACCTACATAGACAATAAAAAGTTATTTAATTTATACTACCAAAGTATATCGGATTGTTAATCTATTTAACGTGTTTAGTTTAGAGATTCTAACAGTCTAAAGAAAAATGACAGATTTATAAATCAATATTTTACTACTCAATTAAAATCATTAATCCAGATCCGCGTCGTAAATAAAAACCATCACCTTGCGGTTTTTGGGTCTAAGACGTCGTAAATCATTAAATAAAATGAACGTAATCTGTTCACAGATTAAAAACTCTTTACCGCATATTTTTTTTGTGAATCGTTAAATATTTCATTGTTCTATCAAGGCTAATTTCCATTATCTGAATCAACATATAATCGAAATTAGCTACATAATACTTATATGACTATTTGCTACGGTTTCTTACTGCTGCATACAAGTTATGTAAACATAATAAATATATTTGGCTATAGTTATATAATACCTTATTTTTATTTGATACACATACGTAAGTATTGTTACAAAAATATTGTACCTGCATTTCTGTATGTTATCTTGATTTTACACTAGAATGTGTAAAAATCATAATCAACAATCGGTTTTTCTAATTTCAGCTTAGATTAACCGATGTTAAAACACTTAAAACAGAATATTAGTATAAAATCATCAATAAATGTTATTCACAAAAAAAAACATCCTATATTTAAGGCGGTAGAATACGATACTGGTAATTGGAGCACTCAATTTGCGCGCCACTTTCCCGCCGCCGCGTGCTTGACACGCGCCTCTATCAATTCTCTATACTCTATGACTATCTGGTCTATAATCAAATGTTTTGTCTGTGGTACCCTTTTGAATAAAGAAAACAATGGCTCCCGCGCTTTTAGTGCTTTGCTGATGGCGATATTAAATATTCATAATTGAAAACGGATTATCTTTCGTGTAGAGTGCCATTTTTCTGAATCAAATATACACTAGTACTAGTAAGTACTTTTTTTCATTAAGTATTTCTTTTTTAATTTGATATAGTTTTCGTATACAGAATGTAGACACTAAGTAAGTACATACATCTAAAAACAGTCAAGTACCTACTTGATAAGTCTATACTTACCTAAGTAATTCATAGTTGAAAATTTCAAACTGTATATTACATAGGTTTCCTAGTACGGCTAATACCTTGTTTATTTAGTATCTGGGTGTTACTGTGGCACTACATATTATGTATTCTATAAGGAATTTGGTTATATTACAAGTTTTTCTTAGTTTGGGACTAGAGCATTGTGTATGCCCCAGAATATTTATTTACTTACCTTTTTAGGTAACTTTTAAGGTACTACATAAATATCGACCCGCGTACCTACAACCCTTCCCAAAACCAACCAAAGGACCGTTGACGTAAATCCTTAGACAGATTTTAAAAAGCTTCCTTACTCCGAACAAAAAAATAAAAAATTCCTTGTCGATGGATTAAGGCGCACGCTCCATTGCCAATTATATTTTTTCCGCGCCAAAGATCTGTTTTTTCGCAAAGTTTTTTTTTCTAAACCAGGTGGGTTTCTGAATACAATCTAATTGGGATGTCTTGGTTGAATGCAACACGAAAGAAACCTAGAAATATATTACAATGTAACAGTAGGGTACTATTAAGTACAATATATATACAAAGTTTCATATACAAAAAGTTTTATGTATTAAAATGTAATCCGAACATGATCCAGTTGGGACACTACAATGTTGTTCCCTTTAAGGCACGTACATAAGAAAATTAATCATATACTTATGCTTAAGTCTAAAAACAAATATAAAAAATAATACTGTGAAGAAACTCCAAAGGTTTTATAATTTTCCAAATATTCTTGTAAGTATTGAAAAAGTTGTGTTGAATATGAAATCTTTGTCTTAGTGCAACCAAAAAAGTTATAAAACTTTTTTACCCAGTCACTCATTATTCAAAATAATAAATAAATTAACGAATAAATGTAAAATTCATTCGTAAAATAACTAAGTTGATTTACTGCGCAACTTGTTGGAACATTAAAATCCATGCATTTCCTGTCCGATCCCAAACTAATTCAGTGAGGAAGAACATCCGCTTTTTTGTTAGAAAAACATTAAAACGATGTTCCAGACTAATCCCGAAAAAGGAACTGTAACTAATCCTTAAAAAATCTGAAATAAATCAGATCTATAAACTACAAAGATGACCTTCCTCAGCTCAAAAAAATAACCCCATAATTCACAATTAAATTCGGCTACTGGTCATGACCGAAAGTATACATAATAAATTTCTTCCTAAAAAGACCCGACTGAAAAGGGCAGGATATGGCACAAAAGGCGGACAGGCTCGGGTACGGCGAGAAAAAAAAACAAGAAAAATAAAGTTGTTTATGGTCATTTTACCGCCAACGCTCGGCGGGTTTAAATTTAGAATTTTTACTTTTTTAAAGCGAGATAGCAAGTAATCCTGGAGGTCAGGATGCGTTCAGAAACCTGTATAAAATAATAAAATAAGTAAGTATAGTCGGTAAAGTACTTGTAATAATGCCGTGCTATAAGCTGTGGAAGCTTTGGAATCTTTGATTTTATAAGTCTGGATTTTACGGGTAGTTTCATAGTTTATAGAGCAACATAGGCTTATATTGAGGTAATATTTGTCTACAACACGAGTGCTGTCAGGACTATGTTAGTGATACCTAGCTTTTGCTATAATAATAAGTACTCGTTACAGACACCCACACTAAGTAAGCTGAAGTAGTCCAGCCGAGATAAATCTAAAAGAGTTTTTATGCTTATTTTTGAATCACGAAATAAATAATTGCACTAACAAGGGTTCATAAAGTTCTGATAATTGTTGAAAAAGCTAACAAAATAATGGAAGGTAAACATAGGAAAGAAATTGTAAAATATTTTGACTTTTCCAAGTGTAGGTAGATACATATTATAATTGTATCTTTGTGGAACAAAAATAAATTGAATTGAATTGAATGAAAGGATTCAGGTACACAAGGTTTGATGTTTTTTTATCAAATCATGCTCGAAACCTTGAAGGTCATTCTACACTCTACAGGTTTTATAAAACAACATTATTTACAAAATCATAGCTTACAACAAACTTACACTGCCTATCCAAATAAAATGATTGATCGCCATAACAAATACACCTGTGCATACAGAAAAAAAAATCTATTCAAAAATGGAACGGAACTGAAGAACGGACACAAAGGAAGTGCAGAGCATAGACAAGACGCTCCCACGTATTTTTTTTTATTGATGGCCAGTAGCTGAATTTATGACAGATAGGTGCGAAAAAGTATGAATGGAAACAAATTGGGGTCAAAACTACTTTTTGTATTTTTTCTACTTTTGAAGCTATAAGTTTTTATCGGCCGTATGATATTTGTTCGCAAGTATGAATAAACTTTATATTGTCTTTAAACTAATTACGCAGTTTAATTCTAATCTATGAAATTCATTTAATTACGTATATATTTCAGAGACCTCACCATCAATCATCATCATCAACCTATATCAGTCCACTGCTGGACGTAGGTCTCTCCCAAGACGCGCCACTGAGCCCAGTCTTCGGCTCTTCTCTTCAGAGACCTGCCCAACGTATCAGCATTGCTATTCAGCGCGGCAATGCAGCCAGTGTCTTGGGTACGCTTCCGATTGGTACTGATTTGGACCAATTCAACGGTCTGTAGATAGCTAAACTGTTTCTTATGTATTTTATATGCTTGTGTACATTTTGTACTATAATAGTTACGCGTTAAATAGAAGCTATAGGTCATAATACTCGTACTCTGAAGATACTGAGGGCTGAACACGAATAAATGTGACAATCGTAACCGTAACTTATTTAAAATTACACTGCGCGTTAACGCTGCAACGTTCGACAGTAAAGCTGATGTTGACGCGCAGTGTATCTCAAATACGTCACTGTTTCGATACGTTTACGATTGTCACATTTTTTCGTGTTCAGCAGTATTCTGATGTCGTTGTGTGGCTTCCACTGGCTCTAGGGACTTGTCTGTTATCTTGTATTCTCTTTGTTTGGCAAATACCGTGTTTGATTGTTTTTGCGATTAAATGCTGGAAAAAGTAATGCATCGAACAGGTACCTACTGTCAAAAGAAAATTGATGTCACATTGTCAATAAAAAAATTGTATAAGTATTTAGGTAATTCAGTTTTTTTGATGAGAAGAGAATGAATCTATATAGGTACTTACTTTTGTTTACACAGTAGGTACCTATCTACTTATTAACAGGTATAGTATAAGTTTAATACACCAATAATGACGTTAATCTTTTTTAAAATTCTTTACATTCTTGACAGCAACGCAACCTACCTGATCGCAACAATGACTGATAGAAAATTAATAAACCGTATAAGATCTTGCCATATCCCACGCGGGGACATTTTAAAAAATAATTGATAGAAAAAATAATCCACGTCCCATGAGGATTACACAACAAACGCATTTTGAACCTGGCCACACCGAACGGGCTTCCAAATTTAAATTTAAAAAAAGGAATGCTTCTCGAATAGTGACGTCTACAAAATATTATTCAATAATCGATCTACGATGTGCATAGACTTTAGAGATCCTTAATAAACCGGGCTCAGTGGCGCGTCTTGGGAGAGACCTACGTCCAGCGATGGACTAATATAGGTTGATGATGATGATGAATAAACTTAATAAATATGCTACGCTTTATTTTGTTCTTAGATATACCTTCACAGGCGTCACAGCTCAGTTGCCTTCCATGCTGTGGGTCGTGGGTTCAATTCCCACCGATAGCAAGTGTTTGTGTGATGAACATAAATATTTGTTCTGTGTCTGGGTGTATTCTATGTATGTATTTACAAAAAAAAAATACAAGTATTCTATCAGCAACCTAGTTCCCATAGTACAAGCTACGCTTAGTTTTGGACTAGGTTGCTGATAGAGTCCTTATAATGTAAGTAGGTACTTTTTTTTGTGTGATGTGTAAAATGTCCATGAACAATTATTGTTTATATAATAATTTTCTAGAGTCGATACTAATAGAGCTGCGAATAATTTTTTATTTATATCATAGCTGTCAGATGAGTTTTTTTTATTTTTTGATTTTCGCAGTTTTTAAAAATTGTACGGAATCCTCAATAATTCGAATCAAAATGTCATAGGATAGTAGTACAATCGATTGAAAAGGCGTTCGATCGAATCTGTACTGTCACTGTCACGACATCGCAAGTGCCACCTGCGTGATCCAAATAGATGCGTATTTATAACTATTCGATGATTTGGCAGAAATGTTCACAATGAATCGCTTGGGAAAAAGTTTTTCTGTTTTGATATGGATGGACAACCCTATTGTGAGGTCGTTACTATTTTCCAATAAAAACCATAGAGCATAGACTCTAGAAACCGTGCGAAATTTTGAAAATAGAACACACGCCATTCTATACAAAACGTTTTGATGCAACCAATATAAACTTATCTACTAAATATACTACTTTATTCACAAACAAACTAACGACTATTACAATAAGTATGTACAAAATGTGCATAGATTTTTATAAAATAAGTACATAAGAAACAGTTGAGTTGCAAACGATCTCTAAATAGTTTAACTGATCCAAATCTGTACCAATCGGAAGCGTACCTAAGATACTGGCTGCAAAGAAAATTCTAATTTAAATGTAAGGTAGGTACTTATAGTTTCCAATTGCACTTTTTTACCATGAATTCTTCGATTAGAAATATGATGCTGGTTTTTTAATAAGATCCAGCGTATAAAAGGATTATTTCAAGGCGGCCATGACACTTGAGACCAACCAAAAAAAGAAAAATAATTGTTGGGAGGATTAGCTGCCAGTGTCAAAGTGTTAAATATCGAACACAGTCTAATTTGACAACTGAGACTGGACGAAAAGCTCAATGCCGAGCTTCAAAAAAAAACTAAATTTGTCAAAACTGTCACATTTCTGTTGTGGTTTGACATTTTGGTATGTTGTCTCGGTTGACAGGGTGGAATGGCTTATTGTTTGATTGTGAATTTCATTAAAAGTTTTACATTAACCTTCAAGAAGTTAAATTAAAACTTTTAATGAAATTCAATACTGTTTATTAACCTACGACCGAACGGAAAATGTTATAAGTTTCGAATGCTTCGTGTCTGTAGCATCGTAGCTTTTTGAAAGTAGGGATCGGACTAGTACACGGATATTTAAATCCAAAAGAGTATCTATCTCTCATCTATAGAACTCTCCTATGTCTCATAAACCAGTTCTAAAAACGCACAGTCATAGATAACGAATCAAACTACCAAACATGCTTCCTATTCTAATATCGATAATAGTATTTGTCCACAAACAATGCCATTATTTAAAAAATAAAGAATGTCCATTCGATATTCGAATTTTAAAAATAAAATGTAGCAGACTAGCCGGCGCGTTCGAATTTCGAATTGAAATTAGGGCAGTCATGGTGTAGGGTTGCCACGTCCTTGAAAACAGGGTTCTGTAAAGTTTTCATTACAAACGGGATATTTACCATGATTTGTGAGTTTGATTATTTAGCGATATTCCGGCACAGTTGCATGCGCCATGATCATGGGTCGAACTGAAGTCTTTGCAAGTAGATATTAAAGGTAAATATCCCATTTATAATTAAAACTATGTGTAAAACCGTGATATTTTCAAATATTATGTTGGGTTCTTTAAGTTTCATCCGTCAGTTTACTTTGAGATCTATTATTGGAGGAGTTTAGTTAGTAAATCTGTGAGTGTGGTATTAGAGTTTTCTGTGATAGAGTTTGTCCAGAATATAGGTACTAGGTAGTGCCATGTCCTCTAAGTCACAACACAGCTGTGTTACATATTTAAGTAATCTAACAATTAATTATCCTTGGTTTTTCAAGGATTTTTGTTAGGTTTCAGAAGTTTCTTTTCTGGTTTCAAATCTTCTGAATATACCTACCTATTTTGTAATATTTAGGTACAAAGCAGTGATACTACGTTGCAAGGGGTAACTTAGAAGGTAGTTTAGAAGTGTACACACTTCACACAAGTGACTACAATCACGCAAGGGACAACCCTATTCGTAGAACGCGTTTTAAAAAGCACGCACAAAATATTTTGAAGTTTGACAACTGTCACGTCACGACGATAATGGCCGTCCGATTGCGATTGAAATCAGTTATTTTACGGTTTGACGAAAGTGAGTTTAAGAAATAGAAAACTATCTTTTTAATACGAGTGCGAGATTTACCTCTGTGGGCACACAAAAATGCCACAGAATACCGATGACTATAGAAACTGAACGAGATTTACAACTTGGTATGTTTTTGAGAGGCTAGGATATGCCGGCAGAAATGTAAGTAATTATAGAAGATACTTTAAAAACTTTTTTGCGAAATGATCTAACTACAGATGGTTCACCTTAGGTACTTATCTTATCTTAACTTGCCGCCCTTCGCTCATTGTCTGAATATGTACTTAAGTTTTCAACCAGCAAAATAAAATATACCTACTCTACTTTTTCTAAATAAGTAGATACCTCCTAGGTACAAGCTTTTCCATCGAAGAATCCTAAAGAATATGTAATTATAGATACTTACGCTTTAAACGGCGAAGTAAGAATATGAATCCAAAAATTAATTTTAATCTTCACTTGTAATACATGATTTAGGGCCTACTCGTATAAACAGAGATAGATAGTTTAAATTAGCTACAAAAAAAAAACGTTATTGCTTGGAAATTACCACAAACACCTCTAAAGAACAATACCTACCTATATACATCTATATACCTACACAACATTATAATATATCCCCTTCTGGCAAAGTAAATAATTTCTAAAGAATAAGAATATTCAAAACTAGACTCGATCGATTGTAGATGAAGCCGTGGAAGCCCTAGCGCGTCTGAACATGACATCCACACCGTTGTCGATACGATGGCGATACAGACGATATACCTACTCAGACTAGACGCTAAGTAGCTATAGGTTAGCTTGAATCGTCCAAGAAGGTTTTGGACTCGGAGAGTATGTAGGTATAGGAAAATGTTCCTTGGTTTGTATGAGATTTTGGTAGCTTTTGAATATCTAATAATAATTTCAAACGGAGATTGCATGTAATACCAATATTTTTGCGATTGGAATAATTGGATTTCAAAACTAAATTTGTAACTCAATGTGGACTCAATTCCACTATCCCAAACACCGCTAATCCAAGAAACGGAGTACCTATCATCCCAAAACTTCATTACAGATAAATAGAGACAGGTCCTGACATCTAGCGGTACCTAATGTTTAAAAGTGATTTTAAGGTTCGTAGTCGTATGTCGCTAGTAGTAGACAAAAATATCTTCTGTGTCCAAGACATTGATTATCATTAAACTTTGATTTTCAATGAATCATTCTGAAAGGTACAAAAGAAAACAATATTTAATTTATTTTAGAATTTAATAATTATTATAAATTATTTTTACATATGGCAAGGTAAAGCTTGTAGGAGCTTGCTTGGTCATGGCAACATTTACTAGATTAAAAAAAAAAGCTAATCAAACATGGCGCGTGTACACAAAATGCCTCAATTTTTACAATTTTTCTTTTTTACCTCAATAGTTTTATGTTGTTTTACTAATTACGTCGAAAGTGCGAACCGCGATCTAAATGAAGAAAACTGGAGAGATATACTCGAAGGGGAATGGATGGTGGAATTGTGAGTAAAAGGCGTGCCGGCTACATCATTCGGCCCCATCGTGTCATACTTTTAATTTATTTTATTTCTCGTGAATTGCGTGACTAGCTTGCCTATCTATCGGTTATACTGCTGTTAAAAACTGTAAATAAGGTATTGTTGGTTAAATAGTTGTACAAATACGGAGATGTTGGTCTAAAAATGGCTTCGTGTCACACATTGCTGGGTCAACAACCATAGCAAGGTCGCTAGGGTCCGAAGCACCGTTGCGGCTTATTATGTCATTACAGAGGTTTATTATATCCAAACAAAAGACATTGAACTCTTTATATATTATAATCATCTAAGTTTTCTTTCATTCTAAGAAAATGAATGTTTTATCTAAGCGGACAATCTACATTTTATGTAAAAAAAAATATTTGGATGTCTTTACAGTTAAATAAATAAAAAAAATATTCTTGAACATTTCACACATCACTAGTCACAAACTAAGCTGAGTGTGTACCTTCTATGGGAACTAGTTCTGAAAGAATACATAGTAACACCCAGATAGAACAAATATTTGTTATCATCACACAAACATTTGCTTCATCGGGAATCAAACCCACAACCCACAGCATAGAAGACAGAACTACCACCAACTGAGCTGTGACACCGGTCACATCTCAGTCTATTAGTATAATCAGTTAACATACAATAGATAAAGCACTAAGCAAATAAACTTATTACCATAGTTTACGTCTCATGACATCATCTTATGAGTCAAAAGATGTCGGTATTGAAACAATATTCATTTATGTTGATTAACTATTCAGTGGGAGTCGACCAAAATAAACAGTATAAGAATATCCTATGATAGTTTGTATGGATGGATGTATGTTTGTGACTCTTTCACACAAAAACTATTGAATGGATTTCAAGATAGATTCTTCTTTTCTAAAAAACCATCCCAATGAACTGGCACAAAATCTCACCAGGCCTACATGAGGCGACTCAAGAGAAAGGATGTCATGCTGTTGTATGACCAATTATAAATTAGACTGCACCCCTTTATACAGAAGGGTGTGTTGCACGGTAGTAACGAGAAAACATCTGCTCATAGTATCTCCAACTGATCGCAGATAAAATTGGAAAAAAAAAAGATAGATTCTTGCCAGTTCTTCTAGACTCTGGTCGCGATGAACTGGCGCCTAGATCATCTAGTATGTAAGGTGTTTCAAAGTGATCCTTGTGATTTATTGAATACATTTGATTGAAGTTTGAAAAAGAAACTTTACAATAATGTAGTTTATACATCAGAATAACACATAATAGCAATCAATTATATAAGTATTCTATCATCAAACTAGTTCCCATAGTACAAGCTTTGATTACTTTGGGACTAGATGATGTGTGAAATGTTCATAAATAATAATAATATCAAAGTTATAATATAAACCATTTTGACGTCCGATGTGGCGCGGTGGGCGAAGATCCGCCTGCGCACGGAAGGTTGCGGGTTCGACTCCCACCTTGGGATAAATGTTTGTACGATCTGCAAATATTTATTCCGGGTGTTCTGGGTATTTTATAGGCATAATAAAAATACCTATCTATGTATTGTATTAAGTATGTCAGTCTTCTAGTACCCATAACACAAGCTCTGCTTAGCTTTGGGCTAGGTGATGTTGTGTGGATTGTCCAGCATTATTAATTTTTATTTATTTAAAGAAAACTAAGCTTAGCTTATTGATTATAGCTAATATTTATTTACTTATATAGTATTAACTTATTATTTATGTTCCTAGCTATGCTCCATGGTGTCCGGCCTGCAATGCTCTCGCCCCAGCTTGGAAGGAGCTTGGCTCACGAGCAGAACGGAAAGGGCTCTCCACACAAACCGGGGCAGTCGATGTCACAAAGGCACCGGGACTGAGCGGACGTTTTGTTGTCACTGCTCTACCTACCATCTTCCAGTAAGTCTTATTTAAATATTTTATTCAAAACTAGTAGTACGCCCCGGCTTCGCACGGATATAATATCCTTATTTTTTTCTTTTTTTGCTTTTTGCGGCTTTGGTATCACTGCGGTCCTGATGACCTATTGTGATCGCCACTTATGTGTAAATCACCCCAGTGGGGGCGTTCATAGTTCACCACTAAACCCTGCAGCTGTTAAAACTGAAGGATTTTCTTAGGGGTGAGGTGTCTCACTCAGCTCATCCGGGCTTAAAATGTGCTAATAATATCCTTGTCACGTATCCTAATAATCACCTAGTATGTTAGACGATTCTAAATGATTCTTGTGATTTTACTGAACTTTTATTGATTTTATTTGTAATTTTTCAGTGTCATCGACGGTCAGTTCAGACAATACAAAGGGCCCCGCGATGCTGATTCTCTGCTGAGCTTCGTGGAACAGAAGCGTTGGAAACAAACTGAACCAATCTCGTCGTGGAAGGCACCTGATTCTCTGCAGATGACCCTCGTCTCCGAGTTCTTTAAGCTCAGTCAAGTGCTTCGGGTATGTAGATTTAGTAGCGGCACAGTCATTTAATTAATTTAGGTAATTATAGTCATTTAGAATCTTGTAAGCTAGGTGATTTTTATTGCCAGTTCAAAAAAAAGTTTTTGTTATAAAAAATGGGCAAAAATCCTACATCTTGATATAGTTTTTTTTATATTCAAATAAACTGTGTCTACATTTTACTAATGTATTCTATGTAAATCACAAATTTTTTTTAACTTTTATCAGCATATTCCATACATAAGCTTTGCTGACACAGCTCAGTTGGTAGTAGCTCTACCATGGAAGGAAGTGTTTTTTTCAGCAATCTAGTTCTAATACAAGCTTTGCTTAGTTTGGGACTAGATGTGTAAAATGTCCGTGGATATTTATTTAAATACAAATACAAATATATTTACTGTACCAATGTCTAAAAATCTACTTTTTTTTTGTTAATTTTCAACGATATTGTTATTCTAGGGGGTCCACAACATGCTAATGGAAACCTATGGTCTGCCAACATGGGGATCCTACCTCATATTTGCTATCGCCACCATCTTTGTTGGAGCTATACTCGGCTTGGTAAGTCTATTGGGTGTTAATTTGTATTCTATTTATTAATGGGTATCTTCTAGGCAAGTGTGCTACATCGTAGGCCGCATCGTCACTTAACATCAGGTGAGATCGCGGTCAAACGCTTGCCTATAACTTATAAAAAAAAATCTATGTATTTACAAAAACAAGTAATAAATAATTTAAAAATAATAGTAAAACATCTAGTTTTATTATTATGACTAAGATGGATGGATATATTATGATATATTTAACGACCGATGTGGCGCGGTAGGCGAAGGTCCGCCTGCGACGAGGAGGTTGCGGGTTCGATTCCCGCCTTGGGTAAATGTATGTACGATCTGCAAATATTTATTCCGGTTGTTCTGGGTATTTTATATGTATAATAAAAAATATATATCTATGTAATGTATTGTATTAAGTATGTCAGTCTTCTATTACCCATAACACAAGCTCTGCTTAGCTTGGGGCTAGATGATGTGTGGATTGTCCAGCATTATTTATTTATTTCAGATCCTGGTGTGCGTGATAGATTTGCTGTACCCGCCGGGCCGCGCACACAAGGTGCTTATACCTCAATCTGAAGTAGATAGCCGCGCGCGGGGCGACCATGACGCCAAGGAGAAGTCTGATGACGATCAGGTAATCCAATGCTCAATATTCCAAGCAGAAGTCTGATGATCAGGTAATCCAATGCTCAATATTCCAAGCAGAAGTCTGATGATTAGGTAATCCAATGCTCAATATTCCAAGCAGAAGTCTGATGACGATCAGGTAATCTAAGTGCTCAATATTCCAAGGACAAGTCTGATGACGATCAGGTAATCTTGGGATCTATACATCTATATCGCAACTATGTCCCAACCAATTAGCATGCAATATCCCAGCTGGTCTGATTTCTTCTATTCTTTATTGTTGCTTCTAATTTGCCAATATCAATGTTTATCGCTAGGCTTATACCAGAGATATTATGAAAAAATATGAAATTCGTCATTTTGTAGCGGCGGCCATCTTGGACCGATTTTCATGAAATAAAACTAAGATGGCTTTACAAGACTTAACAACTTTACCTTTCAAACATTTCTTAATTTTATAATTATATTCTAATTATTTAATTGATAACAGGAGCTGTTGAACGATGACATAGTAGATGACGGCGAGAATGAGGCAAACAGTGACGCTGAGAAAAACTCACCCAGCGATGTAAGTGCACTTTAGTTAGTACAAACTTACTTATTACACACAGCACAGCTGTATTGCTAACTAGCTGGTGCCTGCGACTCTGTCTGCACTGAATTAGAGATCGAATGAACAAAATTACCTATTACCTAGATTTCGTCATGCTATTGTTATAAATTTGACAATACGCACAATAATTAAATAATGCTGGACAATCCACACAACATCTTCTAGCTCCAAGCTAAGCAGAGCTTGTGTTATGGGTACTAGAAGACTGACATTATTTAATACAATACATTACATAGATAGATAAATTTTTATTATACCTATAAAATACCCAGAACACCCGGAATAAATATGTATATACTCTTAATTATAGCCTATGTGTTATTTTGATGTATAAACTACATTATTGTAAATTTTCACTAAAATTCATTCAGTAGTTTTTGCGTGAATGAGTAACAAACATACATTCATACATACCTTTTCGTGTTTTATTCTACGTAATAAATATTCACGGACATTTTACGCTCTAGTCCCAAACTAAGCAAAGCTTGTACTAGGAACTAGATAGCTGATAGAATACCTATATATATATATTTTATAAATACATAGTAAACCAGACACAACAAATATTTATGTTCATCACACAAACATTTGCTCTGAGTGGGAATCGAAACCACGACCCACAGCATGGGAGGCAAAGCTACTACTAATTGAGCTGTGACGCCTGTCTGTTAAGATGAAGTAAGATAGGATTAAAATATATTTTTACTTTCAGACCTCTGATGACGACAAGAAAGCGACCGGCGACGCCGCTTTGACCGCTGAACCGGAGGCCAAAGCGGAACTGCGCAAACGGAGGCCTAGAAAGGCCGACTAAACAGCACCACAAGTATCTAGACATGGGAGAAATCTAGATTTTTACGTGTCACAAAAGCTTGGTACTAATACTGAAAGCTTTGATCAATTTGTGTGATTATAATTATATTTTGGCACGTTATATCACGTTTTTGCGTTTGGTAGTACAAAATAATCAATATTCTCTCAAAATCTCAATATTCATCAAAAATAAATACACTTTTTCTTGAAATACATAACGAACTAAATTGTTAACGTAGCCTTCTTAATTCGTGTACATCGATAAATGAAGCCTAGATTTGTAGGAAGTCATTTTTGGAAGGGATTTCGATCGCATGGAGGTTACAAAGAGGGGAGGGATGAAGTAGGCATGGGTTGTATACCAATTAAATGTAGCTTTGTTCCTCGCAATCTGTACTAGTTTTCTATGATTTTGTGTCATTTAACCTTTCTAATCTGATAAAAATAGACTAGACAGTGATTTTTTCAAAAATCCTTTTGTTATACGTATTATTTGAGATCTAAACACAAAATTAATTCAACACTCCATATGCGAATAAAAATAGCTTTCAAAATCTATCCCGCAGAATCATAACCCCAATAAATTATAGTTTAGAATTAACAAATTACTACAAAATACTAAATAAAGTATGAAATAAACTTAGTACCGTATATAATTTTTTATAATAAATATTGTAGATGGCGCCACAAGCTCAAACTCTGACTAACTCGACCGCCATTTTGTTTTTCCTGATTTCTGATTGGTCGATTGCTAATGGCGCCAAATTATACAAATCTCTCATATTTTGCTTTTTACCTTATATTCTTGAAAATATGAGAAATAAATATTTATCTTATCTTTTTGAGAAGAAGGTAATAATCCTTTGTCACAACGAATTTTTTAAGACTGGGGTAAGGCACAATTCGTTTTTGCGTTAGATTTTTGAATATTCACTGGTTTTAATGTGGGTTGCACCAAATTTAGTTTATAAATAAGATTTTTGTGTTATTATGACTTTTGAAGTTCCTTTTGACATATTTTCTTTTACTATAAATCTACAATTCTAATGTCTATTTCATCAAAGTGAAGAGTTATATTTTGCCAAAAGGAACTTATTAATAGTCAAAATATGCCTCCCCCCATAAATACCCCATTACGGATTTTTATTTAATTATGAGTTTTGTATGTTTTACTTATAAAAAGTATTATTTGATTTTTTATTAAATAAAATATAGTTATCTGTATTTCGTAAATGTTATGAATACAAATATTTGACAAAGAGAATCGGATTGTTGATATTTAGTTGAGAATGCAGAGGTCTAGGATTCGATTCCTCAACGTCAAATAATTAACACAATCAAGTCGCCGAGCATTTATTAAACTTTTAATTAATATAAAATATTTCAGTTTATGTACAGTTTTGTTTTCAATAATAAATAAAAAAAACATTCCTGTTTTTGTAAACGCTCAATATATTTGCTACGTACTTACCGAGATTATTTTATTTTATCATGTTTTATTATTAATTATATTAATATTTATTGCTTGTATTATCAAAAGGTTCAGTAGATATTATCTTTGTAGTATATAACTAGATTGAAGGTAAATTAAATAATGAAGGAATTGCGAAAATTTATAATAATTACTATTCTTTGTTCTGTGAATTTAACCACCTTTGAAAACTTAGTTACATAATTTTTTTTTGCTTTTGTCATTTTAGTATGGACTTTCTAATAACTTATAAAATTAGATTTCAATACAATTTTTCGATAACACCATAAGCAACGGAATAACAAATAAAAAACCGTTAAAAATCTTTATATTTCAATGTCACTTGACAAAAAATGTGAAAGATTCAGACAATGACATTATTATAAGTTTTCGCAAATAGTTGGATAGTTACGATATTGCTAACAAGAAAATTGCCTTGTACAAAGACTTAAGATTGTTTTTAAGCGTTGCGTTTAACTATTGTATTGACCTAGTGACTTGCTGAAATAAATTGAATTTGTAACTAACACGTATTTTTATTTACCATCTATATATATTCAATACATTTATTGCGATTACATGGTTAAAAAATGAAAATGGTTGAGAACAGAAGGGGGAAGATGATTGGCCATCTTATACGACACGACAACCTCATCAATAACATCATAGAAGGAAAGGTAGAAGGTAGGAGAGGAAGAGGAAGGCCGAGGATAAATTACATGAGCCAAGTAAAGATGAAGGTTGCCCTCGTGTCGTATAAGTCAAGGAGGCGGCCCTACAAAGGAAAAAATGGCGTGACTTGCATTGAATACGCAGACAAGAGCGTAGCTCTGTAATAAGAAGAAGGTTAAAAACTAGTTGTTACAATGAAATTTGGTACAACATATGAACCCTGTTTGAGGGCACTGCAATATAACCTACTGTACTAATAATTCTACTAAGAAAGAAAACCAGTAAACTTCGTTCAAATGTTTATTCAGATATTTACATGAAAATCAATTCAGATTTTAGATTTACAATACAAATTAAATAGTATACATAGGGGATACAGCTTCGCGCTTAAGATTATATCAAACGAACAGCATATTTATAAAATAAGTATAAATAAATAGTTTTGTGATTATGATGGACTACAGCGATCAATAATGGCACCTAAGCGGAGTTGACCCGAATCTAACTGATATACAGGGTGATTAATACTTTGTAGGAATAAGGCACAAATCGGACCTTTTTACCTTTTGTAACAACTGATATTTTTCTAAATTTCTTAATGTTAGTTTTATAGATAGAACTGTTTACAATTCATGGGTAAAACCTACTTAAAAATACAAACAAAACCTATAAAAATCTCTACAATTTTTCCTTTAATATTAATGGGCTAGGTCTTTTAAAAAAGGCTGGGCTTTTATGGGAATTTACTGTTTTATAAGTAGGCACAGAATCATTGTTAGTAAATGATGATAAAATATTAGGTAATATTTTGAAATACACAAAACTAGTAACATTTCTTGTTTTAGTAACTTTGAGAAAGAAGTTTCAAAAATCATGAAACCTGTTAAATAGTTTTAAAATCTAAAAATAATAAACTTCTGCTGTTGACTGTACCTACTAAATGAATTTTTATTTAATTACTCAATATTTTTATATCGTTTTTAATTGTCTTAATTTTTATAAATTTTCTTTCAAAAGAACAACACATCTCTCAAATATTACGATCAATATTTGTATTTCATATTCCAGTACCAGAAATGCTAAGCCATTTTTGATTAGATTCGGGTCCGAAATAAGCCAGTAACAGTGCGATAACGTGATTATAATACATTACGTTAAACTATGAGATAGAGGAAGAATTATGTAGAATATTGTCAAAGTGAATTTATATCCTTTATGTAGCGAATACAGTAAGTTATCTAAATAAATTAACCATTTCTTTATGATCTTAACCGTTAAATACAATCTTAACCATGTATTTTATTAGCTTAACCATTTTTTAAAGATATTAACCATTTTTATGGATATAACCATTTGTAAATCCTAAATATACAGTCGGTCTGCGATTTTGTTATAAGTTTTCTATTTGTCAAAGTATAATAAATAATAAAATGCTTAAGGGGAATCCTTTTTCATACAAAAAGCAATAAGATTTTACAAGACAACATAAGTGAAAGGGGTGAAATATATGCTTAGTATACTCATTAGAGATATTTATAAACATCTATCTAATAAATTCATACGCTTTTGTTCAGAAAACGCATAAATTTAATTGTTTCTTTTCCTAAAATTTAACGCAAAATGTTTATGTGTGCGTGATGGCGACCCGTGTAGCCGTGTATATGAAAGTGCTGCCACAAAGATTGTATGTGTTACAAAGATTAAATATTGACATTAGAAAAAGCGGTCAGAATTACTTTTAAACAACACTTTTAGCTTGTACTAGATTTTTTCTAGATATTTTTTTCTTAGCTGTATTCGCAACATAATGATATCGCTTATATTATTTTCGATTATACAAAATGCAAATGCTTTTAATAAATTCATGCAAAATCTACTTTCTAATTAATACATTTTTTTTAATTACTAATGGATAATATTACCAACATTTTTTTCTCTTATCAGTTAATAATCGCCAAAAGGTATCTTAGGTGGTATAACAATTGACAATACACTAGAGAGGTGACACGGAAGTTATCGTCTATCGATGAATCGTGACTATCGACATCGATGAATCGTGAGTTATCGATAAATCGAAATTTCGACATCGATAAAACGGAATGTCGATATCGATTATTAATTATCTAATCAATTTTTTTATAATTAATCTGAAGAGCGATGTTGTATAGGTAGAAAAGGGCCAGACTTAGCAATTTAAAAGTTAATATAATAAAAATAGAAATTATCATAAGACAATAAACATATATCATTTCATACATTTTTCAAAGCATATAATTTATTCAAAAAAACTTATATCTAATTTTACCAACAACTAAAATAATTCAATCTTTTCTAGCCAAAACTAATAGTATAAGTGCATTTATATGTTGTTAGTAAAACAGATTAATTAACTAATAAGTATTCGATTAATTGGACAAATTATTAAGACTCAAGTTAAAATGGTGACTTTTACTTTTACAGATCTTTGGACAACCCATTTAATCTCAGAATTCAAATTAATTAGTCACTTATCAATTAGTATTCAATTATTCTAAAAAAATCTCATTTCCTACTTTAAAAACTAGATTTTTATTCTTAAAATAATAAACAAAATACGTCAAAACTGTCGTAATAATACATTTCGGTTGTAAAAAAACAAAAAAAAAAAGACTAGATTGTTAAAATTACATTTAAAATAATATTTCGTAGTGTTAATTGTCATAAATTAAGCAAGATACGAACAAGTAAAGGCTACGATTTTGACGTTTTAAAAGAGAGCTAGTATTCAAATAAAGACAAAGAAAATCAAAAAAACATAGCCTATTATACTAATCGGCGAATTACACAAAAAAAAGCTAAATAATATTAAATTTACGCAATAATTATTTTATAACTAAGTATATTTCTTATTTGGTTGAACTATATGTGATATATCGAATGCAAATAAATATATTCATTTACGTATACTAAGCTTAACATATAAAACTATCGATATTGAATTTGCTACAACACTATTTTCGTAAATAAACTTAATTAATATTTTTTTATTGTATTTAATTATTATATATTTGATAAATGCATATCTACGGGTGATGTTAAAATATCTAGTGTGGTGATAGGCAGTGAAATTTCATTGGTTCATATTATATTCAAATTTACAAATAAAAAAAAATTATAATCAGACCATGTATGTATGATAAATGAATTAGTAGTCTGACCACGAGAAGACTGCAATAAAGTAGCATTAGCCAAATCAAAATGATTAACAAATACCGTTTAGTTAAGTAAATATTAAGTATGTATCATTAAATTTTTACTGAAAGTTATTAAATTGGCAAATATAATTTAGCGATGTTGGCAAATAAAAGTTTTAATATGCAGTGCAGACGTAACGTGGTCAAACTTGATGAATGAAAATATATTATAATCCTATGGTGTAGTTTATTATTTTAACCACTTTTACGCCAATCACTTTTTATCTTATTTGGGAGATTCTACATTTTTGTTGTAAATTTGTATTTTTTAGGTCTTGGCGGTTTTAGCCGATTTAATACATTAATTTTCTATAGTATTAATATTTTTATAATAAGCAGTTTTCTATATTCGACTATTTCTATAATTTATTTAATATTTGTTCGTACTAATTGACAAACAAGCCACATCGGGTCGTTATAATGCGTCTACAAAATACAATATAATTAGGAAATCGAGATTTAATTTATATCAATAATAAAATTAAATATTCATGGACATTTCATACATCACACTCTAGTCCCAAACTAAGCAAAGCTTGTACTATGGGAACTAGATTGCTGATAGAATACTTGTACAATTTTTTTTGTAAATACATAGTAAACACCCAGGCACAGAACAAATATTTATGTTCATCAAACATTTGCTCTGAGTGGGAATCAAACCCACGACCCACAGCATGGAAGGCAGAGCTACTACCAACTGAGCTGTGACGCTTATTGATAATAAAATAAAATATTTTAAGATATCATGAAGTTTTCATTAAAAAAAAATACATATATAATAAAATAATACATAATTTATACATAGATTCTCGATATTCTTACCAGGCACGGTAGATATCAAGTTGCTGTTTCAATCATTAATCATTCTTTTTCTATACTAATACTAATAATATTATAAAGAGGTAAAGTTTGTGTGTTTGTATATTTGTTAAATTGTAAGGGGTAATCTCAGGATCTACAGAACCGATTTTAAAAATTCTTTCACCAATAGAAAGCCACATTATTGCTGAGTGTCATAGGTTATATGAAAAACCGAAAAATAAAATGGCTTTTACCTACGTGGTAGTCCGTTTAGCAAAGTGAATCGGAGAAAAAACGGTCGAATTATTCCCAACGAAGTGGGCACGGGACAGCTAGTTTTTTATAAACATAATGAAATATTATATGTATGTTTATTTATTTATATTTATTGTATAGTGTAGACGCATAAAATCTATTATACTTATTATCATAGAATGGAAGGTACATTTTATTATGTTTTATTATAATAATATGCATAACACGCAAACATTGCAAATAATTTATAATATAATCTCTTAGGAACCAAATGCTGATAAATAATGTATTTTATTATTAACTAGATATAACAAAAATATTTTTTTAATAATTGCATTTCAACTCAGAATTTCAGAATTCTTACAGCCGGTTTCTCGAACGATGATCAACGAAAAAATCAAATAATGAGGGTTTTCTATATTTTTTCTGCCACTAGGCGGCGCTACGTAGGCGTCAGGTCCAAACATCTGTCAAATAGCACAGAGTCGTAGATACTGAACTTACATTATTGAAAAAAATTAAAGGAATGATTTTAAGAATAAATAAACCAAAAAATATATACTTAGAGAATTACAATGAGGGTTTTCTCAAATGATCTCCGTGAGATGGCAGGACTGTAGCGTCAGGTCCAATCTGTCTGGACTGTCAAAATACATACAAAAATTGTAGCGCCGCCTAGTGGCAGAAAAAGTATAGAAAACCCTCATTACTATGTGTCAAACTCGGATCAATCTTGATTTGGGTTTCCAGAAATCGGCCGTTAGAAATACAATAAAGAAAATATTTTTGTTAAATACTTAATAATATAAAAAGCATACATTCAGGCTTGTAGCGCGATTATAAATCTTATATTATTAGTTTAACGCTCAAATTGCAACGTACCATCAACGTGGGGTAGTTTTCATTACTTATGTTTATAATTTCTTATGAAAATAAATAGAACTATTACGCATTTTCTTAGTAAAAAAAGAAGAAGAAGTACAAAAGTATAATACATTAAAAGTATAGATCTAGCATTAAAAGGATATTAGTGGTCACCCAACCAAGTTAAATTGTTGCTATACAATACATGAAAAAAAATTAAGTGACATATTCTTAGTAAAGAATAGTGTATTTTCGTACCAAATTTCAACAAAACTATGTATTTATGTTAATTACTTTTAAGCAAAAATAAATATGTTTAAATATACATTAATATCATCTGTACATTATCAATTATCATGTTGTAACTTCGCGCAAAACTTTTAGGCCGACCCAACCGTCTGAAACCACATGTCATAAATATCCGATAGATGGCGCTATTTCTAATAATGATTACTGTCAGTCAACGCCATCTATTGATAAACATACGAAGCTTTAAGACGTTTTTCAATAAAAACTACCCTAATATTTATGATTCGTATAATATAGTTAATCAAATCAAATGATATTTTTAATTTAGATCAACGCCATCTATTGACGTTTAAACAGCACTTCATAGCCCGGCAGATGGCGCTAGTTTGTATTAGCTTAGTAACACAACACAACGGAAATCAGAAGAAGATGGCGTATTATTTTAATATACACCAACGCCATCCATAGACGTTTAAATAACACTTCATAGGCCCGATAGATGGCGCTAATACAAACTACCCCAGTAACACAACATAACTAAAATCATAAGACAGCGTGTTATTTTAATTTAAACCAACGCCATCTATGTTCTCTTAAAAACACTTCATAGGCCAATAGATGGCGCTAATACAAACTATTCCAGTAACACAACACTTAACGAATATCGTCACATAGTCTGTAAACCTGCAGAACTTAAAGGCCGGTCAGCAAAAGCACGCGTAGAACCGAGATACGTCGAACCACGCAGCGCTTTGGATCTGGCTTCTGAAATATATATTATTGTTTTAACGCCATCTAACAGGAGAATAGGGACGAGTGGAAGGACTTGGGGGAGACCTGCAGTGGGACGAGATAAGTTAGAGAAAAAAAAAAAAAGCGCCATCTTGTTTCAAACTATGCAAAGTTACGGGAACCAGATTTATAATAATAATAGTTCATTTATTCAGACAACTTACGGCCGGTTTCTGGAAACCCAAATCACGATTGATCAGAGTGTGACACATAGTAATTATTTGATTTTTTCGTTGATCATCGTTCGAGAAACCGGCCGTAAGTCCATGGTGTTAGTGACAGAAAGCTTATGAAAACTAGATTAGTAACTAAAAAGCTTCACCAGAGCAGAGGCCAGTTATGTTTATCAGCAATATAAATAAATAAATATTCTGGGACATTTCACACATCACACTCTAGTCCCAAACTGAGCAAATCTTGTATTATGGGAACTAGATTGTTGATAGAATACTTATATTCTTTTTTTTGTATATAAGTACATACATATATTCTATGTATTTATTTACAAAAAAAAGTAAATTACATAGTAACACCCAGACACAGAACAAATATTTATGTTCATCACACAAACACCTCTGCTGCATCCCAGGTCTGAGTGGGAATCGAACCCACGACCCATAGCATGGAAGGCAGAGTGGCTACTACCAACTAACCTGTGACGCCAGTCAACGTTGTTGTGTAATATTGTGAGTAAAATATTTTTAAACATTATATTTATTTACTTATTTATAAATGTATAAAAGTGTTACCATCAGGGATCCATAGGATGCGGCGGCGAGGCTCCGCAACTGGACTCCTCAGAATGTAGGGCTTCGCCCCCTTCGCCCACCTGCTCGAACACAGAGAACTAACACCCCTTACTATACGATAACTGAACATACTGTATCATATCATTTTAAGTTAATTAAATAAACATATTATTATACTGTAGCTTGTGATTCAAATAGGTTATATAAATGATAATTTATTGACAAGAATCATAGGTAATTAACATGAGAATCAAACTTATAACTGTAGCGCCATCTATATCGCTACTTGACGAACTAAATCATAGTCTACGCAACAGACCAATAGATGGCGACAAATCCTAGATCGCGCAAACGAAGTTATCACGGAGTTTGAACATAAGTAATAGAACCGATTACTATCCATCGGTCCGAGCGACCCCGAGACAAAGGTTGCTCGGCAAAGAACATCTTTCCTTTTCGTAGGAGATACCACACCTATCTGCCTTATGTATAATAAATAATGCTGTACAATCCACACAACGTCATCTAGCCCCAAGCTAAGCAGAGCTTGTGTTATGGGTACTAGAAGACTGATACATTACATAGATAGATATTTTTTATTATACATATAAAATACCCAGAACACCCGGAATAAATATTTGCAGATCGTACAAACATTTATTCCAAGGCGAGAATCGAACCCGCAACCTCCGCGTCGCAGGCGGACCTTCGCCCGCCGCGACACATCGGTCGTCAATATATACTATAGGCGACGTTTGGTAGCTATTCTATATGAGCTGTGACACCTATCTATAAACCTACCTTATGTGATTCAACTATCCTTGTTAAGCTGTGGATGGATGCACTTATTTAATGGTCATTATAGAAAGCCCGGATTTCATTTACAAAATGATTTGTGTACATATAAACGTAAATTATAAATATGTATAAATATAAATAGAAATATATTATATACACTAAATATGTATAAAAATAAATATAAAATGGTGATATTCTGTTGCTACATTTTCGCGAATTAAATTAATTTGACAGTTTAAACACTATAAATAAATATTCACGGACATTTCACACATCACACTCTAGTACCAAACTAAGCAAAGCTTGTACTCGGTACCTCTACCATGAGTTGTCACAGTAAAATCGCCTGACTTTACTACAGTAGTTACGTCAATATTAGTATGACAAATTTTAGTACCCAACTATCCGCTAGAGGCGCTGTACAAATCTTCATACATTTTTTTAACTACAGACGCTAGCGAGTATAGTAAATATAGTATAGTAAAAACTCATGGTAGAGCCACTGGTGTTACTATTCTATGTATGTGTTTACAAAAAAAAATGTTTATAAGTATTCTATCAGTAATCCCATAGTACAAGCTTTGCTTAGTTTGGAACTATAGTGTGATGTGTGAAATGTCCGTGAATATTTATTTATGTTAAGAAATGTCAAATTAAGTTCACAGAAATGAAACAACAGATGATTTTTTCACTTTTTTGAATAGTTTTTTTTGCATTATAGATTTTGAATAGTCTTTTTTCACTATAGATTTTAAGTATTGTGTCTTAAAGTAAATAGTTACCTTAAGTACATCATGCAACGAGCTCATACTGCCCAGGCTTAGTGGTGTGATGGACCGCTCTAGTAGTAACGAGCCGCTGCCTTGAGAACCGCCACCTATCGACCTGGATATAAAAAAAAGAATAATTTAATATTAGTATATAGTGTTAGTCTTCTTCTTCTTCCTGCCCTTATCCCACTAGGTGGTAACTTCTTTTTCTTATTAAAGAGCTACGCTCTTGTCTGCGTAATCAATGCAAGTCACGCCATTTTTTCCTTTCCAGGGCCGCCTCCTTGACTTCCTTATACGACACGAGGGCAACCTTCATCTTTACTTGGCTCATGTAGTTTATCCTCGGCCTTCCTCTTCCTCTCCTTCCTTCTACCTTTCCTTCTATGATGTTATTGATGAGGTTGTCGTGTATAAGATGGCCAATCATCTTCCCCCTTCTGTTCTCAATCATTTTCATGAGGGCTCTTTCCTCGCCAAGGTGGTATAAGAACAGATAATAATAAGTAAGTATATAGTATTAGTATTTTTTATTATTTAATGTGCTTTTTACCAAAGGTACAACACAAAGATAAGAACATTTCAAATGCGTTTTTAACGTTTTTGGGATTCATTTATGGGTCATTATCTTATCTTATCTCATTTTATGTTATCTTATCTCACCTTTCCATGGTCCGATGGTGCGAGAGCGGCGGCGAGGGCGGGGCCTCCGGGGCCGGCGGGGGGCCTTCGCGGGGCCTCTGACTTCGCCAAGAACCTAAGACACAAATTTATTTAATCTCTGTAATAATAGATGTGTATATGAAATAAATATAGATAAATAAATATAAATATTAACAGGACAACCATTATATTGGGATACAAGCCCTTTCATTTGATAAAAAAACCGTGATGGTTTCAAATATTAATTTTATTATAAAATCATGGATTTTTTTTTCAAAAGTAGTCATTTGTTTATAGATTAGTGTTACATTTTCTAGAAGAATACTATACACTATCACACATTTCAAATCAAAGATGGCTGCCGCGACAAAATGACCGACAACATTTTTTTTATTTATAATAATAATAATAATAATAACGCTGGACAATCCACACAACATCATCTAGCCCCAAGCTAAGCAGAGCTTGTGTTATGGGTACTAGAAGACTGACATACTTAATACAATACATTACATATATAGATATTTTTTTTATTATACATATAAAATACCCAGAGCACCCGGGATAAATATTTGCAGAACATACAAACATTTATCCCAAGGCGGGAATCGAACCCGCAACCTTCCGCGTCGCAGGCGGACCATCGCCCACCGCGCCACATCGGTCGTCAATGTTATGTTGATATGTAACATAAAACAAAGAATTTTTTTATTGTAATTTGGCATAATTATAAATATATTTTAAGTTATTTATTTACCGTTATATGAGCCAGTTCCGTGCGATATTGTGAGCGGTGAAGTTCGTTTACTGCTTTCACGACTGCTGTACATTTGTATCTGAAGCGAAACAACAAATGGATAAATAAATTATAATTTAGACTGATAAATCTAAACTATAATTTATATATGCCAGTTCGTCGCGACCAGAGTCTAGAAGAACTGGTAAGAAACTAGACCGTTTTTAAATATGATCCTTTTTACAATTATAAAATGGTAACCTCGCTAAGCAGAGCTTGTTTTATGGGTACTAGAAGACTTACATACTTAATACAATACATTACATAGATAGATATTTTTATATTATACATATTAAATACCCAGAACACCCGGAATAAATATTTGCAGAACATACAAACATTTATCCCAGGGCGGGAATCGAACCCGCAACCTCCGCGTTGCAGGCGGACATTCACCCACCGTGCCACATCGGTCGTCAAATGTTGTGTTAACATCTCTAGTTACCTGCGGATGTTCATCTGCAGTCTCCACCGTGGTAGGCAGGTCTAACAGACGTTGTGACTTGATGCCATCCCCCGGCCCCATGTGAGAGAGGTGAGTGAAGTGACTCGGAGCTGATATTAGACGGGACCTACCCTCCGATCTGAAAAATATATTTAAATAGTCAAAAATGTGTTTTATCTCACATTTTATTGACAGGCGTCATAGCGCAGTTAATATTATAACTCAAATAAAAACATGTGTTTAAATTTGACAGGCGTCACAGCTCAGTTGGTAGTAGCTCTGCCTTCCATGCTGTGGGTCGTGGATTCGATCCCTAGAGCAAATGTTTGAGTGATGAATATAAATACTTGTTTTGTGTTTGGGTGTTACTAATGTTACTATGTAAGTATGTATAAATATTCTTGGGCATTTCACACATCACACTCTAGTCGCAAACTAAGCAAAGCTTGTACTATGGGAACTAGATTGCTGATATAATACTTATATACTTTTTTTGTAAATACACAAGTACAAGGAATACATAGTAACACCCAGACACAGAACAAATATTTATGTTCATCATCCAAACATTCGCTCTAGATGGGAATCGAAATAACGACCCACAGCATGGAAGACAGAGCTACTACCAACTGAGCTGTGACGCCTGTCACAGTTCAATTATTGTCCAATTATTAAGTGATGTTTATTTAACACATATACCAAATATTAATTAATATAATGAATACTTACAATCTAGTATGAGCCTCTATAGCCTGGTGCGATTGTTCGCGCACAGAAAACCTTCGTTTGTTGGTACCCCACTGAGTAGCATGTTCCACGCTTAACGGACCCTCTGGAATAATATAATATTATGTTAATTTACAATAATAATAAATAATGCTGAACAATCCACACAACATCATCTAGCCCCAAGCTAAGCAGAGCTTGTGTTATGGGTACTAGAAGACTGACATACATATTAGACCAGGCTCGATAGCTTTTAAAAACAAAGAAAATAATAGTAGGATGAAACCCATTAGAAAAGGAGGGGAATATTATAAAATAAAATATTCCCCTCCGTTTCTAATGGGTTTCATCCTACTATTATTTTCTTTGCCTTTTTGTAATTTTTCAAGCTATCTACCCCGGACTATATGTACTTATTATACATATAAAATTATATAGCTTATCATATTAACACATAGCCTAAAACTTATAAAGATATTTTGAGCAAATAATGTCGCAATAAGGGCACCATTTTGTGTTACAACATTTTGTGTAGAACTAAATTCTTAGTTCGCCATTAAAATTTGATTGAAATCAAATATAACGAACTTATGTACCAAAAATTAAAATTGGTGGAAAAATACGACCTATAGGCGAAAACAGATAGACAAGAGCATTTTTGACTAATATCGAAACTGAGACGCTTCGCTCGCTTCTCTCGCTCGGTCAATTAATGGGATAAATACTTCATCATCATAGGCAGCCCGTACTAGCCCACTGCTGGGTATAAACCTCCACCCTCAAACGCCACTCTTTTCTTAATTGGGCCTTTTGCATCCTTTTTGACGTGCCAACGTCTTATAATTCGATAGCCGGCTTCACGCACGAAAAAACATTACTCATGCGGCGTTACCTCGCTCTGAGGCGTTCCATGAAGTGCAAGCGAGATCGCGGAACGAGCGACAAAGAAGCACAATCGGCCTTTGCGTTCGTTGTCACGTTCAACTATCGTCAGTAAACCGACTTTACAGACAACCATTTTATTTAATGGATAAATACTTACGTGCTAATAAAGGCCTCAAGTATATGATGAAAGGCGCCGATTCTCCGGTAAATGGGAATCCGTTGTTAGCGCCCGCAAATGCACATATCCATCCACTCTCGTCTAAAGGTCGGGCGTTTGCTGCAAAGTATGGGTCATTCATTAAATATTTAACACAATGACAGTATTACTTTCTTAAAAAGTATTTAAATTATTTGTTTGTATAGTGCTATAAATTGTATTGAAACTGACACTGTCAAATTGACAGCTCAGTAGCTCTGGCATTTCCTAATAGAAATAAGGGTGGTTCACAAGAATGACTTAATCACTACCTTAAAAAGTAATTAAATTATACAATGAAAATAAATACCAATCGAGTTGTGACGCTGTCAAATTAACAGCTCAGTTTAACTTTGACAGTACGAAATAAGTGATTCTCAAGAATTACTTAATCATTTTCTTAAAAACTAAGTTGTGCAGCTGTCAAATTGACAGCTCAGTTTTAACTTTGACAGTCAAATGAGATTAATACAGTAGAATTACATAGTCATTACCATAAAAAACTAAACTATGTATATTAATATTAGTTTTTGTTTGAAAAATAGCAATTATTAAGAATACTTACGTATATTTAAAGTCTGTACCCATTCTCCAGTTTCAATATCGTATATATCTATGTGCGTTGTTGTAAATATTAGTAAGTGAGTTTCGTTGATAGCTGAAACAAATAAAACAAGTCCATATTAATAATGATTTCAGAATTATTAAAATGATTATATATGAATTATTATGACGTCACAGAAGGGATCACAGAGGAGGTCACAGAGGGGGTCACAGAGGGGGTTTAGAGGATTTACAATATGAGGTCTAAAAGCCATAAATGGTCTAGACCTAAAAAAAAATAGGCATGTTAGAGCAGGCCAGCGGTATATCAGAGTGAGACAGCAATTTAAGTTACGTACTATGATGTTCTACATGAGCTGTAAACATTAGTTCGGGATCCCTCGCGCAAATACTGTGTGAATACTAACAGCTATTCTGATGAATTCGGCACGCTAGAGCGGGACAGCGCTATGTCAGAGCAAGGTAGCAATATACATACCGTGATGTTCTACATGTGCAGTAAACATAAGTTCGGGATCTCTCGCCCGATGTCCGTGTCTGTCCACATACAACGCGAGCGTGTTGAACACGAGCAGATAGTCGGTGGAGTTCGGCACGTTAGAGCAGGACAGCGGTATGTCAGAGCAAGGTAGCAATATACGTACCGTGATGTTCTACATGTGCTGTAAACATTAGTTCGGGATCTCTCGCCCGATGTCCGTGTCGGTCCACATACAATGCTAGTGTGTTGAACACGAGCAGGTAGTCGGTGGAGTTCGGCACGTTAGAGCAGGCCAGCGGTATGTCAGAGTGAGATAGCAATATACGTACCGTGATGTTCTACATGTGCTGTAAACATTAGTTCGGGATCTCTCGCCCGATGTCCGTGTCGGTCCACATACAATGCTAGTGTGTTGAACACGAGCAGATAGTCGGTAGAGTTCGGCACGTTAGAGCAGGCCAGCGGTATGTTAGAGTGAGATAGCAGTATACGTACCGTGATGTTCTACATGTGCAGTAAACATTAGTTCAGGATCTCTCGCCCGATGTCCGTGTCTGTCCACATACAACGCGAGCGTGTTGAACACGAGCAGATAGTCGGTGGAGTTCGGCACGTTAGAGCAGGCCAGCGGACGGGCGCCAGAGTGAGACAGGAATACATTCACTTGGTTGTCGGGGTGCACGAGAGCTGGAATGATATTGAGATGAGATTGTGGTTAATCGTTCGGTTATAATGTATAAAAAATATATAAAATATAACACAAACAAAAGATTAACAAATAGTAAGACAGTCAACAAGACTAAACGAAACTAACTTATATATTAAAATGAATCCCTATTTTCCTTGGTCACGTTTGTGACGTTTGTTATTGTTAGGAGAAGGGGCTTATGAAAGAAGAAAAAATTAAACTAAATTAAACTTTAAGAAGACTTTTACGGTCTATCTTATGAAAAGTTAGCGCAGACTTGATGTATTGATTACCATACGTAATGATGACATAAAGTCAACGCTAACTTTGGGTGCATGGAAAGAGCCTCCTCGTGGCGCACACCGGTAACAGCTAGGCACGGTAAAGCAGTGTCTAGTCTGGCTAATCTTTCCAACACGATGCTACAACAGAATACAGTTGTAGCATCGACACGATAAGAAGAAGAAGAAGAACGCTAACTTTTTATAAGATAGGGGTTCATCGTTAAGACAGGACCACCTCTGTCCGGTCTAGTATTTTCTAGTATTTGACGACCGATGTGGCGCGGTGGGCGAAGGTCCGCCTGCGACGCGAAGGCATGTTGGGCCATATTAGGCCTCCTAGGTACTAAACGATAGGAATACTTACACAATGCAGGTTGGTCCATATAAGGCCTCCTGGGATGTACAAAGCGATATAATACTGGTCCATATTAGGCCTCCTAGGATGTACAAAGATACTCACATAGTGCAGGTTGGTCCATATAAGGCCTCCTGGGATGTACAAAGCGATAGAATACTGATCCATATTAGGCCTCCTAGGATGTACAAAGATACTCACATAATGCAGGTTGGTCCATATTAGGCCTCCTAGGGTCGGGTAGCGCGTGTGCCGCGAAGCCCCCCCGGTACCCTAGAATGAGGCGTCCCCCCGACAGTTGCACGGAGTGCACGGCCGAGGGGGCCTTCAGTTCTGCGATACGACATCGCCGCGCCGCCGTGCGAGTTATCTCGTATACATTCACTATGTATTGATTCTGGAATTAAAACACAACAAATTAATTATAAATTAAGTAATAAACCATCAAATAACGTGGTGTACATATTTATAAAATAACATAAGAATCAGCTCAGCTATCACCAGAAAGTTACAATCGATCTATAGATATAGTTTTCTTTATAAACGGGATATGTACCATGATTTGACGACCGATGTGGCGCGGTGGGCGATGGTCCGCCTGCGCCGCGGAAGGTTGCGGGTTCGATTCCCGCCTTGGGATAAATGTTTGTATGTTCTGCAAATATTTATTCCGGGTGTTCTGGGTGTTATATGTATAATAAAAAATATCTATCTATGTAATATATTGTATTAAGTATGTCAGTCTTCTAGTACCCATAATACAAGCTCTGCTTAGCTTGGGGCTAGATGATGTTGTGTGGATTGTCCAGCATTATTTATTTATTTATTTATTTATTTGTGCTACGTTCAAAACCGTGATAGTTTCAAATATTAGATCTATAGATAGCTCAACTAGTCAAGAAGTGTACCTACTGTATTGTATCTATTAGATTTTTCGTATAATTTGCATGTGTTTAAAGGTGTGATGTGATGTATTCTCATTCAATTTAAACTATGTGAAATCTACTAAGGAAAAAAAGGCTTTATTATTATTTTGGTTGTTTACTTTTAGTGCTCGTAAAAAACCGTAAAAAACGGATTAGCACTATTATAAAGGTGAGATTGTCTTCGAGCAATTTAAGTATAGTAATCATTTTAAACCTCATTCTAGCAAATAATTGAATTACAGAAATTAATTTGTTTGTTTATATTTTTTACTATTTGATTTGTGTAGTTTCTTGCCCGTTCTTCTAGGCTCTGGTCGCGTGGAACTGGCACCTAGAATCACCTAGTATGTAAGACGATTCTAAATGATCTGCGTGATTTTACTGAATAAAATAATTTTTGACTTTGACTTTGTACAATAAAGTATTTTTCGTTCATTTCACTCATGTGCAAATATCAGAATATCAGTGTCTGCTGCCACAACAGTAGATTTTATGCTGAGTCGAGGCCATTTTGCCATTGTAGCACACATAATTCAATTTTATTTTTTATTATGATTCTTTTTTAGTTATCTTTTTTTTATTATTAAATAAATAAATAAATAATGCTGGACAATCCACACAACATCATCTAGCCCCAAGCTAAGCAGAGCTTGTGTTATGGGTACTAGAAGACTGACATACTTAATACAATACATTACATAGATAGATATTTGTAATGTATTAAGTATTTTTTTTTTCTATAGATTAATTATTTATTTAAATTAATGAAATTGTACTTTTATTATTATTTTTTGCGTGTTCTTGTGTGGCAAAGAAATATATGTCTATGTCATGTTTGAACCAAATATATCTCACCTGTTTCTTGCACAGCACCGCGAATCCATGCGAGTTGTTGTGCATGGGTCCTCCACAGATCGCGAGGGCCCCTTTGCTCTCCGCCAACTTCACACACTCCACTTCGGAGCATTCTAACGCACGGATCGGAACTAGACGGACGTATCTACCGCGACCTGCTATCACCACTGTGGATACAAAATTTGAATGAATTAATGAATGAATATATTTAGGTTAAACAGTGAGAATGGAAAAATAGATATTAATGGTAAAAAGCCTAGTTTTAAATAATAATAATAAATAATGCTAGACAATCCACACAACATCATCTAGCTCCAAGCTAAGCAGAGCTTGTGTTATGGGTACTGGAAGACTGACATACTTAATACAATACACTACATAGATAGATATTTTTTATTATACATATAATACCCAGAACACCCAGAAATCAAAGCATTTAGCTATTTTTGTAGAATTCTTCCAGGCTAACCAATGAGGTGTTAGTTCATATAGAGACTAGTATATATACAAGACTGCCAATCTCATACAAAAAAACATGACTCGGAAAAAGGTGAAATTCCGCGAAATTTTATTTTTAGGTGTGAAAAATGTGATCGTAAACAATGATTTATACCATAGGTTTAATCGGAATACAGCGCCATCTGGGAATAATCTGGGTATCACCCGCGGAATTTCACCTTTTTCCGAGTCACGTTTTTTTGTATGAGATTGGCAGTCTATTGTTTATTGTCTCTGATAGTAGTAAGCTAGTAGTAGTTCAAATATGCTTACCGAGTAATTGTTCCTTGTGTATATAGACCGCGCTGGCTATCGGCGCGTGCGCTCTCCGGGGGGTGATCTCCCCCCTCTCCAGGTCGAGTAGGGCCAGCCCCCCCTCCCCCCCTACGACCACCCGCGACCGCTCCAGCACGCACGCGCACAACGCGCCGCGCAATACAGCGGCGGCGGTGGAGTCTACTATCACTAATGCGCTGTACACCTGGAAAATTATTTAAATTTACATTAGATAGATAGATAGAAAACACTTTATTGCACACCACTTAATTTAAAATACAAATTGAACAAAAAAAAATTGAACGTAATCGAGATATACAATGGGCGGTCTTATCACTATGAACGATCTCTTCCAGACAACCTTGGGATGGACTGGATTTAACAGGAACGTTAGCGGACGGTGGTTATATTAAACTTCAGTAAGTAAAAGTCAAAGTCAAAATTACTTTGTTCAGTAAAATCACGCGGATCATTTAGAATCGTCTTACATACTAGGTGATTCTAGGTGCCAGTTCCACGCGACCAGAGTATAGAGTATGTAGATACATTATATTTATATATTTATACGTTAATATATTTAACACAAAATTATTTCTAAAAGTGTAAACTTTACTACAAGATAAAGCTTTTAGATATAGATAAATAAATATTAATGGACAATTCACACATCGCACTCTAGTCCCAAACTAAGCAAAGCTTGTACTATGGGAACTAGATTGCTGATAGAATACTTACAGATTGTGATATGTTTTACTTTCTTTTTGCTACCACTGTCTATTAACAATACAATCCCGGGACTATCCCGGGATCCCAGTATTAACTGTTTGATAATACCGAATCCCGGGATTAGAAAAAAATCGACCGGGATCGAATCCTCTAGCTGTAACGCCTGTCTTATAGTCTCATCAAATTAAAAGTGTCTAGTCTGGCTAATCTTTCCAACACGATGCTACAACAAAATACAGTTGTAGCATCGACACGATAAGAAGAAGAAGATCAAATTAATTTAATATACGTACACATTTGTCGGGTAAGTTGTTCCGTTTCAATATTCTATGCAGTTCGCTGAGTGCTACCACCCATTTAGTTTTCTCAGACTCTGATTCTGCCAACATGAGCGTGTGAGATCTTCTGCCGCCTTCGATTTGTGATGTTGATATCTACAACAAAATCATTAATAAATAAATAATGCTGGACAATCCACACAACATCATCTAGCCCCAAGCTAAGCAGAGATTGTGTTATGGGTACTAGAAGACTGACATACTTAATACAATACATTACATAGATAGATAATTTTTATTATACATATATAATACCCAGAACACCCGGAATAAATATTTGCAGATCGTACAAACATTTGTCTCAAGGCGAGAATCGAACTCGCAACCTCCGCGTCGCAGGCGGACCTTCGCCCGCCGCGCCACATCGGTCGTCATAAGATAGGGGGATAGTATTTAACATCTTGTACATCAAAGTTACTGAAATGTTATTTTTAAAATTTTGCAGGCGGTAAATCACCCTAAATATACAGGGTATGTTTCATAACACTTTGTATAATAAGTTCAAAATTCACCCTAAAAATACAAAAAAATAAGAGCAGAAAACTCACCCTAAATATACAGGGTATGTTTCGTAACACTTTGTGAAATAAGTTCAATATTCACCCTAAAAATACAAAAAATAGTAGCAGAAAACTCACCCTAAATATACAGGGTATGTTTCGTAACACTTTGTAAAATAAGTTCAATATTCACCCTAAAAATACAAAAAAATGTAGCAGAAAACTCACCCTAAATATACAGGGTATGTTTCGTAACACTTTGTAAAATAAGTTCAATATTCACCCTAAAATACAAAAAATAGTAGCAGAAAACTCACCCTAAATATACAGGGTATGTCCCGTTTAGCAGCGTGTATGACGTCACTATCTCTAACCGCCGCGACGCTGAAACAGGGGTCCCGCATGTCTAACACTTGGCTCACACACAGCGCGGGTAGTGCGTTGCGATCCGCCGATATATCGTAGAGGAACAACTTGAAGTCGCACACGACAACAAATTGTCGCATCCAACCCTTTTTGACGCCACCTGGCTTTGGGACCTGCGGATGAATGTAAGAATGTAAGAAGCCTGAATGCAAGAATGTCGAAAAGCTCAATAGGGGCAAAGAGAGGATAGAAGGAATAAAGGGCTGGAAGAGGAGGAGAAAGTAGGGATGCTGCATATAGAGTAAGGAAAGGGGGGAGACGTGGAAATATAGGGGAATGTAAATGAGGGCGTAGGAGTTAAAGTATGGGAAGAGAGGGAAGAGAGAGGCAGAGAAAAATGGGGGAATAGAAAATGAAGAGTAGGGGAAAGAAGACGGGGTTTCAAGAAGTGGGATAGAGGAGACGGAGAAAATGGGGTTAGAGAAATGGGGTTCAAGAAGTGGGATAGGCGAGGCGGAGTAAGATGGTTTACGAGAAAGTGTAGATGAGATACCTTAACGTATCCCTCATAAGCGGTGCAGTGCCTGTGTTAGGAGTGTTAGTGTTCTGTAGGGTGTACCATTTTACCATGTTCTCTGTAAAAGTGTGTAAGTATTGCGTTGTGTATATACCTAGATGTATCCCTCGTAAGCCGTGTCCTGCCTTCTTAAGAAGTGTGGAAGTGTTCTGTAGAGTGTAAATGTTCTGTAGGTCTACCATGAGTTTTTACAATCTATACTCGCTAGCGTCTGTAGTTAAAAAAATGTATGAAGTTTTGTACAGCGCCTCTAGCGGATAGTTGGGTACTAAAATTCGTAATACTAATATTTACGTATCTACTGTAGTAAAGTCAGGCGATTTTACTGTGACAACTCATGGTAGAGGTACTGTAGTGTGTAAGTGTTGTGTTGTGTATATACCTTGACGTATCCCTCGTATGCGGTGCCCTGTCCGCGCGCGGGGTCGATGCCGAGCGGGCGGCGCTCCGCCAGCGCGGACAGCGGGCAGCGCGGCGCCACGCGCGCGCAGCACCGCGTGTGCACCGCCAGCCCGCAGCGCTCGCACACCACGCCTTGCCGCGTCAGACCTATCTGTGCACACACAACACAAGTCACACCTATCTGTGCACACACAATACGCGTCAGACCTATCTGTGCACACACAACACGCGTCAGACCTATCTGTGCACACACAACACGCGTCAGACATATCTGTGCACACACAACTCGAGTCAGACCTATCTGTTTAAAAAAAAAAAAAAAATCTGTTCACACTCAGATAACGCATCAGACCTATCTGTTCATACACAGATAACGCGTCAGACCTACAATTACACAAACATATATGTAATGACAGAGACAAAAACAGAGATAGAAATAGAAACAAAGACACAGAAACAAATACCGCGTCAGACCTATCTGTTCATACACAGATAACGCGTCAGACCTATATGTACATACACATAACGCGACAGACCTACCTCGCTCAATCAATAATGGTTCTGTAAAACTATAATCATTAAGAACTAGCACTGAGTATTACTGAAAATAATTTAATTCCTTTAAAAACACTCACCATTAACGAAGTGCAGTGATTACATTTGGTGGGACTGCTAAATGTCCTCACTAGGAACTGGTGAACCTTCTGCTTGCCCGGCACTGTGGGGCCTAGCGACGGGTCCTGGACGGTAATAAAGGTCACTTAATGGCAATATCACTTAAGACCTTCAGTCATTTAAATGCAAGGTTTACTTAAGTCGTAAGCATTTAAATGCATGATCACTTAAGGTCTGAAGTCAGTAAGGGCCAGGTTACTTAATGTCTTAAGTCATTTAAGTCAAGTCACTGAAGGTCTGAAGTCATTTAAGGAAATGTCACTTAAGATCTAATATTCTACATGTCACACTGAAAAAGTAATCACTAAGCATGTAATTAAATGGAAATAAATGTTTAGGGACAGTAAAATTTTAAGATGGATCCAGGACAAAACATGAAGAGAAAATTGTATATAAGTGAAATACCAACATAAATAATTTATTAGTTCATTTGCTTGGAAGGCACATTTAGGTAAAGATTATTTCTAATATAAAATGTACCTACTTAAAGTAAAAGTACAAGGTCACTTAAATAAAAATCAATATCAACAAAAGTAGTACATGAAAAATATGAGGAGGTCTACTTACAAACTGACTTACTGTCGACATTTCGCTCGGCGAACTCTTGCTAGAAGCCGGCGACGCAGGCCTAGGCCCTTCCATCTCATCCTGAGACTCCACGGAGCCACTTAGCGCCGCTGACTGCTGAGATCCATACATAAGCTGAGGGATTGAGAATAATTAAGACTCTGTTTTTTACATAACTGAACATGCTCTGCTTAGTTTAAGACTAGAGCGTGAGAAATATCTTTAAGAAAATGGAAATGGGCAGAGATATTGACAGAAGATCAGATGACAGATGGGACAAGAAATTCAAAATTAAGACCTAGGTCTAGGGCGTTCGAATTAAAGAGGGGAGCCCCCACCCCTTCTCAACCCACTTTATTGGTTAGAATAAATAAGGCGCCCCCTCTCCCCCTATTTTTAAAATCAAATCAAAAAAGTGACTTTGGGTCCGGATTAAAAAGGTGTGTATACAATATGCATTAAACATAAAAAAGCGCATGCAAACATATAAAAAAACAAACAAGATACCTTTGAGTTACAACAATGTTGCATATTTCTGTATCTGTGGTACTGTGGAGACATCTGTGCGATCAACAAAAAACAACTAAAAATATAGCGAAATAAAATTAGAAGCATGAACTATTATGCCATATTTAATTTTATATGTATTCTAATTGTAGGAGTAACCTAGTTAATTGCTTAAGCTTTGCTTAGTTTAGGACAAAATGTCGTTATGTAAAATGTTGAAAAATAAAATAAATAAATAAATAAATAAATAATGCTGGATAATCCACACAACATCATCTAGCCCCAAGCTAAGCAGAGCTTGTGTTATGGGTACTAGAAGACTGACATACTTAATATAATACATTACATAGATAGATATTTTTTAGTGTCCGACCGAAATTTGGGTTTCGGTTTCGGTTTCGGCCGAAATTCGGCCAAAATTCAAGTTTCGGCTTTAGTTTCGGTTTCGGCCAAAATCGGCCGAAACTTTTGCCGAAACCGAAACTTATTTCGGAAGTTGTCGTGCACGCTTGACTAACTTCGTTTCTCGCGGCAACGCTTTGGCGGACGGTGGTGACCCTGTTCAGGAATTGTCGTGCGCCGTTCAGATAGCTCTATAGCATCAAAACTTAGTGCGTTTTCGCACTTATCGCCCGACGCAAACATTCTTTAGAGGTTTTGTTTAGGTGGAAATGATTTCATGTCACATTTTGTTTCGTTTCTGTACTTGAATGATTTGTAGTTCATTATATCTTATACATATATAAATATTGAGTAACAGTAACTCTGTTTTGTTGTTATAAACAAATCAAGTCACATAAGAGATAGTAATTGAAAAATGTATAGTGTTTAATTTGCTAAATTACGTTGTATAGGTAAACTTATTTAAAGATTAATTATAAATAATAAATAAATGAATGTTCATGGACAATTCACACACCACACCCTAGTCCCAAACCAAGCCAAGCCTGTACCATGCTAACCAGATTGCTGACAGAATACTACTATACATTTTTTTTTGTAAATACGACTCAGAACTAATATTTTTGTTTATCACTGGGTGTTACTATGTAAGTATCTATTTACAAAAAAATATGTACTATAAGTATTTAACCAGCAACCCTGCTCCCACAGTACAAGCCCTGCTTAGCTTGGGACCTGAGTGTCATGTGTGAAATGTCCATGAATATTATGGTTTTATTACAGATAGTTTTTTAATTGTTTTAAAGTAAAATTCAGAATACACAGTTGGTAAAATATACCAAAGAAGAATGTGTAATTTTCTACGGAGCCACGACTAACAAAATCGTCCCTCACGATTGCCATAATACGTTTGAAAGGGATTATGCAGGCCTATCTTTGCAATTTTTTTATTGAAAATCCATCTCATGGAAGTCGAGATGTTTTAAGAAACTATTTTTTATTTAACGTCGTATTGCCTCGAACTCCGATGTCCCACAAAAATGCATGTGATTGGTTGCGTTTAAATTAATACTAATTCAATCTGTAGAAGTTGATTTATTCCTGAAAATCATGTAGTATTGTAAAAAAATACAATTTTTCAGAAATATCTCGATTCTTTTTTAATCAATGTAAGAATCAAATTAAGCTCTTTTAATGCCAACTAAATCCATTTTTGTCCTCTTCAGAATTCTGAAAAATACGATGTTAAATTAAAAGATTTTTTCTGAATATCTTTGAGATGGATTTTTTTTTGTAATTATAGTAAAATGTAGGCCAATAAAAGCCCTTTCAAACGTATTAAGCAACTCCGATGGATTTTTTTTTTAAGTGAAAACTTCTTTAGCGGCGCTGAGCACTTTTTTTTGTATGGGTAAAAACTTTCAAACTCGCGTCAGGGTCACGTGATGCTGATCGAAAAAGCGTAAGATCGAGGGGAAGGGAGAGGAACTAGTATCTCCCACTCTTTCTACCGTGCCTGAGTGTGCTGCTCTGTTTAGGCGGCACAGGGCGAAAAATAAAAAATAAAAAAAAATAAAAACATAAACATTGTATTCTACCTCATAAATGATAGTACTTTTATACTTATAATTAAACACAACGTTAATATTGAAGTTTTCACTTCTGCCGGCACTCCCGGAGTGCTACCTTTTTTTTTTTGTTGGGGGACCATTTTTTGTATTTTAGGGAATTTTATACTTGACCACGTGAGTTTCGGTTTCGGTTTCGGTTTCGGCCGAAAGTGAAGCCACGGCCGAATTTCGGTTTCTGTTTCGGTTTCGGCCGGAAAACCAGTTTCGGTCGGACTCTAATATTTTTATTATACATATAATACCCAGAACACCCGGAATAAATATTTGCAGAACATACAAACATTTATCTCGGGGCGGGAATCGAACCCGCAACCTTCCGCGTCGCAGGCGAAACATTTCTATAGTACAGTTGATTTGTATAGTTGAAATTAATATGGCATAATATTAAATAAACAGTCACCTTATTATTAATATCAATCACAAAATGGATATGAGAAAGAAATACATTTCAATAGATATTTAAAAAACTTTTTTAATTATTGCGTTTATTTTACGTTTGTATGTTTTAAAATAATGTTATAAAAAGTTAGCGTTGACATTATGTCACCATCACGTATGGTAATCAAGACATCAAGTCTGCGCTAACTTTTTATAAGATAGACCGTTATTCTATACACAGAAATAAGTCACATTTATTTCTGAATCACTGATATATAAGAACTATTTTGAGTATAAACTTTTGAAAAATAGAAATATGAGAAAAATGAAAAAAGTTTTTTTAGATTTTTAGACTTTTTTTTCATGTTTGTATTAAACTTATTTTTTGCCAAAAATAAAAAATAATTAGACAATTGAAATGTATTTCATTAAAATTAAAATTTTAATTAAAATGAGATGTAAAGCGAAACATGATTTTGCCAAGCGAAAACCAACCTTTTGTTCGTTGATAGAAGCCACATTGTCGTAATGTCGCTCCGTCGGCGCCTCTTTCAGAAATTGATCGAGATAACTCATTTGTGATGGCGGACGATCGAGAACTGCAATTAGAAAATAAATATAAATATTCACAAAACATACAATTAATATTCATAAGTATGATTTAAGTTGTCAAAATTAAACCAATTGAAATAAAAAAATATTAAACTAATATTATTTTTTGATTATGCGCCCTGATAATTGGATATGGGCTTGTTTTAATCTTTGTCTGTGTTTTACACCTTTTACACAGTATAGAACTTAACTCTTAAAATTGCCATAGGTAACCCTAAAAACTAAAATCAATATAAATCAAATAATATTTAAAACAATAAAATTAATAAATTAAAACACAAACCACTCCCAACCGCAACCATATTCACAAATTCTAACTAAACACGTCACAAATTAGACTTCAAATATATGTATAGTCGAGTACAAGAATATATCTTTTGATGAAAATATCCTTGAATATTAAATTATCTATAGTAGAAATAACATCAAAAACTACTTACGTTAGTAGACTACGCTAAATTATTACTGCAGAGAGCATATCATATTTTAAACCTTATTACAACCACATAAAGTAGGAGATTGCACTTATTGTTTATAAGATAAGTTTTGAAATAAAATTGTAAAAATATTCTTGTAACTCGACTACACACAGATTTATATACATTTTAGTCAAATAAAACAGGGTAGATACATGCATTTTGGACGTATACAGTAAGAACTTCTACAAAACAGAATTCATACATGCCTACACATTTAAATATTTTTTTTTACAATAACTCTTACCAACAAAAAAAATAATATACTTTTTTTTTATATACAATTTTGTAAGTGAAATAAGCATGTACGCCCTCTATAAATCTAAGGACAAAAATTTACAAAAAATACAAAACATATTAGTCAATAACCTACACGATACAGACAAGTGTTAAAGGAAAAAAAAACCAAGTCGCTCTGCAAGTTATATAGTGTTATGAACGTATGACGTCACACCACTTTAGCAAGCTCAAGCAAGCGAAGCAATAAAAAAGAAATAACGCTTCTTATTCAAAATGGCCGAATGGTGAGCGAGTGTCACTGTTTTTTGACAATGTTTATGCAATGAGAAAAGAAACTATTGATTTATGAGCTCTTAACAAATGGGATTTGAAATAAAAAATTATATAAAAAATTGGGTCACAGCTTAGGCCCAAACTATTGTATTTTAAGTGCGGTAGATTTATTGTCAAATCTCTTGGTACTTTATACCCTATAAAGATTTGTGAATATTTACGGGAGTAGATACTAATGGATTACAATATAAAAAATACTCAGTATATCAACATGGCTGCTTGCTTAAATAAATGATTTGGAAGTATTATAGGGTCACAGGATCAGTCAGTGAATTACAGGGCTCGTTAAATGGAGTAATGGGGGAGCATAAAATTATAATACAAAAACCAAACCAAAAAACAGTGATGTCGCTATTATTAACAAAAAATGAATTTTCCCTTTACACTTGAACGTATTTACAATTATATGATACAAATACCAATTTTCGAAGACGTTTAATATTATAGTTATAGAAACTACATACACTGCACAAGTGGGCTTGTCCATTAATCACGTGATATTTTTACAAATAAGCCCCTTGCCGCTCCTCTCCCCAAAACCCCTCACTTCTTTTCCTACATACCCCTCCATCACCCCATTTCCCTCTAAACCCTCTTTTCTCCTACACTCCATAAAGAGTAGGACCCGTCCTACTCTCTAGACACATGTATTATGTCATATCTTGCTAACCCCACAGACCCCCATATATTTATTTTTTTACACCCTACACCCGCCTGCCCCTATTTATTTAACCCCCTGCTCCCCTCTCTGTACCATCTGCCCCTCTCCTGATAATTTCTTTATCCCCCTCCTAACCCCCTATCCATCCTGACTAATGGACGACCCCAAGGATAAGAAAACTTACACCTCGAAGGACAAAATGGACACACAATCACAAAACTACTGTTCATTTTAAATGTTAATTAAATTCAACGAACCATTCTCTTCTTTTCCGCTCCAGTAGTTAGATCCTTTGGTCGATCCTTGTCTCGCTGCATGCGCATAACTTACGACTTTAATACCATGTTCATAAGACTCATTATTGCAAAAAACATACTTACAAAAGTAAATTGTAATAATTTTGTACAAAAAAAAAATTGGTGCAAACAAAAATTAATTTTAATAGAAGGTAAAAAAGTTAATGAATTTAAAAAGAATAGCCATTAATAAAAGAATGTACAAATAAAAAATGACCAGAAAATTTTAAAACAGAACTTTTAATATCTTATATACAATACTGCAAAGAAGGTTCACAACTAACGCACAGGAGGTAGGCACGGACAAATCTGACAGCCTGTAATGTAAGCCAAACGTATTCGAATCACACTGCGCGTTAACGCCAGCTCGACTGCTAATTTCAGCGTCACCGCGCAGTGTTTATCGGATACGATACCGTTACGATACGATTACGATTGTCACATTAATCCGTGCAAACCTCATGTTCAAATTAACTTAAACATTAAACAAATGTTAAATGCAGAGTAAATGTGCTGATAACTTAAATACTAAAATACAAACAGTAAATAAACACAAAAATAACATAAAGAAAAAATAATCGAAAGTTTTGAATCAACATTTTTATTTTTCTGATTTATATAAAAATCACTAAACTATTACAAAAATTATAAAATTTTATTTCCTTGATAAAATTCAAATTTCTAGTTTTTTTAATGTTTCAAAACTTTTCGATTAAAACTAAATATAACATAATCTAACTGAGATTCTATAAATCAAAAAAACTTACACTAACAAATAAATAATTGAAAAAATAAACCTGCATCGTGCTGTCATGGATATTGAAATAATATATTTTGTAAATAAATAATTTTGTATAAAAAAACCGCTAAAAAGCTCTTATACAGAGTGTAAGGTTTACAAGATAATCAAACTTAGAATAATCTATATATCTTACTAATAATATAAACGCGAAAGTTTGTATGAATGGATGTATGTTTGTTATGGGGCGTCTAAACGGGCTATATTTTACGGCAATTTGTGGCTGCAATACTGTGGCCGGCAACATTGCTACCAATACCAGCCACACTATGCAATATTTTAAGGATAGCCCGGCATTAAAGCCACATATTTTTTGTTATGTAAAAATGTTTTTTATGTGTAGCCACGACAAAATACAACATATTGCAACATGTTGCCTGCAATTGATTGCTCAGCCAAAAAATGTACTAAAATGTTTTATTGATGGCTGGGCAATGTTTGCCAATAATTGCAGTCACAAATTGCCGTAAAATATTGCCCGTTTAGACGCCCCATTACACTTTCAAAAACCACTGAATGGATTTTAATGAAACTTTACAATAGATTATACATTATCAGATCGCAAAACAAAGTCGCCGGCACCAACTAGTCTAGTATATAAGAAGATTCTAAAAGATCTTTGAGAATTTACTGTATTAAGTAAATTTATTTATTTATCAACACTTCCTAAGTATTTACTTTTTGTTTCAGCTAATTTCTTGGCTCACTATTTTCTTTATAGTTTTAATTCCTTACACTCTGTATAAACAAGATAAAAAAGCAAAACAATTTAGAGTTTAATTATAAAAAAAACTATATAAATTGACTAGTACGAACGTACGGACGAAACGATATTTATATATCTTTGGCTGCGCGGTTTTAGACTAGACTAAGATTTTAAGGACTAGAAAATATTTACCATACTTTGGCGAGATTATACAAATAATATTTTTTGAATTCGACTACATATCTAAACTAATATGTTTGTTTTTGTAATTTGTTTGTTTGTTTGCATCGAATAGGCTCCGAAACTACTGGACCGATTTAAAAAATTCTTTCACTGTTGTGAAGCTACATTATCTGCGCTGAACATAGGCTATATTATAATGAAATTTTTTATATAGGCTACCCGTGCGAAGCCGGGGCGTCCTACTAGTTACTGATATAGTCTTATAATAATTTATAATAATCTTTTTATAAATTGCTATTAATACATAAAACATAATTTGTTGTGCAATAAAATTTTAAATTCGACTAGAATTCTAAAAGCATTATAATAAACAAAAAATCATCACGCTCTCGACTGTACATACAGAAAACTAAATTTCTGGCTAAAATTATTAGACTTCGAACACTTTCGTCATCGAATATCCCAGGTAGTAGTTAAAGGCATGTTTAAACTACATTTAGTAGGAATATGCCCTTTATTCACAAACTATATGCAATAAATGCTCATAGAAGGATAAAAAAACCTCGTCGTCGCTAGATCTTGATTTTTGCCACATAAGCTAGTAGTGTACAAAAATGGCTGTAAATAACAAAAATAAATAATCATTCATACAAATGATGGTATAACAAAATGGCTACTCCCCATATGCATGACGTCACGCCTAAGAAAAAAGGCACGTACGATCCAAACCACACTCGAACTGTACAGCACAATGCAGGTTTTACAAATAAAAAAAAAAACATTAAAGTTATAAAAACAAAAGATATATAACAGCGTCATACGCGAATATATTAGTAAATGCCACAGAATATGACCGTAACGCCATAAATATTTCATTTTCGAATCACAGTTCCAATTTTATATCATAGCCCATAGACAATTTGTAAGCGTTTCAATTTCACATGCCAAAATTACAATTTAGTGGAATAAACGACAATTAATTTCGAAAATATCTTACACATTATACATAGCCCATAGACAACACGAAAAGCATTTTCAATTAGTTTTTTTTTTTCATTCAAAAGTTACACAACGGAATAAAGTGATTCAACATGGATGACAAATGCACAAAATGTGCGAGCCAGAAAAATAAAGTTATTCAAATCAGATATTATATAAAACAGTCGACATTCGTGTTTCATATCCAACACATTACAGAATTTAGTTTCAATTTCAAAATGACAGTTCACGCATAGCATCATGGCACAAATGGCACAATAGTCCGTTTATTTTCGTTTTTTCCGTCGCGGTCGACGTTGGACTTTGTGGTGGGAGATTCCAGTTCCATTGAGATTTAGCGAATGACGTCAGAATACGTGCGTAAGGTGGGATTGTGCGGTAACATGTAATAAAAACAAAAAGAAAAATGGTGCACTAAATAAATATATAAATAGATAGATGTGCTGAAAAAATTTACATTATTTAACGTGAAATAGATTTAAGAACAAATTCATATACAAAGGTTACAAAAAAGCATACTTATAGTATTTTTTGAATTTCGCTTTTTTTTTAATACGGATATTTAACGCGTCAAGACCACAGCTATTGAAATGACAACCAAACGTCAAAAATATCAATAAAGTATGCGATAAATACCCGTGTAAGTAAATATATTTTTAGGAGTAAGTGCCTGAAAAAAAAATAACTCTAAATTCACTGTCTGAGGTCTGAGAGAATACAAATCATACAAATAAGTTTCCCAAAGCATATAGTAATTTACGATCAACTATAGATCGGAATATATAAAAAAATATACAGTTTAAAAAAACTTACCTTACCGGCTGCGCCAGATTTTATTTACTGGCGCAGCCTTACTAAGTAGATATACTTTATATAGTAAACTAGAACACTTATATCTACTCGATGCTTTTACACATTTTTTTCGCATAATCTGTTTGTAAATGTATGTTATATGGTGTAATAATAAATAATCACAGACATTTCACACATAACACTCTAGTCCCAAACTAAGCAAAGCTTGTAGTATGGAAACTAGATTGCTGATAGAATACTTATATATATATTTTTTGTAAATACATACATAGAATACACAGTAACACCCAGACTCAACAAATATTTATGTTCATCACAGAAATGCTCTGGGTGGGAATCGAACCCACGACCCACATGGAAGGCAGAGCTACTACCAACTGAGCTGTGACGCCTGTCGAAATAATAGAACATTTCGTTTATACTGGGTATCTACTCGATGCTTTTACACATATGTTTTCGTATAATCTGTTTGTAACTTTATGTTATATGTATATGGTGTAAATAAATACTATATTCTATAAGTACAAGTAAATAAATAAATCATCATCTTCCTACCCTTGTCCCACACTAAGTGGGGTCGGTACAACACGTCCTCTTCCACTCTCCTCTATCAGACGTCATCTCGCTCACACCTTTCTTACACATGTCATCATTCACACAGTCCATCCATCTTTTATTTGGCCTCCCTCTACTTCTACATCCATCCACATTCATATCTAACACTCTTCTTGTTATATGACTTTCTTCCCTCCGCATGACATGCCCATACCACGCTAACCTATTACTCTTCAACTTGTCCGTTATAAGTAAATAATAGTACATTGTTCACCGAGAGGAGAAAGTGACCGATTACCGTCGAGGGTGTCGTTTGAAACACTTTAAAACACCCGAGATCGGGAATCGCACTTTCTCTTGAGTGATACATAGTGCTTTATACTACACCTACGAGGAAAATAAAAAACTAAAATGTTCACATGTTCTTTTTTCAAATTGTTTGACACCATCCAACACACAGCTAGTGGCCAGTGTCATTTTGCGAACTTGGAGATAAAAACTCACTGTAAAAACTTTTTGGCTTTTGATATTTAGGTTACCAGCGCATAGTCTTACCCAAAATTAAAAAAGAAAAACCACGTAAGAAATGGATTTTCATACACTTTTCTCTCCCGCTCAGATGCGTTTTCTCGCCGCATATTTGTTCGATATGCAATGACGTACTTTCTACCGTAAATTTGATAAAGTATCAAGGTACTTTCCGAGCAGGTGTAGTATAAATAAATAAGTTTGTTTGCGAATATTTCTAACGAATAGTATAATATATACTCACACGAATTGCCTTGCAGTGGTGCGTCGAGCCTCGCTTGTATTTCTCGTATATGTTGCTCCTTACGTTTCACGTCGTGACTTAACGCGTCCAGTCTCTGTCTAGCTTCTAGTAACTCCCTGTTGAAATATTATACTACTTTATAAATATACATAACAAATTCCCTGTTGATATTTTTTAATAATAACAGTATTTTAGTTAATTAGCTAAGGCCGTTCTAATTAAATAAATTCCTATGTACATCTCACATTCGCTAAAGGTTTGCTGGAAGGGAACTCTTTTCAGGGTTTTGGGATTTATAAATCATGTCTATAAACAAAATATATTTATAGACAAACTCATCTATAGACAAACCTATCTACAGACAAATCTGTAGTGTACATAGAATATTATATAGATAATTAGGTTAAAATAAGTTGTGAATAAGTTAAGATTAAGAGAGAGCCTCGAAATAGCGACCGCCGTTCTCCGCTGGGTATTGCTTCCAGCAACGGATGAGACTCGGCTAGTAAATAAATAGGACGAATTTCAGAAATAAATACAGTATTATTGAAGTCGTTTTTTTTTAAAATCATCATCTCCAACAACCCCAACAAACCTATCTATACAAACTCATTTATCGACCAGTTTATCTATAAACAAACCCATCTACAGTCATACCTCTGTGTAGACATAAGCTCGGCCCGCGTCCGACTAAGCTCCTCCCATCTATACTTAACCCAATCCCTAAACCCATCTATAGACAAAGACACCACAAACAAAGCTATCTACAGACATAACTATTTATAGACAAACCTATCTATAAACAAACCTATCTATAGACAAACTCATTAGACAATCCCATTTATCGACAAACCTATCTATAGACAAACCTATCTATAAACAAACCTATCTATAGACCGACCTATCTATCATCATCGGCAGCCCGTACTAGCCCACTGCTGGGTATAAGCCTCCTCCCTCAAACGCCACTCTTGGGCCTTTTGCATCCAGGTGCTGTACGGCAACGATATCGTCCATCGATCTGGCTATAAACAAACCTATCTATAGATGTCCATACCACCTGACGTACCTATCTATAAACAAACCCATCTATAGACCAAACCTATCTATAGTCATACCTCTGTGTAGACATAAGCTCGGCCCGCGTCCGACTAAGCTCCTCCCCCACAGCTTGCTTGGCTTGTATCTCGGAGTGCAGTGACGACTGCAGCGTGAGGATCTCCATCTTGTCCAACTTCTGCGAGCGACGGTTGCGCCATCCCCCGCCGGGGGGAGCTGCGGGGGGGGACGAGGGGACTAGAAGGGAGGTTCGGGACGCTGATGCTGGAATGATTACATAGAAGGATACAAATGAATCGTCGTGATCGTAGAACAAAGACAGATGTGATTTTTAGCCATTTTTTTGGGAATCGAACCACGACCAGCAGCATGAAAAGCAAAGCTAGTACCAACTGAGCTGTGGCATCTGTCAAATATCGGGAATAATGAAACAAATTAGGAATTGTGGAATTAGTTGGTTATCGTATATCGTAGGGCAGGTCGCGGGTTCAAATTCAGCTTGACTCAGTAACTTTTGGAATTTTCTAATTTTAGTGATGTTTTAAAAAAATATGAAGTATATTATATGTACTCACCATGTTTCAAGTAGTCCAACTCTTCAGTCATCTTAGTAGCGAGCGCCTGTAAGTAGCCCCGAGCCTCCTTCTCATCAGACACCCAGCGGATTATATCGGCGATCTGTTAAATACAAAATTTAAATACTACCTACTAACCACCACTTTTGTATTACCTAGATTCACAGACAGTAAAATGATTTGATTTGTCATTTTACTAATTTTTTTTAGATTAGTACACATTTTTTTAAATAAATAGCAAAAAAATTGTAGCTTGCTTCGCTCACTCAATTTTTTAAAGAAATCTTTATTCACAAACAAACTTACGACTATACAGTATTTACAAAATGTACATTGTCATATAAAATACATAAGAAACAGTTGAGCTATCTACAACAGACCGTTGCAAACGATCTATAGATAGTTCAACTGATCCAAATCAGTTTAAAGAGTTGTATGATAATAACCTGCGCCTCCCAATGTTGCATGGTATCTCGCTTCGCTCGCAAGTCATCCAGTTCTAATTCCATCTGTCGTCGCTCTGTCTGCCATCTTCTGCCGTTTTCTGCCATCTTTAACAAAATAATAAATAAATTCAAATTATCCTGTTAAAAAATAATTTGTCAATAAAACAATTATTACTTTAAAAAAAAAATATTCATGGAAATTTTACACATCGCGCTTTTGTCCCAAACTAAGCAAAGCTTGTACTACGGGAACTAGATTACTGAAATAATTGAACCCACACGACCTTATTTTCTATTATAAGTACCAATATTTGTTCCGAGTCTGGATGTTACTCTATGGATGTGTTTACAAAAAAAAGTATATAAGTATTCTATCGCCAGTCTAGTTTCCATACTACAAGCTTTGCTTAGTTTGAGACTAGAGTGTGATGTGTGAATTGTCCGGGAATATTTTATTTATTTGGATGCTATTTTAATGACGCGAAAAAATAAGTCTAATTAAGTTTTGTTAACCACCATGTATGTACATATTTCAAGTAAATCTCTCTTCTTCAACCTGTTGCCACCCAATGCTGAGTAAAGGTCTCTTCTAATGCACGCCATGCTGAGCGATCTTGAGCTTTCCACATCCAGCTCTTTCTTGCAACTTTGACCAGGTCATCGGTCCACCTATCTTCTGACGGCTCACATTTCTATAGCCCGTTCTTTCGTTTTTTCAAGTAAATAATCAAGGTTCATTATAAAATAGTTAAAAACTATACTTACAGAGTCGAGATCTTTAGCCAGCTTCCTGTTTTCGTTGATGAGTATTTGTTTATCTTCTGAATCGTTCAACTGCTCGAGACGACGATTCTCTAACTTTTCTTTGGATGATTGTAACTGTAAAATATGAATATATATAATGTTAAACATTTAATTTATATGATAATATATTATAAGATTTAGTTTTTTAAGTTCGAATTATAGAGATAAATCATTTTAAAATGCACGATTTTAACAAAAGTTGTGTGTACTTACCAACTTTTGTTAAAATTTATAATTTTAATTTTTAGTTTGACAAAAAAAAATATTAATCAAGGAATGTTCTCACAAGAACCACAAGTGTATCTATGAAATTAGTGTAGCTACCTCTCTGCTAAGTGCATTTCTATGTGCGTCTGCTTCTTGTATTTGTTCGTTGAGAGCGCACACTTCCGAGTTGAACCGCGCTTGTTGCTGAGCTAATGATTCCTTGTACTGCATCTGTAATGAACAAATAAATACTGACGTTATCATAAACATATATCAGTCCACTGCTGGACGTAGGTCTCTCTGCAGACGCGCCACTGAGCCCGGTCTTCGTCTCTTCTTATGTTGTGTTTGCCAGCTACACTTCGTAGATCGTCGAGAGCGGTTTACACTACGCGTGCCCAAACTTGGATGTATTTGTCTCAAAATAATGCTGATATTGTTGCTAGAATTCTAACATAGATCACAAAGCTTGCCTTTTTTTTAATCTATCTACAATGGCCGAATAACTAAGCTTTATTACCTACATAGTTTGCCCATCAACCTTTAAGTTCCATAATTTATGTAGACACAATTTCGACTCTTACACCCCTTACGTCCGAAGCACTTCCGAAGCATTACAGCCAACTTCCGACTCTTACCGCCCCACTTCCGCCTCTTACTCCCGCACTTCCGGCCCTTACCTCCAAAGTCTCGACCTCGGCCTGCAGCCTGGCGACATCGGCAGCGGCGGTGGAAGTGGTGGACGGAGACGGTGATGGAGCACCCTCGTCTCTTTGAGAACGAAGAGTTTCTTCACGGAGTTTACGCTCCTGGAATAATAATTAATAACGATTGCGTAATGACACGCTTTACCTGAAAGGTATTAGTTCTGCTAACTATGCTGTGGGTTGTGAGATTTATTCATGAAAAAACACATCCTTGAAAATATTATTTTTGAAACCTACTTACATTTTTTTTGTTTTTTTTTATTACCTATATTATTTTTGGAAAAGTCTGAAACCAAAACCTGAAGTATTTCTTCTCCATTCGGGTTTATTATTTCAAAAGTTGTAATGACAATCATTTATTTTTCTCATACTGATTGCAGCTTTAGATTTTTTATTCTTTTCTTGTAATATCTGAATATTTAGTCAAATAGAGGCGAGATTAACGCTAATAAGTTTTTCTTCCAACCAACCTTAGTAGCCTCAAAGATGGCGGTATCTAACCTAGCCTATATTCCCTTTGTTTCTTGTTAGATCTGATTAATTTTTCAAATAGAGGCGAGCTTAACGCTAATAAGTGTTTCTTCCAACTAACCTTAGTAGCCTCAGAGATGGCGGTATCTAATCTAGCCTCTAGTTCCCGTCTCCCCTTGTCAGACCTTCGAATGTCTTGTCTGAGCACATCAATCTTTTGCATCGCCACTTCTAATTCTTCTTCTTTATCACGGACCTGAAAAAAGTAAATATACAGGGTGTTACATAAATTTTCTTAAGTCTTTTGAATACTATGTTTTCCGTAAGCTCGAATTGGGGTGTTCTGTGCATAATAAATAAATTAAATAATGCTGGACAATTCACACAACATCATCTAGCCCCAAGCTAATCCGAGCTTGTGTTATGGGTACTAGAAGACTGACATACTTAATACAATACATTACATAGATAGATATTTTTTATTATACATATAAAATACCGAAAACCCCTGGAATACATATTTGCAGATCGTACAAACATTTATCCCAAGGCGGGAATCGAACCCGCAACCTCCGCGTTGCAGGCGGTCCTTCGCCCGCCGCGCCACATCGGTCGTCAAAGATTAGATAATGTCATAGTTAGAATAGAAATTGTCACTAATTATTTTTGCAGTTTGATTTGGTAGAACCTTTCATGTGCGTGGCAGACTCGCGCTTGGCCGGTTTTTTTTTGTACATACCTGTCGAGATAACTTCTGCTTCTGTTGCCGTAGCTCAGACAACCGTTCAGTGACCTCGTTGTATTCAGTCATAGCTAGTTTTCGTTGCGATAAAGCATCCTTCAAATCTTTGTCCTGTTAACAACACAACAAAAACAAAATTATTTATTTCTTAAAATACATATTCAAAAATTATACTGTTTTAGTGAAAGAACTGTTACAGAAAAAAGTGCAAATCCCCAAAAATGTTCACACTTTTGATATATAAAAGATTACATCTAGGTGAAAAAGGGGAAACATAAAGAAATAACATTGAATAATACTAGTTTAAAATTAAATCTACATGGCTTATACAGATTTTAACGCAATGTACCTACAGGTGTTACAGAGTTTTAGTAATATGCAGAGGGTGTTATTGACAGGTTTTTGAAAAAATGTATAGTCTACGTTAAATTGTCAAACGCAGGCAATTTTTGGTATAGGCCAATTTACACATGGCCACAGTCTTTTTTGAAATGTATAAAAATTAATTCAAATATTTTGTAAAATCAAAAGACTATGGGACTAATTATAGAAATAGAAAATCGTATATACACTAATTAAGTTATATGTGATATAAGAATAAGTGGTATACTGAGTGTATTTATGTAAGTTATAAGTACTAAAATATACATACTTGTAGCCTAGACTTTTCCACAAATTCAGACTTCTCTTTAGCTAATTCCTCCTTCTCCAAATTCAGAGCTTGAATAATAACTTCTAGCTCTCTGATGCGGTTCACCATATCTTGAGGGGTTTCTGGCACATCCTGTAAATAAATAATGCTGGACAATCCACACAACATCATCTAGCCCCAAGCTAAGCAGAGCTTGTGTTATGGGTACTAGAAGACTGACATACTTAATACAATACATTACATAGATAGATATTTATTTATTATACATTTAAAATACCCGGAATAAATATTTTGCATTCATCGTACTAACATTTATCCCAAGGCGGGAATCGAACCCGCAACCTCCGCAGGCGGGACCTTCGCCCGCCGCGCCACATCGGTCGTCAAATAAAACAAATTATGAGCTATTTTAACTTCGTAAGTAATATATGTGGGTCGTGGGTTCAATCCCCATCAAGAACAAATGTTTGTGTGATGAACACTTATGGCTGTTGTGTCTGGATGTATTCTGTGTGTATTTACAAAAAAACTTACTTATATAAGTATTTTATTAGCAATCAAGTTCCCATTGTACAAGCTTTGCTTAGTTTGGGACTGTAATATGATGAGTGTAAATGTCTATGAAAAAAAAATGCCGTTCTAACTATCTGGGTTTCAAATTATTGTATGTTTGTGTTTTGTGTGTATGATAATGTTTTATATATGATAAATAATATCTAATCTCTTACCGTTTGCACAACGCCCGCGCTGAGTTGATCGTAACATCTCACTTGTGCTTCTAATTCTGCATTCTTCTTGGAAACCGCTGCTAATTCTTCTTTCATTTGGATTACTTCTTCTGCAAATTATCATTATATTTAATTTTACCAATGATATATCTTCTTGTAGTATATAAGTCTCTAAAATATCTTTATAAACTTACAGATATTATTTAATCACAAACAAACTTACGACTATTACAGTATTTATAAAAGGTACATAGGTATATAAAATACATAAGATACAGTAAAATTTAAATTGTTAAATGTTAAATTAAATTGTTAATTGTTAAATGTATTTTAACTTGACATTATAATTCAATATTCTGACATGTACCTATAATATAAATTATGTGATTTTTGTACGCTGTATTCAACGGCGAAGTGCGTGAAACTTGACATTATTCTTTTAAATCAACATTATTTAAAAGATTTCATTATTTATATGTACCTACCGCACTTCAAACAAAATAATAAATTATTTCATATTTCATTTCACAGTTGAGTTATCTACAGACCGTTTCAAACGATCTATTGATAGCTCAACTGACAAACGATCTATAAATAGTTCCACTGATCCAAAACATCCAAGATTAATTGTTTTTTTTCTAGCTGAAAAAAATCGACAATATTGCATCTTCATGCATATAATGCATCTTGAAATCTTTTGTAATGATGATGTTATTCTGATGTATAAACAACATTATCATTTTTCGTCCAGTGGTTTTTACGTGAGTAACAAAGTGAGTAACAAAGAGAGTAACAATGAGAGTAACAAACATACATCTATACATCCACACATCCGTATGGATGTATATCCATACAAACTTTTGCGTTTATAATATTAGTAGTATCTATATTATATACAAGTGTACATAGTTAAAACTAACCACTGCCAGAATCCAAAGCGGCCCCCCCAGCTCTAAGCTCGGCGATAGTTTGAGCTAACAGCGCATTCTCTCTCTCCAACGCCTTTAAAGCTGCGCGGTCACTTGCGTTTGATGGTGCCTGTAAAACGTAGATTAGTCATAAGATTTTTTTTAATTCTAATTTTTTAGGAACTTTAGTCGCTGGCCGACTATGCCAGTTCCATCGTACCCTCAAGTTATACGATTACAAATACATGGGCCTCCACTATGGTTAAAAGCACATGCTAAAAGTTGCATTTATTGTTTTTATTTTAATAAATGTACCTAATTAAATAATTTAGTTAGTAATTTATATTGTATGTACCTGCCTATTATTTATTTATTATGTGTGTAAATTGTAATTGTGTGTTATGGTTGCAAATAAATATATGTCTGTCTATAAGTCTCTATGTCTAAAATAGTGATACAATAAAAATAAAGTGGTTTCTCAACCAACTTTAAAATGGAAGAAGTTCTCAATTCGGAAGTATTTTTTTAGGTATGTGTCACGATTTCTCTGTTAATAACACAAACAAGAACAGAACAGAACAAGAACAGATTCTAATGATGATATATAATAAATTAATGACCCGCCGCGCCACATCGGTCGTCAATCTACCTGACATGTAGCATTTTTAGCAGGACTAAGCGGTGCAGGTCTTCCTAGATCTGATAATCTAGATCCCGCCGTGAATGTAAACCCGACAAACGGTAGATGTACTCCGGAAAACGCTGATGATGCAGACGCTGGGGGAACCGCTTCTGATAACCTGGAACATTGGACCATTGACGTGAATTGGATCGGTTGAGGTATCTATAGATCGTTTTCGAACATGAATATTTACGTGGGTTTTATCGATTGAGCTATCTATAGATCGTTTGCGGTATTTTGACCCCCGATGCAAAATCAGTCGTAATAAGTTTGGGGTGTCTTTGAAAATGAAAAAAAAAATGAAAAATGAAAATTATTTATTGCTTAAAATGTGGTCAATTACAGATGTATATCAGAAAGCAGGTTCAACACATTTCGCTTAGACTAAGCATGCAATTATTGTATGTATTAATGAAATTGGGGATCTGAATGAACCGACACCCGGAATATTTGCAGATCGTACAAGCATTTATCTCAAAGCGGGAATCGAACCCGCAATCTCCGCGTCGCAGACGGACCTTCGCCCGCCGCGCCACATCGGTGGTCAAAATTTCAAAGTCGTGGGTATATTTCTAGTTATGTTACGCCTATAACAGTACCTCTACCATGGTAGAGGTACTGTTATAGTCGTTAGTTTGTTTGTGAATATTTTTATGATTAAAATACAAAAAAAGGTCAGGCGATTTTACTACAGTAGTTACTTCAATATTAGTATTACGAATTTTAGTACCCAACTAACCGCTAGAAGCGCTGTACAAATCTTTATTCATTTTTTTTAACTACAGACGCCAGCGAGTATATATTGTAAAAACTCATGGTAGTACAGTATTTACAAAATGTATAGGCGACCAAGAAAATGGTTTACCACTTTTGATGACATCTCCCAGTAACATAATTCATTAAGGATTACAGATTGACAGATTCTGAGGTAGCAGTTATTAATCTGTCAAGCGAAAATAGCCCTTGATGTTTTGTACGTGCAAATTATATTCAGCCTTACGAGTGGTAAACAAATTTCTTGGTGGCCTATACATAGGCATATTAAATGTCAAAGTCAAAGTCAAAATTACTTTATTCAGTAAAATCACGCAGATCATTTAGAATCGTCTTACATACTAGGTGATTCTAGGTGCCAGTTCCACGCGACCAGAGCCTAGAAGAACGGGCAAGAAACTTATGTAAACTAATGTAGTTACCTTATATCAGTATCATCTACATCAAAGTTGGATGTGTCAGTTGGACTGGATACATCCGGTACAAAAGGGGCTTGCATCTCTCTCAGATTGTCCCAGTCCAGACCAGCGAACCAGGCGTGATTCTGCCATTAAAATCATTAAGATAATTCATCAATAAAAATACTTTGATTCTATCAATTAATTCATTAGTAAGGTGATTCATTTATAAAAATAGTATAGTATACTAAACTGAAACAGATTATTGTATCGCCAAAGACGAGTGGAAAGCTTTGACGGAAATCTTCAAGTAATAGAAAGATTAATAAAAAAAACATAAAGCAGAGATGGTATTGATGATAAATTCTATATCACATTAATGATAATTCTAGCGTTGCATAACTAAGCCAAGTTTGTGATACAATTATGTTTCTAATATAAATTATTATGGACGTAATGTTTTATTCATATTATGACAAAGAATGACATGACAAACAATTCATAACTAATCAAAATAAATGTTCTCTGATTTATGGACATAAAAATACACATTCAAATTAGTTTAGTTTTAAAATAAGTATCTCAGAAGAAGTAGCAGTTATTTACAAAATAAGTAAGTAAATAAATTAAATAAGTTAAGTTTACCTTGAAATCCTGTAACCCGTTCCTTCCAAGCCTCGTTTCAGAAGCACATATCAGTCGTCTTATTAAATCTTTGGCTTCTTCTGATACCTATAAAAACAAAATACATTACATCTGATTAAACCTATAAATATATTTTTTTACCGTTTATTCCCCGATTCACTTTGCAAAACGGACTACCACGTAAAAGCTTTTTTATTTTTCGGTTTTTTTTTATAGAAACTACTCTCAGCAATAATGTGGCTTTCTATTGGTGAAATAACTTTTAAAATCGGTTCGGTAGGTTTCCTTACAATTTAACAAATATTTACTACTACTACACACAGACTATTTACTACTACTTATTGTATTAGGATTCCTGTAAAGTTATAAATATACATTTCACATTGAATGAATAAAATTGAATTAAACTAAATATGAAATAAACATATTTTTGTTTTTTTTTTTATTACCTGAGCAGCTTGTTCATCAGACGGCGGACAGTGAAATGATCGTGCATGATTCATGATCTTTCCGTAAGTTTCGACTAATGACTCAGCGTAGAATGGAGTTTCACCGAATAACATCTCGTACATACATACACCTGAAATAGTTTAAGTTAAGATAAATACATATTCATGGACATTTCCCACATCACACTCTAGTCCTAAACTAAGCAAAGTTTGTACTAAGGGAACTAGATTGCTGATAGAATACTTGTATATGAAAAAACATGTACCTACATGTTTTTTTGTAAATACATAGGGACGCCCAGACACAGAATAAATATTTATGTTCATCACACAAACATTTGCTCTAGGGGGACCTATATTATACTTATGTAAGTAATGCATTTATTAATTACGAAACGTAAATGTTGAGACTTTTCGAGTACCACTCGCCCTTTAGTGAGATGTAGTTGATAAATTCAGTTTATTTAAGAAATAATGTGAAAATTCATCTAATATTGCAAAATATTTGTAGATTTAACACTAGATATACGAATTTAAGTAGTAATATAATACTATATGGTTTAATATCTCACCTAACGACCACCAATCACATTCTGGTCCATATCTCCCTTGTCCGTCTTCCATCGCCTAAAAAAGAAAATGTAAAATCCTAAACGGCTGCGCCAAAACATTCTAAACAAAACAGTTAAAATATTTAATCCCAAACGGCTGCGCCAACGGTTCGCAGTTAAGTCGCACGCGTTGTAATATATAAACTCACCCTTAGTATTTCTGGCGATATATAATCCGGTGTGCCGACAGCAACATTACTTTGTACCTAAAAATAAACAAAAAAAAATAATTTTAGTATTTACAAACACAAAAAGTAGTTTGCTGATTTACGTATAGCAGGAAATTTTGATTTACGTATAGCTTTTTTATTCTACTTTTTAACTCATTAGTATGTTCCTGACATGACTGTAATATTATTTGTATTATTACTAAGTTAAATTGACACCGCACTGGAACTTCAGTACTTAATTTAGTTAAATTGTAATTCTTTGTAGGAAGGATCGTATAAAAAAACGGTAGGAACAAGGCCGTAAGTTTCTTGCCCGTTCTAGGCTCTGGTCGCGTGGAACTGGCACCTAGAATCACCTAGCTAGAGTGTATGTCGATTCTAAATGATCCTTGTGATTTTATTGAATAAAGAAATATTGAATTTGATTTGATTGACGTTTTGATTGATCTTGCCATGACTATTAGTTATATTATATCATGTTGTAACCTAATTTTTTTTTTAAGTTACTGTTTATTAGTAGGTATTAAGTTAGCACGCCAACCATTTTCTCGACCTTTAAGGTCGGCCGGCAGAAAATGCTTATAGCATTAAGCCCACCTTTTATACATTAGCTGTAGGTATTGTGCAATAAATTGTTAAATAAATAAATAAATGTTTGACTTACTTTGCCATCTTCCCCCAACCGCAGACAAGATCCAAAATCAGCTAACCGTATATGACCACTTGCATCCAGCAATACGTTATCTGGTTTTATGTCTCTGTAAACAAATAAGTAAATAATACTGGACAATCCACACAACATCATCTAGCCCCAAGCTAAGCAGAGCTTGTGTTATGGGTACTAGAAGACTGACATACAATACATTACATAGATAGACATATTTTATAATACATATAAAATACCCAGTACTCTCGGAATAAATATTTGCAGATCGTACAAACATTTGTCCCAAGGAGGGAATCGAACCCGCAACCTCCGAGTCGCAGGCGGAGCTTCGCCCGCCGCGCCACATCGGTCGTCAAAAAAATTAGATGTTTTTTTTATCCCTCTTAACTGCGATCGGCTACTTAGCTATGATCAGATTTCTTTTATGTTGGTTGTGTGGTGGTGGTATCATACGTAATGATGACATAATATAAAGTCAACGCTAACTTTTTTTAAGATAGGGGGTTAATAAATAAAATGTTCACGGACATTTCACACATCACACTAGTCCCAAACTAAGCAAGGCTTGTACTATGGGAACGAAATTGCTGAATACTTTGATTGGTTGGTTTTCTAATAAAAAAAGGCGGTCTTACCGCTAGATACAACATACCTATGCACATAACCGCTGACATGTACGCTTTGTATAGCGAGCACCATTTCCGCGATGTAGAACTTCGCCATATCCTCGGGCAGGCGATCTTCGAACTTCGACAGCAATGTTAGCAGATCGCCGCCGCAGTAGTAATCCATTACAAGGTACTGTTGGAAATATTATTAATATATTTTTGTACACTTTCGACTAGACCCCAACGGCGGATCCAGAGGGGGGTAATAGGGGTCATGACCCCCCTCCCCTTGAGCGGGTTTTAAGACTTAGGTGGACCACTAATTGAACATAATTATTTTATTTATTTATGTTCTTGACTTGACCACGACTATGTGACCCCCCCCCCCTCTCCTGGCGCCAAAGCTTGATCGTGACCCCCGCTGACGCCTAAGCTGGATCCGCCCTTGGTAGACCTTATAGTAAAGAGATATATTATATGGGATTTTATCGCGTATCAATCATATTGTTTTTTTTTTTGTTTTTCCGACTAGGTTATAAGGTCGCGGACAGCCTGGAGCATAGAAATATATTTAACCTACCGCCTGTGAGAAGTGACGGTATTTTCATTAACCTTTTTGTATGATGAGAGTCCTTATAAACAAATATGTATTTATTTTAAATAAAATATTTATTATATTCTGTTTTTAGTGTTTGTTGTTGCGGAAACCAAAAAATTTTTGTTTCCATTACTATTCCACTTGATAGATGAGAACTTACGAGATTATGTTCATCTTGGAAAGCGTAGTGCAGGTTCGTGATCCACCTTCTATCACCAAAAACAAGAACATCTCTTTCCTCTTGAAAACACGCTGTTTCTGCTCTCTGGTAACAAAAAAAAACATTTTTTAAATCAATATGTTTGATGTAGCTCTACCATGAGTTTTTACAATCTATACTCGCTAGCGTCTGTAGTTAAAAAAATGTATGAAGATTTGTACAGCGCCTCTAGCGGATAGTTGGGTACTAAAATTCGTAATACTAATATTTACGTGTAGTAAAGTCAGGCGATTTTACTGTGACAACTCATGATAGAGGTACTGAATACTTATATACTTTTTTTTGTAAATGCCTAGGTACATAAAATACATATAATACCCAGACACAGAACAAATATTTATGTTCGTCACAGAAACATTTGCTCTGGACGGGAATGGAACCCACGACCTTCAGCATGGAAAACAGAGCTACTACCAACTGAGCTGTGACGCCAGTCGAATATGAACTTATATTTTTAGTTTCAAATATAAAAGGTTATCTGAGGATATGATGAAGAGCATCCTTCAGCATACCTTGAGCATCTCCCATTTGTTGAGGATCTTCATTGCGTAGACTCTTTCTCCAGCTGTGGAGACAGCTCCAGCACTTGTATTACTGCTCACATCCGTGCCCTATATAAACAATAAATAATGCTGGACAATCCACACAACATCATCTAGCCCCAAGCTAAACCGAGCTTGTGTTATGGGTACTAGAAGACTGACGTACTTAATACAATACATTACATAGATATATATTTTTTTATGATACACATAAAACACCCAGAACACCCGGAATAAATATTTGCCGTACAAACATTTATCCCAAGGCAGGAATCGAACCCGCAACCCCCACGTCGCAGGCGGACCTTCGCCCACCGCGCCACATCGGTCGTTAAAATATACGAACAGACAAGTTTATTACTCTCTACATAGCTAGCTTTACTAGCTGGTGCCCGCGTCTTGTCTTGTTACAGTTATATTGGCTATTCGCAATCGCACATCTAAAAAATTATAGCCCATTATCTTCTTCTTCAACTTCACAGCCTTGCAACACATTCTTATACATATTTTTATTTTATGGCAATATTTTTACTTTTCCTGCATACTTCTAACGCGGTGTGTTCTATAAACTTTAAAATAATTTTGAGAATTCAAAAATATACGTTTTTTACGCATATAATTTCACTTACTTATTTATTTTCCCATATTTTTTCTCAATCACATTTCATTAATCTAACACTATATTATATAAAAATGATTATAATCATTTATTTCATTCTAGTTCATTACTTATTATGGTATTATTTATGTATCTCTTTATAGTATAATATCACTTACTTGCATAAAAGAAGCCCTGACGACGCAAACTTCGCCAAACGCACCGCGACCGATCACTTTCACCAACTCAAAATCATCTCGAGTTAGTCGCAACCTTTTCAAAGATGTCACTACGGGTTTCACTGCAAAATACATACAATTATCAGTATGTTTATAAAATATTCATGCACTAAGCAAAGCTTGTGCTTGTACTAAGGGAACAAAATTGCTGATAGAGTACTCATACACACTCCATTTTTTTTATATTCTGTAATAGTAATAGTTAGTATATTAAACGTTGAATATACTTTTCAAGCTTTCAAGATCATTAATTATCAAGAGATATATCTAATAATTAAAATACAATAATACATACCGATTCTAGAAAAGTGACACGAAAATGTATGGGGAAAACGAAATCATCGCAAACGCAAAATTGCATGATTTCATGAACAATTTTTATTTTTGCTTAGTTTCGGACTAGAGTGCGACTAAAGTGCGAGTGTCTGACGCCGGTCAAAGCCCGGTCATCAAAGTAAATACTCTTTATAAACTTCATTCAGTAAAATCACATTAAACAATAATACTTGTCCCGTTTAAATACACTCACCATATCTAATAAAGTCTGCGACGGGCTTCTCTCGTCTCAAACTGCTGTTGCAGCATTCATCGTACAGCACTAGTAATGCGTCCACCAAGGTCTCAACACTCAGTCCAGCTCTTAGAGGCACGCTGCGTCCACAAGCGAACATGGACTCCAGCTGTTTCAGCCGCTTGATGCCGAGGACTGGAACAAGGTTTTATTATATTTGACAGGCGTCACAGCTCAGTTGGTAGTAACTCTGCCTTCCATGCTGTGGCTCGTGGAATCTATTCCCACCCAGAGCAAAATGTTTGTGTGATGAACATAAATAGTTGATCTGTGTCTGGGTGTTTGTATTCTATGTATGTATTTGCAAAATCTATATAAGTACTCTATAAGCAATCTAGTTCCCATAGTTCAAGCTCTGCTTAGTTTGGGAGTAGTGTGTGATGTGTGAATTGTCCGTGGATACTTATTTAAATGATGGTCGTAATCATTGTCATATATATAGCGCCATTTAGCTTGCTACATGATAAACTGCATCATATTCTACGCAATAGACCAACAGAATGCACTGGGAAATTCTAGATCGCGCAAACGAAGTTATCACGGAGTTTGAACATAAGTAATTATACCCATCGGTCCGAGCGACCCCGAGCCAAAGATCGCACGGCGTGGAAGATCTTCCCTTTTCCTAGGATATACCAGCTACTATCTCCTATATACCATTTTGGAACGTCCTTAAAATAATAATTGTCTAAAATGAAATACTGTTAAAATAAAATAACATAAGCTTTTTCATTCGCTTTATGTAGAGATAAGATTTATTTTTAAGGTGTTTAATAAAGAGTTTTTCATTAAATCATTAATTACAACAATACATATATTTTTTAACAAAAATGTTTATTCAGTGGGCAATGAACCCACAACAGAAAAGCAGATCTATAACCAACTGAACTACGAGGTTATTAGAGGTGTACTCGTAACATCATTTAATTTACCTACTGACCTAATAAATTAATTAACAATGCATGTGAGTTACAACGTAACATTAATTTATAGAACTATGCAATGTATTTACAAGGTAAAAACGGTAGAAATATGCGTTCTCCTATGATAATTGAAGATCTTCCGCCTTCAGACCTGTCTCGGGATCCGAGGAGCAACCTCGTGTTAGAAATGAATGTGGATAGATGTAAATAATAAATAAATAATTAAATATATGTACATAAGTTTATTCATCAAAAGTAGAGTGTTCAAAGTCTACACTAATATTATTAAAAGGAAAGATTTGTATTGAAATGAATAAACTCAAAAACTACTGCACTGATTTCAAACATTCTTTCACAATTAGAAAGCTTGATTCCCCTGAGTAATCTAGGCTATATGTATTTATTGCCAGAAAAAAAATACATGTTGACTTGAGATTGAGAGCCTCTTCCGTTTTTATCTTCGGTTTAAAATAATCCACCCGTGCGAAGCCGGGATGCGAATATATAAAACGAACGTAAATCTAGGTTACATTAAGGGCCTGCGCAGACCAGGACGGCAAGGGATTTTAATTTTTACTAATGGACATTCAACCGTACTGTTACAAAAATACGACAAAAATTGCTATGCTTTAAAATGATGGTCCCGGTCTGCGCAGGCCTTAAATGGTACATAACGTGAAGATATATGGACTGTGTATATGATGTGTATGAGAAAGGAGTGAGCGAGACGACGGGCGTTAGAGGAGAGTGGAAGATCTTGAATAAATGACCTATAATTGGCTAGATAATTAAATTTAATTAATCATAAAACTAGTTTGAACTGCTATTGTTTTCAAAATAAATTAACTGTGTTTTATGCAAAAAGTAGGTAATTATATAAAAGTATTAAAAGAATTATCAATGAAGTTAATATTATCATGTTTTCAAAGTACATAATGTACAAGTATTGCTTAGTACTTTAAACCGAAATACATATTATAGAACATATAGTGACATCCAGACACAGAACAAACATCAGCGATCATCACACAAATGTTAGTTCTTGGTGGGGATCGAACCCACGATCTGCGTTATATAAATTACGCGAAGTCGCAAGCATAAAATTTGTATGCCTCTTGTCTATAGCGTTACCATAGCACAGTAAGTACCATAGTACATACAGTCCAGTAACGCAATCCTTTCTATTTGGAGTTTCCTGTACATTGTTTCTGTTAAATGGTTTTCGGCTGCATTTCATAACGCGAGTTGAATTTATAAAACAACAGTAGAACCTACATTATGCCACTACAATTCTGATGTATTCTACATTGTGATTGTATTCTACACTACACACCATGTCTTGTTAAGAACTTTCTGAATGAACTCTATTGATTTATTATTACTTATTATCTATGGCGAACAACATTTATTTTTTTCGAAATGTTTCATTCATATATCTAAAATAACAGACTAGACATGGATAATTGACGACCGATGTGGCGCGGTGGGCGATGGTCCGCCTGCGACGCGGATGGTTGCGGGTTCGATTCCCGCCTTGGGATAAATGTTTGTACGATCTGCAAATATTTATTCTGGGTGTTCTGGGTATTGTATATGTACTTATGTATAATAAAAAATATATATCCATGTAATGTATTGTATTAAGTATGTCAGTCTTCTAGTACCCATAACAGAAGCTCTGCTTAGCTTGGGGCTAGATGATGTTGTGTGGATTGTCCAGCATTATTTATTATTATTATTTATCTCTGCGGTCTCATCTATCTAGCGGAAACATCGCGGGTTCGATTCTAAGTATAAACCTTGTAAATATTTCTACCTGTGCTTGTTGGGCGATTTGCCATTTTTTGTTGCGCAAAATAAAAATATATCTAATATTAAAATCCATTGGAAATTTCTCAATACTCAACGTGGGTGATATTGAGACTGAAATAAACTAAACGATATATAAATAATATTTATTATGTTTGAACTGAAAACTGTCTAATACCTCAATGAGTGATGATACAATTTTTATAAATCTGTGTAAATCCGTGTTCCATAATATCAGTAAAATATATAGGTATAGGTAGGTTATAGGTATTTTTTATACGGTGTATTTTTAAGGGTGGTGATGGCCAAGTCCGAAACCCCGAGAGTTAAAGAAAAGTGCTGTAAAAGTTGGAGACCTCGCACACTTCATCACACTTTTATATAACACTATCACTTTCGCAGTTTCTGACTTGGTGATCACCACCCTTCTTATAATACCACCATACATCCTTATAATAAATAAATAATAAATAAAGAAATAATGCTGGACAATCCACACAACATCATCTAGCCCCAAGCTAAGCAGAGCTTGTGTTATGGGTACTAGAAGACTGACATACTTAATATAATACATTACATAGATAGATATTTTTTATTATACATATAATACCCAGAACACCCGGCATAAATATTTGCAGAACATACAAACATTTATCCCGGGGCGGGAATCGAACCCGCAACCTTCCGCGTCGCAGGCGGACCATCGCCCACCGCGCCACATCGGTCGTCAAATAATACACATACTGTATACTAGATGATTTTATGTAAACTCAAACAATGTTTAAATACAATAAAATCAGACTGATAATATTTAATCTAATATTTGTACAAAAGTTTATTGAAGTCATTTTGAGGTATTGGTTTGTATATTTTCTAAAAAATTAATTGTAAAGTGTGTTTTTAAAAAGATTTTCGAATCTGACAATGACTTCAAAATCATTATAACTAGTTGATGAGGGCTTAAACTAAGGCTATGTGGTTGAAAATTATACGAATGAAAAGAGTTTTAAAATCAAACTGTACCTATTTTATAAGATCTCAATGTACCTACACAGTTTTGCAATAAATATATTCTAACGGTCTATCTTATAAAAAGTTAGCGCATACTTGATGTATTAATTACCATATGTAATGATTACTTAAAGTCAACGCTAACTTTTTATAATATAGGGGGTTATTCTTTAGTCCATATGATGATCAAGTAGACTCACCCGGTATATTATTGCTTGGCACAGCAACATCGGTGGACGGTTCATCTTCGTCAGACATCTTAGGGCACTTTACTTCATACCCTTAAGATCGGCAAATATAAAATCAGTGTAGGATCTTCATTGCTGAAACTGCCTCTGAAAAGAATTAAAAAATCTTAATTTTGGAAACGTTGGTGAGATGATCACGGCTTTGAAAAGAGATGGTGGGAAGTAGCAAAAGAAAGAGAGGAATGGAGTAATTTGGGGGAGACCTTTGCCCAGCAGTGGGACGAAATAGGTTAGTAAAATAAAAATGCTAGATATTACTGGCAGTTTATTCCAGCTTTGTATGTTTGGGTTTTTTCTATTAATAAATAAATACTATATTACTATGCATAAGTCTTGTATGTATCTTGCATGGTTTTTAAAAAATAGTAGTAATAAGGAATATTTTTAGCATTTTACTTAATTGATTTATGGAAATCTAAAAGATTTTTTTTTAATTCTTTTTTTTTTGGACTAAGCTTTAGGATTTTTTTTTAAATTTAGGGGCACCATGCATTGAAAGCTACAATGGTCCAAGATTAGCTACCAAATATATATATTTTATTCCATCTTTATATTAACTAACACTTTCAAGTTTATATGACTAGATTTAGCTTCAGTTAATTTAGAACTATGAAGTTGTTTGAAAAGTTCATGAATATTTAATTATTATATTATTTATTTAAAGAGATGCTTTAAAAGAGAAATCACAATTATGCATGCAAAATTTTGAAGTTTGAGCTTTGTTTTCTTAATTATTCTTACTTAATTCTTTGTAAAATGGATCACATAAAAAACAGTAGAAATCACCATAAGTTTCTTGCCTATTCTTATAATCTGCGTGGAACTGGCATCTAGAATCACCTAGTATATAAGGTGGTTCAAAATAATGCTTGTGATTTAACTGAAGGATTTATTACTAACTAATTCTATCATCATGCCAGGATGCTATATTAAAATTATTTCATAAAAATACTAAAAAAAATGATTTGCTTCTTTACACTAAAATCAATAACTTATACTGTCAAGGTCAAATATAGTTGTTTATGCTAATAATAATATAGGTAGTATTTATTTTCCTGATGGTATTTCATATATTGCATGTTTATTTTAAAGTTTCCCCAAAGACAAACGATGTGGCGACTCTATGAATGAGTTTTTTTATTGCATTTTCCGCTGTTAATAGAAATATTATCTACCTCAACCTGTCTTGATTAAAATGAGAAGTGTTTTAATCAAAGGGTAGGTAATTTCTTTAACCCTTTTTTTTCCTTATGTACGAGGTATAAGAGAGGCACACAAACCACAGAACATAATTTTTAATTGATATAAATAACTTTATAGTGAATTTATTTAATTTTATATAGTTATGTATGTAGAGCATGAAAGTGCTTAATTAAAAATACATTTTATTTAGACTCACAAATACTGTGTGCAATTCACTTGCTATAAATAAATATAAATATCCTTATTAGAGCATAAATGTGAGTTCAGTAAAACTGATTCAGTAAAATATTTTGGTAATTTTAAGGTCATTGCACTGAAGTGTTTTGACCACTGTGATTATGGATGTGTTATCAGTTAACTACTCTATTGTCATTACCGAAACATTACTGATATTACTATGTGGTCTTTATGCTACTGGATAGTTGACTCTTGCATTTTCAGCTGTTCTGGGCGGATCGAACGCTTACTGATTTGATTCGTCGCCTACAGGAAATCAAACACCAATTTCACTATTGTCTAACGCCACCCAGTCCGTGAATGCTTTCTATTTGTTCGGTACAAGGTTGCTGGTGTCATTCAACACCTCAACACTTTCGCAATCTCCGTATTCAATCGTTTAGCTGCATTTTACAGCAGCAAAAAGAAAATGAGAACCACCATGACATATCACCGATTTCCGCATCGGGCCTATAAATAAACAATAACATATACTTGCGCGCTGCGAATATACGATCCAGTTGTGGCTTTTTTATTTCCATCATATTTTTAAATCGCTCCAAAGTGAATACAATAGCACTGAGATCTTAACCTATATTTTTTCTATCGATTGTTATGCAAAAACACTGAGATGAGTCATCGTTTTCACATTTTTAACACACCAATATTATCTGCACACTATTCACCTTAGATAATTCAGCAAAGTCTAATGTTTTCAAGTGCGGCTACTGTATCATTTTGTTAAACTATTTCTTGAACTCAGACAGCAGACATTTTACGGGAGACTATCTATTAGTGTTGCTAGCTGTGAAATTTACAAATAAACATTTCATTTAACTTTCCCATTTTTTTTCTTACTCCTTAATATTCAAAACCGGCAACTTCCTATGACATTAAAAAATCGGATAATCTGAGATTGTTTCTTAATATTTTAAAGCAGCTTAACATATATTACAAAAGACGCATTTGGATTTAAACTTTCATGGATATAATCGTAGTGTTTCAGTATAAAACCTTTGTAAAATCTTCGTAAACCTGATAAAAGCTAACGGATTTGTTCAGCAGCAGAACCAGCTACTGTTTGCTAAATTCGGAAGTCGTCAAACTGGCAATGACTGTACCGGATACAGATGAATACCATTCTGATCATGCCACCTCTTTATAAGTAATAACATTGTATTTAAAGATTTAACATAAAAATAAAGTTCTATTTATTTCATTTTTTGTTATATTAATAATATTTAACAGCTTTTTATAACAAAAGTTTTTAAGTATTATATAAATTCCAACGTTATCAGTATATCAATTGACAGAGCGTCATTTATACGTAATGGAGTCAATGTTCCTTGCAACAACTTGTAATTAATTATTTTGTGGTTTATTCAGAGAAATCTCACATAAATCTGTGTATTATTGTGGTGTATTGGATTGCAGTGAATGGTTACAAACGATTTATGGATCCTAGCTATGGTGATATTCTCAGAAACAACCTCGTTTCGTCAATGGTATGTGACATCAAAATATTTTGGAAAGTTCAGTGAATTTCACATTAAAACTTATTATTGTAGCGTTATTCCGATGATAACTGATGAATAATGGTTCAAACTAGTTATATTTCGTGTTATCTACGTACTTGTCGGTCTAAATAAGCCAAAATCTCGAAGGCTTTGTCGCGCGCGTAATTGAGTAGCTGATCCGAAAGGTCATGCATTCATGCTTACCTTTTTGCTTCCAGAACGATGTTGACAACGATTTAAACGCGATTCCCGTGTGAGAACACGGTGGAATAAAGTTCCGGAGAGAGTCAAATACGCGAATGGTTTTGCGAGGGCAGCTCTGTGAACCTCTGTCAGATGCTATGGCCTCGGACCAGCCTGTCAAGAAGAAACAGCGTATTGATGCGCCCGATATCGACGACGGGAGTGACAGATCCACGGAGGAAGTTCTAACAGATATATTTGACTCCGAAACACCTCCAGCGGAAATATCTGAAGAATTTCCTTCGAGGAACGGTGAGTCCCCTGATAGCGGTACTGTAAGTGAAGATGCTGTCGACTGCTCAAGTATACTCCGACACTCAATCGACCCCGGAGTCGAAATTATTCCATCCTGCTCAAATACTGAACAATGGACCTCTGAAAATGATAATCTGCTTGCCGAACTCCGTGTACTCCAAGATGCATTAGTAGGCCAATGTTTATGTAGATTTGACGAAAGTCTTGTTAATGGACTCTTCAACCGACAGCTTAGCATCGTAACCTGGCCTCTGACATGTTCTCTCACCTACCTCTCCACTATGCAGCTCATGTTTGATATGTATTTAAAACAAAACCATTCAGGCACTATATGTTCCCGGTTAATGCAGGCTTGTGACCTATTAGTACGTAATAGGCACGATTGGATCACAGAAGTCATAGAACTAGCTGATCATAAGAGTAAATTTGTCACTTTTGTAGCCAGTCGAGTACTTGCTAGCTTCCTAATAGTCTCAAAAGATACGGTAGATGAAAACTGGTTACAACAAATTGCCGAAAATATTTATCTCTTTGATAGAATAAACAGGATAACAGTACAAAAGATTAACTTTAGTCTAGATATTATTAAGAGGATAGTAGAATGGAAGGATGTTGAACAACACCCATTGGAAGGTAATTTCCCAACGGTTCAAGAAGACAATCCGTTCAGAACTACTGTGGGGTATGGAAGCACAGAACCGTCCAGCTCTCATGGTTCCCTCAACAATGCCTTTTCTAACCTACAAACACATGGAGCACCCTCAACATCCTCCGAGCAAGGAACCTCATTTAAACTTCACGAGCCTGTATTAGAGCCAGATGAAGGAAGATCAGAGGATCCCGAGACACCTGAACCACCCCATTCGAGACTTGAGCGAGTGAATGAACATGGTTGTGCCACAATCGTACTAACAGATTCGGAATCTTTTGACACATCACACATAAAATGTCTCACGATAAAAACTCTAGAACATCATTGGCCCGTTTTAGTGAAAAACATGAAGCTGCTATTGCTCCGATACCTGAATTTACCGAACTCTGAAAACTGTATACTCACATTCTTTTCCCTATGGGAGAACATTATTAGCGTCAAAGCGAACCTATCCGTCATAGATACTAAACCATTTTACGCTGATCTGCAAAGTTTCGTTGATTTACTAAGAAACACAATCGTGCCAAGTCTAGTGTACTCTCATTTACTAAGTCTATTCAATGAAGTTCTGTGCTATGGATCTACCTTAGCTCTACAAGACATTTTACCTGAAGAAATATGCTGCCTAGCTCACTCCATTGTAAGATATGTTAAAGATTTCAGGCTTTTGAGTGATGTCCGAGTTCAGAACAGTAGAAGTGGATTCGGCTTCCTAGCTCGGGATTGCCAAGTTATAAGAGACTATACACTAGGCCCTGAAGTGCCTTCTATCTCATCATCAATACAACTTGTAGATCAAAGCTATGGTGATGATGATAATGAGGAGTCTACGCATAGTGAAGTAGACAAAACAATGCTTCAGAGAATGTCTTTACTGGTCCTAAAATCTGTTGCAGTTACAGTTAAAGAAATGAGGTGTGATTCATCAGACAGTTCAATAGACTCTTCAGATTACAACGCAATACAAGACATGCAGATTGTAGAACGATCAATACGAGATGTCCTTAAAAAGCTTGATGTTTTTATCAGAAATAGTTTAGAGTTTCATCCGGAGACTCCGTTTACTAAAATGCTTATCCACCTATTTAGTGAGCAAGACGATTACTTGATTGAATCTATGGTATGCACGCTTGACATAACAGTTGGTATAGTGTACAGAAATTCTGTGTACCCCGACCTGGTACCAATGCTCAACCCTATATCATCATTTATTGAGTTTCTGAAGGTAGTTTCACATGACAGCGATGTGCTACTTGACTATTTGGTGAGCAACGAGACATGTTTTCTTCTATACTTGCTGAGGTTCTTAAAGTATGTGAGGAGGAATTGGCCAAAATTCCTCGAGACTTGCCAGCAGACCGAGTCGGGTAGTAATCGAGGGTTGGATGATACGATGAGGGTACTTATAAGGCTACGGCTACAGATCAGTCGACTTGTTTCTAAATCGTTGTTTCCATACAATATCAGTCCTGTTCTCAGGTTGTTGGAAGTTTGTGAGAGTTTGTATGAGGGTAATGAGTTTAGCTGATTTCTTCTTCTTCTTTGTGTTAAATGAACACAACATAAATTTTAAATACAGTTCATGTAGAACTTTGCCACATTTATCCCTTTATGTACCATTGATCGGGTCATCCCTTGTGCAGGTATTAGGGCTGAGTTTAGAGTAGTACATATTTTGTAGCTAACATAATACATACAAGATACCTTACATTAGTAAGTACTAGGTACAGAGAGATCTAAACCAATGTATACCATGCCTATAATGATTGATCCTATTAGATTCAAACCTTCACAAACATCTGACTTAAAAATCTCTTGGATGTTTGAGATATTTAAACAATAGTTGGACTGAAGAGATTGTTTGTAGCAATAAAACCGCCCTTATTATTTATATTTGATTTAAGCCTTTTCTGTATTTATATTGAAATGTTTGTCTAAAAATATCAACAAAAGTATGTCTTATATGTAATTTTAGTTTACAAGTCTTCCTTTGAGAGGCTATACTGTACAGTTTTAAGTACTAAGCTGGTTATTAAAGTTATATTATAAATAACTTTATATTAATGTAAATATGCAACTTTTCAACATTCCAATACTTGTTCAATGTTTTGATTTAATTTATATTAGTTTTAACGGTAACATGTTTGTCTTCCATAATAATATCTTCATATTATTTCATGTTCATTGTATTAATAGCTATATGAATTTGCAACAAAACCTTTTTGGCAGTTTATGCCTATTTAGTATATAACATACAGTATATAATATTTGAAACTATCACGGTTTTGAACATAGTTTTCATTATAAACGGGATATTTTACTATCTGGTCCGATTTACTATCTATATATTTGACTCACAAATCATGGTAAATAACCCGTTTATAATGAAAACTATAACATACAGTATATATTGTAGTTATTATACAGTTTAATATAAATTAAATACCTTGAAAAGTGCCTTACCATAGACTAAATAGTAAACATAAGGTGCTTGGATATAATTATGTAAAATGAAAAATCTAATTTAGAATAAAAATAATTATAGTTTCTTGTAATTTGTGTACTTTTAATAATAGCTAAATTAATATTAGAATTAAAAGTTAATTTATTTTAATGTTTAATTTGGTTGTATTATATTTAGTTTGATATAATATGTAGCATATTATTGAATGCGGGTTTATTATGTTTTTTTTACTTTAAATTATATACATATAATCATGCCACAACTTTGTAAATATAATTGCCATCAATTTACCATTTAATATTTAATTTAATCAGTATTAATACAATATGCTTATTATATATCAACATTTTTATGAAATATTGTTGATTTACAGATTATTTTGTCATTGTTTTAAATTGTTTGATTTTTTCCACCTTGTATATACATATTACAATGATTTAAAAATGTATTGGATTGATTCCATATAGCCTGAAAAGCAATAATACTATCTATATATTTTTGTCTATGGTAGCTTTAAGTTAGGAAACGAAAACAGACTGTTATGTAGATATAATAGGGTCCATCTTGCTACTTACATTTTAAAGCATTTGTTTTGTTGTCAATGAAAACTTGAGTAAATGAATCTCATATTTAAATTTTAATTGATTTGTTGAGATTTTTAAAAGCTAATATAATTTCCCCTTGCAAATTTTGTCAGATGTTTTCTTAGTAATATTTATTCTTGCAATATGCACAGGGTGTAGTAAAAAGTGTAAAAAGTTTGGTGTCTAGATTTTGTATGAACCTGCAGAACCTAGGTATTTCTTACCGGAGCTTCAAGTTCTTCATTCATCTATTAAAAGCAGGACTTACGTTTTACACACCATATTAATTAATAGACAACCCGAAAACTCGAAAGTGAATGGTTCTTGACAATCATTTTTCAAACAAAATTGTTAAAATTAAACTTGAGATGGCAAAGAACCACCAATCTTAGGTACTTACCTATTTTAGCCTACTGTTTGGAACTTAAATTATGTTATAAGTAAGCTAAGCACTTGTTATTAGGTAACGTAACTATTTAATATAAATAACGACAATAAAATCAAATATTTTTGTATATGATGATAAAAACCTCTTTTATTTTTGTTTGAATTCCTATTTATTGTTACAACATAATTTTAAAAGTATTCTTAACCTAACTTTGTCTACCTAGAAACTACCCACCCCTAATGCAGCTGTAGTTATAACCTCTAAAAATCTGTGCGGATATCAACAGTGAGTGCAGAAATACTAATAATTAAAAAAGTATTCTTAACCTAACTTTGTCTACCTACCTAAAAACTACCTATCCCTTACGCTGCTGTAGTTATAACCTCACTATCAAAAAAGCGTTCCTATATCTACCGTTATTCCTATAACACCAGCACCAGTCTCCAGAGCTTACACATTGAATTTGCCTTTCTGAAACTACTGGGTCTAGAAGTTAGAATTTTTGGTACCTGAGGCACCAAATATGCTCTTAATCTGGGGATAGAAATAAATGCCGTACAATCAGAGTGGCGTAACCAGGTGTGTATGCTGGGGACCTATGTGCCTGGCTTACACATCTTAGGCCTATAACTTCTGTGTATTTTTTTGCACTTAAATTTTGATCTAGATTTTTTTTTAGATTTAGATTACACCTATTGCTCTAAATAACTGTATACTCAAAAATCAAGAATCTTAAATTTGACGACCGATGTGGCGCGGCGGGCGAAGGTCCGGGGTTCGATTACCGCCTTGGGATAAATGTTTGTACGATCTGCAAATATTTATTCCGGGTGTTCTGGGTATTTTATATGTATAGGTAATAAAAAATATCTGTCTTTGTATTATTGTAATAAGTATGTCATTCAGTACCTACCTATAACACAAGCTCTGCTTAGCTTGGGGCTAGATGATGTTGTGTGGATTGTCCAGCATTATTATTTATTTATTATTGAGATGTGTTTGCAAGGGGCATGCTCATTAGTAAAACACCAGTTACGTATCACCAATCTATATTTCTATCATAATTTACAACATAACATACAAAACATTGTACACAAAGGTTATTATTATCTATCATTCATACATTTTATTTAGAATAGAAATATTGCTTTGTTTAGGAACAGTCTAGATAATTATCAGTAGTTTGTAGAGCCAACACAGCACAAATGAATAACAATCGTAAATATAGTAGTGTATGAGTTACACTGAGCGCTGACGCTGCAGCGTTTGACAGTGTAGCTGGCGTTTGCGCGCTATGTGACTCAAATATATTTACATCGCAGCGACCTCTTGATATAAAAGCTAGCTAACGCGTTCAATAACCAGGTACGAATTAGCGCGGGCGGGTGTGAACACAGATCAATATCATCCTAGATCAAAAATAAAGTAAGTTTAAGAAACTCTTTGATCTTATGATCAAACCACTATTAGATAGGTTTACTGATGCTTGCAGGGCTGCAGGGCTTGATACTGATACCAGAAATATCACGATCGGGTAATATCGTGATCTCATTTTAATACTTTAAGAACCGGTATTAGAGCAAGAACCGTTTACGTGCTAAAAGGGTTCTAAAGAGATTTGTTTACCGATACCAAAAAAATAATGTCATGTCAGTCAAAACTTCATATACATCATGATACTTAATAATATCAGTACCTAATCCAAGCCCTAAAGTAAAAGTACCTGCGTAGTAATTAGTAGGTTTCTAAAACAAAATTAATAGGTAAATTAGACATTATCTTGCATTAGGTACCTATGCAAGCAAACTGGAGGATCTTTTCTTATGAACTTCGTAGACAATTATAAATATACTGTCAAAGTTACTATTTTTATAATTGAACAACACTTCCGTATTTTAAAATAAAGAATATAAGTACATTAAAATTGTTGAACAATTCATAAGTATTTATATTGTGTCTAATTAGTAATTACAATATCATAACTCGAAATATGCAAGGCTATTTTTATTGTTCTATGAAAAACACGCTAAGAATTCCCCTTTTTTATGTTTCAAAATATTTTAATTGTATTTTTCGCGCTATTACATCCAACCACAGACAATCCATGGAAACGATATTCGATATTCAAACTTATGTATCTTTTGCCACCTAATTCCTGCAAATAAAATGACTTTGACTTTAAAATTTGTTAAAAATACGATTAGTCTTCAAAGACAGGCCTTTACATCAAATCAAGATGATCATGTGAGAAGGTAGAAGAACCACTTTTTTATTGTTTTGAAAATACAGGTGCAGAACTGGATTTGAACCCACCTCTAATCATCAAAGATCACTAGGCACAGCGTCCTGTACCCCAAGTACGAGTTTGTGCACACACGGATCGTAGAGACGCAATCGCCGAGCGCCATCGATTTTGTATGGAGATCCAAGCAGCGTCCTTACAGATTTGATGAGAATCTTGGATTCCCATACATAATCAGTGGCGCTCGGTGATTGCGTCTCTAATATCCGTGTGTGCACAAACTCGTACTTGGGGTACTGTTTATCAATGCAATAAAAAAGGTCTAAAAAGGGGCATTAATTATCTAGATAAAATACAAAGGCCTTTAGTTAAAGATGGACTAATTTTTTTACATTTTTGAGATGCTCACAAACGAATATAATCCGAATACAAACAGTTAAAGATATTTAAAAACTCTGCCTCACATTTTCAACTACTATACTGAAACTTATTTCAATGACATATGGTCCTACAATCTCTACAATTCATTCAGTAGCTCTACCATGAGTTTTTACAATCTATACTATACACGCTAGCGTCTGTAATTAAAAAAATGGTAGCACTCCGGGAGTGCCGGCAGAAGTGAAAACTTCAATATTAACGTTGTGTTTTCACTTTTAAGTTTTCACTTCAAAAATATAACCACAGTCGTCATAATGACAATGACAATCACAATGACACAGACACATTCGCGCAAGCGCGAATGTGTCTGTGTCATTGTGATTGTGTCATGTCATTGACATTGACACAACGACGAAGACAACGAATGATGAACGTCACGTTCGATGAACGTCACGAGTCACGTGACCCTGACTGAGTTTTCACTTCAATAAGATGGAAGCGATACAGTTAAATACAAGTTAGGCGAAACGATTCGTACGATATAATAGCGTCTATCTGGTTATGCGCGCGCGGCGAGCGATACGTGTTTCCCGTGCGAGGGTGCTCAGAGCGTCTGTCGGCTGCCGGCGCGCGAGTGCCGCTCCTCGGTCCTCCGCCCCCGCGCTCCGCACCGCACCGCGTGTTGGCAGCGCCTTGTACTCGCCTTGTACGATGTCGCCACAACACTATTTAATTGTTTGAGTCATACGTCGCGTGACCGCAAGTGTGTTCTTTTGTCGTCTCTTGTTTTACGAGCAATGTATAAAAATTAAATAAGATCTTACGCTTTTTCGACGTCACGTGACCCTGACGCGAGTTTGATAGTTTTTACCCACCCAGCGCCGCTAAAGAAGTTTTCACTTCAAAAAATGTATGAAGATTTGTACAGCGCCTCTAGCGGATAGTTTGGTACTAAAATTCGTAATACTAATATTTACGTTACTACTGTATCTAGACTTGTTGGGAAACCGTGGAAAAGCTTTTTTAAAAACAAAGAAAATTACTGAATTAAAGTAAATTTAATGAATGAAACATTTATGTCTTAAACTAGCAGTGGCTCTAAACAGAATGAGCTTTATCGGGTCCAGACATCCGTTGTTCAAAACTACTGTATCAGCATATCGTCCGAGCGGAGACGCGTGGGCGTCAGTTGTTAAACAATGATGTTGTGCCTAATCGGCGTTAAACACTGGACGGCAGGTCGATACAGGTAGCGTAACTCCTCCCTCCATAAGTTCGAGATTACCCGAAAGATGAGGGTTATCTCGAGCCCTTTCCACAAAACAAAACTTAATTTTATGCTTAAATGCTAACACAAAAAGACAAATTACGACAATAGCGCATAATAGTATGCTTCCTATACTAACACTTCTATAATCTAGAGCACTATAACTATTTTCACTATCACTAATTTCACTTCCACTTTTCTGCAATAAGTAATTCAGGAACTGGATGTCGGCAAGATCGATTCCGTTGAGGTCAATCGGTTTTCTCAGAATATCAGATGGGCTTGATGTTATCTTAGGCAAGTTAATTATTGGGAACTTCATGTAAACTACTTCCTTTCCTTGGCTCTGGTGTTTCTTTAGCTTCAAATCCTTTATCTTTACTTGACAATTATCATCCATAGTTAACAGGTAAGTTCCACAAATCGTTTCTTGAGTTATCTCATCCTCGCAGTACTTTGTAAGTATCGTATCGGTTTTCGCGTAGATGATCCAGCGATTGTATTGTATTAGATCTGCTTTTACGTCGTTGATGGTAACGGGAATTAGGTGGCAGCTCGAGATGTTGGAAGAAAATGTCATAAGACTGGTAATGCAATGGTCTTCGATTAGTGGGGTGACGTCATTCTCCAAGCACAGGAAGCGGGCTTCGTCGACTTCACGGCATGACTGGGAGAGCGGCTTTACTTTCAACCCTTTCACAAGGACGTATGGATATTTGGGAAGGATTAAAGAGGTAAGGTCATTGACTCTACTATAGACAGGTAAGGGAACTAATTTAAAATAGTTAAAAACTTCTTTTGTAATTAAAGGGATGTTCATAATAAGCTTTATCTGATTTTGTTTTATATACGCTTTCATCTCTATACATTGCTCTATTTTTACTAAATTTTCAATTTTTGCTGGAAATACCAATCTATCAGTTTCCTCAATTTCTTTTAACAATAACAATAACTCTTCCGTGTTTACAATTGATTGATGTAACAATTTAACCTTAGCGAAAGCAATAGCTGTTTCAATCTCATTCAGTCTGATGTAGAGCGTTTGAAAGTTATGTATATAAATGTTATAGATGTGTATAATTTTGTTACTGGTTTGTGATATCTTTGATTCATTTAAGTTACGATTAATATCTTGAATGCTTTCCTCAATCTGAATGAAATTGGTTTTGGTAGAGTTCGCTATTTTCGTAAATGTACCCACCATTTCGGCAACGATTGTCATTTTATTTGATACCGCATCTTGTTTAGTCTTTACCTCATGAATTAACTTTTCATACATAACAGCATCGACATTATCAAGATTACCTGTAACTAGCTTGATCAATGAACCAAGTGGGTTTAGTAAACCACGCTTAGATCTTACCGATGGAATCAATTGCTTATACTTATCAATAGTTATATTCATGATGTAATCGGTTTGCGACTCTACTGCGATAAAGTCAAAGTCATAAGCTTTGGTGATAAAGGTGCTTTTTACTTGTCTTTTTAATCTATCATAACTATTTATAGTTAACTCTAGTTCCTCATAGATGTACCTTAAATCTAAAATTTTAATGACAGTCCATGAATCATGACTGACGACAGCTTGACCTTCTTTTACAGGTAGCAGCCCTGGGTTCTTGTCAATCGGCTGCAGATGAAGGGCCTGGCTTCGGATCACTTGGACCACCAGAACCAGTACTAACCTGTGGAGGACGCCTGATATCTTTAATGGGAACCTTGGTATTTCTACTGTTCGTTATAACGGGCACAATGTTTCTCTCTATAGCTCCGGTAACTTGAGCTTTCTGATATCGGGGTTTATCTTTACCGCGTCTAGTGTTAACTCCTTTAATAAAGACTGTATCTCCTAAATCTATGTCGAAATCTTTTTCACCTCCACGTTTCGCTATTACAGCTCTCTTTTTATCAATTATTTTGTCAGTTAAATATTCATATAAATATTTAGTCCTATTTGAGTGTTCTTTTACTAATTGTTGTGTAAAATGTTTATTAAAATCGACATGAAATGCACTATTAGATTCGGTGTGGCCGAAAACTACTTCAAATGGGGTAAGACCTGTAGTCGAATGAATGGTGTGGTTATATGACATTATTGCATAGCTCATGACAGATGCAGCATCTGTTATCTTTTGTTGATATTTAGCGATTCGGTATATTTCAATAAGAGTTGAATGAAACCTTTCGACTATTCCCATAGAGTTGGGATTATGGGGAGTACCGATATGAAGGTCGATTTTATAAAACGCTAATGTCTCTTTCATAAGTGTATTGTTAAATTCCGTACCGGGGTCTGCACTAATTCTGTTTGGTGTTCCGTATAAAGAAAAGTATTTTATTAGAGCTCTGACAGCTTCAGGAGTGGATTTGGCACTAATCTCAAAAGCTTGGCCTAGTTTGCTGAAGGCATCGACTATTGTTAAATAATGTTTTCCGTCAATTGAGAATGTATCTATAAAAAGCTCTTGAAAAGGTTTGCTCTGTGTTTGTGATAATTGTAACTCGGGTTTTAACGGTTTACGGTCGTACTTCATCTTTTTACATAGTTCACACGCATTAATAACACTTGCAACTGTCTGATCCATATTGTTCCAGTAAAAGGTTCGTTTTAGATGGACTAACGTTTCTTTTACTCCTCTGTGACTATTTTTACCTATGTGGTATTTAAGTACTATGTCTCGTTGTTCCTGTTCATTCTCTACATAAATAACTCTCTTAGTACATTGATAAAACTTTACAGTTCCTTTCTGAAATAATAATATACTAGCTTCTGCAAATTGTTTCCGGTGTAAGTCGTCTTCGAAATAAAAGAAATATTTTATTTTTGGCCTAATATATCCTTTGAGAAATCTTTTAACTAACTCTGGATTATTTAAAGGTAAATGGATCTCTAAAACTTTTTGTTTGTCTCTAGATAAGTCTTTAACCGATAGTTCGTCTCGATTCCAAGTATGTACGAGTATCTGATTCGGCTTGGTGTCTATAGCCTCTTGTAATATCAGCATACCGTCTGTGTCTAAGTCGTGGGCTGAGTGTACCGTGCCTATGGTAGGGTCATCGCGTCCCTCTGATGCAGACGCGGTGGTACTGCTTACAGATGGTTGGGAGTAAGGGGACCTACGACCTTTGCCAGTAACTGATTGGTTACTTTTCTCCGATCCTGATGAAATTAATATCGGAGATGGCGTTCTTTCGCGTGGTGTAGAGGCGCGAGAGGTAACCTTTTGGTCTTTACCTAATCGTACTATTTCGTCTGTCAATTCTACTATATGACGTTTGAGCTTTTGTTCTTTTTCGTCTAAATTAACTTTCATCGAAACGTCATCGTTTTCGCCTAAAGCGTTAAGTCGTATCCGTGATAGAGCGTCCGCATTACAATTTTGTTTTCCTGCCTTATGTTCAATTTCGTAATCAAATTCTGATAATCGTAATTTCCAACGTGTTAATTTACTGTTTGGTTCCGTAATTGATTTAATCCAAGTTAGTGGTCTATGGTCCGTATAAATTTTGAATTTCTTTCCGTACAGATATGGTCGAAAATGCTTTGTAGCCCAGACTATTGCTAATAATTCCTTTTCAATCGTACTGTATCGCGTTTCGGCATCGTTCAAGGTTCTACTTGCGTAGGCTATCGGCTTATCGCTACCAATGGGGCCCTGTGAAAGGACAGCGCCGATCGCGTAGTTGGAGGCATCCGTCGTAAGGACGAAAGGCTTAGTAAAGTCGGGAAATTGTAAGAGCGGTGCATTAGTCAAGAGTTCCTTACATTTTTCGAAAGCGTCTATATATTCCTGTTTAGTATGATCGATCTTATTTTTCTTTTTCAGACATGATGTTAAAGGCTGTGTAAGTTTTGCAAAATCCTTGATAAATTTCCTGTAGTAACCTACCAAACCGAGAAAGCTTTTTATTTCAGTGGATGTTCGTGGTATCGGAAAATTTAAAACTGCTTTTATTTTGTCGTTATTAGGCATAAGGCCGTTTTTGGTGATTGTATGACCGAGATAGAGTACTTCCTTTCTCAGGAATTCGCATTTGTCTAGTGTAACCTTTAGGTTCGTTTCTCTAAGCCGATTAAATATTTTACGTAATTTTTCGATGTGTTCCTCTAGACTTGAAGAAAAGACTATGATGTCATCGAGGTATACCAAACAGTGGATACCCTGAAGACCTCGCAGCACATTGTCCATAGCCCTTTGAAACGTTGCCGGCGCCGTCTTTAAGCCAAATGGCATTCTTTTAAACTCATAATGGCCTGTCTGCGTAGAAAAACCAGTTTTAGATCTATCTGCCTCGTTTACTTCAATTTGGTGATACCCGCTAGCAAGATCTATTGTGCTAAAATACTGTGATTTCCCTATCTTATCAAAAAGGTCAGTTATATTGGGCAACGGGTATTTGTCGTCGACTGTGATTTCATTGAGACGCCGATAGTCGATCACCATCCTAAATTTCTTTTCACCCGAAGCATCTGTTTTTTTAGGTACCAGATGAACCGGTGCACTCCAAGGTGAGTGGGAGTCTGCAATGACGTTGTCTGCCAAAAGTTTGTCAACTTGTTTTTGTATTTCCTGATTTATAACAGGCGGGTGTCGATAAGGTCGAATATAGATCGGATCCTCGTTTGTCGTCCTAATGTTGTGTTTCACTTGATTAGTGAAAGACAAAGGTAATTTATCGCAATAAAATATATCGCGATACTCGTGACATAATTTAAAGACTCTATCACGCTCTTCTTTATTCATGTGATCTAACCGTAATTTTCCTAAATTTTCTTTCAAAAACTGATCAATCATACATTCATCTTTCATGAAATTCACCTTACACTCGTTGTTTTCAAATTTAGTCACTTCAAATGGTTCTTTAAACGTGATAACACTTTTTCTGTTAGACACATTTTGTATAACTGTTTCCGCAAAATAGTTCTCACACCTAACAAGCGCAGTAGGCATGCGAACACCTTTCTCAAATTGGAGATATTCTAATATCGCATCACCGTGTTGTAGATTGGTGGGAATCTTAACTCTTGTTTCAGATCGTGGCGCGATGCAAACCTCATAAGGAGGATTGTAAATGATCGGAATTTCCGCGTTGTGTGTTCTTAATAGGTGATCACGCATGTCGATATTTGCTCCTAGCTTAGATAAAAGATCAGATCCTATCAAGCCGTCATATCGTCCATCTACGTCATAAACGTAAAATTTATGAGGTAGTGTGCTTTTAAATGTCTTTAACAATGGGATGTAGATTACCTCATTGTGCATGCTCTGAGCATGTGTGCTAACTACCGTGAATGGTTCGTAATACATGAATTCGGTGAAAAATTCGTTAGCTTTGGCAGGGCTTATGAAAGATCTGCTACTTCCTGTATCAATTAGAAACTTTGAATTTATTTCAGGGATCACTACGTGAGGTAATTTTAGAATACTGTCACAATAATTTAAGCTTATCATTTCACCACATCCTTCGAGGCTGTTTCCTGAAAATTTTCCTGTTTTACAATATCGGGATGGATGTTTTCCGGGTACGCGGAGTTTGTTTCGTCGATGTTCTCTACATAATTGCATTCGTTCTCTACATTTTCGCCGTACGTATTATAATAATAACCGTAATCATAACTGTCATAATCGGGGCTATAATCATCATAGAGTGGTGGATCTTCCATATAATGTAAATCGTTTGTGATCATGTTTTGTTTCACTGGTGCTGTGCGCATCGAGATATCAGAATCTTTTAACCTAAGGTCATAAGGTTGACGTGGTATGCCGAATTTAAAATTATTTCCTGATTGCGGTTGGTTCTGAATACCGAACTTATAACCTTGTTGTTGGGGGATACCAAATTTATAACCACCATATTGGAAAGGCGCGCGTTGCGCAGGGGCCTGACCGAAGTTAGGTCGGGGTGCGTTTTGGGTTGTCCCAGATCGATAACCCTGCGTGGGCGGCGCGGATCTCATTTGTTGAATAAAGTTTGGTCTAAATCCGCCTTGATTATGTGGAATCCCGAATTTAAAATTAGGTGTAGGCATAGGAGGTCTATAGTTATTATTTTGCGAGAAAATCGGTTTATACCTTTGAGGTTCGGGCACAGATGGTGCCACTGGTTTTGGCAATTGAGAAGTTTGAGAGTTTGGTACTTGTGGCGAAGTATTTTTTAACATTTTGCTTTTTGCGTCATATTGAAATTTGAAATTAACCTCTTCGGTGACAATGCTTAAGGCATTTTCCAAGTTAGAGCATCCTTTTAATCGTACGATACGAATCATGTCCTCGGGGAGGTTGTACAAGAACACGTTAAGGGCAGTGTTATTGTACACTATCATTTTTGCTGCTTTGATTCCTTCATCGGTAAGTCTATTTACTTTCGCAAATAAAGAACTTCTGACATTTTGAACTCTATGACAAAACCGTATGTATGTTTCACCTTGTTTAAGCTTTAAAGTTTCGAGTTCGATCGCAATGCACTCTTCCGATCGCGGGTCGCCGAAATGTTGCGTAAGAAGATCCTTAAGCTCTTCGTATGTCTTAATATTAGGATGGTCGCTAAGGAGAGTCGCAGCTCTACCAGTAAGTCTACTCGATATCGCATGGAACAAGTACAAGTTCTGTGCGAAGTTACCTTCAATTTTACTACCACTAATTACATATTCACATTTAGATATGAATAAGTTTAACAGGTTTGCTTCCCCATCATATTTAGGGATGATAGCCAGTGTCTCTTTCGGCACTGCCTTGAATTCCATTTTATTATTTTTATTTTATTAAAATTACACTGAATTACCGATTGGTGTGCAAAACAGTTTGCCTATTTTTGTGCGACTTAACCTACTTGGTTTACCGATTTATGTCTAAACCAATTTGCCTATTTTAGTGCAAATAGTTTTATTTGATTTGCCTATTTAAGTGCAAACCAAAAATCAAATGTTACTTATAACTACACAAATTAATTACGTCTAACAAATCTGCCTATTTATGTGCAAATTAGTTCGCCAATGGAGTGCAAACAAAATCAGATAAACGCAATTAATAAGCCCGATGATTTATGATCGAGAAAAAGGTCGGAAAAGACACAGGAATATAAAAGCAGGAAGTGAAAAGGTTTACTCACAAATTGCTCGATCCCATGTCCTCCTTGAAACTGCGAGCCACTTTAATTCACACGCTTTACCAGTCAAATTTATTTGGTTCGTTTCCACATCCGCTAAAAGTCGGTTTTCCCAATATTACTACTTTCGTGATTGTTATCGATCGTAGATTTTCCGGGAAAATCGTGGAAATCCTACCGGCTGCGCCAGACTTGTTGGGAAACCGTGGAAAAGCTTTTTTAAAAACAAAGAAAATTACTGAATTAAAGTAAATTTAATGAATGAAACATTTATGTCTTAAACTAGCAGTGGCTCTAAACAGAATGAGCTTTATCGGGTCCAGACATCCGTTGTTCAAAACTACTGTATCAGCATATCGTCCGAGCGGAGACGCGTGGGCGTCAGTTGTTAAACAATGATGTTGTGCCTAATCGGCGTTAAACACTGGACGGCAGGTCGATACAGGTAGCGTAACTATCTAGTAAAGTCAGGCGATTTTACTGTGACAACTCATGGTAGAGGTACAGGTCTAATTTGGCCAAATTTTCTAGATCAATATTTCAAACCTTCTACATAATAATTTTAGCACAAGAATGGAAAACTCTTTCACCACACTGGTTGGTCTCAGAGACCAGTTCATTGACCCGCATAGCGTAAGCACGGCGACCAAGAGAAAACAAGTGGCACAACGAATATACTTAGCTTAGAATATTGACTCAATTGTAAGGAGCTTAATCTATTTAGTACAGTAAGCAGCATAAGTTGATGAATAGATTAAAATATTTACAGGCATTTATATAATGCCATCTAGTCCCAAGCGAAGTTTGTAGGGAACTAGATTGCTGATAAAAACCTTTAATGTATTTTTTTGTATGTACATAATCATTACATATTTAATTAAAAACATAAAACCAATATCAGTATTTGGCATTGCACAAACATTTGATCTACAACGACGAAAAGCTATCATGACAGCATACTTCTGGCTCAAATTTGATTCCAAACTCACGTCATCTACTTTTGATGCTAACTGTACAATTGTAATAATAGCTACAGTAGTCATATCAGAACTCGCATCATTCTATCTCGCTCTAGCGCGTTCATAACTATACATGCGTAAGGGCCTGCGCAGACCGGGACGGCATGGCAAGGGATTTTAATTTTTACTAATGGACATTCAACCGTACTGTTACAGAAATACGACATAAATTGCTATACTTTAAAATGATGCCGTGGCATTGAACGTGAACGGAACTACGTGAACGTATTTCTGTAACAATACCTACGGTTGAATGTCCATTAGTAAAAATTAAAATCCCTTGCCATGCCGTCCCGGTCTGCGCAGGCCTTAAGCGAGACAAAAATAACCTCCCAAAAATCTGTCGACTACTGTATTTAGGTAGATTAGAGTTATAAGGCCGCTATTGTGTGTGTTTATAACATTACCCTGGTTTGGACAGTAGGGTAAAACTTGAGCTTAAAACATTTGTACAAATATTAAACAAAAATGCTTTGTATGTGTAATAAATTATGGAATTCGTTGTTCATTAAAATTCATGCAAACAATTTTATTCTGTAACTATGCCACTTCTTTGATACGATTTCATGAATATTTTTAAAAAGAAACAGCTATACAAGGCACTTCAAAACATATTAAATATTTTAAAAGTTCAATTTTACTTATTTTTTGTAATAGTTGGGTTTAAAAACCCAACTATTACAATAGTCCAGTCAAAATAGACATTCTAGTTTGCATTAATTCCCAACAAGCTGGATTTTTGTACAGGCCTTGCATACGTCATTACAAATGATATGTCAAAAGTCCCCATCGATCCCGCTTGTGCGTTGTTTTTTATTCGAGGTCAAAGGTCATAAATTTGCATTTTTTGCGTATATCTCTGAAACAACGGAAGCTATTGAAAAGTGGTTTAGGCAAAGTTTGTACATCGTAAAATTGTCTACAAAAATACCTCAACACTTTTCTTCTACAAAGCATCGTTTTCGAGATATAGTGACTTTAGACCGCAGGAAAATCGTCGAAGATGCTGCGTTTTTTTCATTTCAGCCGTTTTATCTGCTTCATTGCCACAGAACAAACAGTATTTCTTGAAATTTACTGAAAGGGGTGATGGGTTCGATGGGTTAGTCCTTCTCCAAGGTACTGAATCGTCTTTTTGTTTCAAGAAATACTGTTCGTTCTATGGCAATGAAGCAGATAAAACGGCTGAAATGAAAAAAACGCAGCATTTTAGTGGATTTTCCTGCGGTCTAAAGTCACTATATCTCGAAAGCGATGCTTTGTAGAAGAAAAGTGTTGAGATATTTTTGTAGACAATTTTACGATCTACAAACTTTGCTTGAACCATTTTTCGATAGCTCTCGTTGTTTCAGAGATATACGCGAAAAACGCAAATACCCAGGTTAAAGTCATAAATTTGCGTTTAAAAGTCATGAACGAGAGCTATCGAAAAATAGTTCCGACAAAGTTTGTAGATCATAAAATTGTCTACAAAAATATCTCAAAATTTTTCTTCTACAAAGCATCGCTTTCGAGATATAGTGACTTTAGACCGCAGGAAAATCCACTAAAATGCTGCGTTTTTTTCATTTCAGCCGTTTTATCTGCTTCATTGCCATAGAACGAACAGTATTTCTTGAAACAAAAAGACGATTCATTACCTTGGAGGAGGACTAACCCATCGAACCCATCACCCTTTTCAGTAAATTTCAAGAAATACTGTTTGTTCTGTGGCAATGAAGCAGATAAAACGGCTGAAATGAAAAAAACGCACCATCTTCGAAGATTTTCCTGCGGTCTAAAGTCACTATATCTCGAAAACGATGCTTTGTAGAAGAAAAGTGTTGAGGTATTTTTGTAGACAATTTTACGATGTACAAACTTTGCCTGAACCACTTTTCAATAGCTTCCGTTGTTTCAGAGATATACGCAAAAAATGCAAATTTATGACCTTTGACCTCGAATAAAAAACAACGCACAAGCGGGATCGATGGGGACTTTTGACATATCATTTGTAATGACGTATTCAAGGCCTGCACAAAAATCCAGCTTGTTGGGAATTAATGCAAACTGAAGTCATAATTTTAGTCTATTTTGACTGGACTACAACTACTTTTCACTAAAGTGAAAGCTAATCCGGAAACACTATTACCTCTTTTTCCCGCCATTATTTGACGTGAGAAATTTATACATACTCTGTGACACTCTGTATAGGTTATAATTTATAAAAAAAACACTGTTTTATTTCACTGGTATCAAGGAAATAGAATCTATAGAAGTGACATAGCTATAATATAGTTCCGAACAACTAACATACAAACATATTTCTACTTATAAATTAAATTGAAATTCACAAACATTTAAATAACCTATAAATATAATTTAGTTATTTGGTAACTGAAGTTTTTCAACTAGTTTTCGATGTAATAAATTCCCAAAATAGTTATTTAAATGTTTATGAAAATCGTAAAATATTTCAGCGTACAAAAAGAAAAAACAAAGACCTAACTAAACATTTATACCTAAACTGGTAAACAACTTGACTTAAACGCGACAAATGTTACCAAATAAAAATAATAAGTTTAACTGAAAACAACTAAAAAAATCTCGTTTAAATACTAAAATAAAGGTAACAATTATCGCGCTATAAAAAACAAACATTCAGGTATCGTAATCTTCGTCGATTTGAAGATTACCAGAATTCAATACATCAATATCGACGGGCGCCGCGGGAGGCAATGGTGGCGTCGGCTTTATAATTTCTATCTTTTTCATTTCTATTTTAGTTTTAGAATTCTGTCTACTTACATGCTTAACTTTAGGTTCTTTGGGCACAACCCCTGCATTATCCAGCACCTTTATTTCTGGGATAGAAAGATTCTTTGTAAAATCTATGTTTATAATTGGAGTTATAGGCGTTCGTGGAGTGGTGACTCTTGGTACCGTTTGCTTTGGGGGAATTTCGATCCTATGCAACGCCGGTACAGGGTTCAAATTCGTGTAACTTGTCGACGGCTGCGGGCTTGAGTATGTCGGATTAGGTTTTATAACACTTTTGTGCTGGACCTCCTCTATTAACGTTTCTTGGTAGAAGTTCGCGGTTCGCACAGGTCGTTTCGTTAGATCTATCGCTTCCGGCATGGAACTGGGTTCGGTTCTGACGGCTGGGAAGTAGGGTTCGGTTCTGACTGGTGCTGTGAGGGGGAGAGGTTCAACTTGGATTTGTTTGTTTGGTATTTCTGTTTCGGCGGAGACTGCTCGCTTGAGGTCCCGTTCTCTGGGCGTCTGTGGGGGGGTTGTGTGGGCTTTAGACTCGCAGTTACTCTGAGAACTGGCTTCGGAGAATCTACAACAATTAAACATAAAATAAGCATTGAAAGGTAATGGGTCCCGCAAGTCATATTATGGACGCTATCTAGTCCTAAACTAAGCGCAACTATTATAGGAACTAAATTTCTAATAAAATGCAATATTTTATATAAATACACACGTAGAACAAACATAAATCAACATTAGATAATGTCTAATATCTTGCTTATGGACATTTTTGTTAATACAGTCGCAGAAGAAACATAAATATCTGCCTCAATCACAAAAATATCAATTCTTACAGAATCGAACCCACGACCCGAGTTGCTTTACGAGCACGTAAAGCAGCAGAGCTAATACCAACTGATCCGTGGCAGTTAGCAGATATAATACTGTACAATTTATTAAATAAACAGTGATAAATGCATCGTCAGGACTTTACATAACGAATACAAACCGCGAAGTGATTTGATCAACAAAAAGGTGTCATCAACTCAGTATTTAATTATAACATTATGTATACTTTTGAGTTTTTTTTTTGTATCAGTATACATATTACCAAGCTAGGTAGTATCAGTATATTATGGGGCGTCTAAACGGGCAATATTTTACGGCAATTTGTGGCTGCAATTATTGGCAAACATTGCCCAGCCATCAATAAACATTTTAGTACATTTTATGGCTGAGCGATCAATTGCAGGCAACATGTTGCAATATGGCTGCAATAGTATGGCCTTTGATTCAGAACCCTATAATGAGCCATACAATCCAGCAACAATGGCAACGACCAAATGTCAAAAAATATGTGGCTATAATGCCGGGCCATCCTTAAAATATTGCATAGTATGGCTGGTATTGGTAGCAATGTTGCCGGCCACAGTATTGCACCCACAAATTGCCGTAAAATATAGCCCGTTTAGACGCCTCATTACAAAAATAATGAATTATGATTTTGACAGGCGTCACAACTCAGTTGGTAGTGTAGTTTTATAAGGATTCTATCAGCCGTCTAGTTCCCATAGTACAAGCTCTGCTTAGTTTGGGACTAGAGTGTGTTGTGCGAAATGTCCATGAATATTTTATTCATCTTTGTAACCCGTTTGAAATGAAATGAAATATTTATTGTTTGTGCTTTTTCAACTGTAAAACTATTTCGGTAATACAACATTTTTTGTTTTATTGTTCAAGTTCAAATCTGAAATAAACTAAGCAGTACCCCAAGTAGTAGGTACGAGTTTGTGCACACACGGATCGTAGAGACGCAATCGCCGAGCGCCACCGATTTTGTATGGAGATCCAAGCAGCGCCTCTAGCAGATTTCTGAGAAGCTTGGATTTCCATACAAAATCGGTGGCGCTCGGCGATTGCGTCTCTACGATCCGTGTGTGCACAAACTCGTACTTAGGGTACAGTAGTTTATTTCAAATTTGAGAGTTACTTAGCAAGCGTACTTTTCTTGATATTTTTTATTAAAATTCCGAATCCAACAGCCACAAAGTTTGCCCACTTGTGTCAACACACCTCGTAGGAATCTAGACGCAAACAACATTGTAACAAAAGCGTATTTACCGTGACGAGGTCGGCGAACTTTCGCCGCTCATAAGTTCTTTTTCCTCAGCGGCTGAAACATCTGGTATATTCTTAACCTGGAATTTTAATTAGTTTAATTAATTAATAGTATTTAATTAATGTTATCCCACACTGTACAAGTTAATCTTATGTCTCAGCGGCTGATACATCTGTACCCCAAGTGCGAGTTTGTGCACACACGGATCGCAGAGACGTGATCGCCAAGCGCCGCCAATTTTGTATGGAAATCCAAGCAGCGCCTCTAGCAGATTTCTTGAAAAGCTTGGATTTCCATACAAAATTGGCGGCGCTTGGCGATCACGTCTCTGCGATCCGTGTGTGCACAAACTCGCACTTGGGGTACTGGTATATTCTTGACCTGGAATTTTAATTAGTTTAATTAGTATTTAATTAATGTTATCCCACACTGTACAAGTCTTATGTCCCACGCTATGAACCTAAAAGAGCCTTGACTGATCGTTGGGTCGCGAGTTCAAATCTAGTCGCCAGTATACTTGAATTAACCGTGTGTAGTCCGTCAAATAAATGTCTGTCTGTCTATGTCTATGTGTAGATTTAAGTAATGTATTATTATAATTACTTTGATTGTTTTTTAAAATAAAACATATTTGTACACATTTATTTAAAATCTTAGATAAAAGTTTTTTACAATATACATTATAAAAATTCATATATTATAAAAAACTTAAAACTAGGTTGCCGCCGGCAGCGGGGCAAGGCCCAAGCTACCGGTGGTCACGTGGTTAGGGCTACAGATTGAGGAACCTCCGGACAATGCGTGCCGTGTCGAGGATCACTGCCGCATGCATCTGCCCCTTGAGCCAACCGCGCTAGCGAGAGCCTCTTTAGATGTTGGTCGAGTAAAATAAAATAAGTAAAATAAAACATATTATTATTATTATAATATTTTTAACCAATTGAATGTATTTTTTTAATATTATTCTTTTAAGTACTTAAGTAATATATTGTTTTTTAAGATCTATTAACATTATCATTTATCACACGAAACATAGGAATTATCCTTACAATAACAAAATTAAATAATAAAAAAAAAACATATATTTTCAGCTCACCAGATCTCGTAGGAAATCGAACCGCGATTCCCCGAGTATGCACTGCTTCACATGCGACGGACTAAGAGTCTTCGCGTTTCGTGTCATGGTCACTTGGAGCGCCTTCCCGAGCAGAGATTCCACGAACAGCTCCAGGGTACGAGGTGATGGTGGAACTTATGGTTAAGGATCTTATTCATAAATCATTCAGGTCGTTAAATAAGAATATTTATAATATGTATATTGTTGACGCCAACTTCACCACAGTACCTGACGCTAACCTCAGAGCGCAGGCTGTGTTCCCGCCCGCTCGGCGGCGCCACCGCAGATGACAGCATTCATCAAAACCACCGCGCTAGACGCACGTCCCTATCATTCATTTTTTCAACTTTAAATTATCATTGTAATTAGCTTCACTAAAAGTAATAAACTTTATGTACATATTCCTCGACTTATCATTTATCAACAATATTCTGTCCAACACGATGTTTCAACAACATATCAGAACAACAGTTGTAGCATCGACACGATAAGAAGAAGAATATTTGATTAAGATAATAATAACTGTAATTATTATTAGTGACATTATTACAACTTAATTTTTTTTTTCTTCTTTAAAACATCTATTATTCATATTTTTTATACATGTCAATTTAAATTCTAAAATTAAGTAGTAATAACGTCAATAATAATAATTAGAGTTATTATTAACTTAAACGAATATTGAGAGTATCTATACTAATATTATAAAGAGGTAAAGTTTGTGTGTTTGTATATTTACTAAATTGTAAGGGGTAATGTCGGGATCTACAGAACAGATTTTAAAAATTATTTCACCAATAGAAAGCCACATTATTGCTGAGTGTCATAGGTTATATAAAAAACCATGATTGTCTGTTGCAAAGTGAATCGGAGAAAAAACGGTCGAATTATGCCCAACGAAGTGGGCATAGGTCATCTAGTTTAGAGATATTTTGATGATGAAATCACATTTTTTAAACAAATCTTATCAACAGAGAACAACAAGTAGTTTATTCTGATTCATAGCATATTTATTGGTCATCTCAGTGCAGATAAGACACTTCCACAATATATTAAGATAAGAGACAAGTTTTTATTCAATAATTCAATATTGTTGCCCAGATAAAGGTTCAATAGATTATTATATCTAGAGCATGTCCAAATATAACACAAATGTTGGTGGGACTTAGGAAACTGACAACTACAAATAATATTTATAAGTAAAAAGCATGGGTAATTTGGGCCATAACAAAAAAAATACCTCATCGGGGTGGCGGGCAAAGGTCTGCTTACAACGGTTGTACGGAAGGTTGCGGGGAATTTTATATGTATAATAAAAAATATCTATCTATATTGTATTAAGTATGTCAGTCTTCTAGTACCCATAACAAGCTCTGCTTAGCTTGGGGCTAGATGACGTTGTGTGGATTGTCCAGCATTATACATTATTATTTATTTATCTACCTCTTTTTGGTGATCTTATAAGACAGAATTTGATGAACCAACTCAACCGCTTCATAATTAAAAATAGACTTTTTAAATACGATTTGTGGTAATCAATCGAATAAGGATCCCAAGTGTAAAGAAAACATCGAGATGACAAGGACTCACCACCATTACTTAGCCCTGGTTTGTTTTGTAGTGGGTTTGATTATTGAATAACTGATTCTATTAAAAAGGATATAGATTATGATTGGCACAGCTTGTGCAACTTTCCCCACTTCCTCATCAGTCTGCATTATCTTCTTGATTCGCCCCTACAAACAAACAATGTCATAGATCAGAAATCTAAAAAATATCGACAAAAACAACGGACAATTTTTCAAGTTTGGGGGCGTTTTCGTAGGAATTTCAACTTACCGCCGGAAACCTGGCATTGTATTTTCTCTTTTTTGACGGCATTGTGACCATACATTCACTTTAACACCATTAAATTATTAATTTAGTTCACTTCACCATCAAAGTGTTCACTTCTCGCGCATTTTTGAGGTTATAAAAAGGAGACGTCCGCAGCCTACTTCATTTTTATACGATTCTGACTGACAGTTTCCCACCGTATTTTTGTTTGTCAAACATTTTTGTCTCGCACAATATTATTATTTCTGTACTTAGTTGAATTTTCTATTAATAACATTCAATAAACTTTCCAAACACCAAAAAAGAAGATTTAAAACTTATGCTAGTAAAATTCATTATTTGAATTGAAATTAATTGTAGAATAAAACTACTGTTGTAGTCCTATTTACAACCTTCGGAAAGAAAAAAAAAGTATTCGTTCAAAAAGTACAACTCATCATTATAAATATTATGTCACTGTCATAGTAGTTTTGAACGAAACTAAAATTCAACCACACCAATCAAATCAAAAAAGTGCGTTGAGCTACTAAAACTAAAGCCACTAACAACTTAGTTCACGCCAATATCTAAGCACAGTTTTACAGTACCGTCCCCATAAAGAGATTTTAAAGTTTTTAATAAATAGTCTGCTAGAGTCTGTCAAGCGAAAGATGGCCCTGATAAATCGCGGCAAATTCAAAAACTATTAGTATGGCAATAGTATATCATCTACTTATTCATAATCATCATCAAAAATTATGTAAGTATATTTATTTAGAATAATATCAAAGTATCAAATTATGTAATTCCAAGTTATCCTATTATTTAATGTATTGCCATACTAATAGTTTTTGAATTTGCCGCGATTTATCAGGGCCATCTTTCGCTTGACAGACTCTACTTCAAATGTCGTGCCGTTAAATAAAAAAAAAAACAAGCAATCGAACGAAAGCGAAAGCAAACTTATTAATTATAATTAGCTAGCATAGCAATCAGTGTCAGTCAATCAAGCAGACGAAAATGGCGTCGTTGACAAGGTGCGTTGTGTAAATTTAATTTTAATTTACATATATCTATTGTAAATCTCTAAACATTTTAATGGTTCCTTTCATATAATCAATATTGCTGCTATATATTTTGCATGGTTTTTATAACATATTGACTATATCGCTCATCTTGTAAATAAACTTTGTTATTGTCTAGTTTAGGTAACAATCAAGGTATTTATCATATTTCGCAACCTGTATCTTTTCCTTATTATATATTCACTGTAACTGTAATTATAGCATCTTTTTACTCTTTAAAACATGTGTAAACCTAGATTCTGAACTTTAAAATACATATTTAAAAACTAACCTAAGTTTTTATTAGAGTCTATTCTGGGTACTGTACGAACAATTTATAATTATTAATACGGGTATTGGGCAAATAGTCACACTCTTTATAATAATCTTCGTGTTATTTCAGTCTGTTGCCCGCGCCAACGCAACAGATATGGGATAGAGATGACGAGCTCAAAGCTAAGAGAGTTGGCAGTGCTCTTGTGTACTCACAGACCAGCATACCGCCGTATGGGCAGAGGAAAGGATGGGTTCCAAGAGTGGAAGCAGACTATGCAGGTTTGTTTTTTTTTTTAATTTAAATAAGTTTTTATTTGACGAGGAATGGACCAAACTCAACAAATAATAACTTTTTTGAAAAGTATTCTCATTCTTCTGACAGGCACCACAGCTCAGTTGGCTTGGTCTTTCATGCTGTGGGTTGTGGGTTTGATCCCCACCAAGAGCAAATGTTTGTGTGATGAACTTAAATATTTGTTCTGTGTAGGTGTTACTATGTATCCTATGTTTGTATTTGCTAAAGAAAATGTTCCATAATACAAGCTTTACTTACTTTGGGACTATAGTGCTATGCATAAATGGTCATCATAAATATTTATTTATTAAAAAAATTATTATATAAGTTCTTAAGCTATTGCATAGCTTCTATCGCGGGCCTTGAGCTTGGAGACCGAATCCAAAAATTCCGTAACGAAAATAACCTAACACGCATGCGTAATCCAGCAAAAAATTATAAGCAATTTACCGCGGTAGTCCCCGAGTGCCACACATCTTTTTTATTATATTATTTATTTATTATAAAGTTCTAACTATACTATCACAATAATCTCAGCATTTCTGAATCTCTTGCAGACGGAGGAGCATACCCCGAGATCCATGTGGCCCAATACCCCCTGGGTATGGGGGTGCGAGGCAAGGAGAGCACATCTAATGCCCTCGCCGTCCAACTGGATGAGTCCGGGAGGGTCAAATACTCCGCTATCGCAAGACAGGGCCATGGGGCTGATAAGGTGAGATCAATGCTGGTGTCACAGCTCAGTTGGTAGTAGCTCTGCCTTCCATGCTGTGGGTTGTGGGTTCGATTCCTACCCAGAGCAAATCTGTAGATGGTAGTAGCTCTGCCTTCTATGTTGTGGGTTGTGGGTTTGATTCCCTACCAGAGCAAATGTTTGTGTTTTGCACATAAATATTTGTTCAGTGTCTGGGTGTTGCTCTGTATTCTATTTACAAAAAACTGTATGTTAGTATTCTATCAGCAGTCTAGTTTTCATAGTACAAGCTTGGTTTGGAACTAGAGTATGATATGTGAAATGTCTTTAATATTATGTTTATAATCTGAATTATTGTTTTATTATGTGTTCTAATGTATATCTAATCTTGACCTTTATAGCAAACTTCAAAAGGGATAACATTCTCAATCCAATTATTAAGAATCTCATCAATTTTATAATTTCACAGTTAAAAAAAAGTCTTATGGCACTTGGGTAAAGCTATTGCATAGCATTTTTTGCTGGATTACGCATGCGCAGTGTTAAGTTATTTTCGTTCGGTATTTTCGTGACGGAATTTCTGGATTCGGTCTCCACGCTCAAAGCCCGCGATAGAAGCTATGCAATAGCTTAAAAAGTGATGTAAGCACAGCTCATGCCCAACCTAATATAGAACCAATTTGTTCCAGATAATATACTCCAAGCTATCAGATCTACTGCCTTCGGAAGTGTTAGCTGAGGATGATCCATCCCTGCAGAAACCTGACGAGGACGAGATCATGGACATCACGGAGAAAACCAAACTGGCGCTGGAGAAGATTACAAACGCAAAGATATCTGCCGCTTTACCTGTCAAATCTGCTCCAAAAGCAGTAAGTTGAACATTTTATTTTATGAACAAGTTTATTTTAAGTTGTTTGCATTTTAAGTCGAACACTTGAATGAGGGTCATCTACATCTCTACTTGCTCTACCTACTTCTTGGTTTTTTAGAGATGAGAATCTCTCTAAAAACCAAGAAATTGAACACCTATGTAACCTATGCTAGTTTAGTCAGTCTATTGACAAAAACAAATGTGCTTTTTGACAACAAATGTTTCTTTGATCAGTCATACATTTTGTTTTAAGTATTATTAGGTTCATCACAAATATTCAACTTAATTATTGTGTTTATGCTCTAACAATCGGATAAACTCGACTTTTCGATTCAGACGTGTTTACTTAGTGGATCTGCATATTTACTTATTCATTATCCTTACTAACCCCTGATGCCAATACAACGGGGTGTTATAAGTTTGTCCGTGTGTCTGTCTGTGGCATCGTAGCTCCCGAATGGATGAACCGATTTTGATTTCGTTTGAAAGGTGAAGTACTCTGCAGTGTTCTACGTTTGATGTAAACCGGTACAAGATGGCCGCCGCTACAAAATGGCGAATCACATAATTTCACAACTACAATGTACCTCAACATGGGTATCAAATGAGCCTGTACAATACTATACATACACTATAACTAAAAGTCGGAGAATTTTTAATCATTAACTCTTAAGATGACACGATCATCTCATGCTAGGGTGTAATTAGTCATACAAACCCTTTACAAAGGGTTTTAATGAACATTACCAATCGCTCTGATAGTGCTCCATGTTCCCAGGCCCCAGCCCAGTACATCCGGTACACTCCGGCCCAGCAAGGAGGCTCCTTCAACTCCGGAGCCAAGCAGAGGGTAATCAGGTCTGTCTTTAAACTTCTTCATTAGAATAGTTACTTATAAGCCACTATAAAAGCTTGATAAAAAGGAGAATGGGCGATTGTCTATGTTGCGTCGGCCACAACTAAAAAACTCTTCCCACAGGTTTGAAAGGGCATTTTATAGAAAATACATCCCATGGAAATTCAATTTATTTTTGTCATTGTTTCATCTACAATCAAAACTAAATAAGTATTACCGGAGTTTCTGTGACCTAAATGGCCAAAGATCAGAATCTAGTTAGTCTAACATACATTTTTTTTTGTATCGCGATAGACCGTTTTGTGAATCATAAGGTCAGGACACATCTGCGATTTTCAAGTTCCCTATTACACATAAGTCGAAATCATGTCGCGAACAAAATACACTGCGAGCGACTGAAACGAACGATCGAATACTGCAAAAATAGCTTTAAAAAATAGTGTACCTATGTAACCCCCACAGATGTTAACTTTGTAAACGTTACAGAATGGTAGAAGCTCAAAATGATCCGATGGAGCCCCCCCGCTTCCAAATAAACAAGAAGATCCCCCGCGCCGCGCCGTCCCCCCCCGCGCCCGTGCTGCACTCCCCCCCGCGCCGCGTCTCCGTCAAGCAGCAGCGGGACTGGAAGGTTCCCCCCTGTGTCAGCCATTGGAAGAATGCTAAAGGTAGGAATTATATTCGATAACTTTTTTTAATAAAGATTTATTCACAAACAAACTTACGACTATTATAGTATTTATAAAATGTACATAGGCATATAAAATACATAAGAAACAGTTGAGCTATCTACAGACCGTTGCAAACGATCTATAGATAGTTCAACTGAACTGAATTAGTACCAATCCAAAGCGTACCCAAGATACTGATTAATAAATAACTAAAAAAAATTATGCTGGACAATCCACACGACATCATCTAGCCCCAAGCTAAGCAGTGCTTGTGTTATGGGTACTAGAAGACTGACATACTTAATACAATACATTGCATACATAGATATTTTTATAAATAATTCCCAGAACACCCAGAATTATAGTCTCTGCCTGTCACCTTTTTTCTTGTAGGTGATATTATTTGAATTGTGGTGGTAACAGTAATATCATCTGACAGATAATATATTTCTCACTCACAGCTCAGTTGGTAGTAGCTCTGCCTTCTATGCTGATGTTCAATTCTCTCCCAGAGCAAATGTTTGTGTGATGAACATAAATATTTGTTCTGTGTCTGGGTGTTACTATGTATTATATGTAAAAAAAATAAGTATTCTATCAGCAATCTAGTTCCCACAGTACAAGCTTTGCTTAGTTTGGGACTAGTGTGATGTGTAAATGGTCCGTGTATCTTTATTTAATAAATATAAATAAATAAATAATGCTGGACAATCCACACAACATCATCTAGCCCCAAGCTAAGCAGAGCTTGTGTTATGGTTAGAAGACTGACATACTTAATACAATAACATTACATAGATAGATATTTTTTATTATATACATATAAATACCCACAACACCCAGAATATTTATTTGCAGTTCATACAAACATATATTCCAAGGCGGGAATCGAACCCGCAACCTTCCGCGTCGCAGGCGGACCTTCGCCCGCCGCGCCACATCGGTCGTCAATTTATTTTCAATTTATTTTATTTTAATATGCTTATATTCCAGGATACACGATACCGTTGGACAAGCGACTGGCCGCCGACGGTCGTGGGTTACAACAAGTCCATATCAACGAGAACTTCTCTAAACTAGCTGAAGCTCTTTATATCGCTGACAGGTAATTTGTAATTCTTGTAAGAACGGTAGGAACCAGGCCGTAGTTTCTTGCCCTTTCTAGGCTCTGTTCGAGTGGAATGTGGAGTCGTTTAAAAAATGGTTGTCTGTAAAGTCGGTTTACTGACGATAGTTGAACGTGACAACGAACGCAAAGGCTGATTGTGCTTCTTTGTCTTGCACTTCATGGAACGCTTCAGAACGCCTCAGAACGCCTCATGAGTCATGTTTTTTCGTGCGTGCAGCCAGCTCTATCGAATTATAAGACATTGTCTCGTCAAAAAAAAATGATCTGCGTGATTTTACTGAAAGTTTAATTGATTTTGTTATTCTCAACTGGTTAAGCTAAAATTTTCTTATAAGTTATTGGCTAGTTATGAAATCTTGTTTTAATTACTAAACCGATAGATAAATAATTGTTTGTTTGTTACTAGCTGATGCCTGCGACTCGGCGCAGCATTAGTACATCAAGTAGCTGATTTTCTTTTCTTATGATCAATCTATTGACGTGACAACGTCTTATAATTCGATAGAGCCGGCTGCACGCACGAAAAAACATGACTCATGACGCGTTCTGAGGCGTTCCATGAAGTGACGTTGTCACGTTCAACTATCGTCAGTAAACCGACTTTACAGACAACCATTTTTTTTTTGTATCAAAATATATATGTTATTATAGTAAAGTTATTACAATCCATTCAGTAGCAAGAAAGAGTTAAAAACATCCATTATCAGCTGTTGTCTTGTTACAGAAAAGCCCGTGAAGCGGTAGAGGCGCGCGCGCAGCTAGAGAGAAGATTAGCGCAGAGGGAGAAGGAGAAGAAAGAAGAACATCTCAGGATGTTGGCTCAGCGAGCACGTGATCATAGAGCTGGTGAGTTATTTATATGTAGCTAGAGTAGAGAGGGTGGTAGTTGTAGATATGTATTAAATTTTTCTTATAAATTCTATTATTAAATAATTAAAACTTGTTTTTTTATTGAATTGCCAAACAGATTGGCTCTTTTTCATTCTATACTATACTAGCTGACCCGTGCCCACTTCGTTGGGCATAATTCGACCGTTTTTTCTCAGATTCACTTTGCAAAACGGACTACCACGTAAAAGCCTTTTTATTTCTCGGTTTTTTTATTTAATCTATGACACTCAGCAATAATGTGGCTTTCTATTGGTGAAAGAATTTTTAAAATCGGTTTAGTAGATCTCGAGATTACCCCTTGCATTTTAACAAATAGTCAAATATACAAACACACAAACTTTACTTCTTTATCTAAACTAATATTATAAAGAGGAAAGATTTGATTGTTTGTTTGTTTGTTTGTTTGTTTGTTTGTTTGTTTGTTTGCATCGAATAGGCTCCGAAAATACTGGACCGATTTCAAAAATTCTTTCACTGTTGTGAAGCTACATTATCTGTGCTGAACATAGGCTATATTATATTTTCAAAAAAATTAGGGATCCTTACTAAAACTTCAATTATGTAACCCAAGGTGTATAAGAAATTCCTTACATCGCGTGCGCTGCGGAAACTATTGATGATAGAAAGAAATCATGTACTACAATTTTGTAGAACACATCATCATCCACAAAAAAGTCAGCGACAGCATATGTCTAACTATTATAGATATGTCATAATAAGTGTTTTAATATCAAAAAAATATAATTAAAATGACGACGCCAGAAAACGTTCTATATTTGTACTTAGGTATTAATCCTTATCTAAATAAATTACTTTAAAATTAAGACTGCTTCAATACCTTTCTATTACTTTTTAAATTATTGAATTCGGACATTCCATTCGAAAGATATCACGAGTTCAAAAATGTAAGTACTTATTAGAAAAAAGTCAGCGGGCGCCGCGCCGCTGCCGGTTACGGGAGTATATGCGGGGGGGTTACATACTATAGGGTCTATATTTTTTATCATTTGGAAAATACATTTATACTGAGTAACATATTAGCTATATTATAATGATATTTTTTTATATAGGCTACCCGTGCGAAGCCGGGGCGTACTACTAGTATGTAATATTAGTATAGATTCTAAACAATAATGTTGACTTTACTAAGTACTACCAGAGATTAGGTATAAATAGACTGCCAATCTCATACAAAAAAACGTGACTCGGAAAAAGGTGAAATCCGAGAGTTGTAGTGGCTTATTTCTAGATGGCGCTGTATTCCGATCAAACCTATGGTATAAATCATTGTTTACGATCACCTATAAATAAAATAAAAATTTTGGTGTGCACTAACACAGAAATAATACAGATTTTTTTTGGTGTGCACTAACACAGAAATAATACAGATTTTTTTTGGTGTGCACTAACACAGAAATAATACAGATTTTTTTTGGTGTGCACTAACACAGAAATAATACAGATTTTTTTTGGTGTGCACTAACACAGAAATAATACAGATTTTTTGGCTTTTAGTGCTGTTAGGATAATTTTTACGATAATTTTTCAGCGCCATCTAGAAATAAGCCACTACAACTCTCGGATTTCATCATTTTCCGAGTCACGTTTTTTTGTATGAGGTTAGCAGTCTTCTTGTTTATACTAGTCTCCGGTACTACTATAAATCTAACAGTAATTAATTCTAGGTATCAGAGCACCGGACGAAGATATGGAAACAAATGAAGTGGACGAGAGCGGTCTCACCGCGGCGGAGAGAGACAAGCTGCGCGTGGAGAGACATAAGGACAGACAGAGAGAAAGAAACATTGCTAGAGCTGCTCCTGACAAGAGGTATGATCTTAAATTGTTGAATTTAGCGCCATCTATCTTGCTACATGGAAACTGTAACTAATATATCAACAGATTTGACGACCGATGTGGCGCGGTGGGCGATGGTCCGCCTGCGACGCGGAAGGTTGCGGGTTCGATTCCCGCCTTGGGATAAATGTTTGTACGATTTGCAAATACAATTTATTCCGAGTGTTCTGGGTATTTTATATGTATAAATATCTATCTATGTAATGTATTGTATTAAGTATGTCAGTCTTCTAGTACCCATAACACATGCTTTGCTTAGCTTGTGGCTAGATTATGTTGTGTGGATTGTCCAGCATTATTTATTGTTTATTGATAGGATTTCAGAGCCCAAAAGATAACCCTTTTCGTAGGATCATTCTTTAACATGTTCACATTGACATTGATATTTGTTCTATGACTGGATGTAGCGATATTTAATTATCATTACAACAGATAACAGTGATAATTTGGTAAATGTTGACTGTAAAAACGATCTATAGATAGCTCGACTGATCGAAATAATTTATTTCAGGTCTAAACTGGTGAATCGCGAGCGAGATATATCGGAGCAGATCGCGTTGGGTTTGCCCGCTAAGAGCACGGCCGGCGGAGAAGGGATGTTTGATCAACGGCTCTTTAACAACAGCAAGGGGATGGACAGTGGTGAGTTCAGATTTTATTTATAATTCAATTCACAAACAATTAAATAATCGTATTTGAAATACATAATTAACTTAAGTCTAACACATGAAAAATAAAATAAATAAAAACTAAATCAAAATATATGTCACATCAAATACAAAACATTAAAATCATTACCTACTCTAAATTATCACATGTCAAAAATTCATTAATTGTATAGAAGCACCCTTTCAACAAAATTTTAACAAGTCTATGCTTAAAAGTGTGGCATATCAACCGAGCTAGCGAAAGTAGGGGAGTAAGTTTACTGTAGCGTTATTGATCTACGGATTTTGAAATTTGAGAGGTGTACGGACTCAATTCTACACAAAATTATGCAAAGAAAAAAACCAAGAAAGGGTAGTAGAGGGGGTTTTTTGTAGCGTTATTTATCGACGGAATTCAAAGAAAATAAAAAAAATTACACTTGATTTTGATTATACAAAAAAAAACTTTTTAATCTAACTAGCGACTTCGTTTTGCTATCGTTATATTTTTGTCAATTCGCAATATACATCTTTATATATTATCTTTATATATTATATATTATCTTTATAAATTATAGCCTATGTGTTATCCTGATGTTTGTGTGAATCCTGATGCGAGTTTCATTAAAATCTATTCAGTGGTTTAAGCGTGAAAGAGTAACTCACAGCCATCCATACAAACTTTCGCCATTATAATATTAAGGATAAAAAATTAAAGAAAATTAGCAGCTAAACGTTAAATATAATTCTATCAGGTTACGCGGATGATGAGGCATATACAGTTTATGACAAACCGTGGCGGAACCAAGACAACGTGGGCGCACACATCTACCGACCCACACGGAATCACGACCGAGACAACTACGGCGATACCGACTCACTCGCACAGAACAGACGGTATGTACTAAATATTTATGTATGTTGTATTTACAAAAACCGTAAAAGTAGATATATGATTAGATGTATGTATGTATATTTGAAACTATCACGGTTTTGAACACAGTTTGAACATAAACGGGATATTTACCATGGTAAATATCGCCCTGATCATGATCAGGGCGCATGTAACTGTGCCGAAATATCGGGAAATAATTAAACTCACAAATCATGTTAAATATCCCGTTGACAAAGAAAACTATGTATGACTAGTTATTATATAGTTTAATCATAGTCATAGTTTTATTTTTTTGGTATAGTCTAAGATCCGGCTGCAGGATTACTGCTCTCATCTGTTTTTTGCTGAAAACCGTGTGAATCTTCATATACAGGGTGTAACAAATGAGATGGACCAAAAGCAAAAGGGCGATAGGGGAGCTCAATAGCTATCCATATAACCCCCATGTATGTTCAGCGATATTCAGTCGTTCAAAAGTTATTCCCACTTTTATGTTTTTCTTTTTCATTAACATATTTTAGGTTAGATTTCCCAAGTATACCCAAACTATCACGGCTACAACCGTATTTTTTTTTACACCTTGTAGCTTTATAGTAGACCTTTCGTACTGCAATACCAGTTTGAGTCGTTATTTGATTGATTTCCAAATAAAAAATAATCTTTGCAGAAAAATGCGAAACCTGAACTTCCGCGAAAAACTTTCGGAGCAATTTAAAAAAAAAACTTGCTGAATATTTTTTTCTACAACCTATCTTAAAAACTTCCTCCATCTAAGGAGAAGTTACCCTGAAAATTTCATAAGGCTAGTACGAAAGCATCATGTTGAAATGTGAACTCAAGTGTTATAAAAGTGCTGAAATCGACGGTTCAATCGACCAACACGATGGTCCGGGCAAGGCTCAGATTGTATGCCACCCCTTCTAATCAATTGCTCTTGGTATATTCTAGCAGCCTCTTGAATGTTTTCTTGAGCTACAACATGACAATAATACATACGTACAATATATACAATATCATAATACAACTAACATAAATACAATAATACAACGAAAACGGCGCGCTTACGGACTATACAAACTTTGCGATTAGTGTATCATGCCATATTCTCCTCGTAGATATGCAGAAATGTGTTATTGTCATGGTGTAGCTCAAAGAAACGCTCGAGAGGCTGCTAGAATATACCAAGAGCAATTGATTAGAAGGGGTGGCATACAATCTGAGACTTGCCCGGACCATCGTGTTGGTCGATTGAACCGTTGATTTCAGCACTTTTACAACACTTGAGTTCACCTTTTAACATGATGCTTCTGTACTAGCCTTATGAAATTTTCAGGGTAACTGCTCCATAAATGGAGGAAGTTTTTAAGATAGGTTGTAGAAAAAAATATTCAGCAAGTTTTTTTTTTAAATTGCTCCTAAAGTTTCTCGCGGAAGTTCAGATTTCGGATTTTTCTGTACAGATTATTTTTTATTTGGAAATCAATCAAATAACGACTCAAACTGGTATTGTAATACGAAAGGTCTACTATTAAGCTACAAGGTGTAAAAAAATTACGCTTGTAGTTTGGGTGTACTTAGGAAATCTAACCTAAAATTTGTTACTGAAAAAAAAATCATAAAAGTGGGAATAACTTTTGAACGACTGAATATCGCTGAACATACATGGGGGTTATATGGATAGCCATTGAGCTCCCCTATCGCCCTTTTGCTTTTGGTCCACCTCATTTGTTACACCCTGTATATTGCCATTACGTAGATGTCATTTTATTTAAAAAACAAGTGAACGATATTTTTTCTCAAAAAACAATTAAAAATAATTTCATTAAACATACTGGCGGCCAAATTTTGCTAGGCAACCTGATAAATATATATTCTCCTAATTATAAATATACATAAAAAATCGGTTTTCAGCAAAAAACAGACGAGCGCAGTAATCCTGCAGCCGGATCTCGTACTAATAGACTTATCAGCAGTCTAGTTTCCATAGTGTACAAGCTTTGCGCTTAGTTTGGGACTAGAGTGTGCTGTGTGAATGGTCCGTGAATATTTATTTATTGTTATATCCAGTTTCGTGGCTGACAAAGAGTTCGCCGGCACGAGTAGCGGCAACACTCGCAGCGGACCCGTGCAGTTCGAGCGAGACTCGCACGGACACGGCTCGAGAGAGGAACCTACATCGGTCAGTTATTTTATTACTATGCAAATCCCTTGGAAAATCTTTTAAGATGATACCTCTCGCTCTATGGGAAATTCAAACTTTTTAGGGTATTGACGTGACAACGTCTAATAATTCGATAGAGCCGGCTGCACGCACGAAAAAACATGACTCATGAGGCGTTCTGAGGTGTTCCATGAAGTGACGTTGTCACGTTCAACTATCGTCAGTAAACCGACTTTACAGACAACCATTTTTTTTTACTAGTTTAAGCTATTTGGCGAACATAAACAATAATGTTCTGTGTAACCTTGTATCAATTTGTTATATTATAACAGTTCAGCCGTAATAAAAAAAAAAATAAAAAAATTTGAATTTCCCGCTAGAGCGAGAGGTATCACTTTAAATAATTTATAACGCCATCTTACTCGGCTTAATAAACTTCTTGTTCTTTTTCCCGTTTCACCTACGTTACAATAGCCCGTGTAAGTGAAGTCTGCAGTTTGCGGGGCCCCTTAACGTAAGTTAAATAGTTATAAAACTACCCTCAAATTAATATGAATTTCCTCTCCCTCCAGTCTCGAAACCAACCCGAAGCCGACGCAGATCCGTTCGGGTTGGATCGGTTCTTGTCGGAGGCGAAGCGAGCCGACAAGTCGACGCGCAAACGGGACCACGAGCGACGCGACGCGCCGCACAAGCGACGCCGCGACTGACCGCAACATGTTAGTAGTCGTGTGATAGAACCTTTGCTGATATGCGTCACATCACTCTCTTATCGCTCTATTGGTAGTAGCTCTGGCTTCTATGCTGTGGGGTCGTGGGTTCGATTCCTACCCAGGGCAAACGTTTTGGGACTAGAGTGCGATGTGTGAAATGTCCATCAATATTTATTTATTTATCACACTCCAGTCCCAAACTATGCAGAGCTTGTACTGTAGGATCTAGATTTCTAATAGCCTACCATTTTATTTTTTAAATAATTCAGTTTTTTTAACTATAATCTCTGCCAATGTAGCCTTGAATAATTATAACGGTTTAATATATTGTATAAATATATTAAAATTTTTGTTTCAGATTCCACTGTACACAACTGTACATACAAATTATGTGTATCTAGCTATAATACGCTATTGTATAGACATAAGACTAATATGGACTATTTTTCAATTGATTACCGATTTTGTTGTAACCATTTTCGAACTCTTTATAGAATGCAGAAAGGTAAGTACGAATAAATGTGACAATCGTAAAGTAAACGCAGCGTATTCGATTCACATTGCGAGTCAAACGCCAGTTCGACAGCCAAACGATGTAGCTTCGTCGCGCAGTGTGAATCAAATACGCTGCGTTATGCTAACTTTACTATTGTCACATTTATTCATGCTAACCCCTCAGGGCTCCAATCGTGCTAAATTGTAACGTAAACTGTTCGGCTAAGCAGCAGCTACGGTTCACCAACGTAACGTGTACGTAGCGTGTGCAACTATCATACATGAGGATATCCGAGAGACGACTCTCGGCTCGAGAGTAGGGAGTTTTAAAATGCAACCTCGGACTAAGCTCTCTGGTCTTTGTATGGACAGGTACCTACGCATAAAATGTATATTGCAATACAAAAATGTATAACATTGCATGCCAACACTCAAACAGTGAAGGAAAACAACAGATAGCAGCAGCTTAGTCGCTCCGCTAGTATAGATGTTGTATTTTCTGTGGATAAGGCCGACTAGGATTTCTAGCCTAGTTTTCCTTCTGGAACATTTATAACTTTTATTTAATAACTTTAAATAATGAGAGAGGATATGTTATTGAATTTACTAATTGAAGCAATACCTTAGTGTCTTTTTTTCTAAACTAAAATAATTTTACAATATTAAAATTATAGCTGTAACATTTCAGTATAGAGAATGAGATGGATATATTTGAAGTTGGCAAATTAGGTTTGTATAAACTTAAGTTGATATCAATGTTTTGTAATTCTATTATTTCAATTAGTCATAACTTTAGATTAAAAAGGATAATTTAGGTTTTGTAATAAAGTGCTAAGGAGGAAATTTGTTGTTTTATTAATAGGAAAAACCCAATCCAACTGCAGTTTAGTTATTGTTCGAGAAATAAATACTTAAAATCGCCGAATTTGCATATTGCTAAGAGCAATTTCTTATGGTAGTTTAAGATCCGGCTGCAGGATTACTGCGCTCATCGGTTTTTTGCTGAAACCGATTTTTTAATATTTATAATTAGGAGAATATAATTATATTTATCAGGTTGCCTATCAAAATTTGGCCGCCAGTATTTATGGGTATTATTATAAGGGCATGTCCCCAGCAAACGCATTAAAGATTCTCGATTTCTGGGTATGCAGTCATTCAGTGCAATCTGAAATCTAGATCAAAATTTAGGCACCAAAAACACCGAAGTTATAAGTGACTATGTGGAAGCCAGGCATATAACATAAGCCAATAACTTCAATATCAATAATCTTTAATGTACCTATGTGTATAATGACATGTAGGTACATCAATTTCGGACGCAAGCGATACTCTTATCACTTCGATTCTGTAGTAAATTTAGGCAGGCTCTTGCTAGCTTTATCTAAGGTGAGTGTGTTATTTTTTATATATGTAGTTTGAAAAGCAAAATAATCTTGCCTGCTATAGTAAAAACATTATTACACCAACATTTTTGCAACAATAATTTGAAATATTTGTTCATAGATGTATGAAGGAGAAGTGTAGGTAAAAATAAAAGCAATAATTCATAATAATATTTTATTGAAGTAACAATACTTTTGAAACATAGATACAATGCACATACACTAACATCGCGAGTCTAAACGCTTACCTCACAATGTTACACTACCAACGGCGGATCCAGGGGGGGGGGTCATGGGGGTCATGACCCCCCCCTGAGCTGGTTCCAGGACTTAGGTGAACCACTAATTGAACATATTTTTTATTTTATTTATATAAGTTCTTGACTTGACCACGACTGTGTGACCCACCCCTGGCGCCAAAACATGATCGTGACCCCCCCCCCTGGCGCCAAAACGTGATCGTGACCCCCCCCCCCTGGCGCCAAAACTTGATCGTGACCCCCCCCTGGAGCCAAAGCTGGATCCGCCCTTGTACACTACAAAGCAAGTGCTAGGTGGCATGTACACCTATTGTGATTATTTACTGTAAAAAAAATCCCCTGACAATTTATAAAACATGTTTTGTGATAAATATAATGAAAAAAACTTTATTCTAATAAATAGTAACAGATATAAAATAACAGTTTATTTAATACTAATTAAGCCAGCTTATAAAATCTGATTTGAAACAATTAACGACAAAGTTTACCAAAATAGTATTATTTTACAAAATGCATTTAAAACCAAGGTTTAGATGTAGACGGTTTAAATCATCTATATATAGATTTATAAGAATTTGACATAACCTAGTTACTAACAAAAAACATGACATACTTAAAAGTGCCAATATTTCTGGCAAAAAAAAGTTAAATTGGGGCAAACATCTATAAAATGCTGTCAGGGGCTAGAATAGATCTACTTTAACTTGAGAATAGTGTTCTTCAGTTTGTCGACGTTAGCACCGGAAAACTCTTCGATTTTCTTCGTGCTCTTCACAAAGACGAATGTGGGCATCGAGTTGATGTTGTATTCTGTAGCAATGTCCTCGCATTCATCAACATCCACCTGGAATAAGTAAATAATAAATAAATAATGCTGGACAATCCACACAACATCATCTAGCCCCAAGCTAAGCAGAGCTTGAGTTATAAGTACTAGACTGACATATGTACTTAATACAAAAACTGTCATTTAACTATTTTGTACAGTAATTTAATTAAGTCAGTTAATATAAAGAACCAATCTCAAAAATTGATACAGGGTTACGCAGAAAATTATTGTTTATGTTCGCAAAATAGCTTAAACTAGTAAAAGATATAACAGTTCAGCCGCAATAAAAAAACCCAAAAAAAAAATAGAAGGAGAGAGGTATAAGCTTAATAATATATACCGAGGCGGGAATCGAACCCTATTAGGGTTCGATTCCCGCCTTGGTATAAATGTTTGTACGATCTGAAAATATTTATTCCAGGTGTTCTGGGTATTTTATATGTATTAAAAAAAATATCTATCTATGTAATGTATTGTATTAAATATGTCAGAATTTCCCGCTAGAGCGACATGTATCACATTAAGATGAATATACCTTAAGAACCACAATAGAGTCAGCCATTTCATTGGCCATCTCATCAAGCTTGGGTCCGATCATCTTGCAGGGCCCGCACCAGGTGGCCATGAAGTCGATGATGACCAGCTTCTCGCCGGCATCCACCAGACGAGTCTTCAGGTCATCGGAGTCCTTGATGTGGATCGACATTCTGTGAACAAACATTTTGAAGTTAAGTCTTCTGCTAGTCAGTACTAGCACAAGATCGTGAAGAGTGGCACAAGAAAGGGCCTATGCCCAGCAGTGGGCGAAATCTAGCTGCGGATGATGATGATATGTCTACTAAAGCGGGTTTCTCGAACGCTGATCAACGAAAAAATCAAATAATTATGTACTATGTGTAAAACTCGGATCAATCGTGATTTAGGGTTCCAGAAACCGGCCGTGAGTCTTCTGCTAGTCAGTTCTACGACTGGCGTCACAGCTCAGTTGGTAGTAGCTCTGACATTCGCGATATTATAGCGGCCATGTTGTGATTTTCATAAAACATAGTTAGCTATGTTTTTGGAATAGGAATTTGTCGAAATGCCCTTTTAAACAAAAATAACAAAATTAAAATCAGTGCATGCGGTCCGCAATTAAATCGCGGATTGTATATATCTACTAGGTCTCTCTGGAGAGACGATCTGCGGAATGTAGTTGGCACACACTGGATGAGAAGAGCCGAAAACCGGGCTCAGTGGCGCGTCCACAAGAGAGACCTACATTGGACTACATTGGACCAGCAGTGGACTGATATATGATGATTATGATTACTAGGTCTAAACAATAATAATACAGCCCTTAAACTAAATCGATACCAATTGCAAGTGACTGGAATCGCCAAGGCTATTTAAATCGATACTTATGGACCTTGGGATGTTTTTGTTCGATTACTATTTTCCGCCCTCGACTTCAGTCAAGCGCTAAATGGACTTGCATTTGACTACCTCCTGTATTTCTGTGTCAACTTCTTTGTAAGAAAGATCATATAAAAAAAACGGTAGGAACAAGGCCGTAAGTTTCTTGCCCGTTAGGCTCTGGTCGCGTGGAACTGGCACCTAGTATGTAAGACGATTCTAAATGATCCTTGTGATTTTACTGAATAAAGCAGCTTTGACTTTGAATGGAAATTCTATTGTACGCTGTCAAAGTAGTTTTTTTATTTATTTCCCATTTTAAAAAGTCACATACTAGATAGGTGCCTACTCTGTATTTTTTTTATGCATTAGGTATAGGCAAACATTTGACCGCATCGTTGTAAGTATTTATTATTGAGCACATATTTTTCGTACCATATTTATTTTTATCAATATTTTCCGCACCTAACATTTTAAGGATTAAGTAAAGAATATTTTAATAACATAAGGAAAAAAATCTATGAATCATGTCTAAAAATGACGTGTGTAACTAATTCCGTTATATTAAATTATAGGATATTTAACAAAATAATTAAATATTTTTGTATTGTAAACTTTTGAAAACATATTTAAAGTGATTTATTTTTAGTAAGAGACAAGAAGAAACATCCTATAATTAAAATAAGTTACAAATATTATTTAAAACACTTTGACATGGTCAAGAATAATAAGAACAAATCAAAAACAACTTGTTAGATGTTGTTCAACTTTAAGACCACAATAAGGTCCAGCTTTCAAATGCATATAATTTTATATATTTTAATCAGTAAAATCTATTTACCGACAAAATAAGTTATGAGGTTACAAAAAATCCACACATCCTTTTCTAAAGATAATAGAATAAGTAGTACTTTATTTCAGTTATTATAAAAACTTAATGCTAGAATACTTAAACCATGTAATTATTATTATATGTAAAAATAACTGAAAAAGGTCATTACTCAGCTTGTGTTGGTGTAGAACCATTGGGCTCTACACCAGCGCTGGTTTTCAGTAATTCCAAAAGATGTATAATGTGTTAAGTATAAAAATAACTTATTTGAAGTCAAGTTAATTTTAAAAACATATTAAATAGTCGGTCACACAGTAGTTTTATGCTCAGATCGTCGTGAGTTTTATAAAAAACGCAATACTTACTTAGATACTTCAATGACATCATAATATAAATAAATACAATAGCCTAAGTACAACAATGAGACGCTTCAGACTACTGATAATGTTTTTGATAAGATAGAGGTAAGTACAATATGTGTGCAGCACTTGAAATAATACCTATTTAATATACTTAATTAAAAAAAACATGGAAAAATCACACTCTAGTCCTAAATTAAGCAAAGCTTGTATGGGATTTAGATTGCCGATTGAATACTTTTCTAAATATGTACATACATATCGAATACGTAGTAAAACCCAGACACAGAACAAATATTTATGTTCATCAAACAAACATTTTCTCTGGGTGGGAATCGAACCCACGACCCACATGATGGCAGAGCTACTACCAACTGAGCCGTGACGCCTGACAAAAAGTTTGTCATTTTTTTAGAACATTTAAAATATTACTTATTATCTCTGGTCGCAAGGAACTGCTATTTAGAATCACCTAGTATACAAGACGGTTCTAAATGATTTGCGTGATTTTACTAGAACAAATACCTACTCATCATCATCATCATTCCCCTGCCCTTGTCCCATGATAAGTGGGGTCGGCACAACATGTCTTTTTCTTCCACTCACTCCTATCATCAAGGGCGGATCCAGCTTTGGCTCCAGGGGAGGTCACGATCATGTTTTGGCGCCAGGGGTGGGTCACACAGTTGTGGTCAAGTCAAGAACTTATATAAATAAAATAAAAAATATGTTCAATTAGTGGTCCACCTAAGTCCTGGAACCAGCTCAAGGGTGGGGGGGGGGGGGTCATGACCCCGATGACCCCCCCCCCTGGATCCGCCGTTGCCTATCATTCGTCAAATCAGAGTCGATTCCTTTCACATTTATTATATCCTCTTTCACACAATCCAACCCTAGTACAACATTTTTTTTCGGCCTTGCATACCCAGCTACGCTCACATACAACAAATACTATGAAAAGCAAATAACTGCTAAGTCACCACACTATTACACCATGATGTAACAGAAAATTAACCATTATTAGGTTTTTAGGTCAACGACGGCGAGTATCGGGCATGAGGTTCATAGACCTATAAAGATATAGACAGACCTACAAGTCTGAATCGATTAAACTTCGGCATTTCTATAACCTTAAGTTACTATGAAATACTTTTTCTTCTTCTTCGTGTAAATACTAAAATACATATAAACGCAATCACAGTAGAGATTCCAATTCAGAAATATTTTATTGCTTGACAGTTGTATAATAATGGTTAAGTAGTACACTTACATGTTTATTCACTTGGTCCAAACCGGACGTACAATAAGAGGTAGATTAATTAAAAAATAATTCAAGTTAGTTGTATTTTTAATAAGAGCATAAGATATTGAATGTAACTTAGATGGTAACAAAAAGTTACTTAAACCATTCTGTTTTTTCTTCTATTAAAATATGGAAATAGCAACCTATCTTCTAGCCGGTTTTTTGTTTGACTTAGACGGGTGTTCATAATATTGACCTTGCTTAGCTAATTCCGGTCTATAAGTAAATATAATAATGAAAGTGTCATTTATGGATTAAAAGTCCACTTTTATAGATCGTCTATAAATCCTATTGGCATTTGTGGTATTCGTAATGGCTAAATGCCAGGAAATATCACACTTTATTTAAATTAATCTAAGACTTTTATTGCCCTGCTAACAGAACCTTGACAGAATGAAATTAGCACAAATAACTGTTATAAAAACTCACCTATATAAATAGTAAATTAATAATAATATCACAGACACCGGTACTTATTTTTTAAGGAAAGTAGTACCAAAACACGTCTATATTATTCGAACGCCGAATTACAACTAACTAATCGCGCGCTATACGTTATTTTTCTCGGGTTTGTCGCGTATTGGTAATTTTGATGAGTCATGGTATAGCTGTCCTTTTCTAACCAATTGAAGAGTATATGTGCGATAAGGATAGAGTAACCGGTTAGTGATCACGTCACCAGCCTTGAAAAGATCTTGTATTCCGTGGAGTGATGACGATTCGTGTAGTAACTTCGAATTATTGATGATCTCATACGGAGTTTTGGATTGAAATGATGAATGGCGTGGCGAAATATGAAATGAAAGTGATACCTAGTTCTGGAGCCAGCAGGCAAATAGGCTGATGTTTCACTGTGATATCAGTCCCTCTCTGGTAGATTTCTAGAAATAATTTTACGAAAAAAGTGGGCGTTTTGTTTTGTTTAGCTTTCCTGCTTTTGGTCACCATTTCCTAGATATAATAATAAAAAATAATAAATAAATAATACTGGACAATCCACACAACATCATCTAGCCCCAAGCTAAGCAGAGCTTGTGTTATGGGTACTAGAAGACTGACATACTTAATACAATACAATACATAGATAGATATTTATAATGACATATGAAATATCCAGAACACCCGGAATAAATATTTGGAGATCGTACAAACATTTATCCCAAGGCGGGAATCGAACCCGCAACCTCCGCGTCGCAGGCGGACCTTCGCCCGCCGCGCCAAATCGGTCGTCATTTTAAAAATTTAACTAAGTAGAAGCAGAAGAAGAAGACTAAGTATATTAAAAAAAATAACTAAAAAGACCAAGAACACGAAAACTAAGCAAAATGCCTCCTGCATTTTGCTTAGCTTTCCTGTTCTTGGTCACCATTTCTCATTTATTATCTCTAGATATAAGTATATCACCTCACATTATATTCTTGACATTCATCATTATGGATATCATAAGATTTCGATTCGATCAATATGGTGAATGATGAAGAGAATTTAGAGGATCTATGTTTGCTAAATTAAAAACCTTTGGATCAACCCACGACGGACCGCGAAGTCTTAGGTACTAACGGCCGGCTTCTGAAACGTTGATCAACCAAAAAATCAAATTACAATGTGTCAAAACTCGGATCAATCGTGATTTGGGTTGCTCAAACGCTTGTCATCTGATCTGTTGTTAAATATTTCGCATATGACAAGCGTTTGAGCAACCCAAATCACGATTGATCCGAGTTTTGACACATTGTGATTTGATTTTTTGGTTGATCAACGTTTCAAAAACCGGACGTTAGATTCTGTTTTAATCTTTGATTAAAAAAACCGCTTAAGAATACAGTAATGCACTAGTGCCATAAGTTGAAGGCCAACCACTTCCCTATAATATAATTAGTACTGCATTGCATACAAGCGGAAAACTCTAAAGACATAAATAACTAGCTGACCCGTGCCCACTTCGTTGGACATCTAAACTAATATTATAAAGAGGAAAGATTTGATTGTTTGTTTGTTTGTTTGCATCGAATAGGCTCCGAAACTACTGGACCGATTTCAAAAATTCTTTCACTGTTGTGAAGCTACATTATCTGCGCTGAACATAGGCTATATTATATATTCAAAAAAAATAGGGATCCTTACTAAAACTTCAATTATGTAACCCAAGGTGTATAAAAATACCTAATTTTTTATATAGGCTACCCGTGCGAAGCCGGGGCGTACTACTAGTAAGTCATAAGTAGATCCCGAGATTAAACTTACAATTTAACAAATAAACAAACTTTACATCTGTAAATATGTTGAAAAAAAAAATTAGAAAAATTGGTGAAAGAGTTTTTAAAATCGGTTCAGTAGATCCCGAGATTACCCCTTACAATTGAACAAATATACAAACATACAAACTTAACGTTTTTATAATATTAGTATAGATAATTGGCTATGACGCAATAAAGTGCAATTATGCCTGTATGCTACAAATGAACACTTACGGCCGGTTTCTCGAACGATGATCTACGAAAAAAACAAATAATTACTATGTGTCAAACTCGGATCAATCGTCATTTGGGTTTCCAGAAACCGGCCGTTGAATTAATATTTATTTATTTTAACATAAGTAAGTTAGTGCCTTTAAGCCTATTAATCAATTATGTCTGTTAGTGATACCCAAAAAATACTGAACAATAAATAATTATAATAAATTCAAATAAAAAAAAAAATAAGTAGACATATTCTATGTTTTTAATTATAGATACAAGTGATTAATAAGGGAAATTCAAATAAAATTATTGATAAATTTTGAAAAGTTAGGTGTAGGTAAAAATAATACAAAATATAATTTGAAACAATTGATTTGCACTTTGTTTTGAAATGTTGAAAAACTATTAAATATTATTATCTATAATTTATGTTATTGACTGTACTATACTATCACTGTTTGTGAGTGTACTTATCTAAATTATCAACCCGAAATTCAATTGCGGTTATAAAGATAACAGTCTCTGTGTGAGAAAAATAATTATTATTTAACCTAGTTTAATGTGAAAGGTAGCATGATCAACTGTGTTTTAGGGTTCCATACCCAAAGGGTATAACGGGACCCAATTACTGACTCCGCTGTTCGTGTGTCTGTCTGTTTATCTGTGACAAATGTTTGTCACAGATCTGTGACAAAAAAATGTTTTTTTTCCAATTTTATCTGCGTAATCAGTTGGGGATACTATGAGCAGATGTTTTGTTGTTAATAGCGTGCAAATCACCCGTCTGTATTAAGGGGTGCTTTACTTTATAATTAGTCATACAACAGCATAATAGTAGGCCTGGTGAGGTTTTACGCCAGTTCATTGGGATGGTTCTTTAGTTTGTCTTGACAGACTTGAGCAGTGCTCCTGATCTCTTCTGTTACTGTTTTTATCTTTAGGATGTCATGCAACTCTGCAGTTTTTATGAAACAGGGAGCATTGGAGATGTTTTTTAGGACACCATTTTGGAAGCGTTGTATTATTTTTATGTTGGATGAGCAAGCATTACCTCATAATAATTATGGGGTACTTGCTCATGCTTGCCTATGGTATACAATTATTGTATACCATAGGTCAATCACAATATATAAAAATACATAATTCGTAAAAGTAATCTATATGTCTGTCTGTTACTAGTCTGTATGTTTTAGTGTAAGTCTGACTCGCACTTGGCCTTGGTAGTTTTAGTTTTTGATGCAAAATAGTATGTCTATTTTTGTTTCATCATAAAAAAAAACTTATTGTAAGTTTTCATTAAAATAATTTGTAAGTAACCATATAAATGTAACAATAACATAAATATACCGCTGTACTGTTTTAGAAATAATTAATTTGTTATGTATGTGGCGGGCAGAACATAATGCATGACTAATAGCAATTACTGTACCTAATAATATATGTACTTGAGAAGTATGTACTTATGTAGTTTAAGTGTAGGTACAATTACTTAGTAGTAAATCATACAGAAAAAAAATATTTATACTATGGTCTGTGGAGCTTAGCAATTATGAAGTTTTAAAGTATGACTTTTAAAATAATTGCTTTCAAGCTTCACAAATGTGGGTACTAAAGTAGGAATATCACTTTACCTACTTATTTAAAAGTGTAATGTATTGTCATACATGTAAGTGCAAAAATATCCATTCAGGGCTGTCTAAAGCAAATAAAACCTTAATAGAACTGCGTAAAGTTCCAAGTAGAATAGCTTAAAAACAACAATTCAATGATGACCAAAAAAACAATTCAACGATAGAAGGACCTAGATCTCACGGCAAGGCATTGATTTAGCGACAAGGTCAATCGGAACCCGTTTCACCTAAAGTTATCAGCTGAAAACACTTTTATATAATTCCCTAGGTAATTATGTACAACTAAAGTAAGTTCAAACGTTTTATACTCACGTTTACACGAAGTTTTATGTAAATAATTCTGGACCGGCAGAACAGAACACGCGGTGACAGCGACGCAAGGCACGAAAATGTAAGATAAAATAATAGGGATGGGATGGGGTAAAGACTAGACTATACGATGAAGTACATATCGCATTCGCATAAAATAATAGTATACATGCGTCTAACGATAACGACTACTTATTGTATTCGGAGTAAATTCGGACCACAGATGTTAATGTATGGGATAATGAATTAATGCACCAAATAGGTTCTCTTGTTCTCATATATATTTAATTTTTGTGAGTTTGATTCATCAACCGTTTCTAGCGTTGAAATTTAATTGAATAAAAATCTTGCATAGTATTGGTTGGAGTAATGTCGTCACATTGCTCCAATCCTACAAAACGTTTGCATAATTATATAGTGAAAAAAAAATAGTCGTCCTGAAGATTCAGTTTTAACGAAAAACACTTCTGTGACCAAAAACAAGATCACGAGATTCTTGAAGGTTGTGGTATGTTTGGGTCAATTCAATTTTTATTTAATGGCGTCTGGGGGTTAGCCAATTTCGCCAATGTCACGTTGCAAGGCTTGTTTATGTTTGTGGGCAACGTTGGACGGTAAATTGTTAATTTTTTTTCTTTTTTTTCGTATTTTAAGTTTATGGGCAACGTTGGACGGTATTTTTGTTATTTTTTTTCTTTTGTGTTTTATTTACAACGTCCTTCCACCATCTTGGTGATGGCGAAAGGCCATGTTTGGGTCAACTCTATTTGAAAAGAAAAAAAAAAGTAAAACCTCTCACGTTGTAGCCGTCAAAGTCATGTCATATTTTGTTTTCATTGTCAAAGATACTTCGCTCAAATAACAAATTAGGTATGCCCATTAATTTAAAGCTATTACAGCTAGATCTGGCGTTTTTTGTTTCTAGTTTTAGCAGCTCAGTATTTGCAGTCTCCCTACTTCTTGTTCGTTGCCTTATGTTTTCCAATAATATTATGTGTTTTCATAATATTATGTATTATCATAGTTCTGTTGTATGTTAAAGAATAGATTAAATTTATATATCCAAAAAATAACACATTTATATGAAAACGTGTATTTAATAAATATTCTATAAATATTCGATTAAATAATAAATAATCTATTTTTGTAGTCCTTTCACCCGTTGGCCGGCATATTTTTGGGTTTTCATGCTGGCAGCATTGTTCATTGTTTCATTTCGCGTATCTTGCGATTCGAGTTGATTCGTCACGTCACGTCATCCATCGTCAAATTCGTCAATGCGCCGCCAGTGCGCGATAGATAGATGCGGTCCGTGGTTGGGTTTCTTTCTTTAGTGTCATGTCATTATAGACGAGTAAAGTGAAAATTAAACGGAAAATTTGAAACTTCAAAACGTAAAAATTATTAAATACAAAATGTCTTCAAATATCACAGAGATTGGAGCGCAAAAAGTCAAAAGTGTTTCTAATGGACAGGTAAGTCTATGTATGATAGAATTTTTTTCAAATGTTTTTTTCCGACGGAAGAAAGTTATAGCGTATTGTGGAAAGTTTTGTTGATTATAGTGATTTCTCTTCCGAGTAACGGGTTATAATTATGTAAGTTAGACAAGTAGTACAGTTTTGTGTTCAGAAACAAATTATAGGTTATATAGCTACCTACGTAGGTACCTACCATAAACATATATCTAAAAAAGGGTCATTAGCTAGGTAGACCATGGGAGAACCTAGTCATTAAAGAATAATAACGGCGGGCGGATGTTAGTATTAGGTAATTAAAAGAATTCATGCATGTATTATAGTACTATTGCAGCCTAGATTACTGCAACGGCCTAGAAGTGATTGGTCAAATGTGAATCTAGCTGCCACTGCGTTCTATTAATGGCTATTAAATTCATGTATTTTTCAGACAGTGGAACTAAGGAGTTTCTGGGAAGATCAGAATGTTGCCATCATATTCTTCCGCCGTTGGGGATGTATGCTGTGCCGACTTTGGGCTAAGGAGGTATTTATTTAGATTTTAAAAATAAATAATCATCATTATATCCTCATTGTTCATCCTCAATGATCTATAGAACGTTTGCAACAGTCTCTAGATAGAGTGCACAACAAATGTTTCTGACAAGGTTAGCTAAGTTCCTTTTAAATACATTTTTGCATATAACTTGTTTTTGACATAAGTACGTAAAAAAATATATAATTATAAATAGACATCAAATATACATAATGATGATGATTGTATTTTACTATGGTGGACCTAGACCTATAGACCTTGTATGTGGCATCAGATTATTCATATGAGAAAATAAATATATTTAACCAGATTATGTGTTAATTACTTAATTTAAATAGTATATAATGCAACCATTTATTTATATATGTTACAGCTTGGAGAAATAGCACCAATTCTTCAGAAGAACAACATAAAGTTGATCGGTATTGGAGTTGAAGAGATTGGCTCCAAAGATTTTGTTGATGGAAAGTTCTTTGATGGAGGTGAGGTCTAGAATATGCATGCTTTTTCCTAATGCCTTTTAATAATGTTCTTAAAAAAGAAACTTACAACTATTACAGTATTCTAAAATGTACATAGGCATATATAATACATAAGAAACAGTTGAGCTATCTACAGACCGTTGTAAACGATCTATAGATAGTTCAACTGATCCAAATCAGTACCAATCGGAAGCGTTCCCAAGATACTGCATTGCCGCGCTAAATAGCAATGCGCAATACGCTGGACCAGATACTTACCAGCCCTCTCTCCTTTTAATTAATACTGCAAATCTCATTTTGACTTTAAAATCGGCCGACTGCTTGGAACGTCACAGCTTTGACACATTGTGGGTCGTGGGTTCGATCCCCTCCGAGAATAAATATTTGTATGTTGAACACTCTGCGCTCTGCTTATCAATGCCCAAGTTGGCCAAGAGATCCAGCCATTCTTTATTAATGGCAATATATCCAGACGGTGACTGACCAACGCCAAAACAATTTATTAGTCGAAGCGACGCGTGACCCGAGGGCTGGTGAGTATCTGGCCCAACGTATCAGCATTGCTATTCAGCGCGGCAATGCAGCCAGTGTCATGGGTACGTGACGATTGGTACTGATTTGGATCAGTTGAACTATCTATAGATCGTTTGCAACGGTCTGTAGATAGCTCAACTGTTTCTTATGTATTTTATATGACTATGTACATTTTGTAAATACTGTATAGTCGTAAGTTTGTTTGTGAATAAAAGTAGCATTTATTAGTATGTATTGTATTTGCACACCATTTTCGCAAGGCATAGTAATCCTGGTGTGATTTTTTAGTATGCTTTATCTAGGTAGGTTTATCTAAGGATAAGTATCGGTCTCTCTAATAAAAGTCTTAAAGTCAGCATATCTAGGTTCATATTTGTTTATCTGATCTTTATCAAGACAAGATTACCTGTAAGGGCCTGCGCAGACCGGGACGGCATGGCAAGGGATTTTAATTTTTACTAATGGACATTTAAGCGTACTGCTACAGAAATACGACATAAATTGCTATGCTTTAAAACGATGCCGTGGCATTGAACGTGAACGGAACGGCACATAGTAAAAATTAAAATCCCTTGCCATGCCGTCCCGGTCTGCGCAGGCCTTAATTGTATAGGTAATCGCATTCCGCTGATATATACAGTATCTAAACAAAAAATAAAAATGAACTCTTATCTGCGCATTCTTAAGGTACAATCTAGCTTAACATTTTTATACATATACATATTTAGATACTTCTTTATATTCCAATCACGGAAACGTCTTGTGTATAGAATAACAAGCGCGTGTAAGTAATTATACACTCTTGTCTTTTAGAAAATAAAGAAGGCGACCCAACAGACGTTGCCCTGTCATTGCTTGACAGGCGTCACAGCTCAGTTAGTAGTAGCTCTGCTTTCCACGCTGTAGGTCGTGGGTGCGATTTCCACCTAGAGCAAAGTAGTGTGAATAAGTTGTTCTGAGTGAGAATCGAACCCACGACCATGGAAGGTAGAGCTACTACCGACTGAGCTTTGACACTTGACACTTGTCACAGCTCAGTAGTTTATCTAACTACTAGTAGTACGCCCCGGCTTCGCACGGGTAGCCTATATAAAAAATATCATTATAATATAGCCTATGTTCAGCGCTACATTTAGCTTCTCAACAGTGAAAGAATTTTTGAAATAGGTCTAGTAGTTTCGGAGCCTATTCGATGCAAACAAACAATCAAATCTTTCCTCTTTATAATATTAGTTTAGATTTATTATGCGCAGGATGTAATGAACCAGCAATTACTTACTAAAGATATAATTAATGTTGCTGTTAATACCTATTTTGCATTTTTAATCGACTATTTATTTGCAATTAATGTATTATTTTTTTATATTTTTCAAATTATTGTATTAATCACTTCCTCGTATAGTTTTTCCTTAAGTTTTTATCAATAACTTTTTTCCGAATAGCAAAAACGAAACCAAATTATTTAAAAGTATTATATCAGCTGGTTCTCATTGTACAAGCTTTGCTTAGTTTAGATGACCGATGTGGCGACGCGGAGGTTGCGGGTTCGATTCCCGCCTTGGTATAAATGTTTGTACGACCTGCAAATATTTATTCCGGGTGTTCTGGGTATTTATATGTATAATAAAAATATCTATCTATGTAATGTATTGTTTTAAGTATGTCAGTACCTACCCATAACACAAGCTCTGCTAAGCTTGGGGCTAGATGATGTTGTGTGGATTGTCCAGCATTATTTATTTATTTATATCTTTAAATTCCAGATCTATACTATGTGGAAAACATATCAACATATCAACTTCTTGGCTTCAAGAGATTCAACGTGGTTTCTATCATCACATCATTATTCTGGAAGCAGTCGCGTGAAGCTCTCTTCAAAGGACGGGATATGCGTATGTATGCTTTAAGACCTTAAGATCCATTAATCATCATCATCATCTATGTATTTTATGTATGTATTTAAAAAAAAATATAAGTGTTCTTTCAGTAATCTAGTTCACATAGTACACTATGAAAAAAACGCTAGGATCCAGGTCTAGTTTTTTGCCAGTTCTTCTAGACTTTGGTCGCGACGAACTGGCGATCTATTTTTTTGCAAATGCATAGGTACATAGAATCCCCAGACACAGAATTTTTTTTCAAACCCACGACCCTCAGTATGGATAGATCTACTATCAACTGAACTTTGACGCTTGTCAAATACAAACACATTGTAAGAACATAGAATACCTACATTTATTTATCCAAAATGATGATGTTTATAATAAACATAACAGATATATCAACGGATACCATTGGTGACGGCTTACAAAATGGCGGACTTATAGTTGTCAAAAATGGCAAAGAAACGCTCCATTTCATCCAAAACGGTCCAGCCGATAGACTAGCCAACGCTGACATTCTAGAGGTTATTCTTATTTCTGTACAGACCGTGAACTCAAAAGATAGATATATTTTTAATATCTGGTCAACTAAAGCATTTAAAACAATATCTAACAGTGTAAATCTCTAAAATTGGTCCAAAACAAATCATACAATTTTTAGGTCAATCCCAGAACTTTATAAATAATAATAATAATAATAAATCCCAGAACTTTATTCCATTGTGCACAAATGATTGTACTTGAACAATTTTGGCTATTATCAAAGCATGTTTGGTGGAACGGCTAGGTCCAAAATAGCGACATAGATGTTAAAAATCAAAATATCTTATGATTTCACGGTCTAGACTTTATTTACTAGTATTGTAGTGTTGTTATTTGTATTTAGATCTAGGTGGGGACTTGAAGGGTGATTGGGTCCAAGTAGGGGGCGCCTTGGTGGTCGAAAAGGGGGGTAATCTGCTCCGCCATTTTATACAAACTGGACCGGGCGAGCATTTGTCTAATTTGGAGATTTTGAAGGTTTGTTATAGTAATTTAATATTTTTAGGGCTCCGTAGCCCAAAGGGTGAAACTGGGCCCTATTACTAAGACTCCGCTTTTAGTCTGTCTGTCTGTCACCAAGCTGTATCTCATGAACCGTGTTAGAGAATTTAAATTTTCGCATAATAATATGATGTATTTCTGTTGCCGCTATAAATATATAAATATATTACGGCTCTCATACGATAACTATTCTTTTGCTTGATATTGATAAAAATAACAGATAGATATAGTACGGAACCCATCGTGCGCGAATCCAACTTGCACTTAGCTGATTTTGTTTTGACGGAAATGCTTTGTCTCGGGGTCGCTCGGACCGATGGATAGTAATCGGTTCTATTACTTATGTTCAAACTCCGTGATAACTTCGTTTGCCCGATCTAGGATTTGTTTCTGCCATCTGTTGGTCTGATGCGTAGACTACGATGTAGTTCATCATGTAGCGAGATAGATGGCGCTACAATTTTATCACTTATTTTATTTTAAATGTTTCAGCATTTTGGTCTGGAGCACGAATATAATGCAGAAACGATGGCCAATAAGAATCGAGATGACGCTCAGTGCACCGTAAGTGTATTCTATACAATAGAAAAATCTAATTTATTACAAAGAGCTTATATTTATGTAAACTAACTATTGTTTTCAAAGGTCTTTATTAATCACTAGATGACCCGTGCCCACTTCGTTGGGCATAATTCGACCGTTTTTTCTCCGATTCAATTGCAAAACGGACTACCACGTAAAAGCCTTTTATTTTTCGGTTTTTTTTATATGGCATTCGGCAATAATGTAGCTTTCTATTGGTGAAAGAGTTTTTTAAATTGGTTCAGTAGGTCCGGAGATTACCCCTTACAATTTAACAAATATACAAACACACAAACTTTACTTCTTTATAATAATTATTATATTATTATATATTATATAGTATAGATAATAATATAATACTTAAATCTAAACACGGTTTAGTCATGTATAGATATTTACAACAAAATTTAACTCTGCAGGCTAAAGCGCCTTTATAAGTTTTTAACAAAATTAATATTTATGAACAATTAGTAACTTGATAGGTCATATATTTGCGGGTATACTTATCATAATCATAATCATTTATTCAATAATTTCAGGTTCTTACAGGTGTTAACAGATATTAATGATTCACTAAAATCTGCCTTTACAGGCGTTTGAATGTCACATAGAATACAATTAACAATTACACACACAAAATCAAATAAAATGTCATATAATGTTATATATTTATAGTAAACATGTGAGAGGTTTTTTTATGTCTATGAAGACTGGATTGATGCGATTTCTTAAAAGTAAACAGGGTTCCAAGCGTTCTATTTATTCTTAACCTTACACAACAAATTATGTATAAGCCAACTAGCTATAACGATGCTTGTTTTGTTTTTTTTTCACCGTTACCTGGCTCTACTGGCCTATGTCTATAAACTCAAACTAGATGGCGCTGTTAATAATTACTCGATCCTAAAACGCGCTATCGTTACGTTTTGGCCCGAACTAGTCTTTCATAGTTAGAGCTGAGGTTTGGTTAGCTATAAATTATAGTGGTCATATCAATTTCTTCAATTTTTGTCTTATGCCTTTAAATGGCATTAGTCTTGGGCCTTGGGCCTAACCGGCTAGGTCATCACAGGTCACAGAGAGTGCACAATTTAATTCAGTTCATTATCCAAGGATGAATCGCTCTATTAGTTCATTAGTTCTTTTTTTGTAATAATTTATGTAAATTTATTATTTATTTTTTTATTTTCTATCTATGTAATGTATTGTATTAAGTATGTCAGTCTTCTAGTACCCATAACACAAGCTCTGCTTAGCTTGGGGCTAGATGATGTTGTGTGGATTGTCCAGCATTATTTATATAATTTAGTAAGAAGAACAAAACAATAAATTAAAAAAAAAATCTCTCTCTCTCTGTGGTCGGCACTTCATGACTGAAGATCGTGATCACTAATGGATGTCTGTGTCGTCGTCATGGAGTGAACGGTCTGCCTCCAGCGGTTTCTGTCTGTGGCCATTTTAACTACGTCGCAGAATTTTCGTCCACCCTCTTTTAATTGGTCAGTCCATCTGGTTGGAGATCTACCGCGCGATCGTTTTCCCTCAACGTTACCAACGATTACTAGCTTCTCCAAGTTTTGGTCGCCGCGTCTGGCAATATGGCCGAAGTAAGAGAGTATACGGCGGTGACAGATTGTGGATAACCTATCTTTCACTTTTAACTGCGTAAGAATTGACACGTTGGTGCGCTTAGCTGTCCACGATATTCGCAGCATACGCCTCCAGCACCACATCTCAAACGCATCAATTCTTTTCCTCTCTCTTGCTAAGATAGTCCATGTCTCGACGCCGTATAAGAAAATAGGAAATACTAAGGCTCGGACTAGGCGCATCTTCGTCTCTTACACGATATTCCTCGGTTCTTCCAGATGCCATTCAACAGAGTCATTGCATCTCGTCCCATGGCTATACGATAAAAAAATATATAGAAGAGTAAAATTTTAATTAAACTTACCGTAAATTAAGACATAAATGGTATTAGCATATATATTCTGTTTGATAATTACTTCAGTTGACGATTGTTATGATTTCATATGATTTGATAAAATTAGAACCATAGGGATGTGATGTTTTTTTGTTTAGTATGGATATCAAAATATCAAGGCGCGCACAGTAAAAATAAATAAAAGTAAGTAAATTTCTCTGGGGATCGAATCCACATCCCATAGCATGGGAGGCAGAGCTACTACCAACTGAGCTATGTCAGCTTATCTAAACTAATATTATAAAGAAGAAAGATTTGATTGTTTGTTTGTAGGTTCCGAAACCTCTGGACCGATTTAAAAAATTCTTCAACCGTTGTGAAGCTACACTATCTGCGATGAACATAGGCGAGGCTATATTATATTTAAAAAACAAATAGGGATCCTTACTAAAACTTCAATTATGTTACCCTTTAAAAAAATACCTAAAAAATTCCATACCCGCTCTCCGTGCGAAGCCGGGGCGTACTACTAGTTATTAATAAGTACTTGTAGTGTACACTACAACATGTAGTTAGAACTAAATCAACTTCCTCACCCCTTCATTTTTTCTTTTCCAGCCAGACAAGAAACCCTAATTGGAAGCAAACACTCAAAAATCAAGCCCTAGGTCCAATCCACTGTATTTGGACCGAAAGATTTTGTAAACGAAGTTGGGTGTAAGCAACCATTGAAGAATATGTACTAAGGTTTTGTAGAATATTAGAACAGAGTACGCAATGTAAAGCGTTATTGGGCAAATATGCAAATACCATGGGTGTAGGCGACCATTGAAGAATACGTACTAAGATTTTGTAGAATATTAGAACAGAATACGCAATGTATCGCGTTATTGGGCAAATATGCAAATACCATGGGTGTAGGCGACCATTGAAGAATACGTACTAAGATTTTGTAGAATATTAGAACAGAATACGCAATGTATTATAAAATGAGGAAAAATCACATTGTTGAACTTTATTGTAACAAAAAAAAATTCAAGTCCAATTTTTATAGTGTTTTTTTCTTTATATCTGTACTTAAGAACGTTAGGTCTTCTTAGATGGTTTCAAAGTATTTTATGCAATAGAAAATTATTTTATGCAATAGAAAAGTATTAATTACCGTAACTAAATGTATTCAAAGATAAGCTTCCATTTAATGAAAATTGAATACGATTTTAATATTTGTATTAATACAATGTTATAAAAATTACTTAATCGCCAAATACATAATCAATTGTTAATTATTGCTAATAATGCTTTAATTATTAATATAAAAAAAACAACGAAATATTGCAAACAAAATATGATGTGACATAATTGAATTTGTAAAATTTATTAAGTATTTAAAAATAATTATGATATTCGGAAAGCCAAAAAAAATAAATTGAACTTTATTTTGAATTATATAAGTGCCAATTTCGAAAATAAGGTGCCTAAGTAAGCCTATATGCAAGGTTTTCTCGTTTTAAATACACAATTTGTTATGATATTAAGAATGATATTTAACAATCAAAAATAAGTTTTTATTCACAAACTTACATTTATTACAGTATTTACAAAATGTACTTTTATTTAGAATGCATAAGAAACAGTCTATCTGCAGACCGTTGCAAACGATCTATAGATAGCTCAATTGATCCAAATCTGTAAATGAAACAAGTGTATCATGTCATTCCCATGTGTAAAATGCCTACGACGAAGCATGCTTAATATAGGGTTGAAGCTAAATGATGATGCATGAAAAAAGTGGGGAGTAAGGGGTAGGTATTCTTATACAAAGAATGGACTGATTGTAAAAATCTTTAAGGAAGTATATTAATTACTTATTAATATTGATATTATAAAAATGTATACTTAATAAAAAAAGTAATCAATAAAATACAAGAATTGGTGTCTGTTTTCTTTGTAACTAAATAAAACACATGATTTAATTAGTTTTATTAACTTAATTAAATTATGTAATTTATTTAGTTTTATTTAAATATATAAAAGCGACATCTATTATCTAAACTTAAAAAAACACTTTAAATAAAAACAATCTTACATAAATTAAAAACAGAAAAGATAAAAGTATTATAAAAATTACAACTAAATTAATATAAATGAATTGTAAGGTATAATTAGATACATAATAAATGCCTAAAATATATTATTAGGACTGAGGTTATATTTTATTTTTAAATAAAAATCTTAAATTTTAGTAAGTAAATAATTGTTGTTTTGATTTCCGACAATTTATAAATGAGAAATGTTTGTTATTGTATTGTTTAACTATTTTTTGAATAATGTTTTGTTAAGTTTTGTTAAAATATGTTACGTTTTATTGTTTTACTATATTTAAGAAATTGGTGTATTGTGGTTTATTTAATAAACGTTAAAATTGAAATTGTTTATTTTTTATAATATTATCATTTATCCTTTGTTAAGTATATAATATTTATGTTCATCACACATTTGCTCTGGGAATCGAACCCACGACCGAGCATGGAAGGCAGAGTTACTACCAACTGAGCTGTGACGCCTGTCAATTGTTGACAGATTTCTAGGAAAATTCTTGTTATTGAATAACTAATAAATGTTATTTATTACATATTTCAATTCGTCATAAATTATGCATAGAACAGCCTAGATGAGTCTACACCTCTCTAACGGCCGGTTTCTGGAAACCCAAATCACGATTGATCCGAGTTTGACACATAGTAATTATTTGATTTTTTCGTTGATCATCGTTCGAGAAACCGGCCGAAGTATCTTTTGATTTGAATATAAACTTTATTTCCTTAAGATAAAGTACAAAATGTTTTTGTTTGTACTTTCAAATATATATATATACTTAATATAAAATATATAATACGTCGTTCTTTAATTTAAAAAAAAGCTAATAATATTTAGAAAATCTGACTGAAGTAGTTATTAAAAAAGTTCTTAATTTTTTTCATTTTGACATGGAAAGAAAGAAAATTATGAACAAAATCGGTTTATTTATTATTTTTTTGTCGATGGTAACTGATAGATAAAAAAGTAAGTATTTAATGAAATAGTGAGACCTTGCTATCGAAAACTACTGCGTTTTCTGTAAGGTCAAGTCAAAACATCTCTTATCGTATTGTTTATAATTTATAAAATATCACAGCAATTAATTGATATATTGACAACAGTGTGGGATTCGACGTTCGTCAGATAAGTTGGATTCAGTGTAAAACATTTCCATAGACTATTTTTAATCTCGAAAAAAAAAAACAGTTCTTTTTTTAAAAAGTATCCGGCATTCGCTTAAAGTAGAGTTGGACACGTGTGATGTGCATCGAGTATCGAATTATCGATAAAAAAAGGGAGTGAAAATTTTATGGACTTTGGTTCTCAGTGAAATCACGTGAAACTATTATGATTTGAACATTTTATTTGCCTTGAATATTGTTTATTTATTTTTTAGTCAAATTTATGTTATCTTCGTTAATAAGACAAGCAACCTTTTGTGTTTCTATTAGCTTAATTGTTATATCAGGATGAATTTCTCATATATTCTCATAATGACCTGGATCTTTACCACGGCATCGTGTCATAAAACAAGATGCCACGCCTGTTTTGAAGGGATATGCTATTCAAAAACAAGAGTTATCGACGAGCATCGTTTTTCAGGCCAACTGGCTATCGACAGAAACGAAAACATTGTTTATTTCCACTATGAAGACACCCAATCGGTAGACCATACAGCAGGATTCGATCTAGACGACATTCGATTCAAAATGATACCAAACATCGATTTTTCATTCGCTCGAGCAGTCGATCAATCAACTCGAGATGTTTACATCGGCGGAGCAAACGGAGTTTATAAGTACAGTGCAATCGATAACACTACTAGCCAGTTTGGTTTGTTTGATAAGACAATATGGCACATGCAGTACAAGAATAAAATCTACTACACGGTTTTTAAAACAAAAGGACTGTTTACACTGGAAAATAAACAACCAAGGTCTGTTAATCCGTTGGCTAACTATACAATTGATGATTTTATAATCGATCATCGCGAAAATATCTATTTCCTGAGCCAGGGAAAAATCTATCGATTGAAAAAAGGCGGGAACAGTGCGACCCTTTTCGTGGATGACATATACTCCCTATCCATAGACAAGAATGAAATCGCTCATTTTGTTCACAGCGGAAGAAGGGGACTTTACAGATTGGATGAGAATACTGACGATTTAAAAGAAATAGGGGCTTTTGGGACCGGTTTACCGCTTAGATCCGTATTCGACAACAATAATAACGTGATTTTTCATGAGAATTACAGTAGAAAGGTGTACTATCTGATGCCTAATTTCAGTAGATGCTCAGTATCACATCGAGGGAGCGGAAATAGTATAAAACAGAAAAAAAACTTGAAAAAGAATGGGATGAATGATAATTCATCTAATTATTTAGTCATAGATATTATTAGGTAGGTGATCAATGATAATTGATTCACTATTCTATTTATCGTAAATCATGTTATACTACTAACTGATACTTGAATACTAAATCCAAATCCAAAAAAAAAAAATAAAAAAATTAAAATATTTTTTTCATTTTTTATTTGGTTTCATTTTCTTATCTACCCACGTAGTTAGACTATCTAAACCTACTTACGGCCGGTTTCTGGAAACCCAAATCACGATTGATCCGAGTTTGACACATAAGTAGTAGGTAATTATTTGATTTTTTCGTTGATCATCGTTCGAGAAACCGGCCGTTAGTGTTCAATAATGTTCATTCGCAGATTATAGTTTTGGTCTATTAAATAAATGAAATCAGCAACGCAGTATTTTAGTTTTTTTTATACTTACATATATTATTTGTACAAGTAAGTACCTAAGTATATCGCTATAATAATAGTTTGACCGTTAATGATGGTATATTATCAATTATGCACGGGTATAAAAAAAAAAATCTACAATCGAATTCACCGCCAAAATTTAAATTTATGTGTGAAACAAGGCCTACGTCCTGCACGTATTGTTCTTGACCACGGCTGGGCGTGAATAACAATTCGTGGCCGTATTTTAACGGCCTTGCTGAGCAGATCCAAGGGCCCTTGTATGTTAAAATAAGATTATTTATAAAATAAACCTTCTCGTTTTCTATTGGGTATTGCTAAATAAGTAAGTAGGTAAAGTTCTTTATCAGAAAATCACAAGGATCATTTAGAATAGTCTTACATACTAGGTGATTCTAGGTGTCAGTGCCACGCGACCAGAGCCTAGAAGAACGGGCTCTGTTCATTAACCTCTTATTGTAAGTACGTCCGGATTGGACAAACTGTATAAACTTGTACTACTTCTTATCTACAACAGTTAAGAGACGAGTGAATGGGTATCTTCTAGAAAAGTGTGCTACATCGTAGACCGCATCGTCACTTAACATCAGGTGAGATCGCGGTCATACGCTTGCCTATAACTAGAAAAAAAAGTTAAACAATAAATTATTTCTGATTTCTGACATTTGTATCTTATTTTCACGAACTACGTTCACTATTTTTAAATTTTTGACCATTTGATCATTTATAGGTATTTTATACCATTAGCGGGGTCTTATCCAGATGTGAACATCATAAGACACAGGCAGATTTTATATACTTACTTAGTGAGATAGTAAATAATATTCTATTTAACTTAACCACCTAATTCCACACACAATTCTAAAATAACAACAAAGATCTTTTTTAAAATGGGGGGTGTTCCATAAATGGAACATCTAAGTTTGTCAACACGATCCCTATAACCACACTTACAATGCAGGAGTTCAGCCAAATCGTACAATAGATACTGTTGGATACTCGCCAATAAAACATTTGATATTATTTCACAAACAGACGATATATGATAGGTGTATATCGACACGACACGACACGACACGACAGCTGCTGAAAGATAGGGAAGAATGTGTACGATAGAGGAAAACGGAAGAAGGTAATACCCATATTTTAATTTCGTTTATTTATTTCGTCGTAATATGTCATACTGTCACTGACAGATGCCCATTCATTTCAGCTATAACATATTTTTATTTCAATCGATTTTACATATAATATTCAAGACATTTATCAACTAGTGGAATATATACAGAAAAAAGAAGTAAGTAGGTAAGTATAATGGCTAAAATACACATCTTTCTAAATCTTACTTCATTTCATTTATTTTATCTGCAATCATGTGTACCTATATAGAGAGGATAAAATGAAAATGAAAATTATGTCAAGTTACAAAAAAACAATAATTAATTATCTATAAAATCATCTATAAGTCAAACAAATTCAATATAATATAATTTAATCATTGCAACTCAAAATTCACATTTATAGGAAAGTCCATTATTTAAGTCATTTATCAATTAAAGTTTTTCAGGTTCAGCTCATTTATCATTTATCATGATGCTTGCAATATACCTTACCTTACTTTGCTATAAAGTAGGTACCTAACTGCATTATCAACCGAATATGACCCCATTGGGCCCTTTAAGTAATATGTTTGTAACATCAAAATGTTTAATTTTTCTGTTTAATAAATATATCTTCTTTTTACTTTACCTATCCTTTTAAATATAACTAATAGATACTAATCGATACTTATACAAACTCTTGCTTCCAATCCTTTACTTTAGTTTTAAATATTAGATACAAATTTGTTCTAAATCCTCTACTATCTCAATAGATTTTAGTTAGTAATGTGATAGTTTTCATTTAAAATCTATCAAAAATGCTATAATGCCCAATTCAGTTTACTTTTTAAATTGGAGCTCTGTCCAGTCCGTGCTATGGATCGTTTAAAGTGGATTAAAATGCTTCACCTTTCCCATCCACCTCCAACATTTTTACTAGTTCAAAAATCGGTAGAAAACGCCTTATATACTCAAATACTAGGTACTTTAACGATTTTCGGAGAATGCTACATTAAACATACATATTTCTCGACGTCTACTGACTTTAAAGGTTAAAATCATTAAATTAAACTCAAGCATGTCATTGAGGCTTGAAAATGGGCGAGATGTGGCACAGATATCCCAGATGTGGCAATAAATGGCACCTTATGGCGCCGCGGCGCGCCACAAAGTCCCCTCGACGATTTAACTGGCTGACTGTCTAACTCTTCGATAGTGGTACTAATTTTATCAAAATTGAATCTAACCGAACTGTCTGTAGAGATGGGAAAGCTAATTGAACATTGAGCGGGCAACACATGCAACTTATCGATGAAAATATGACAAGTGACCATAGAGCTCTATTTTTTAAATCTATCTATATTTTAAAAAATACTAGCGGCCCGTCCTGGCTTCGCACGGTTGGACACAAGATTTTTACACCTGAGGTTACGTTACTAAAGATTTAGTAAGCATCCCTAATCTTATATAGCAATAAATGTATCCTATGTTACTCAGGGCGAATGCAGCTTTATAATGGTGAAAAGATTTTTAAAATCCGCGCAGTAGTTTTTCAGTTTATTCATTACAAACATAAACACACACAACTTAATGCAATTTTTTCCTCTTTATAATATGAGTATAAGTACCTAATATTTATGTAGAAATATAAACTTTTTACTAAGATGTGTCATACCATTCCTGACAGATAATGGAAATTGCATCCCATGCATTAGCCAATCAGGAACCTTCATGGAAAATGATCGTGTATTCTACGGTCTGTGATTGGTTGAAAGTTATAAGTTTAACCGCGCGTGAACACGGTACTGTCTCAAGCTGAGTAATGACCAATTTCAGGTATTTTTTACATGTATCTAATAATTATATCGTTAAATATGTAGCATTAAGTTTTATATCTGAAATAAAGTGTTTCTATTCTATTCTATTCTATTCTTCCATCGTCGCCTTGGCCTTAGTGTGGCCATATAACTTCCAAATTGCCAATTAGTTACCGTACTTTGAAGCTTCTGGTGTACCCTAATTTTCTACGATATGCTTGCTTTGTAAATCGAAGGTCTCACTCCTACCTTGTAGTATGTCATGTTGATGGATGTCATGGAATATTAAACCTACATGGAATATTGAATCTAAGGAAATAGACTGAAAATGTTTAGTTCAGAATTGTGTCGCACTCTACATTATATCTACTTATGTTTTGCCAATTTCAATACGATTTGCAAATACTTACTTATAATAAATAATAAATACTTATTCATGGACATTTCACACATCACACTCTAGTTCCAAACTTAGCAAAGCTTGTACTATGGGAACTAGATTACTGATAGAATACCTACTAATATACATAGATATATTTTTAACGTACATACATAGGATACTTAGTAACGCCCAGACACAAAACAAATACGTATGTTCATCACACAAACATTTGCTCTAGGTGGGAATTGAACCCACGACCCACAGCATGGAAGGCAGAGCTACTACCAACTGAGCTGTGTGTGATGCCTGTCAAATCTTAGCCAATAGTAAAACAATAACGTAAAATATTAAGCTGTTTTTATATATTTAGATTTTTTGTATAGTTTAGTACCTACTTACACTACATAACTAAAGACTCCACACAATTTTGAATTTTTGAAGGTTTTGAACGAAACATTATTCCTGTGTTGTCTGTCAAAATTATTTAATCGATATCGACAAAATATCGATAATTTTTAATTCACGTTCCAACTCTACTTACACTTTCTTAGGTTCTGTAAACTTTTCCACTAACTTGTACGAATTCGACATGTTTTCCGTTTCTCGCAAATATATCTTTGATAACATCTCGAAGTGTACCCGATGGGATACTTTCAGGTTTCAAATAAATTATCCTTTTACCTAGATCTAGATATTTAGGTACCTAGTACAAAGTAAGGCGTTAGTACCTATACAGTAGCTCTACCATGAGTTTTTACTATGCTATATATACTATACTCGCTAGCGTCTGTAGTTAAAAAACTGTATGAGGATTTGTAAAGCGCCTCTCTCGGATAGTTGGGTACTAAAATTCGTCATACTAATATTGACGTAACTACTGTAGTAAAGTCAGGCGATTTTACTGTGACAACTCATGGTAGAGGTACTGGACAATGGCCCGAACACGAATAAATGTGACAAAGTTTTGGTCGCGTGGAACTGGCACCTAGAATCACCTAGTGTATAAGACGATTCTAATGATCTTTGTGATTTTACTGAATAAACATTTTGATTTGATTTTTGAATCGTAAACGTACCTTTTGTGACATTTATTCGTTCTTTGCTTATATGCACCGAGATTTTGTTAAAAAGTCTCAGAAAAAACACAATTTATATTATACTAAGCCCTTACTTATTAAAATTATGTAGGTAGACACTTCAGGCTACTTAATTAGATTAAAAGCTTTACCTAGTTCTTAAAAAATCTAACAAGTAGGTAGAATAAAAAGGTAATTAAATAAAACTTCTAGGTATTGTTTTAAATTTAATTAAGATCTGATAAGTCCTTTTTTGAGTTTTTGAATTAATCTTTAAAATGTGTTTTAATAGGTTTTACTAATTATATCTATATATCGATGACGATTGAATTGTTAGTTCATTAAAAAAAAAAACATTTCCCATTTTGAAAAATTCAAATTAGCGCTTTGATTATTTTGTACTTGCCCTAGACATTGAGTATATAAACAAATATATTCTTAATTGATATGTTGACAGATTTTCTCACTAATTACCACTAATTATCAACATTGATTGACTTCACAATGCACTTATGTGTTTAGCGCCAAGTGGTTTCACATTCAATTAGAGGGCTGTCCACGAATAAATGTGACAATTGTAAACGCAACGTATTTAAGGTACACTGCGCGCTAACGCTGCAACGTTCGACAGTAAAGCTGATGTTGACGCGCAGTGTATCTCAAATACGTAACTATTTCGATAATCACATTTATTATAATAGTTCCATAAAGTACCTAGATATTTTTTTATTGCATGCTTAAGAACTATAAATAAAAACTACTTAGATTAAGAGGGACAAAGTAAATACGTAAGCTAATTCTGTGAAGTTACATAATTAAATAAATAAATATTCAAATAAGTAAATTAACATTTCACACATCACACTCTTGTCCCAAACTAAGCAAAGCTAGTAACTAAGTAACAAAGTAGGTACTATGGGAACTAGATTGCTGATTTTTTGTAAATACATACTTAGAATACATAGAAAAACACTAACAAATGAACAAATGTTTATCACACAAACATTTGCTCTGGGTGGGTTATGTAGTTGTTAACCAAGTGACAACCCTAGCCGTAAGGTCTCTATGGTGCGCGGTCCGCATGATAATATGTCAAATGAATTGTCTATAAAAGCGATGCGCACACGCATCACTGCAAGCGAAAGTCAACGAAAATGAAGGTAATAACACGTTTGTGAAGTGCCTGTGATAAGTGTGTGAAAATAGCCTAATAATAGCTTTAAAATAGTCTGAAACTGGCTTTACTGTGTTATGTAAATTATTATGAAATGGGAAAATAAAATGTGGTCATGTGCTAAATATGGACGTTCCTCTGACTAACCCCCGTAATAAAGTATCTTAAATACAGTACCAAGGTCCCAAGACATTTTAGGGAATGTCTACAGAGCCCGAAAATAAAGTTAATTACCTACTATATTTTATTTCTCCCTCTCTCTTAATAATTGAACAGTATTCAAAAAGTCCTTACTTAATTTGTAATAGTTTATAAAACAAATAATATTTATTACCTACAGTATTTTCAATGTTTACATGATTATAAATACATAAGAAATAGTTGCGCTATCTGCATAATATGACCAAACAATCTACAGATAGTTCAACTGATCCAAATCAGTATCAAACGTCGCGTACCCAAGATACTGCATTGCCGCGCTGAATAGCAATGCTGATTGACATTTCAACTAATGTTCCAGGAACTGCTGGCTATAATATCTCTGCTGGTATGCGGGGCAGTAGGAGAAGCTCCGGCGCCATATCCTCCCAGTGGGTGGAGGCCTAGTGGGCCATCCTTCGAACTGCCACAGCAGGGCTCCAATCAACAGGTAAATATAAATCATCATCATCATCAACCTATATCAGTCCACTGCTGGACGTAGGTCTCTCCTAAGACGCGCCACTGAGCCCGGTCTTCGGCTCTTCTCATCCAGTTTTTGCCAGCTACACTCCGCAGATCGTCGCTCCATCTCGCCAGAGGGCGTCTTACATTACGCTTGCCTAAACGCGGTCTCCACTCAGTATCCGTTTGCTCCAACGATTGTCGATTCTTCGGATAAAATGGACAAATATAAATATAAATAAATAATCTTTCACACATCACTCTCCAGTCCCAAACTAAGCAGAGCTTGTGCTAATTAACGGTGGAATAAATCTAGGTAGACTAGACGCAATCAGACCAGGTACTAGATGCGATTGTTCTAGATCTCAAGAGAAGATCTGGATGAAGGATCGAAAGGTCGTTACTTCACAAATACTGCATAATTTTCATGAAGAAGAATTAATTTTTATCATATATTTTTGACACCAGTTTTACTCTATCCAATTTTCTTTTTTGCTAGCCTCAAAAGCAGTACCTCCCAGCTCTAGACCCTCGTAATCAGCCAAGGCCAGAAGAAGACGTTTCAGTTCAGGGTTTGCCCCAGCCCGAACAACGGCCGCTGTTCCAGAGCTCGCCGATCTCTGGCCAGCAGTATGCTGGACCGGACTTCAACCAGGATTTGAGGAATTTGGATAAAAGTTACCAACAATTACAAGTGAGTTTGATATACATTGTACGTTTGTACCACGCGTAGAGTCAAGTATAGTCAAGTCAAGTAACATGTGTACCAAGTTTTGTTGAAATCGGTTGAAAGACGACCTGTAGGCGAGAACGGACAGACAGAAAGACAAAAACATTTTTGCCTAATGTCAAAACTGAGAGACATAGATCAAGCATTTTGAGTGTCAATAATTTTTAATCATTTCAGTACCAGCAGCAACAAGAGCGATACCGCGAGTACCAGCGTCAGAAGCAGTTGGAAGCTCAGCCAACACCAAGCCGTCCTACCCCTAGCATTCCCACCCGTTCCCCTCCTACCAACCCTCGCCAGTTCGGGAAACCGGAACCTACCACCCAAGCTGCACCCACAACTGAAGACTTGGAAGGATCTTTGAATAAAGAAGAAGTTGAAACAGAAAAGACCTCAGTGGAAGTAACTAAACAGAATGTGAAGGAGTACCCTGGAGAGTTCTTCTTAAGCTCATTAGCTCAGTTGCAACTACAGCCTCAGTTTGTTCAGCTCCAGTCGGTCTCTGGCCGATACATCCAACCCCAATCTGCAGCTTACGCACAGCCTCAAAAGCAGACAGGTTTTGATGGTCCAGCTCACTTATCAGCACTGCCATCGGTTTTGGCTCAACAAAATCAAGCTACTAAACAACAGTTTGATCAAGGATTCCTAGTGCAGAACGAGCAACCACTGTTAATCCAGCAACCAATTTCTCAGTTCGCTCAAGCACAAGTCCAAACTTACCAACCACAACCTCAATATCAGCCAGACTCTGTCGTCTTGCAAGCTCCAGCTCAATTCCAGCCCAATGTATACATCCAGCCAAACCCTGATGCGGTTGCCGTGCAACCAACTTCACAATACGCACCAGTGCAACCGGCTTCTCAGTACGTTCCTACTAACTATCAACCCGCCGCACAACCCCAGTTCGTAGCGCAACCAGTAACCTTCCAATCTCAACAACCACGACCAAACTTCGTTCAACAACCTCAACAGCAACCTGAAGCCGACAATGAAGATCAAAATGAACAAGATGATGACAGCCAACAGGATCAAAAACCTCAGAACCAGCAACAGTTTTACCAACAACCAATAGTTGTGCAATCTTCCCCAGCTCAATTGAACCAAGGGCAGTTCTATCAACCTCAAAATCAGTATGATCAAACTCAATATCCTCAACCACAGTTCCTACAACCAGGTCAACCGCAAACCCAGTTCGTCCAACCCGGACAAGACCAGCCTCAATTCTTGCAACCAGGACAACCCCAGACTCAGTACCTGCAACCAGGTCAACCGCAAACCCAATATCTGCAACCAGGTCAACCTCAAACTCAATATCTGCAACCACAAAATCCTCAGAATCAGTACGCGGAACCAGCTTTTCAAAACCAATATACGCAACCAGGACAATTTGCGCAACCAGAAGTTCAATACCTCCAACCGCAGTACACCGACCCTCAGAGCCAATACAGGCAACCAGCTCAAGGGCAATTTCTTGCACCCCAGTCCAATGATCTTCAAAACCAGTATGCGCAACCTCAATTCTTCCAAGGACAACTGCAACCACAACTAGCAGATCCTCAGACCCAGTACTTGCAACCGCAGTTCCAACCACAACCACAGGTCCAAGGAGAAGGGAAGCTGCAAAGTGGATTGGATATCAACCAGGAGGGGAACGATATCGACGAACCTGAAGAAAAAGACGAAGAAGGAGCGACTGCTGTTGCAACTGCTTTTGGCACAAGGTTAGTAATTCCAAACTTATTTTGAGACTGCATCGTTCAATTTTGATAGTTGCTATAATTTTCTGATAAAAGATGAATGGTGCCTAAACGATGTCCTTAATCATACGTCCATAATTGTACCTACTTTATTGCAACAAATGAAATCAGCTTTACACATCAGTATATATCAGGAATCAGGTAATGAAACGCGGCATAACCCGACTGTCATTCTCATAAAACACTTCTGAAATTGTAAGTGCTAAGTTTTTGAAGGTATTTTCCAAATGTCAGTTTTCTTGCAGTGTTTTCCTTCACCCTTTTAACGAAATAACAAATGCACCTAGACAGACATTGGCGCTCGTCCAGATTTCCCGAACGATGTGAAACATGAAGGTTAGGGAGCACTTTGAATTTTAAATTCGACCTCCTGCAATCTTATCTGTCAAGTTGACATGACATGTATCTATAAATAATATTATTATAAGAAATAAATTTAATAAATATTCTTGGACATTTCACACATCGCGCTCTAAGCTAGTTTTTACAACAACGAATAATCCTTTGTCAATTTTTCGACGCTTAATCAAATTGCGCACCGTTTTATAAAACAGCGAGTTTTCTTAAATCACGGCGACATATAAAATAAATAAATAATGCTGGACAATCCACACAACATCATCTAGCCCCAAGCTAAGCAGAGCTTGTGTTATGGGTACTAGAAGACTTACATACTTAATACATAGATAGATATTTTTTATTATACATATAAAATACCCAGAACACCCGGAATAAATATTTGCAGATCGTACAAACATTTATCCCAATCGATTCGAACCCGCAACCTTCCGCGTCGCAGGCGGACCTTCGCCCGCCGCGCCACATCGGTCGTCGATAGATTGACCCTCAGATCCTAGCTCTAGGGTTTGACTAAGCCTGTTCAAGGTCACCTTATCCTTTGAATATTGATCACTATTTCGCAAACAATGTGATTTGAATAAATCTTTGAACCAAGTGTTTTCCCTAGACTTTTGGCATTCTGCTGAGGTCGTTTCGAAATTGTGCAGTATTGCAATCACAAAATACGTGACACATTTTGAATAAAAAAAAACTTTCAAACATTAAATTATGGATTTTTTTGACCTTAAATTATGGAACAATTTCTAGGTGCCCGCGATTTGGTTTGGCTATTGTTGTTTTTTTGACAATTCGCACAGTATCTTTATAAATTATAGCCTAGTGTTATTCTGATCTATAAGCTGTATGATTTATTAAAATTAGTTTCATTAAAATCCGTTTAGTAGTTTTTGCGTGAAAAAGTTACAAACATACATCCATCTATCTTTCATGAACTTTCATGTACTTATACAATATTAGTAGGTAGTAGGTGGAAGTAGGCTAAGATATACTATCTTGTATGATGCCTGGGGCATTTTTAGATGAAGTGGGCTTACGGACTAGAAAAGAAAAGAAGAATCTAGAAGCAACTTAACAACAAAAAAATTCTAGGTGCAATTCTGCAATCCCTTACCTACGTCAATACAAATGCCATCAAATCAAAAAAGCTGTTAATAGTCCAGTCAAATTATGGCTAAAAACGAGTTAAATAAACATGAGCGAACACAGTTTGGGGACTTTGAGGATCGATAGGGGGGTGTATTCTGAGCATACATTCCAATTTGAGGGGTTGTACTAAGGTCAGCTCAAGGTCATTTCGATGGAAACGCGTTTCATTCGATATCTCGAGAATGGTTGGTGTTAGGCGAAAAATTGTTGAGACCTTTTCTTTTCCAAACAAAATTTACAAACTTTTTTATTTGAAACTTTTTTTTATAACATTAATATTTTTCAACTTATTACTTTTTTTTCCATTTTTCGTCGTTTTCTCCCCAACCATTCAATTTTATTACATTTTACCGATCATCAAAGTGTAGATCTTTTAATTATGAACAGTTTTGTCCTTAAACTTTTTTCCGTAGTGCCAATACCTTCGGAGTTATATATTACTTTACCGATATATTATTATTTTTATAAATTATTTTTCTATCAATAAATGTGTAAAACAGTTTTAATTGTTAATTTACTTCTTACCCAAATTAACCCAAAAATTTACCCAAATTAAATACTTAATTTTTAAATAGTTTAATCGATTGACCTTTTTATATTGCGACAGTGGCGCGGATTTCGCTTGGTAAAGTAATATATAACTCCGAAGGTATTGGCACTACGGAAAAAAGTTTAAGGACAAAACTGTTCATAATTAAAAGATCTACACTTTGATGATCGGTAAAATGTAATAAAATTGAATGGTTGGGGAGAAAACGACGAAAAATGGAAAAAAAAGTAAAATTTTTGCCTTGCGGGAGTAATAAGTTGAAAAATATTAATGTTATAAAAAAAAGTTTCAAATAAAAAAGTTTGTAAATTTTGTTTGAAAAAGAAAAGGTCTCAACAATTTTTCGCCTAACTCTAACCATTCTCGAGATATCGAATGAAACGCGTTTTCATCGAAATGACCTTGAGCTGACCTCAGTACAACCCCTCAAATTGAAATGTATGCTCAGAATACACCGCCCTATCGATCCTCAAAGTCCCCAAACTGTATTCGCTCATGTTTATTTATTTCGTAATTTGACTGGACTATAATATTCAGCTGTAAAACAGGTCAATGTCCGCTATTATTGTTACATGACAGACAGACAGTATTTACATTGCAATGCTCATTGGTATGCTGGAGGAGTCCTCACAGAAAGGGTATTATGTTTGTAAGGCTGTGGTCTTACACTGCTAAAAGTTTGCGGCGTGCATAGCCACATTATTTTCATCATCGACCTATCAGTCCTCAACTAGACGTAGATCTTTCCCAAAACGCGCCACTGAGTCCGATCCTCGTCTTTTCTCATCCACTGTTATGAGTAACGTTGAATTCCTTATCGTCGCGTCGCTCTCACCGTAGGGTGTCTCACACCACACTTGCGTAAACGCGGTCTCAACTCCAACACATTCATTTGATCAGTATAATCTTTACGATCTGTAAAATCAGCTGGCTCTGAATTGAATGTCTGACAGTTTATTTGCATTAGGCGCACTAGCACAGTGAACTAGGTAGATAGGTCATAGTCAAGTTTCTAAGTTAGTGTAATATAATATAAGCTTGTGAATAGATAGAAAAAAATGGATAAATATGGAGGAGGCCTTCATCCGACAATGTCGATCCCACTTTATTAGATTAAATAGATATAGGAACAGATGAGTATAGATACACTTTAATTGGAAATAAAGGCTATTTTTATTTTTATTTTATATAAGTAAGCCTGTCAATAAACAATAGTTTATCAATCAGCCGCAATCTATTCGCCTAATGGGGCCGCAGCCTTAGGGTCAGTTCATCGCAAGGTATTATGTTCGCCAAATTAAATTACCATTTTGACAAATATTTGTATGCAAAATGGAAATGTGTCGCAATTTAATTAATTACGTACGAGTAAGGGCTGTAATGATGTAGAAAAAAATCCGACCTTATATTTTTGTGCAATTTTTGAATCAAATCAATCAAAATCAAAACCGTTTTATTTCGAAACATGAGATAAATATACAGTAACAAAATTTGAAACGATGAATGAACGATGAATGATATCCTTATTATTTTTAATTGACTTTAAAAAATGATTTTCAATTCGATTGTACGTTTTATATGTTACGCGCACGTTATGTACCAAAACAGTGACGTATTTGAGATACATTGCGCGCCAACATCAGCTTTACTGTTTAACGTAGCAGTGTTAGCGCGCAGTGTGTCTTGTTACGTTTTACGTTTGTCACATCTATTCGCGTTCAGCCCTTCATTTTGTTATTATTGGTAACATAGTAACATGTGATATTGTTCTAGGACTCAACCCCGCGTGAATACTAGATATGGGGCTCCGTACCCGGTGCCGAAGGTTTTGGCGAGCCCTGGTGCCGCCACCGAATCTCCTGTTGAGGTGAGATATTACATCAAAAGTAGTTTTTTTTAGTAGTAATTAAAATGACTGTAATTTCTTCATGTTTTTTTTAAAGTTATAGGTAGGTTGATCGCTTAAAGTGTGAAATATTTAAAGATGGAAGAGACTACTTTTAGCGCTAAGAACGCCCATTGTAAAATGTGGTTTTAAATAGTTATCCATTACGTGGTTTTCTATTTTTTGTTTTTTTGTGTAGAAATAGATAAATAGAAAACTCTTTATTGTACACACAAGGAAATAACAGGATATACAAAAGACAGTGTTTGCAGTAAGTGAATACAATGGGCCTTATCGCTTTAAGCGATCTCTTCCAGACAACCTTTGATAAAGTATTTTTCATTCATTCGTTCATGTTGTTTTAGGAAATAACAGAAGAAGGTCCAGCAGTGGCTCAAGCGGTGGCTGTCGCTAATGGCGAAAGAAGAAAAAGCGCTAGACTAAGGTATAAAAACCATTTGACAACCCAGAGATTAACACCCATAACTCAATTTCAAATAGCCTTTATTAAATAAATATTCAAATAAATATTCATGGATAATTCACACATCTCTAGGTCCAAACTAAGCAAAGCTTGTAATATGGGAACTAGATTGCTGATACTATACTTATATAATTTTTTTTTTAAAACATAAATAGAATACCCAGACTGAGAATAAATATTTATGTTCATCACAAAAACATTTGCTCTGAGTGGTAATCGAACCCACGACCCAAAGCATGGAAGGCAGAATACTTACTACCAACTGAGCCTGTCATAATCTAGTTTAACAATAATATTATTTAGACTATCAAAGGATTGTTTTTATATATGTTTTACGTAATACGATTACGATACGATCCCAGATGGGACACACTGAGTTGATGCTGCAACGTGCTTGTGCTCATTGTGATACAGGTTAACTGTCTACAGACCACATATGGTCGATAGAGCCACTTCCATACCAGTCCACAGACCGTGTTTGGTCTGTTCGCCCATACAATTTCTAAACCATCTGACAGTGTGGACGTAAGGAGAAAGTCTTCTTATTAATTCGGACTTGGCAGTATACGGACTTTTAATAAAAACATTACTTGACTTATAAGACCATTCCTACTCTGGAGCCCGGACAGTTACATACGCTATCGTATACCTTACGATCAGATAAATATAATATTAATAGTTAATACTCACACATACAATTATTGTATATACTTCTAAATATCGTATTCATTTCCCAGGAGCCGTCGTATCCGTCCTGTGTACGCTGTGGATAGATCCGGACGTCTGGTCTTAGCTGAAGCATAAACTATCTAAAAGTTCTAAAGTCTCAAAATCACTTTTTTTTTTCTTAGAGCGTATTTCCCCTGGGTATTTTGAATAATTGAAAAGTGCCATAATCATACTCAATTTGACAAAATAGACTCATAAGTCGTAGTTTTGCTCAAGTTTGCAGAAAAAACTCCTCAAAATTAAAACAGATTTCGTTACGATTTTACCGTCTATAAAGCCATACCTATAAGTACAAGACAATTACAAAATTATCTGTTTATTTCTTTGATTCTTGTTTTTTTTATATATTTTGCTACATATAATTCATTTTATTATCTATGTTTTTCTACGCTTAATTAAGTATGATGTTTTTTTGCGAAGCCGCAACTTCTTTTTTTTTATATACCTACATGTATATTATATAAATCAATAATTGTACTTTTAGTTTTAATACATCGCAAAGTTACCTATTAAAAAGTGATATTAATATTTAATGTATCGTGCTTTATTTTATGTAAATTATTTATTTATAATATGTAATAAGTTTTATGATGACTTTGTTGTAAGTTTATTAAATAAAACAAATGATTATTTAATATTGTTGTTTTCCTGTCTTCTATACCACATACCCGTTTATTTTTCAAATAATAACATTAAATTAACTAAACGAAATTAGTTTATGAAGTGACATCGCACAATGGCTGTAATTTGTAAGTACATTGTTTGATTAATCCAATAACGATAATAGGACGAAGTAATAATAAATAATGCTAGACAAGCAGAACTTGTGTTATGGGTACTAGAAGACTGACATACTTAATACATTACATAGATAGATATTTTTTATTATACATATAAAATACCCAGACACCCGGAATAAATATTTGCAGATCGCACAAACATTTATCCCAAGGCGGGAATCGAACCCGCAACCTCCGCGTCGCAGGCGGACCTTCGCCCGCCGCGCCGTCAAATAAATCGTCGAAGTCGCGGTAACCAAAAAGTTTAAAATAAAAAAACTCATCAAATTCACCAAGGTTTCATTAGCAACAGAATCAAACCATAAACGCACAGTAAAACAATAAAAAACGTCGGCACACTACTTATAACAAACACATTCTCACGGACAAAGTTAACGGGACCCGCAAACAGGGTTTTAAAACGTCCAAAATGACCTACATCATAGGTAACAGTAGATACTGTCACTGTATCACCTTTATCTACAACTGCATTGACGTCAGGAGGCTTTAAGACTTCGAATTCTTCGAATAACTTTGGTTTTTGTAGGGTCTTGACCGCGAGCGTTGGTTCAAAGAGTTTCGACCCCTCAATACTCAGCTTTCTCATGATTTGATCTATAGTAGTGTTTTTAACTAGATCACATTGTAGACCTTGTTCTGCATCAGATTTTGAAGCTGTTTTAGCAGCTTTGTCTTCTATGTCTTTGTGTATATGATGGCCTAGTATATTCCTTAGCTCTTTAATGATTTTCTCTACTAAGTTTTCTTCTAGTTTTTTTACAGCAACGTCAAGAGTCATCACAAGTCTGTCCCACATCTCTGGTAGATACGACGGGTTTCTAGCTTCTTCTGCACATTTAATTTGAGGCATCTCTGTGTCTTTGAGCAGAGCTTTAATCTCAGCTTGATTAGGTAAGTTTATGCTTTTGTTGTTCATCTTCTCCTTCTGTTGGTTGAGGGTTTTTTTCAGTATGTTCTTGGATATTTCCTGTTCTTTGTTATCACCTTTGCTGGGGTTAATCTGGTATTTATTATTTAGATTCTTGGTGACTATTACATTGTTGTAATCGTTTTCATAGGCTGTGTCCGAGCTTGTTGATGGAGTCATTTCTGGATAGATGCCTAAATTAATCACTGTTTCCATAAGAGTAGGAGTTTTCGGAGATTCTTTAGTGTGACTTTTCAAATCAGGAGTTTCAATATCAATAACGGTTTCAACGTTATTTTTCAACGTATAAGTTGACTCATCGCTAGATTTTGTGAAATCTGAGCTCGTCCGAGCAATGACAAAGTCGTTACTAGAAACATCAAAACTAGATTTATTGTTTGTTAAAGTACAATCGCTGATTTCAATCGTTACCGCTTTGAAATCTTCAAGTCTAGAAGGTAAATCAGAAGTTAAGTTAGTTAGAAAAGGTGTCGCCATTTCGGAGCTAGTCAAGCTTTCCAAACACATGAACTTATCGTTACTAGGGATAGGAATAGTTTCATCTTTAGTGTTTACTTTGGATCGATTGTAAGCCACGGCTACAGCAACATTAATTACATCTGTTTTATATGGTGTATTCTCTGTTGGCATTTTTATTACAGAATTTACCGCTTCTGCATTCTTCACATCGTCTGTTTTAAAAGATGTTGTGCTGGATTTTTGTGTCAGAGTGTTTTGGCTAGAATTGCTAATTATAGACTTCTTAGCTGTTGACAAAGATGAAGTGACTGATTGATTATCGTATTCATTAAGTCCGACGTCATTAATAAATGATATGAACTCTGTTTCTTCCAAAAGATTTTCTCTAGCAGTTATTTTATGTAAAACTCGTGATCTAGATACAACAGTTGATACTTCATCCGAGTAAAGCTCTTTCTGTATTTGATCCGCATCAATTAAGTTTCTCTTTTCGTTATATTTTACTAGCCGGTTATAGATTAGATTCTTAGGATTCTTGTATTTAAAATTATTTTGCTTTATTGTGATAGTAGTTTTGGGTTTACGGTTGGAAATTTTCTTTTTTTTCTTGCCTTTACGTTGAGGTTTAACTGCCTGAAATATAGCTTCAGGTTCTATGTTTGAATTGTGGTTCAGATTTTCTGTGTTTTCTCTTGTACTTTCGTCTTTATCTACAGATACAGATTCCAAAACCATTTCTATTTTAAAGGCTTTCTCTGCATTAAGTTCTTCGCTATTTTGATCTACTCTATTAGTTTCATCTTCATTTTTTTCTGTGTCAACATTAATAATTGGGTTGTCAACATTTAATGCATGTTCGTTTATACAATCACTTTTTTGCATAACAATGTTTTCATTTTCATTGATTTCAGTTTCAATTTTAGTTAGATCAATAACTAAATTTTCATATTCTTCTATGGTTATAACAGATGCATTGGATGCATTGTCGCTGCTCAAATATTTCAGCGAATTTGTCGGTGTCATAGATCCAATAGAGTTAGTACTATCGTGAGGACTGATTTTGCTTAAACTTTCTTCCACAGATTCTTTCTCTGGGTTATCTATGATTTGGTTTAGTTTATCAGCTTGTTCATTTTCAAACATTTTCATAGAGTTTGTCGGAGTAATTGAATTAGTGCTTTCTTGCGGGCTCCGCTCTTTGGGACTCTTCTTATTGCAAATCATTTGCTGCGCAGTTACCAGGTCATCGTAAGTTTCTTTCAGCGAGAAAGCGACGACGTAGCTGGGCAAGTTTTTGGGAAAGCGAGTTTGTGATTTTGGTCTGGATTTTCTCGTTTTTATTGTTTTGTTTTCTTCAACAGATTGCATTTTACTTGCTAGTTTTTCTGGAACAATGGATGAGCTTTTAAAAATAAGAATTACAAATATCAAACTGAGTAAATCAAGTGGGTTTTCCAAATACTAAAATACACGTGTTAGATCACAAACGGACTTAAATTAATAATACGAGTAAGAGCTTGTTGTCCTATTAAAAGACAAACATTTTTTTGTCTATTCCAAACTACTGCTTATTGTTTCGCAAGTCCTTTAAGAGTAAGATTATCAATAAAACATTTTTGTGCAGAATCAGTTGTAATATTATAACAAAATTCATCACAAAACATTCACAAAAACATTACTAAAACCCTAAATCAGAAAGTTGTATTTGGTACGATGGATTAAATGAATTATTAGAAGGCAAAACCCCTTCTCTTAGTCCTAACGCTGGCGTTCTAGGGTAAACATAGCCTTTTATAACATAACTGTACAACAGACTTCCTAATATCAGCACTGGTATCCACAGCAGCAAGCAGTAAAAGCATCCTTCACCGAACCCCATGCCTCGCCGTTGTCTTATCGGTTCTTGTATATTATAACAACATTTTTCCACATCTTCGTCAGTGCTCAAAGATGAAGATGGCTTACATATGTTACAATCCGAGGGTATGTCCATCATCTCTCCAGAATCTATCGTGCATGCTGGTTCAGGTCGTTTTTGGTTTTTGTTCAGTTTTAACCACATTTTTGAACATGGTGGGTGTGCTGGACGGGTGGTGGGTGGCTTATATATAATGTTGTCATTACTACATTTGTTGTAGAAGTAAGTGAGAAGTTTCCGTTTATGTCCGTCATTGATGACATCCATCATCGATGTAGAGTTTGGAAGGGATTTCACTGATTTATACGTTTTGTGGAATTGGTTCGCAGCTGAAGTCATGTCAGTGACCCGGAGTATAGATTCGCTATCAATGATATTGTATGAGGTACTTTTTCGCATAAGGCGGTTGTAGAATTCGTTGATGTCCAATTTCTTTGGTTCTTTAGACAGTTTTATGCCAGAAATTAAAGGATTTTTTGGGTATTCTTGAGAATATTGAATCCCTTTTGATGTGTTTTCCAAATTACGAGTCATGTGTTTGTCGCATTGTGATACTTTTGTTTCTTTTTTAACGTGGTCTTTGGCAAAAGCCTTAGCCACTTTACTAAGGTCTTTGATAATGCATTTCAGTTCATTTATATTATCTAATATTTCAGTATCTGTAATGGTACTACGGTCCACAGTTACAGCAGCGTTGTTTTCTAGGGAGAAAGTAGTTTTTTCACTACAGCTGCCACTTTTAAAAATGTATTTTGCTTGGTTATCAGCTCCATCTAATAACGGTATGATATTATGCGCATTTTCTACATGATTCTGTGTAGATAACTTTGGTTTATCTATAACTGAAGGTCCAATGTTATAGATTAGTGTTTCACTCCTTTCATAGGCTTTGTTTAGATTTTGTTTACTCATTTCTGTACTTATACTTTGTGAATTATTTACTGGATGCACTGTAATGTGTATGTCAAGTTTCATATTGTTTTTATTCTCATAATCAGCAAAGTATTGAAATATATTTTGACAGTGACCCAAGAATTTTGGACTAGGGCGTCTTTTGTTATCGTTCTTGGCTCTTATTCTCCTTTTATCCAATTTGTAAAGTTTATTTACTCTTCTGCTATTTTTACGTCTAGTTTTTTTTGGTGTTTCGCTCTTAACTTTATCAGTATCGGTAGCTCTAGTTTTCATACAAAGGGCATCTATTTTTGGTTGTACTAATTTTGAAAATACTAAACTCTCGTTCATAAAATCAATTGCCATCATTGGGTCACTTGTGTCTTCTTCATTTAGTATAGATTGTTGAAGAAATATTGATTCACAAGCTGCTATATCAACTGATACAGCTTTTGATTCACGTTTTTCTATTTCAGTTGTAACGACTTCTATCGAGGAATCATTGGGGTCGGTCATAGTAAAATTATCATTTGTGAAAAAGTTTATGTTATCATCTGTACTCGTGATGTTTGCTGGATCATCAGCATATATACTTTTCATAAGACTAGGCATTGGAAATAAATTAGATTTTATAGTTTCTCTAGTTTTATGTTTGATTTCGTCAGCAGTGGAGTCAGTAGCGCTTTTATAAAACGGCTTTGGTAAAAATACAATGTGACGTTTTTTCTTACGTTTTTTCTTCTTGCCATCGCACTCATACGTTGCACATCTTTTTGTAAAAGATTTAGTCGAAATTGTAAGTAGATCAAAGCTTGAATAATCTAGTAATTTACTGGGTTTATTTAGGGATGAAAGTACATTTCTTTGCTTGTTCTTCTTGACTTTATGATTTGATCCGTCGTTGCTATCTTGGCTTTTCTTATGTAGATTTTTTGGGATACTCAAAGTGGATATGACTTTGATGTTTTTCGTTGAAGTAGGAGTCGAATGGCAGGATGACTCTCTTTGACTGTTTTCTTTAGACTTTCTTCCTCCATGACAGTATTGACATATTATTGACGCCGTCTCTACTTTTTTATTCTTCACTTGCTGACTCAAACGCTCTCTGTTTAGGACATACGTCGATCTCGATGACGATGAGCTTGTTTTGTCTAAATCTGTTCTATGAAGCAACGAATAAAGCACGGACTCGAGCTTATCTTTTGTGTCTGTGTTGTTCATCAAATGTTTTTCAATCCAGTTATTGATTAAGTATTTGAAATTATCCATCATAATTTTAGAAATATCGTACTGTTCGTTGTTTGTATTTGTTAGTTCGCTGTTACCGCATCCACTTTTGCCATGCTGGAACTCTTCTATCGTATCGATTTCTGTATTAACTGTAGAATATTTTGATTTGGATCCCTCTTGTGTAGATGTTCTGTTCATCTTCTTTTTATAGTATCTTCTGAGGATGCAGATGCCGGTTTCTGTGCTGAGATCTCTTTTGATTTTCTCTCCGTCTACGTAATACTGGTGTTGGGATAGGTTCTTCTTTATCTGTATGATGCCACTCTTTGTGTTTATCTGCGATAGTCCGGAGCAGGTTCTTGACTGCGTGTATATCGTGTGCTGGGACTTTTTGAATAAGACTCTGGTATCGCCATCTTTGTCTCTTGTGCTCCGTTTTCCCATGATCAGCCTTTAGTCTTGGCCTTGAGTCTTCTGCAAGCAACAATTTTAGTATTCTTTTCATCTTTGTAATCTTCTGTTACAGTGTCTAGTTTTTTAACTCCTTCAATAGTAGATCTTTCATAATTTACAGGTAATTTCTGAGGCAATGTAACTATAAATGAAACAAGTTTTCTGTATGTTAGTGTTTCATGTTCATTTTTTTCTCGTCTAGTTAAAAAGAGAGTTTCTGGACTAGTTAAAAACCATGTTTACAAATGAGGTTGTCTATGAAAATGTGCTATTTAAACTGTCTTTATCTTCCTACCTATATATATATATACGAAAAAGACCTGCCCAGCTGCACGTGAATATATATCATGTTTCATTATTATTTGTGTCCAAATACTTATTTATCATTGCTATCGATAGATACCGCTATCGATCCGAAAATACAAAAAATACGGATAAACTTCGAACGCATACTAAAATATGACTAGTATTAAAATAAAATAATTTAAAATACTAACCAATACGCTCCATTCACGACATTATTTAAAAAAATCACTGAGATTTACTTTAACTCAAAAATTGATAATAAATACAATCAAATACAAAATTTTGCAGAAGTCACATTATTTTGACATTTCCTTTCATCTTGTCATATTATCTTCTTCAATTACTTTTCGCAAAAAAATCTGTAAGGAGTTTTAAATTAAGTACATCTTTTACATTTTGTTTTTATTGGTTTTACAAAAAAACATTTATATTTGCATTCTAAAGTATGTACAAGCTTTTCTTGCAAGTATTCTACCAGCAATACCTAGTGCTCTAGAATACCGAAAATATAAAAATAAAAATATTATCAAAAATATTATCTTTGAAATATCCGTAGCCCATTACGTCACTTTTTACAGATTTTTACGTATCTCCCAGCATCCGATCTCAGGATCTTGGATATAAATCATGGTGCACGTCAAATACCCGCGTCTCGGGATACCGCAGATACTCACTCAATAGAAGTGGATATGTTATGGACGAGGAACTCTTGGATATGGTAACACGTTCAAATACTTTGTAATTCTTTGTAAGAATCGTATAAACGGTAGGAACCAGTACCCCAAGTACGAGTTTGTGCACACACGGATCTTAGAGACGCAATCGCCGAGCGTCACCGATTTTTTATGGAGATCATAGCTTGGCAGTAGCCAAGCATCCAAGCAGCGCCCCTAGCAGGTTTCTTGAGAAGTTGTGATTTTCATACAAAATCGGCGGCGCTCGGCGATTGCGTCTCTACGATCCGTGTGTGCACAAACTCGTACTTGGGGTACAGGCCGTAGTTTCTTGCCCGTTGTAGGCTCTGATCGCTTGGAACCGGCACGTAGAATCACCTAGTAAGTAGTAGAAGTAGTATATAAGATGTAAATGATTTCTATGATTTTACTGAATAAACTTTGATTGATTTGATTTGAATAGGCTTCGTCAATTTAGAATGTATCTATACCTACTATAAAATATAGGTACCTACTATAAAACTAAAATACTATAAAACTGTAAAATACCTACCTAAAAATATCACTAAAAAAAATGGAAACATGAACAAGTACCTATATTAAAAACGGTTTAATTCTGTAACTATTCCTGAGATACATCCTGCTGACAGAGTAACGGGCAGACAGACATACGGACAACCACTCAAAACTATCAATATCTCGAACCCCGACCTAATTCGTAGGCCTCTTTTCGTAGTAATCCCTTCTGAACATGTTGCTCAGATATTTCTATAACTTTCGTACATCAAAGTATTCCTGTTGTATACAAAACGTAGATAAGATATAGGTACCATATAACACGGCGAGAAATATACGCTAAAAAAGACGCCATTTGTGGTGCTACGAGGGAAGTGTATTAGATATTTTTTTATTACCTTTGTAGACTAATATGCCCGGACGAATAAATAAATAATGCTGTACAATCCACACAACATCATCTAGCCCCAAGCTAAGCAGAGCTTGTGTTATGGGTACTAGAAGACTGACATACTTAATACAATACATTACGTAGATAGATATTTTTATTATACTTATAAAATACCCAGAACCCGGAATAAATATTTGCAGATCGTACAAACATTTATCCCAAGGCGGGAATCGAACCCGCAACCTCCGCGTCGCAGGCGGACCTTCGCCCTATATCGCTCTTCGAATATAGAGGTGAGCTCGAATAAATGTGACTATCGTAAACGTAACGTATTTAAAATACAATGCGCGGTATTTTTGCAATGTTCAACTATCAGTTGATGGTTGACGCGCAGTGTACCTACATCAATTCGTTTATAATTGTCACAATTATTCGTTCTCCCCCCCTGATATAATATTACGACAAATTGGTATTATGTATAATAGAATACATAATAGGTTAATAGGTATTTACAAAAAGAAGCATTGCTATTCAGCGCGGCAATGCAGCCAGTGTCTTGGGTTCGCTTCCGATTGGTACTGATTAGGATCAATTGAGTTGTTTGCAACGATCTGCAGATAGTTCAACTGTTTCATGTTTTTTATAAATATGTACATTTTGTAAATAACTGTAATATATCGTTATTAATTTATATTTTATATTTATAATTGAAGTTCATTAAGTAATTCGGTAGATAACCGTAGAGAAATATCCGTGCATATTTATTTATTAATAAATATTCAAAACAAATAGTCTTTTGAAGGCAGAAGTGGGTACTAGAAGTGGGTAATATTTATATACACAGAAATTGTAGTAATAATTTATTTCATATAAAGAATAAATAAAAATAACAAAATAAATAAAATATTCAGGTATTACTAACGGCCGGTTTCTAGAAACCCAAATCACGATTGATTCGAGTTTGACACATAGTAATTTTTTGATTTTTTCGTTGATCATCGTTCGAGAAACCGGCCGTTAGTGTTTTTTGATATGTGATTGTTATTTTTTACTTAGTATGATATTTTCATCATAAGGATATTATTTTTTTGAACAGAAAGTCGAAAAGACTATTTCCCCTAAGTAATTTAACATCTGGACTTTGAAAACCAGATTTTCATTTTACTTTCTTTTTGTTGTATAATATTCATACCTTGTACTCGAACTTTGTGAGAGAAAATAAACGAATTTTATTATTCATTTTTATTTTATTAAAGAAGACTAAGATTAAATAAATAAAATAAATAAATATATGCGCGAACATTTCACACATCACACTCTAGTCCCAAACTAAGCAAAGCTTGTACTATGGAAATTAGATTTCTGATAGATAACTTTTTTTTTTGTGAATACATACATAGAATACATAACACCCAGATTTCTTTATTCTTCTTCTTATCGTGTCGATGCTACAACTGTATTTTGTTGTAGCATCGTGTTGGAAAGATTAGCCAGACTAGACACTGCTTTACCGTGCCTAGCTGTTACCGGTGTGCGCCACGAGGAGGCTCTTTCCATGCACCCATTTCTTTATTAACCCCTACCCATTCTATCTAGTATTGTCCCGAATTAGTACCTCTTACATAGAAATACGAGTATCCTCATTTGATCAAATCCTTTTGTCAATTTTTTCAAACAAACAAATAAGACGACCGATGTGGCGCGGTGGGCGATGGTCCGCTTGCGACGCGGAAGGTTGCGGGTTCGATTCCCGCCTCGGGATAAATGTTTGTATGTTCTGCAAATATTTATTCCGGGTGTTCTGGGTATTATATGTATAATAAAAAATATCTATCTATGTATTATATTATATTAAGTATGTCAGTCTTCTAGTACCCATAACACAAGCTCTGCTTAGCTTGGGGCTAGATGATGTTGTGTGGATTGTCCAGCATTATTTATTTATTTATTTATTATTTATTTAATATATTACTTGGAAGAGTAAAATTAATTCTTAACCTGCCAATACTCAGACATAATACATGTTTCGTGTTTCAAAGAGCTTTTATTCGCATAAAGAATAAATAAATATTCATTGACTTCTCACACAATGACAGGCGTCACAGCTCAGTTGGTAGTAGCTCTGCCTTCCATGCCATGGTCGTGGGTTCGATTCCCTACCAGAGCAAATAAAATGTTTGTGTGACGAACATAAATATTTGTTCTGGTCTAGGTGTTACTATGTATTTACAAAAAAAATGTATATAAGTATTCTATCAGCAGTCTAGTTCCCATAGTACAAGCTTTGCTTAGTTTGGGACTAGAGATAGATAGGATGTTTGCCGGAGAACCGACAACCGTTTGAAGCTGGAGCAAACGAATACTGGAGTGGAGACCCCATTTAGGCAAGCGTAGTGTTTACGCGCGGCGAGATGGAGCGACGATCTGCGGAGTGTAGCTGGCAAACACAACATGAGAAGAGCCGAAGACCGGGCTCAGTGGCGCGTCTGCAGAGAGACCTACGTCCAGCAGTGGACTGATGTAGGCTGATGATAATGATGATGGGACAAGAGTGTGATGTGTGAAAAAAATGTATGATGTAGCTCTACATGTATCGTATCGGTGTATAAAAATATATTTACATCCATGCAAAATCCTTTAGGATATCAAAACCACACAAAGAAATCCCCCACAGTCAATATAGAAGAAAAACGACGTGTTATGTTGAAATATGGCTCAGTATTGAACACATAAATAACTAACTAAAGATTTAGGGGCCTGTAGGTTATGGGCAACTGTATGGTATTGTATATAAAAATAAAATAAAATAAATATTCAAGGACATTTCACACATCACACCCTAGTCCTAAACTAAGCAAAGCTTGTACTATGGGAACTAGACTGCTGATAGAATACTTATTTACATATTTTTTTGCACTAGTATATGACAGGCGTGACAGGCATCACAGCTCAGTTGTTAGTAGCTCTGCTTTCCGTACTGTGGGTCGTGAGTTCGATTCCCACCCAGAGCAAATGTTTGTGTGATGAACATAAATGTTTGTTCTGTGTGCGGGTGTTACTATGTATTCTATGTATGTATTTAAGTATTCTATTCGCAACCCAGTTCCCATAGTACAAGCTTTGCTTAGTTTGAGACTAGAGTGTGATGTGTAAATTATCCGTGAATATTTATTTATACTTCATTATTACAGACAAAACTCTATAAACGCAAGCTTAAAATACTTTGAGACTTTTCTCAAAGTATTTTAAGGTTCTCAATATAATTTTACCCTACATACATTGTCATTCCATGCGCCATTTTATTTTATATTATAACACAGAGGCTTGTAAAGTGTAAACTATCTGCCGTATCGCGTTCTATAAACTTTAAAATGAATATCATAATTGCGTTGAAACTTTTCAATAATATGCAACCTGGGTAAATGCTGGTATGTTGTAGTGATGGGATTGTTTCGAACGCTATCCAGCAAGGGGAAACTTGCGTGACCGAATATCCTTTCAGTTGCAGTTCAGTTTTCGATGATTTTACTATAGTAACTCATCAGTATTCCGTGGCATTTTTGTGGACTGACGTGACTGAGCTTTATAAAATTATGACTGAGCTGTTAAAAATGACGTCAATGCCGCGTGTTAGCACGTGGCCTACCTGATTTGAGCATGTCCTACCTGATTTGAGCATGGCCTACCTGATTTTTCATTAATTCTATCAAACGGTATGAAAATCGATCTTTCAAAATATCAATAAAAGACGAAGAAGAAAACTGAACTGCAATTTGATCAAATAACAGATCAAAAACATTTCAGTCAGGATGTAAAAATTTAAGATTTTTTTTCAAATAATAAAGAAAATGTTTTCATTTTCAATACTTTATCCCATCACTAGGACTTCAAGGTATGTTAATACAGAAAGTTCATATACAACGTGTTACACAATGTCCCTATAAGTTGAAAAGGGCTTATAATGACTAGGTACATGAGAATAGTTTGAAGATAACAAAAGATAAATTAGTTAGAAATTAGTTAGACGACCGATGTCGCACGGCGGGCGAAGGTCCGCCTGCGACGCGGAAGTTGCGGGTTCGATTCCCCTTGGGATAAATGTTTGGACAATCTGCAAATATTTATTCCGGGAGTTCTGGGTATTTTATATGTATAATAAACAATATCTATTTATGTAATGTATTGAATTAAGTATGTCAGTCTTCTAGTACCCATAACACAAGCTCTGCTTAATTAATACTTATTATTTTTTTAGTGTTATTAAAATAAAAAAATAATAAGTACTTAAATAAAAATTAACTTTGGTTGGTTTTTTTTACCGACTCGCACTTGTTTATTGTAAAAACATATTATTGTTGTAAAGTTTCGTCCAAAACCATAGAAAACACGTTGTACACCATAAAATATGTAGGACACCGGGACACCCCACCTTTTCGGTTAGTAAACACATTATACACCCTGTATAACCGTATATTATAACTTGTAGCCTTTCCCAATATGAGAGGAAGTTTCTATGGGATATAACAACTCGTTTTCAGCTTATTTTGGTGACAATTCAGATGCTCAGATACTTTGTAACTACACGAAGCGTAAAGTCTAGTTTATGATATTTATTTTACTTATAAATAAATAAATAAAATAAATATTCACGGACATTTCATCACACTCTAGTCCCAAACTAAGCAAAGCTTGTACTATGGGACTAGATTGCTGAAAGAATACTTAAGTATACACTTTTTTTTATAAATACATACACAGTCGTAGAATACATAGTAACACCCAGACACATATCACATTTGCCCACAGCATGGAAGGCAGAGCTACTACCAACTGACCTGTGACGCCTGTTAATGAAGCAACGTTTAGGCAACGTCTACATCAGGTGCATCCTGTTCCATCGACTCAAATATTAAAAAAAACCTTAATCCAACATATCCGATCATCGCCGGTCTCCAAAGAGCGCGTATCGAAACATCCGGACCACCGGATATCCGGGTTTTGATTTATTTAGCCGGAAGCGGCCCTTTGACGTCACTTCCGGTGGAGTTTCTTCTGTTTGACATTTTGTGACAGTTGTTGTAAGGAATTATCTTTGAATAACGTGTATCTGTGTTTTACTTATTAACTTTAAATTCTTTTAATATAATAAATATGTCAATATAATTTTTAAATAACATGAATATTTTGTGTAAAATCAGACAAATACGTAAAAAAATGTTATTTATTTAATAAATTTTAAAATTAAATTGGACAATTCATATTTTAACTAAAGATAATTTTGAATTTTCTGCCAAAATAACATGTTTTCAACCGTTGAAATGTGTTAACCAAATAAAATTTATTCTGCTTTTATAATTTATGAAATAATATCAACATGTTTCAATATTCGTTATTAAAATAAAAACTATGTGCAAATTAATGAATGTTCGACACGTCGACGTAACTGCAAAATATTCAATTATTTTAACATTTTTATTCGCGTTTTCTCATTACGTAACGCGTCATAAAGCTAGAGACACACGGTGCGGTGCGACACAGATTTGCCGGACTGGTACGTTGTTAATAAACTGGTATGGTGCATCTGCGAGTGATAATTTCGAGAGCTTTTGCGTAACCACATTCAAGCTTTATAGCATTAGTTAAAATAAAATGTCTTGACTCTTTAGAAACATTAAGAAACTTTAAACCTCTAAAATACCGTCGACAAAGTTTTCCGGCTTGCAAGCTCACGGACAAAAAATGTTGACATAGGAAGTCAACGACGAACAGACCTTCAGCGGGAATTGCACCTTGCTAGGAAAGATGCTGTACGGGTCACTACATTATACTAAACGAGTAAGCTAACTATAAAAGTTCACTATACTCACTCGTATAGCTCCGATACGAACGGTCTTTCCAAGTCAGAAATCAGAAATATTTTATTGTTTAACTGTTGTACATAAAAGATCTTAATTTTAAGTGGTACAAGTTTATACAGTTTGTCCAATCCGGACGTACAATAAGAGGGTAATGAACAGAGCCATACCCAATAAATGACGAGAAACTCACAAGATATGTCCTCAACTTCAGGAATGTAAACTTTAGCATGCTATACACCTTTAGTCTTTATTATTTATCTTAGTCTGGATCATAAATAACATGAACTAATAATAATATTGCGGTGCGTAATAAGACCGCACCGCACCGTGTGTCCACACTATCCATAAGAGGGTAGTAAACCAGCCCCGTAATATACAGCCACGTCATATGTCAGCCCAATGAAAGGACATCGTAAAATATACGCAAGTAATATTTCGGTTGTCTGCCGGCAAAATAGTGCAAGTATTATATTCGGAAAAATGGTGTTGACGGTTCGCTCGGGTCACTTTTGTAGTTCATTGCACTTTGTGCATAAAAGTGAAATATTTAGTGAGAGATGAGTATTTATATGCATGCATTAAAGTTTTATTAAGTATATGATATTATTTTTAGGTCAATCTTGTAAAAAACTTTAATGTTTAATGTATAAAAAACATTAAGTTTGAACTCGCAAAATCTGCAATAAAGCAGTCTTGTTTCAATGGTGTTTAACTCCGAGTAAATAATATTTCAAAATAAATAAAATAATAAGTACTTTAATCTTGTTATAAATCATTTCAAGATCTGATTTTTAAGGCGCCATTTTTAACTCTCGTAAACAAATACGTCCCTTTTTACAACACGCAATTCCGAGTGACCGCAGGTCAGATCAAAATGAAATAAACCATTTACGTCACAAATTAAAAACCCTAGCTCATCCTAAAGAGGGTTCTTGTTTACACCATTTAAAGTGACACAAATACACTTATTTATCACAGGTCCGAATTAATGTGACAATCTTTTTTTTTAAATGGCAATTGTCCGTTTCATATTTCTGCCAGCGTCAAATCATTTTAAACTTCCAAATAAAGAGTCAAAGAATATGACAATCGCAAAAGTATCAGGGCCCCGATCGTGCTAAATTGTAACGTAAACGGTTTGTATACGCAGCACCTAAGGTTCACCAACGTAGACATAGACATTTATTTACTTACTACATATAGCACACAAAACAGAAACATCAAAAAACAAAAACAAAACAATAAAAATTAAACAACACGATCATTTTTGTGTGCTACAGCAGCAAAAGGGCCCCGACTCAGCGTAATGCCTGCCACTTGTAGGTAGCTAAGCGCTGAACCCTTTTCATTACATTGCACGATCGAGGCCCTGCACGGTGTCTTGATCGAGTGACACTACGCGTTGACGCCTCGACTGTCGTTGCAGCGTCACCGCGCAGTGTGAATGTGTTAACGTTACGATACGTTTTTTGCGTCACATTTATTCGTACTCACCTGTCAGTTACACCACTTTGGTATCGCCGTCGCGATATCTCATATTTATCGAACAATCTGTCCTATTTAACTGCGTAGTCGTTTGTCAATTATGATGATGGATAGAATCATGGTGCCATGGGACCAAGCCTAGTTAAGTACAAACATTAAAGATTAAAAAAACATGACAACGACAAATAACTGTATTCCCGAATAATTGTGGTAATCTTATCGTATTTGAAATAAGCTGAGGAGTTAGCACGAGTAAATGTTACATTACGTGCTATTTATTTACGTGCGTCACATATATACGTGCTCGGGCAGTGCAAAACGAATATTAATTAAACTTTCTTCTTCTTGTTTTTCTTAATTCTCAGTTGTTATCGTCTAAGGTTACTGCTTAGCATCAGGTGGGTTCTACTTGTTCTATCGCTTACTTTAAATTAAAAAAAACGCATTGTATTTGTGATTTTGATTGACATCTGACAAATTGTATTTTTTTATATGATACAGAACGATCGTATTCACAAAATCAATAAGTTTAAATTAATCGAAAAATCTAATTTTGTGACTTATACACTTTTGCTCTTTGCCGTACGATTTAATACAAAATACAGCTAAAGGTTTAGTAAGTGACATGTATGTCGTAAAAGTTTTCTGGTAAAATAAGGAGTATACGGTCTAGTATTCTCATAAGCTTAACTGTGAAAAGTCGCGAAAATTATTTATTTATAGATACACATGTTTACTTAAGCGATATATTAATTTTCTTATATGTATTGCGTATCTGTAGATAAATAAAAAAACGCACGCGCGTTGGTCTCTGTAAATAAATAAATATTCACGGACATTTCACACATCACACTCTAGTCCCAAACTAAGCAAAGCTTGTACTATGGGAACTACATGGCTGATAGAATACTTATATACTATATTGTTTTCTTAAATACAAACATAGAATACATAGTACCTACCTTCCTACTACCAAGACACAAAACAAAAAAATATGTTCGTCACACAAACATTTGCTCTTGGTGGGAATCGAACCCACGACCCACAGCATGGAAGGCTGAGCTACTCCAAACTGAGCTGTGACTCCTGTCAAACAGTACCAGCTTTGCTTACTTCGGGGCTAGAGAGCAATGTGTGAATTGTGCGTACTGTTGTTATTTTTAACAACAAAATTCAAATATTCAACGTAACAGGAAAAAAAAGAAATTATTCATTTCCCCCCAATTTCCCGAGAAAACGCAAGAAAGTTAAGAAATTCCAGATTATTCCTGCCGAGGGTAATGACCGGGGCACAGGCCTTGTTGGATGATGAATGTCTTAGAACAAATGGAATTGCTGCAGTGCAGCACAGCTTACAGCACCTTAGCTAGGTCACTTCAGGGGGGGTATCCTGACAACTGAAATGTTTTTGAACTGTTATTTGTTCAAACTGCAGTTCAGTTTTCTTCTTCGTCTTTTATTGATTTTCATAACGTTTGATAGAATTAACGAAAAATCTGGTAAAACACTTAATAATATATCAGCAGTCTGGTTCCCATAAAAGCTTTGCTTAGTTTGGGACTAGAGTGAGATGTGTCAATTGTCCGTGAATATTTACATTATTTATTTATTCTTAGCTATTAATAAATTTGTATTTTCAAATCAAATTATTTTTTTAAAACTATTCATATTCATTTTATTAATTAACAATTAAGTATTTACAATTGTATTTGAAATCTTATAAATAAATCATGCAAATCTTATAATTAAATTATTAAAATTTAATGAATTAAAATATAATTAAGTAGATACTTAACACTAAGACTCGTCTGGAAATCCTCCACGGAATAAAAAACTCCTTGGAGCAACAATTCCCTGATTTTTCTCTTTTTCTCTTTTCTTTTTATTAGGTACATAAAGGAAAACTTAAAATTAACATTTTATTTTTGTGTACAGTATATACAATTAGATATTACCCAGCTGTTTGCAATAAGCTGTGAGTAACATCTACGGAACGCTGCCAACTCTTAGAAATAATCTTGCGTTGTTTATTGTACAGAAACATGAACTCGTGTTACTGCTAGTTAGCACTTCATTTTAACTAATACATGGTCTTTGAAGAACTTGCTAATGTAACCACTAATTCTTAGTTCCTAGCTCGCAGCTCAGTATTGCTGGACAATCCACACATCATCTAGCCCCAAGCTAAGCATAGCTTGTGTTATGGGTACTAGAAGACTGTGCATACTTAATACAATACATTACATAAATAGATATTTTTTATTATACATAAAAAATACCCAGAACACCCGGAATAAACATTTGCAGATAGTACAAACATTTATCCCAAGGCGGGAATCGAACCCTTTTACTAATAATAGATCTTTTACTAATATATATTTTTTAGTTTATATTATTATATATAGTCGTATATTTACTGGTTTTTTTCTTGGCCTTACCCAAGGTCAATAAAACCTATGAATACAGAAATTTAATCTCGCAATAAAGTATAAAGTTTGACAGGGTTCTCATAATACTTAGATTAATATAAAATACTTAGTCACAAATAGAATCCATCTGTGGTAATCTTTCGAGTGTCATCTATTTCATTCCAATATGCCGGAAGAATTGTAGTGCAGGAGCTAGTGGGAACAAAAAATACTTTATAAAAAAAGCTTAGTGTAAGTAGGTAGTTAAGTTTTTAGATGTCTGAAATAAACGATTTTAATTTTATTTATTTAAACATTTTTTAAAAATCTTAGCAAAAAGGTTACATTAACAACCGGTTTCTCGAACGATGATCAACGAAAAAATCTAATAATTACTACGTGTCGAACTCGGATCAATCTCTACTAATCTCTAAACTCGGATTTGGGTTTCCAGAAACCGAAGGCCGTAAGTATAAGTACATAGATTATAAGAAAATACATACATATATGTATTATAAAAAACTAGGTTGCCGCCTATTACGGAATACTGATGAGTTACTATAGTAAAATCATCGAAAACTGAACTGCAACTGAAAGGATATTCGGTCACGCAAGTTTCTCCTTGCTGGATAGCCTCCCTGGACTCCTAGACTCTTAATACTCGAACCGCCCATCGAGGGTAAATCGTGTGTCAGAAATTAATGAAAGCTTCGATATAACGAGTGTTGCCATTTTTCAAGCCCTCCCTGTTTGTCAACAAGATTTTATTGCTTTGGGGTACTTTATTCTAGGGATCTTTGCCATCATCGAAAACTAAGTGGATATACTACATTATTGTTAAGTAAAGAATAAAATACAATTAAATAATATTTTGACAGGCGTCACAGCTCTGTTGGTAGTAGCTCTGCTTTCCATGCTGTGGGTCGTGGGTTCGATCCCCACGAGCAAATGTTTGTGTGATGAACCTAAATATTTGTTGTGTGTCTGAGTGTTACTATGTATTCTATGTATGTATTTACAAAAAAAATGAAAGTATTATATCAGCAGTCTTGTTCCCATAGTACAAACTTTGCTTAGTTTGGGACTAGAGCGTGACATGTGAAATATCCGTGAATATAATTATTTATTTTTATTTTAAAGTATTCATAAATACATTTTACATTGAGCTATCTGCAGACCGTTGCAAACGATCTATGGATAACCTAAATTTTATTTGATTAAATTATACATCGCGTATTTATTTATTTATTAAAATAGTGGTTAAAATAGACTCGAACCAACCCATCCAATATGAAATCCATCTCATTTAGTTCCACCTAGGCAGTGTTTTCTAGTGATTCACAAAACTTGGGACACCACAACGGTGCAAGTCATAAAAGAATGGTGATTAAACACTTTAACAAAAGGCCCGCGATAGAAGCTATGCAATAGCTTAAAAATTCTATCGCGGGCCTTGAGCGTGGAGACAGAATCCAGAAATTCCGTAACGAAATAACCTAACACTCCGATCGGCGACAAAAAAATGCTATGCAATAGCTTTACCGCGGTAGTCCCCGAGGGCCACATGTCTTTTTTTTTAATTGTTGACGTGACAACGTCTTATAATTCGATAGAGCCGGCTGCACGCACGAAAAAACATGACTCATGAGGCGTTCTGAGGCGTTCTGAGGCGTTCTGAGGCGTTCCATGAAGTGCAAGCGAGAGCGCGGAACGAGCGACAAAGAAGCACAATCGGCCTGTGCGTTCGTTGTCACGTTCAACTATCGCCAGTAAACCGACTTTACAGACAACCATTTTTTAAATTGTTTTTATACATCGTTTCATCTTAAATCTTGAGCCGTTTCTTACCAGCCTGGGGCTTCGCAATATAAGTTACTGAAGTCAATACCCGAAGTAGGGACTTTTTGTTGAAGCATATTGTTCTGAGCGCTGGTGTCTAGATTCAGACTTGTATAAGACGGCTATTCAGTAACCTAGTTTTACGACTAGTATTTTAAGCCTAGTTTTTTCTACTAGTAGGAAAAATAACAAGTTTTATTTTCCTACGAAAATAAATATGTTTTTGTCGTTCATTCAAACTAGACTACTTGAATGTTTTTGAAACTCAGTAAATATAATTATCTAATAAAAATAAAAAAAAGATAAAAAAAAAAAAAAATTTCATGGACATTTCACACATCACACTCTTGACCCAAACTAAGTAAAGCTTGTACTATAGGAACTAGATTGCTGATATAATACTTATAATTTCTTTTGTAAATACATACATAGACATAGTAACACCCAGGCACAGGACAAATATTTTTGTTCATCACACAAACATTTTCCGTGTGAGAATTGAGCCTCCGACCCACAGCATGGAAGGCAGAGCTACTATCAACTGAGCTGACGCCTGTCGATTATAACATTTGTAAGGTTTTTTTTCTTTTAGTGTTCATACTTTACATTACATTTACATCATTATAAACTTTCATCTATTTATTTAGGTTCACCAACAGCTTATACACAATACCTACATCCAAAAAACTTAAAATTAAAGGTAAAAATAGTAAAAAATAAAAATGTAAAAAATAAATATATAAAAAACATAGAAAAAAATAAGATTTTTCTTGCTAAAGATGTTTTTTTAAGTTAGTGAATGGCCCGCTTTTAAAGACATTGCTAGGATTTCAGACTTTCGGTCAAGTAGCAGAATGTGGCACAAAAGTAATGAAAAAGGCACTATCTTGGTGTAACCTACTTATTTCTACATAGAATATACAAACCTAGTAAAAATGTAAATAGATAATTATATAGCGAATTATTTGCATGCTTAAAAGTCGGTCCGCTCACCAATTATAATTATAATGATTGCAACACACAAACTTGGGTATATACAAAATGTACATTGTCAAATAAATACATAAGTAACAGTTGAACTATCTACAGACCGTTGCAAACGATCTATAGATAGTTCAACTGATCCAAATCAGTAGATACCAATTGTCGCGTACCCAAGATACTGGCTGCATTGCCGCGCTGAATAGCAATGCTGATACGCATAATAACTTGGGTACATTATATACTATATATATATATATACATATATATATAGTATATAATGTACCCAAGTTATTATATATATATATATATATACATATATATATATATATGTATATATATATACATAATGATATCAATAAAATACTGAATATAGTTTTTTGAGACTCTTCAATATTTTTTTTAGGCTTTAAAAATAATATATTCTGTTTCTGAAAATCAAGCTTTTAATTTAACGCGCTCTTTTTAAAGCTAGTAAAAATATCAGGTTCTTATGCGATCCGATTTTTTTAATTCTTAAAAAAAACACGAATATATTATATGATTTTGATTCTGAAAATCAAGTTAATTAACGAAATTGAATTGAAATCCGTTCTTTTGAAATTCTAAGTTTAAAATGAAAACTGAAGAATACCTACTCAGCTTTGAACAAAAACAAAAATTTTAAATCAATATCAATTATATCCATTTTTTAAAAGCTTCCAAAGAAAACAAGAAAGTTGTTTAATAAAAGTATAAATCTGCAACTCGGATGATCGAAAGTCAATCTAAAGTTTTTTGCGATGCTATCAAATAATATTTCTACTCTAGGTAGGGCTGCCATAACAGCTAAAATATTAATAAATAATGCAAGACAATCCACACAACATCATCTAGCCCCAAGCTAAGCAGAGCTTGTGTTATGGGTACTAGAAGACTGACATACTTAATACAATACACTACATAGATAGATATTTTTTATAATATAAAATACCCAGAACACCCGGAATAAATATTTGCAGATCGAACAAACATTTATCCCAAGGCCGGAATCGAACCCGCAACCTCCGCGTCGCAGGCGGACCTTCGCCCGCCGCGCCACATCGGTCGCCATCAATATCTGATTATTTAGAACACAAGCAAGCTTGGGACGAACTAGCTCCAACTTTTGATCTAGATTGTGTGATGAACATAAATAGTTGTTACATTGTTATCTATAATTATTATTATTTAATTATAAATTGGACAAAAAAAATACCTACAATAGGCGAACTTAATTCTAAAGCATTTTCTACCAGCCAACCCAAGTGGTATCATATATCGATGTGTGTATTTACAAAAAAAAATGTAATAAGTAAAAGAATAATTAAAAATATATTCCGGACAACCCTAAAACTTCCCCAAAAGTTCAATCTAATGTTGTGAAAACCACAGACAGACAGTAATATGTTTAGATTTAGATTTAAACTTAAAGTATGGTTTTGATTAAACTTTTTAGATCAAAAATGGTACAACTTTAAAAGGACTTTTAATGAAGAAATTTTACTTAAATAAATAAATAATGCTGGACAATCCACACAATATCATCTAGCCCGTGTTATGGGTTCTAGAAGACTGACATACTTAATGCAATAAATTACATAGATACTTATATATTTTTTTATTATAAATAGTCGAACCTAAGATAATAAATATTATTTTTAGAACATCAAAGATTGTCCTCTATGGACGTGTTCAGTAAGACAACGCATTTGGGAAATCTTACCAAAAAAAGTATATAATAAAAGAATCAAAAAATAAAGAATCACATTAAATGTTATCACAAGAGTTACAAAATTAAAATTGAAATTTATTATTGTAAAAATCATCGTACAATGCATTATTTTATATCTGTACTTATAAAATAATGGATTATACGTGCTAAGAAATCATTAATTAATTAGGTACGTAATGATGATTTTGTCGATTGTAAGCATACATAAGATTTCCCCCCGTTTTCAAAAGATAAATAAAAAAAAAAAGATTAAAACTCGTTTTCAACCGACTTAAAAAAAAGAGGTTCCTAATTTTTTTTTTGTGTTACATTCTTTGGTAACAAGATACTGGTACTTGGAAGATGTGAAGTTACTTTATATTAATAAGTGGTCTTCATGTAAATTTAACGTTTAACTCGCCATCAATCCTTTTTACAGGCAGCCTGTTTTATAACCTTGGTAGGGTGACCATAAATAAATATTCACGGACATAGATACAAGATACAAGATATTTATTTTGCCAAAATAAGTGTTACAAAGGTCTTAAAATTAGGGAGGCACTTAAAAACTTATTCACCTTTTCCAGGTATCGCAAAAAAAAGGGGTTGGATTATATAGGTACTATATAGGAACTATGTTATGCTTATATCATTTTACACATCAAACTAGTCCCAAACTAAGCAAAGTGTAGCTGATAGGAGCGTGGAGTGGTTAAGGTCGTGGGTAATAAGAACACAATTTTGAACTTAATGAAAATATCGACTGATCGTGGACAAGCACTCGTCCGTATTAGGTTCGCCGCGCAACTGAAACTTATTTGTCTGCGCGCGAGCGGGTAGAATTCAGCTTTATTTATTAAAATAAATATAAGTACCTACAAAACTATATTATTATACAGGTACGCGAGGTGCGTCGACTACACAAAGCTTGCACTATGGGAACTAGATTGCTGATAGAATACTTATACTAAAGTTTTTGGTATATACATACAAAGAATACATAGTTGCAACAAACAGAATAAATATTTACGCTGTTACAATAAAACTATTATAGACACTGCCAAGGACAGAGAGAAGTGGAAATGTTTGGGTTAAGCCTTTGCCCAGCAGTGGGACAACGTAGAATAAAAAAAAAATTAAAACCAGGGTCACCCTACACTTAAAGGCAGGCGTCATTAAACATTAATTCGCAAACTCTTCCCCTTAAGTAGCCGTCAGGGGCAACTTTATTGATTTAAATTATACATCGTGATTCGCTTATAATCATTGCTTTATTTTTATTCACGCTAGCCTCCGCACTCAGAGTCGTCATGTTTTGATAAGTCATTTATGTGACCATGGTTTGTTTGCTGATGGATGGAAAAAGGTTGGAAAAATGGATGGAAAAATACGAGAGTCTGCGTTTCTGCGAACGAACTGATGTGTGTGTTATGTTATTTTAATTTTATTGTATCTAATCCTATTTATAATTTTATTGTGACTTGTGTTTTTGATTATGTGTTTGAATATAATTATTATTTTTTAGTACCTACTTACTTAAATGCAAATGTAATTGGTGTAAACCGTAGATATTAATTGAATAAATAAATAAATGATAATGTTAAAATTGCTTGGCGGCGAACTGATATGACTGATGGACTGATAACTGATCTGATGAACAAAAACTGATCGCATATTGTCAGAACTCAGGTATTCTGAGTTAAAAGTATGTATTATCTACTTTTGTAGTTGATTATACTGTGTACCAAAATAGGACAGCTTTTATTAAGTACTTTTTATTGGTCACAAACAAACCTACGACTGTTGCAATATTTATAAAATGTATATTGGTAAGTATATATAAAATACATAAGAAATAGTTGAGCTATCTACAGACCGTTGCAAGCGATCTATAGATAGATCATGTGTTAATACTGACATCTCTGAGTGAGGCTGTAGGTACTGTGAATGCTTGAAGGCATCTTTTAGTGGCCCTAATCGAGGAACTAGCGATTACCAGTTCATTGTACAGAGTTTTTTTTAATAATACAGTCAAGCGCGGCTCTACTTAGGCTTTATTACCTGGCAAAGAAACGGCATCAGGCCGCGTTCAAAACTCGCACTTCTGCGCCGCGACCTACTCCCTTCCGACCGCGCAGTCTCAGTTTTAAGTCCAAATTATGGGTAGAAACAGATAGCCGCACTTCTCTAACTTATTCCCTAGCTTCGTAGTGAAACAGAGACAGGTAACATTAGTTAATCATAAACATTTATTTAAAATATCATAATAAGTAGGTAAATAATCCTCCTACATTTACAGTTATAATACATAATTATATTACATAATTATTCTCATTATTTTTGTTTCTAATTAAACTGATTTTCATTATATATTTGTGTTACTGAAACCTTGCGGTAGACCACTTAAAAAAATAGTTTGGCTTTTAAACTTATAACCCTATTGCTCTACGAATGCGCCAATCTAATCCATATAGCACTAAATACTGCATACACGACAAGCTCAGACCGCTTAAAAAAAACTAAGCATGTTTTGCTGTTAAACTAGCCCTTTCGCTACGAATGCGCCAGTCTAATCCATATAGCACCAAATACAGATCAACCTAACAAGCTAACTGCAGATCGGAAAATCTCTAAATTTATTATACAGTCGGAAAAGCAATTCAAAATAATGTTATTGCCCAGCAAATTGCGGATTTGGTGCTGGTGTAACAAACATTAAAATTTGGAGTTGTCCAGGTGTCGCAAACATTCGGCAAAGCCAAGACTTTAGCTGTACGAATTGTGGGACAATTTATTTCAAGAGTTATTTTGCTGAAGTTCTACAATTGGAAATATGGCTTGTAAAGTAGCTAGAGATTTTATTAGTCCTTAATTAGTAGGTTATTAAGCGTAGTGTAGGACGCCCTCCGGCGAGATGGAGCGACGATCTGCGGAGTGTAGCTGGCAAACACAACATGAGAAGAGCCGAAGACCGGGATCAGTGGCGCGTCTGTAGAGACCTACGTCCAGCAGTGGACTGATATAGGTTGATGATGATGAACTTTGTACCTTGAGGCCTATACTCAGTGGGTGCCAGTCCGTATTCCGAGGTAAAAGAAATTGTTTTCTGGCAACACTCCCCTAACTCCGCAGTTTTCTTTGAAAAGCAATACAACTTGTAACATAAGACTTCATTTACATCGTAATTTAGGAATTTATTTAAATAAGCAATTTTTGTTCGCTTATTTTTAATTTAGCTCTTTGAACTTTCTAAGTTCAATTTTATATTTCGGTTAGAGTTTTGGATAGCTTCTATCGCGGGCGTGGAGACCGAATCCAGAAATTCCGTAACGAAATAACCTAACATTGCGCATGCGTAAATAATTATAAATAAAAAAAACTATTTTTGTCCGATAATTTAACTGCCGAAGATGGATGGATTGTGTGAAAAATGATATGGATGTGAAAGGAGTGAATACTGAGATGACGGATGATGGAGGAGAATGGAAGAAGAGAATATGTTGTGCCGACCCCACCTAGTGGGATAAGGGCAGGAAGAAGAAGAAGAATTTAACTGCCGTGTAGTTCATTACTAAAACCTTATTAAAATGTGTTTAACCATTTACATAGATAGTGAAACAGAGTTTATATTACAAAAATCTATCATTGTAAACATTTTTTTCAAGATTGGTTAAAAAATAAAAATAAACGCTTTGAAAAATCTCCCATCTTAAGTGCTGTCTAGTTTTTATTGTATTATCTGAAAAGCAATCTAGAATGTAGACTACATAAATACTAGTCCAGACTGCCCTTTACATATTCACTAAAGTCTTTGAACTTAAAGTAAATCTGAGTACGTGGTTCTCAGAGTAATAATAAATATAAATATATAATAAATAATGCTGGACAATCCACACAACATCATCTAGCCCCAAGCTAAGCAGAGCTTGTGTTATTGGTACCAGAAGAACTGACATACTTAATACAATACATTACATTGATAGATATTTTTTATTATACATATAATATACCCAGAACCACCGGAATAAATATTTGCAGATCGTACAAAGATTTATCCCAAGGCGGGAATCGAACCCGCAACCTTCCGCGTCGCATGCGGACCATCGTCCACCGCGCCACATCGGTCGTCATATAGGTACTTATCTAGCTTATGAGTATAGAACTTTTTTTATCAACCTATATTGTCCCACAGCTGGGCAAAGGTGTCCCCCAAAGACTATGAGTATAGATAATACATGAATATTTATAATTCTTGTTAAAATGATCAAAACCGACTTCAGTCGTAAAAAGGATGTGGCGCGGCGGGCGAGGTTGCGGGTTCGATTCCCGCCTTGGGATAAATGTTTTTACGATCTGCAGATATTTATTCCGGGTGTTCTGGGTATTTTATGTTTAATAAAAAATATCGATCTATGTAATGTATTGTATTAAGTATAGTCTTCTAGTACCCATAACACAAGCTCTGCTTAGCTTGGGGCTAGATGATGTTGTGTGGATTGTCCAGCATTATTTATTATAGTGTGTAGTCGAGTTCTTACGCGCTTTCTTGTCTTCTCTGCTATACCTAGGTCATATAACTCTGAGTACTATGTAGACTGTAAACTAGATATATGGCTGAGACGTTTTAACTTTAACATTAGTTACATTCTTTTGAACACTAATCGTTAAGTGTTTTACAAACTGAGCTGAACTGAGAATATTATGTGGCAATCGTAAACGTAACGTATTTAAGATACACTGCGCGCTAACGCTGCAACGTTCGACAGTAAAGCTGATGTTGACGCGCAGTGTATCTCTAAGTCACTGTTTCGATACGTTTACGATTTTCACATTTATTCGTGCTCTTCGTTCAAGTGTGAAGACCTTTTTATGTTTTCGTTTTAAAATGTGTTAAATTAAGTGTGAAATTATGTTCAGTGTTTTGGTAGAACAAGTATTTTGTAGTACAAGTTACTATGTATTTAGCAGTAGTAGAGCCTTTTATGACCTGTCTAAAGAAGTACTACCATTATTTCTGCCGCTCAAAGTGATGGTTTTTTGACGCTCACAGCTCAGTAGCCTTCCGTGCTGGGGGTGGTTTTGATCCCCACTGAAAATAAATGTTTGTGTGATACATTGATACATAGATATATAGAAAATTGTGATACACTGATATTTCTTTGCCTGGGTGTAACTATGTGTTCTATGTATGTATGTTTTCACTAAGACTTACTGAGTCTTAATGATCCTTAATTACTCATCAAATACAATATATGTATTTCTAAGTGACGTTAGGTTATAATAGAGCTTGAACAACGAGTTATTAGTCTTTGTTTATTAACTTGGATATAATTTTAGGCTGATAATTGTTTTTAGGTAATAACCTAAAAACTATCAAAATAATTCAATGTTAAAATATACCTATTTTTCAGTAACTAGCTATCTATTTATGTCATTTTAGTTTTTAAGGGCCTGGTTAGACTCAATTAGCATTATACAAAAACATGTGGATTTTTGTAATATTATATTAGGTGACTTTTAAAATGGTAAATAGAAAAATCTGCTTCCTTTCACGCTTCATGAGATACAGCCTGGTAGACGGATAGACAGATAGACAAACGGATAGCAAAGTCTAACTAGTTATCTATTTATGTAATTTAATTGTTTTTAAGGCTTTTGTTAGACTCAATTAGCATTATACAATTACCATGGAGATTTCTGTAATATGTATTATATTATGTATCTTTTGAAATGTTAAATACAAAAATCTCCTTTCTATCACGAGATACAGCCTGTTGATAGACAGACAGACAGACAGACAAACGGACAGCAAAATCTCAATCTGCAAATATTTATCCCGGGTGCTCTGAGTGTTTTATATGTATAATAAAAATATCTATCTATGTAATGTACTGTATTAAGTATGTCAGGCTTCTAGTACCCATAACACAAGCTCTGCTTAGCTTGGGGCTAGATGATGTTGTGTGGTTTGTCCAGCATTATTTATTTATTTATATTGGCATAGAATTCTGTTTTTCCCTTCGGGTACGAAACCCTCATGGAAAAATTTGCTCATAACTTATAACCAGTGGTTTTTTTTATGCCATAGCAGGCAGACGAGTGGTTTTTACACCCTGTATTAACCCTATAGCAAACACAGTAAATAATCTAATTCAGCGTCATAATCTGACAAGGACGGAAGATATATTGTCACCAACCTGACAGAGACAGATATAACATTATACAAATAACACCATTAGGAAATCTCCTGACTTTGGCTCCTTAAAACATAAATAAATATGTCTGGAAGAGATCGCTCAAAGCGATAAGGCCGCCCATTGTGTTCACTTACTGCAAATACTGTTTTTCTGTTATTTCCTTGTGTGTACAATAAAGCGTTTTCTATCTATCTAAATATCCATAGATATAAACATAATATAGAGCGATATATAAGCAAAAATTGTACTATGGGAACTAGATTATTGATAGAATACTTATAGACATTTTTTGTAATTAAATAAATATTTAGGGAAATTTCACATATCTCTTATCAAACTAAGCAAAGCTTATGGAACTATGGGAACTAGATTGCTCCCATAGTTCCATAGATCGAATACCGACTTATATATATTTTTTTGTAAATACATACATAGATTTTTATTTTATTTTATTTGTTTACATACATAGAATACACCCAGAGACAGAACAAATATTTATGTTCATACACAAACATTTGCGTGGGGATCGGACCCACGACCCGCATCATGGAAGGCACAATCAGACATCATGTATTTTGATGTTTTTGTTAGCAGAGCTACTACCAACTGAGCTGTGGCGCCTGTCATGCGCTAAATCTGTCACTTGTTAAACTGAAAATGCTGAAAAAGTCTAGTCATTGTTTTTACAAGTCTATTTCAATCCTTTCTAGCTTGAACATGTTCATTGGACTGTGTTCGGAATCGACCCAGTTATTCAACAGTGTTGCCAACTGCAAACTAATAAAATAACTTAAATTTTAGCAAAATTAATTAAGTACTTTGACATTAATAAGTCGTATAAAGTACAACTTGTTAACGATAAATTATAAAGTAATAAATAAAAAAATAAATAATATATAAATTTTTTTATGTAACACCATTAAACGATAAAAATCTTTTTTGCATTCGGTTAAAAACAGATTACATTATGATAAGTAATTATTTGGTCTAAATGTAACAATCAAATATTGCTAGATCTAACTTAAAGTGTATAAGCTGGCAACTCTGATTGTAAGCCTGATAATAAATTACGATCGTTAAAGTTTTAGAAACCTAGAGTTAGACGGTTAAAAACTGCACGGATTGAACCCTGATATACACCAATAAATTAAAAAAGAACTTTGTACCAAACATTCTTCTACCAGCTTCAAAAGAGGAGGTAGGTACATAGGTACTCAATTTGACTGTTTGTATGTATGTTACGTAATGTCTCCGCCATTTTATGTTTGGTACCTACCTACTTCAGAGCTTGTCTTATATTTTTATTAAGATTTGACTTACGGCTATTACCTATATATTTATACAATGCGTTACAACCAGCTTGAAGGCAAAATCTTTTTTTTTTCCTACCTTCAGGCTATGCTTAGTATGGGGCTAGAGTGTAATGTGTAAAATGTCCGTGGATATTTATTATAAAACACATAAGAAACAGTTAAGCTATCTACAGACAGCAAACGATCTATAGATAGCTCAAATAATCCAAATCAGTACCAATCGTCGCGTACCCAAGATACTGGCTGCATTGCCGCGCTGAATAATGCTGATACGCTGGGCAAGATACTTCGGGTCACGCGTCGACAAGACTGTACTCCCCGAAAGTATTTTGAATACCCGGAGGGCCTCGGTACCCCACGGACCTAGAGTCTCGACCAGATTTGACTGTAAGTTTTGAGTTATCCTTAAAATGTATTATTACTTGTCGATGATAATCAAAGTAGGTACATTTTATGTCTACGTATTTTCATTATTACCTCAACTATTTCAGTACATTTCCGCGGCCAACTGACCGCTAAACTAAGCAAATATAACCACAAAGTGCAGCCATGTACCATCTAATTGCACTGAAGTGTACCCCGGGAACTGGACGGTAGAAGTAACTTTAGTTACATCGCCCGGAGAGTACCAACTATCCAGCTCATTCTACAAGTTTAGGTATGCAGTCAGTGTTGTGAATTTAAGCTTTATAAGCTAAGCGAAGATTAAAATAAATAAATATTCACGGACATTTTACACATCACACTCTAGTCCCTAAAGCAAAGCTTGTACTATGGGAACTACATAAATCAATCGTTTGGGTTGCTCAAACGCTTATCATCTGCCATCTGCGTTTGAGCAACTTAAAAACTGATTCGAGTTTTGACACATTGTAATTTGATGTTTTGGTTGATCAACGTTTCAGAAACCGGCCGTTAGTGTATAATGTAACTTAGAGTTACATTGCCCGCAGAGTACGGACTACTGACTACCTTGCTCATTCTGAAAGTTACTTGGGTATGCAGTTAGTTTAATAATGTTGCCGTGTTGAGAACTGAGGCTAGTGATATTATTGCGTAAATTATCCAACTATTAAACTTTATAATTATTAAGTTTAATAGTTGGATAATTAAAACCCGAGTACGAAAACGCAAAACTGTTGTCGTTAATATTAACCGACTTAAATAAGTAGGTTTCAAATTCGTGTTTTCGTTTTCGAGATGAACCGATTTTGATGATTCTTTCTTTGTTTTGTAGATCATTCGGAAATAAGTACTTTACTTGTTGGAGTAATGTTCGATTTTGATGATTCTTTTCTTTGGTTTGTAGATCGTTATTTTACTACTTAACCATAGGATCTTGTAACAAAAAATATTTCGAATTACTGAATAGCTTCAATTTTGTAAAAAAAAATGATAAAAATGTAGTGTGCCAAGAATAGGTATGCAATAATTTATTAGTGAATTGTGTACGAAGCATGCTCGAATGAATGCACAATGCATGCTCACTATCGAACCCAATTGAACACGCTGGACTGATTGCAAAAAAGACTCATTCTTCTTCTTTTTTATGTGACATCTGCCTGTCAATATGACAGGTAAATTTGCCAATGTCATGTGTTTGAAAATAATTGACAGGCGTCACAGCGCAGTTGGACTACCAACTGCGCTGCTCTGCCTTCCATGCTGTGGGTGTTCGATTCCCACCTAGAGCAAATGTTTGTGTGTTGAACATAAATATTTGTGTGCAGCACTATATGTACTTAGAGATGTAAAAATACATTATTATTTAACGGATTTTATATTCAATTATATGATATTTTTTAATCCAAACTACCCTTATTAGGTTATTCCCTCTAATAAAATTTTATAATAAAATGATTTTTTCAAAATATGTTATCTAATCTAACATTATGAAAGTAGACCGTGGGTAGGAATATAAAAACAAACAAACAAGTAGACAGACTTAATTTAATTGTTTTACAGATTTGATAACAATTTAGCACTTAAAATAATTATAAGTGCTAAATTGTAAAAATAATAATAATATGGCTAACATCTATATTTATTATATCCATATTATTTTTGTTTATTTGTAAAACATAAACTTTTCAAAATGTTACCTGTGTGTGTGTGACTAAGAACTATTTAATAATTGAAATTTTACATCACCCCAATAGAGTGACAATTCAAAAATTTTAATTTCAGCCGAAATGTAACTCTGTACTTAGGTATGAAACAAGAACAAAAACATTTTCTGTACCGATGTTTTCTCCAAAACGCAACGATAGCGCGTTCTAGCTTTCGGCAGTTCTTAGCAGCGCCATCTAGTTTATTTTATAAAATGTCGAAGCGTTCTGCGTGTCACGATCGAAGTGAAGACTTAAAACAGAGATAACTCAAAAAGCTCTCGTCCGATCTTCATGAAATTTATATGGGATTATCTCTAAAATATGTCCTATCGATCAAAAAAAGAATCATCAAAATCGGTTCAGAATCAGCGGAGTAATCGCGTAAAATGCATAGAAAAGAAAAATTGTCAACTTGCCTTTTTGCTCTCTTATCTTTTATTTATTTAGGACAACCAACATCGAAATCACATAAGAATTAAAAATTAAAGTAAATAGGCTTATATCTACGTGTTTCTTCAATTATAGGGTGCCACGACATGCGTTAAAATCGAGTCCCAATTAGACAATAAAAATATATACAAACAAAGGTTCAACTTTCTGAATAACAAAAATATAACTTTAAATTAAAATAGAAGCTGGTTGAAATAATACTAAGTAAGCTAAGTAACCGTATTTTTCCCCTGTCCGTACGTTCTAGGCTATTAGTATCGACTTTTTTGGTTTGTTCACCGAAATTTATGAGCGCTTTCACAAGAAATCTTAAATACGGCTACAAACTTAACTCTTTTTTCACACTTTTTTTGACTGTTGGTTTAAAAAAATAGTTTTGTAGGGTTCTTTGTAAAACAACACGTATGGGGAAGTTCGACTATATATTTGAATAAAGATTTTTGATGGCTTATTTTATTTATTGTGTGTATATTAAATATTATTTGATTAAGATAATATTTTCTTATATTACATTATTAATTTTAATACATTTGGACTAGTTTAATTTTTCGCATACAATGTATTTTGTATTATAAAAATAAATAAATTGAAAACTAAAGAATTTTGACACATTTTTTAATAATATCATTTAACACCAGATGAGATTGCGGTCAAGCGTTTGCCTATAATGTAAAAAAAAACTATTTGCTCTGGGAGGGAATCGAACCCACGACCAACAGCATGAAAGAACTACGATTAACTGAGCTGTGACGCCTGTCAATTCACTCAGAAGCAAAGGTGTTAGAAGAATAATAATTCAAGTCAATGACGTCACTCGCTAAATAAAATAAGAATAAGGAAATTTATTAGTTAAAGAGATTCGTTTCATCAAAGATTCTGAAGAAATAGGTCAAGATATCTTTTATCTTATAAGATCATTTCTCATTGAATCCTTAAATACTTTTTTTATTGGAATCTAATTTGAGCCGACATGACAGCGGTGACAAGTGCTTTCTTATCGGTAGAGATGGGACTCTTTTGTTACCGATAGGGATGGAACACAATCGGAAAAAGTATTCCTATTTTATTAATATAGTTGTCGCGCCTTTATATTGCACGACAAATATATATATATACGTGAGGATGAGATTATGAGTCGATATCTAATAATGTAATATAACTGCTTCGCACACGATTTGACTGCCCTAAGCACCGATCGACCCTGGTCTCTACACTATCTGACGATACACAGATAATGCCCGGGTTCCAGCCATCATCAGGACAGTCTACGCGACTATCCTGGACTGTTCAGTCTTTCTCGGACAACCGGAACGAGCTTGGGGAAGCTATCCCAAGTGCTACACCTCCATCCCCTTAAGCAACCAATCCGCGACCTCTCATAGGGTCGATCTTTCTGTATCTCCAATCGGTTCCTATCGAGGCTCAGAGATACACCCCCCTTCGGCCTTGCCTGGACCCTTGGCACTCGAGAGATCATTCCTATCCCGGCCAGCTAGCACCGGAACTCACTCTCGAGTCCGTAGCCCTACCTTCAAGCAAGCTATGCTTGAATGGGTCTCTGAACACATTCAGAGACCCCTTCTTCACCCAGCCTCGCGCTGTCTGCTCGTCTCCCATATCGACCGAACTGATCCATTACAACAATTATAAACTGGATATTAATAACGCGGACAATTGAGTTTATCGCGAAAGTATCTTCTCATAATCTCATTACCCTTTCAAGAATAGTAATCAATTATTAGCTAGCACTTACATGGTTATCCAAGACCTTTACCACGATTCCTTCGTAGTTCCGTGTTCCTCTGGATCAGCACTCACGTCTAGCCTCTCCAAGAGCCAAAGCAAAAAGCCTTCTCTCAGATCGCGCGTCGGTATTTAAGTCCACCCTCTGTTTAAAAGTAGCACACAGATTATAGAATACTGACCATAAAATATACCGGTGCTGCCACCACGGAACTAAAATGTACTCAATACACTTACTGTTTTATCTGTGGCTTCGTGCGCCACCACGGACCTAAAAATGTACTCAATACACTTACTGTTTTATCCGTGACCTCGTGCGCAGCGCGACACTCCCAACAACAAAAAAGGTGTTAATTCAGCAGGGCAAATAGAAGACGCGTCCATTCCAGGATTTTTTTTTTCTCGCACGTATGGCGGCACTTCTCTAATCTCGCCTCTTCCTCTAACGTTGGTATTTCGCTGAGGCGAATTATCTGCTATCTGAACTGGGCTAAAAAACTACTAAATCCGCATGTAGGTTTTCTCCATTGACGTTGTCACTATCACTTAGATTGTCTGCCTCGCCAATCATCTCTGGGTACTTGTAGTTTCTTGCTGAGGAGCAATTCAGTATCTGATACCTGAATTGAATCCAAATCTGGATGTATTTCTTGAGCCATACATTCACTATGCTCCTGGTTCCTGTATAACAGTCTATACGTGTTGGAGACTCTGTTCTGAACCATCTTCCCGTGGATATAGATGTCCAATAGACTGTATCAACATAGTGTCATAATTCCATGCTGTATTGCGTGGTTGAATAGTTACCATTCAACCACTACATCAAAGTAGACCTAAAGTCTATAACAAATCAAGACTCCTTACAAGAGGAATCTTCCCGCTCGCCAGCTCATCCAGGAAATGTTCAAGCTGTATCCCATTTGTGCAGCCACTGGTTACGTTATAGTCATATAAACTGTTATTATTAGCAGTTGTTTCTTCTTCTTGTATATCTTCTATCTCTATAAAGACATTATGAGACTAAGCCAGCTCTGACCATTCATGAAGTTCAAACTCTCCTGGACAGGAGTCCAGGAGAACCTCCCGAAAAGAAAAAAAGGTTCTGTTCAAGCAATAATGACGGTTCGATAGCCACTGTGATTCATCCATTTGGAGAAATGTGGGCATAGTAACAGCCTATTTTTACTAATTATAGACAATACTAGAGAGGTGTTACCACCTCGACGTCTCGCAACAGGCACGAACTGCAGGCACGAACTGAAGGCTTGAACTGCAGGCACGAACTGCAGAGATGGCTCCATCACGCGGTTGACTGAGGCACCTTTCATGAAGGGTGCCTGGAACAAACTGGGATTAACCAACAGGATGTTCCTCAAATGAAACAGAAAATACACAGTTAGGACTATTCCATTATCCTACCTAACCAAGATATACAGACAACCTGCATGTCTTATAACAACAGACAGAGGCACCGAGTTGCATGTCGCGCTCCGAAGTTAAGTCTAAATCAAAACCCATACGAACATATGAATTCTTACAGGCTTTCATCAAGAAAACGTGTCCAAAACTCATGTTCGAGTCTACTTTACGTTTTGATTTAGTTCACGTTTATGTGTGTATGCTCCGACGTTAAATGTTTAAATCAAAACCCATACAAACACAAATTTATTCACGGGTTTTCATCAAGAAAGTGCCCAAAATCTATGTTTGAGTCTACTTTACGTTTTGATTCAGCATTCAACACACAAATCTCTCATGAGATTGAATTGTACTCTACACTCATTTTTACAAAATCTTACGGTTCACCCTTAAATCCTTACAGACACCTGAAGACAGAATGCGATTGTAGGCGCCTTGTTAGCATGTCATACCAGGTCTACCTGAAAACTTTATTACAAAAATGCCCAACAACACAATGAGAAGGGACTCGACCCAGTACATTAGAATCGTTTTCATAGTTCAAGTAGTTTTCAATCTTATACGATGTAACATGATGTAGGTACTTACATTCGAACACATGATACACACAGTACAAGTGAATGACCAGTCTCCGCACCGAGCAACCATTGCTCAGTCGCAAAGACAGTAAAGCCAATTACCATTGTGTACCTCTTTTTGCCACGTCCGATCTTCTTTTACATCTTACATCTCCATTGAAAACCTGTACAAAATTGTAATAACGATTAGTTTCATTTATTATTTTCATTAATTTCATCATACCAGAGTAGTTTAGTAGTCCGCTAGTAACAGAGCGTCAAAATAACAAGAACTGGCTCGTAAGTATTTGACTACACACAAACTATGTAGTTTGTTCAATTAAAAAATAAAAATTCCGTTAACAAAAGTATTCGACAAAACCACTGTCGGATCTATTTACGATTGTTGACACAAAGAAGTCGGTAAATCTTCGACAACTCTCGCTCGGTCTAACCTGCAAAACATTAAAAATCTTGTCAACATTTCAAATATTTTACATGTACATACTAAAATACTTTTTTGAAAAACAATCGTCAAACTCAACTACATTTGACACGAAAGAACTTTCACATTTCGAAACGGGAACGGAAAAATATTACTCATCACACCTTTTAGTTGTACCTACAACTGTTCGATCATAAAACTTTATGAAAACACTAGCAGAGTAGGAGTGTCTCACTGCAATGCACGACTGCTTCACTGCAAGCACTACACACTACTAAACGACGTTGAAGTTAAAAACAAAACTTTAGTAAACCGTAAAAACTCGAATACAAAGAGAGTTGGAACATCGTGATGTCACCTTTTCTTACAACAAAAATCGGACATAAAGAAAACAACTTTGAATTGTTTTAAGTGAATCCTCACACACATCTTTAACTTCAAAACAAACAGTAGACTTGACGATTGACTGATGTGACTTGATAATTATTTCAATAAGACGATGCCATGTGCATCAGTACAATTGTCATAGAACTCCTATGTATGACAGATACATAAAATCAAATTACTAACAGCGGGTAAATCATTAAACCATTCTTTCTCCTTTCAACTTATAAAACTCGAAACTCATGTAGTAGAAAATTAAATTAACGCTTTAGTCTCTCATATCTCATGGTAAAAACATTATTCGACCAGTTTACTATGAGACCTTAACACGTACACTTACACATTCAAAGTAAACAATTTCCACGATTGCCACGATTACGTTCGTCTTATACAGACAAAAACATCAAAATCCAAACCAAAACAAAAATATTTGGTTTCAATGTCAATTAGTTGTGAAGTCGCTTTTATCTGCAACCTGGTATTGTAAACCCAAGTAAAACGTCACACACGTTTACTACAGCTTTGTCTAAAATAAAAACGCTAACGCCAACACATTAACAATAGATCAAAGCTACTTCAGACTCTTCACACACAACTTCAGACTCGTAACCAACACTGGCTAACATGAAATATTTTTTACGAACGTACTAGTATTGCCTCCATTGTATAAAAATCAAAGATAAAAGAAGAAAACCAGGTATGAAAGCACTGTAAATATGTTCAACCAGACTACTAACGGACTACTAACGCATCGTTCAGCATTTCATAGTAGATTACGACCTCGCTACATTCTATGGACGAATGATCAAACTTCAGACTTTACACAAATTTACACTTTTCTCAAACTATTTTGTGTAACTTCAACTGTGCACAAACAAGTGTACAACTCGTCAACACAATATGAATTTTTGCAAAGTACCAACAAAAACTAAAACGAAAATTACAAGTCTCGATTTCTAAGAGATATGATTGTATTGACCAGTACCACAACACGCTGTTGATCATACCATTATCGAGAAGCTATTTATTGCTCACTGTTTGCATTAAATTGTAGTTTAAATTTAACCTGTATCACTCTGTATTAGTATTTATACATATGTAGGTACTAGTTTGGTCCCGTTCGAACAGATAAGACTTAATTGTACCTACGTAACTTGTATCTTAACGCATAAATCCAAACCAATGCTGAACTGAAAAGAGTAAAGATTCGCTCAAATTATAAAATAAAGTCAACTTTAACTAGTAGTAAGTAAAGGTCCTAGAGGAAACGATTATTCAAACAATGTAAGCGCTCAAATCAAAAGAAAAGTATCTATCTGCATGTAAGTAGGATAATTATGTAAATTCGTAGTTAGTTTTCAAGATAATATCTCATTAAGCAGAATTATTGAAGAATTATTTTCAAATTAAGTTAAATATGTATATAGTGTAGTTGATCATATTTTTGTAGATAGGTAATGTCAAAATTGCTATAGAAATTCAAGAAATACACGAAAGATAAGTAGGCGGTTAATTCATGAGCGTAAATACTTAGTACACCCGTTGAACAACCGTTGGAGCAAACGGATACTGGAGTGGAGACCGCGTTTAGGCAAGCGTAGTGTAGGACGCCCTCCGGCGAGATGGATCGACGATCTGCGTAGTGTAGCTGGCAAACACTGGATGAGAAGAGCCGAAGACCGGGCTCAGTGGCGCGTCTTGGGAGAGACCTACGTCCAGCAGTGGACTGCAATAGGTTGATGATGATGATGATGATGATGAAATACTTAGTAAATATTTATGCAAATTGTAGCTAGGCATTGAAACTAATATCACAGCAACCAATGAAATATAAAAGCTGACATGACAAATGTAAGTAGGTGGATACTTGGTCATAGGTACTTAGTAATAGCTTATGTAATTCGTAGCTAAACATATAGGTAGCTAGTTCCTTAGTAAAATTAATTAATGTAAAATTGAAGGCTAGTAAATACCTTATGTAACTGAAATAATATTGCTTCTAATAACTTTCAAGTTATGTTAATTTATTTAAATGAATCGTCGACGACCTATCACTATAGAAAAATAAAGGAACGTCTATGTTATAAACACACAACTGTATGTATGTACCAGCTAGTCTACCTTATGTATCCGGATCTAGAATTTCTAGATCTAAAAACAAACGGATATCTGGACTAAACCAACTAACAATTATCCGGGTACGACGAATATCCGGATTGCAAACCTCATTGACACCTGAACACCTTTTGACGGAAGACAAATATTTCAACGCCTACAAAAAAAAACTGTAACTAACGGTCTCACTCGATGTTTTAGTTACATAGGTATCAACAAACTTGATAAGAACATTTCTTGCTAATGAAATGTTTAGGTACTAGACTCAGAATAACTAATCTCGTCTACTGTCTACCCTACCGGATAGATTGGAAGTATGCTCTAAACAGATAAAACGATTACTTCGCCATCAAATCTATTTACGACATTTTTCTACAAGAATATAGCAAGTTTCACTATTTTTAAAAAATACCCTCATCAAAAGGAATGTGCGATTTGACGCAATCTTATCGCTGCAACAATCTTATCTCTTAACGAAAATGACGTCACTTGTTTTCGACAGAAAGGTGTTATTTCGATGTTATCGCAAGCAAAACACTCAGCTACATGTAGGTACTAATTAGCACCAACTAACGACATAAATTTGTCTCATTGCATAATTTGCTAGAAATGAACAAAAGAACTACACTTAGATTAGCCTTTAGCATAAAACTTTCACACCTAACGGATAACGGGTAGTTTTTGATTGGACAAAATAATCTAAAAAGATCTCATAGAAACGACTTGAAGCGATAGTCGTTTCTTTTTGCATTTTACTAACAAAACTTCACAAATCAATTAGGCTGCAAATGACAGCGGCAAATACCACAGCAGGGGCTCATTCATACTAATGAGATACTTTTATCACACTGAACTACACCAATAGTTTACCAAACTCAACAAAGGCGCAAAATAAAACACCTAGAACAATATACATATTAGTCCGGGGTAGATAGCTTGAAAAATGACAAAAAGATAAAGAAATTAATAGCAGGATGAAACCCATTAGAAAAGGAAGAGAATATTATAAAAACATAAGGAAAAATAATTTAGAGGCGATCTGAGTTCGGGAAGGGGGTGGGGGTGAGCTTTTAAGGGTAAAAAACGCTTTTTCTCGATTTCCGGCAAAACTAAAAGTCCTATGCAAAAAAGTCAAATGGCAAAGTTGTAGGTAATTAAAAGATCTAAAACTTTTCTATACACACTTTTTTCACATAACCTCAAGATGTATGTGAAAAATTCAAAAAACCAAGTTTTTGGTTTTTTATTAATATCTTTTACAAACAATTATATTTTTTCACTAAATTTGGTGAAAACTTACCTCTTTATGTCCCAAATACGCTGTAATTTATTCGATTAGAAATATATATTCTTTTCACCTTATTTTGATAAAATATCGAAAAAATATCCTTATTTTCAATCGAAAATTCATCCGTCAAAATATCAGCTTTCTTAAAAAAATTGGTATGTTTTCTGTTCGTTGAAATCTCTTCTTTCCGATAGTGAAAAAAAAATTAATGTTACCATAGAAAATCTTCTCAGAAAATGCAAAAAAAAAGTAAGTGAAAAAAAAAAAATGTGAAATGAAACCCATTAGAAAAGGAGGAGAATATTATAAAAATATAAGGAAAAATAATTTACGGGCGATCTGAGGTCGGGAAGGGGATGTGGGTGAGCTTTTAAGGGTAAAAAACGCTTTTTCTCGATTTCCGGCAAAACTAAAAGTCCTATGGAAAAAAGTCAAATGGCAATGTTGTAGGTAATTAAAAGATCTAAAACTTTTGTATACACACTTTTTTCACATATCTCAAAATTTATGTGAAAAATTTAAAAAACCAGGGTTTTCTATTAATATCTTTTAAAAATCTGATTTTATATAAATAAAAATGTAAATCGTTCTATTAAATGTAGATACTTTATTCGAATTATGTTATTCATTACAATATTTTATAATTTTTTTATTTTATTCATTAAAATAAGGGGAAAAAATATATATTTCTAATCAAACAAATTATAGCGTATTTGGGACGTAATGAGGTAAGTATTCACCAAATTTCTTGAAAAAAACCCAAAACATGGTTTTTTGAATTTTTCACATAAATTTTGAGATATGTGAAAAAAGTGTGTATACAAAAGTTTTAGATTTTTTAATTACCTACAACATTGCTATTTGTCTTTCTTCCATAGGACTTTTAGTTTTGCCGGAAATCGAGAAAAAGCGTTTTTTACCCTTAAAAGCTTACTCACATCCCCTTCCCGACCTCAGATCGCCCGTAAATTATTTTTCCTTATATTTTTATAATATTCTCCTCCTTTTCTAATGGGTTTCATTACACAATTATTTTTTTTCACTTACTTTTTTTTTGCATTTTCTGAGAAGATTTTCTATGGTAACATATAATTTTTTTTTCACTATCGGAAAGAAGAGATTTCAACGAACAGAAAACATACCAATTTTTTTAAGAAAGCTGATATTTTGACGGATGAATTTTCGATTGAAAATAAGGATATTTTTTCGATATTTAATCAAAATAAGGTGAAAAGAATATATATTTCTAATCGAATAAATTACAGCGTATTTGGGACATAAAGAGGTAAGTTTTCACCGAATTTAGTGAAAAAATATAATTGTTTGTAAAAGATATTAATAAAAAACTAAAATCTTGGTTTTTTGAATTTTTCACATACATCTTGAGGTTATGTGAAAAAAGTGTGTATAGAAAAGTTTTAGATCTTTTAATTACCTACAACTTTGCCATTTGACTTTTTTGCATAGGACTTTTAGTTTTGCCGGAAATCGAGAAAAAGCGTTTTTTACCCTTAAAAGCTCACCCCCACCCCCTTCCCGAACTCAGATCGCCTCTAAATTATTTTTCCTTATGTTTTTATAATATTCTCTTCCTTTTCTAATGGGTTTCATCCTGCTATTAATTTCTTTGGTTTTAAAACCTATCGAGCCTGGTCTATATGTGGTATAGCTATCAACGAATATTTTACTGAAAGTTTACGAAATCAAATATGTTACTACCGTGTAACATGTGCTCAACTCATTTTAAACAAGTGTGGGTCATTGACTACTCGCTCGAAGTCAACTACAAGCATCGCTCTTCAAGAATCGAACTGTCCGGGACCAGCATTTGCCTTAACGCGTTCGTGTTAAATACTACCTACACTAAAATCGATATCTTGCGAACTAGAATTGATGTACAAAATCAAAGTAAATGGTTGGATCTGACCTTGCATAACGCGCTCATCACTACAATGAGACGTTCAGTGGTAGTTGTCCAATAAGTAAGCACACTCAAGGGGCTCACACGCGTACTCGCATCGCTAGTCGACGCTGCTGGGGGTAGTCGCGCACTCTGCGACTGGGAATGCCAGGGCATTGCTAGAACCGAATGTCACAGCACTAGCACTCTCCATACACCATTTTCTGAAAACTTACAAAAATCATTAGCATTGTTTTAAATCAGGCTTAGTTCTACCTCACCAAAAAAAAATACGAACGTTGCCATGATTAAATCACACAAATAGCGAAAGATCAAAATCTGACGGTACAATTAAGTAATGAAAACTGATCTTTGCTTTAAGCCAGAGCTAGGTCAAAGACAAAGTCAAAAATTCTTTTATTCAGAAAATCACAAGGATCATTTAGAATCGTCTTACATACTAGGTGATTCTAGGCGCCAGTTCCACGCGACCAGATCCTAGAAGAACGGGCAAGAAACTTACAGCCTGGTTCGGCTTCCGGCTTAGGATGGAACGATTGAATTCAATCCAACTTCTGAATTAAGCGGTTTCTAATCAAATAATCTAAATAAAGTAGATAACAATCACAAATTGATTATCTCAATAGGTAATTAATTATAACAAAAACCATAAATGTCAGGATAAACAACTCTAAACCCGGAACGTTCCGTCTAATAATTTTTAAAAAGAGTGCGCGCACGTATGTCAATGGATCGAGATATTCAAATAACATATGCAAAAGAGGCATATATCAATATCTCGTTATTCTAGTTTAAAAATATAAATTAATAAATGACGAAATTAATAAAACACGTTAAAAAAGTTCACGATTACGTAAAAAATAAAAAAGTAGGATATAGGTAATAAAACAACACATATTTTTTTTTCAAAGGATGCCATTTTGTTTTTATCATGTTGGGGAAAATTCAAGGACACTCAAATAAAACCATAAACACATATTTTTCTTAAATATTTTTTTTTTTTTTTTTTTCTTTCTGGATTTAATTCAGTAAATGAAAAATCCAATTCAACCACCAAACGGTTGGTTCATGTCAGCCACGGACTAACAACTCTCTGGGAACAACACAAAAAACTTTTCGTTGTTTAACCTCCAAGGATTTCATATCCCTGCATCTCCACCATTTTATCGCGCCTTTATATTGCACGACAAATATATATATATACGTGAGGATGAGATTATGAGTCGATATCTAATAATGTAATATAACTGCTTCGCACACGATTTGACTGCCCTAAGCACCGATCGACCCTGGTCTCTACACTATCTGACGATACACAGATAATGCCCGGGTTCCAGCCATCATCAGGACAGTCTACGCGACTATCCTGGACTGTTCAGTCTTTCTCGGACAACCGGAACGAGCTTGGGGAAGCTATCCCAAGTGCTACACCTCCATCTCCTTAAGCAACCAATCCGCGACCTCTCATAGGGTCGATCTTTCTGTATCTCCAATCGGTTCCTATCGAGGCTCAGAGATACACCCCCCTTCGGCCTTGCCTGGACCCTTGGCACTCGAGAGATCATTCCTATCCCGGCCAGCTAGCACCGGGACTCACTCTCGAGTCCGTAGCCCTACCTTCAAGCAAGCTATGCTTGAATGGGTCTCTGAACACATTCAGAGACCCCTTCTTCACCCAGCCTCGCGCTGTCTGCTCGTCTCCCATATCGACCGAACTGATCCATTACAACAATTATAAACTGGATATTAATAACGCGGACAATTGAGTTTATCGCGAAAGTATCTTCTCATAATCTCATTACCCTTTCAAGAATAGTAATCAATTATTAGCTAGCACTTACATGGTTATCCAAGACCTTTACCACGATTCCTTCGTAGTTCCGTGTTCCTCTGGATCAGCACTCACGTCTAGCCTCTCCAAGAGCCAAAGCAAAAAGCCTTCTCTCAGATCGCGCGTCGGTATTTAAGTCCACCCTCTGTTTAAAAGTAGCACACAGATTATAGAATACTGACCATAAAATATACCGGTGCTGCCACCACGGAACTAAAATGTACTCAATACACTTACTGTTTTATCTGTGGCTTCGTGCGCCACCACGGACCTAAAAATGTACTCAATACACTTACTGTTTTATCCGTGACCTCGTGCGCAGCGCGACAATAGTGCTGGAAAATCAACACAACATCATCTAGCCCCAAGCTCAGCAGAGCTTGTGTTATGGGTACTAGAAGACTGACATACTTAATACAATACATTACATAGATAGATATTTTTTATTATACATATATAATACCCAGAACACCCGCAATAAATATTTGCATATCGTACAAACATTTAACCCAAGGCGGGAATCGAACCCGCAACCTCCGCGTCGCAGTCGGACCTTCCAATCATCAATTCACTATGATGGAGTAATTGCGTAATAACACAAAAAAGCATTGTCGAATTTATAAATCTCCTCTTATTTTGGAAGTAGGTAGGGTCAAAAAATTAAATATTTCTATGTTAGGTAAGTAATAATAAGGAATATATTTTTGTTCAAGCAATTTATTTTCCATAGTACAAGCTTTGCAAAGTTTGCTTAGCAGCAATTAACCTGAGGCCCGAGTTCAGTTCCTCTACCATGAGTTGTCACAGTAAAATCGCCTGACTTTACTACAGTAGTTACGTAAATATTAGTATTACGAATTTTAGTACGCAACTATCCGCTAGAGGCGCTGTACAAATCTTCATACATTTTTTTAACTACAGACCCTAGCGAGTATAGTAAATATAGTATAGTAAAAACTCATGGTAGAGCTACTGCACGTATTCGAGTGACACTACGCGTTGACGCTCGACTGAACGTTGCAGCGTCACCGCGCAGTGGGAATGTGCTAACGTTACGATACGTTTACGTGCGTCACATTTATTCGTGCTTACTCCATCTAATCGTACCGGAAGCAGTCGATCCATCAATGTATCTCATGCCGGACCAAGCGCAACTAATTTAAACTTTTTCCTCATTTTTAGGGTTTTTCTATCGCATGCATTCCTGAACGAACGGTATTTAGGTCACTTCGCGCTGTGGAACAAATCTGAGGGCTATATTCATCATTCTTAAGGGAATGACAGGTTTTCGAACGAAGTTCCTTATCGCGGGTTGCGAAAGGGGGCGGAAAAAATTAAGACCAAAAGTTGTAACGACACTTTTTGCTATAGTTGTAAGCCGTTGCGGCATGCTCTTAGAAAGCGATCTAGTTATTATATTAAGAAATTCGTTCCATCCGGGTGTCCCTTGACACCTCTAAAGTAAAGTACATAAGTAAAAAAAAATCTTTATTCAATAAAATCACAAGGATCATCTACAATCGTCTTACATACTAGGTGATTCTAGGTGCCAGTTCCACGCGACCAGAGCCTAGAAGAACGGCAAGAAACTTAAGGCCTGGTACCTACCGTTTTTTAATATGATTCTTCTTACAAAGAATTACAATTAAACTAAATTAAGTAGGTACTGAAGTTTCAGTGCGGTGTCAATTTAACTTAGTAATAATACACATACTAAACAGTCATGGCTGGGACAGGTTTGTTTTCCTAGCTTGCTCATCTTTAAATGAATTTATTGAATGAAAATACTGTACTATTATTTATTATTTAATTCTTTGATGCATAAAACTGTACAATTGGAGGACTTTATGCTAAAGAATTTTCTACTAGCCAACCCAACTGTACATGTACACACACTTTACAATTACTTACTTAGTGCGCGATCTTATACCATTTTCAAGTTATTTTTAGCTAAAAAATGGGGAAACATGTTACATATTTACAATATGGGATCTAATGAGGAGAGGATCAGTAGAACGCATAGAACGACAGGTTTTCCAAGGACTAGATACAGAAAAAAAAATTGTAACAGATACAAAAAGACTAAATAAAAAAAAGGCGTGTGGCACTCGGGGACTGCCGCGGTAAAGATATTGCATAGCATTTTTTGCTGGATTACTCATGCTCAGTGTTAGGTTATTTTCGTTAGGTTTTTTCGTTAAGGAATTCCTGGATTCGGTCTCCACGCTCAAGGCCCGCGATAGAAGCTATGTTTAAAAAAACAAAAGTACACTGTTTGTCGAAATAAAAGCAAGTCATACAAGATAAAATGAAAAAAAAAAGCTAGCACTCCGGGAGTGCCGGCAGAAGTGAAAACTTCAATATTAACGTTGTGTTTTCACTTTTAAGTTTTCACTTCAAAAATATAACCACAGTCGTGATTGTGTCATGTCATTGTGTCACATTCGCGCAAGCGCGAATGTGACACAACGACGAAGACAACGAAGACACACTGACACAGACACATTCGCGCAAGCGCGAATGTGTCTGTGTCATTGTGATTGTGTCATGTCGTTGTGTCACATTCGCGCAAGCGCGAATGTGACACAACGACGAAGCCAACTAAGACACAGACACATTCGCGCAAGCGCGAATGTGTCTGTGTCTTCGTTGGCTTCGTCGTCATCGTCACGTCATGTCGCCACAACACTATTTAATTGTTTGAGTCATACGTCGCGTGCAGTTCTGTTAAAAGCACTTCACACTGCTTACTGCTTACTGTGCAGTCTTTAAATGCAGTTTTATTATTTAGACCCTCGTTTTTTGTTAGAATTAAAATCTATGTTTTTGTGCGCGTTTTGTGCTAGATGATAAAACTGTGTGCGTTTATTAATAGACTTCAATGTTTTGAATTTGACAGGTGTCACAGACTGCACTGTCTTGACAGATGTCACAGTTTTGCCTATGATGAAGGCAGCTCTGCCTTCTATGCTGTGACTCGAGGGTTCGATTCCCGCTGAAAATAAAAAAAATATCTTTTCCCTAGCTCGCACTTTTTGTGCATTTGCAATTTTCAAAAATAAACAATAGTGTGATCAAAACTTATGTCTGTTCTATGTCTGGGTGTTACTATGTATTCTATGAATGTATTTACAAAAAAAACGTATATTACAATTTTATAGTGAGCATTCAATCAGCGTTCAAATACATTGCAGCAAATCAGCAATCTAATTCCCATAGTACAAGCTTTGCTTAGTTTGGAACTAGAATTTGATATAGTTCCAAAAATTGCTTTATTTTTAGATTATATTATATTAGGTAATGTTGATGATGATGATAATTTATAGGTATGTGTACTAAGCAAACCATAACACCTACTGTAAACAACAAACAACCTAGGTCAAAAATCACATTATGTATGAGTAAAAAACTGATTGAGATAATATCAAAAGCCAGAATAAAACTACATAGTTACCTAAATCTAGATTTTTAACCTAACACTATCTAGATCTAGTGCGAAGTTATCTCCCAATCCATCTTAATTGCTTAGGATTTGTAGGACTTTTTGACCTCTCAATGAGATCTAATTGAGCCTTCAGGCAAGTTTCATAATTATGAAGATAAGAAAAATACTTTTTAAAAGTATTTTATCTTGGGTTTAATAAAATAGCGGGCGATCTAATAATGTACGAGCAAGATTTTCAACTTTTTTTTTTGGTTCGCAAATCTTTTTTTTATTTTTTGAAGTGAAAACTTCTTTAGCGGCGCTGGGTGGGTAAAAACTTTCAAACTCGCGTCAGGGTCACGTGACGTCGAAAAAGCGTAAGATCTTATTTAATTTTTATACATTGCTCGTAAAACAAGAGACGACAAAAGAACACACTTGCGGTCACGCGACGTATGACTCAAACAATTAAATAGTGTTGTGGCGACATGACGTGACGATGACGACGAAGCCAACGAAGACACAGACACATTCGCGCTTGCGCGAATGTGTCTGTGTCTTAGTTGGCTTCGTCGTTGTGTCACATTCGCGCTTGCGCGAATGTGACACAACGACATGACACAATCACACTGACACAGACACATTCGCGCGCGAATGTGTCTTTCACTTCAAAAAATAAAAAAAAGATTTGCGAACCAAAAAAAAAAGTTGAAAATCTTGCTCGTACATTATTAGATCGCCCGCTATTTTATTAAACCCAAGATAAAATACTTTTAAAAAGTATTTTTCTTATCTTCATAATTATGAAACTTGCCTGAAGGCTTAATTAGATCTCATTGAGAGGTCAAAAAGTCCTACAAATCCTAAGCAATTAAGATGGATTGGGAGATAACTTCGCACTAGATCTAGATAGTGTTAGGTTAAAAATCTAGATTTAGGTAACTATGTAGTTTTATTCTGGCTTTTGATATTATCTCAATCAGTTTTTTACTCATACATAATGTGATTTTTGACCTAGGTTGTTTGTTGTTTACAGTAGGTGTTATGGTTTGCTTAGTACACATACCTATAAATTATCATCATCATCAACATTACCTAATATAATATAATCTAAAAATAAAGCAATTTTTGGAACTATATCAAATTCTAGTTCCAAACTAAGCAAAGCTTGTACTATGGGAATTAGATTGCTGATTTGCTGCAATGTATTTGAACGCTGATTGAATGCTCACTATAAAATTGTAATATACGTTTTTTTTGTAAATACATTCATAGAATACATAGTAACACCCAGACATAGAACAGACATAAGTTTTGATCACACTATTGTTTATTTTTGAAAATTGCAAATGCACAAAAAGTGCGAGCTAGGGAAAAGATATTTTTTTTATTTTCAGCGGGAATCGAACCCTCGAGTCACAGCATAGAAGGCAGAGCTGCCTTCATCATAGGCAAAACTGTGACATCTGTCAAGACAGTGCAGTCTGTGACACCTGTCAAATTCAAAACATTGAAGTCTATTAATAAACGCACACAGTTTTATCATCTAGCACAAAACGCGCACAAAAACATAGATTTTAATTCTAACAAAAAACGAGGGTCTAAATAATAAAACTGCATTTAAAGACTGCACAGTAAGCAGTAAGCAGTGTGAAGTGCTTTTAACAGAACTGCACGAATGTCAAAATTCAATTCCCTACAGACTGCACCGTCTCAAGACCTCTCGAACGTCTTAGGGTTGGCAATAAGACTATTTATAAGCAAATCGCTTTATATATTAAAAAGTTCTTGATATTTTTGTAATAGTGTTACATTACAATAGTTTTATAGCCATTTTTTTATAATATAATTATGTATAATATAACGGATAAGATAAGATAAGATAAGATGAAACTTATCTGACCAAGAGAAAACTCTTGGTCAGCAAATTACTGAATTACCTTTGTTTAACGTTCGTTCATTCTTTTTTATTGACTTCTTAATAATCTTAATTACTTTACGTGATAAAGCGGTCTATTATCTGTCGAATAATAAACATTATTATGTGTTAGACGAAACTGAATACCTAATTTGTTACCTATTCGAATGATATAATTACATAATTTCAATATCATGATCAAAAGTTAACAAAGTTATATCGAAAGAGATCGCTCTCAACGTAAAAGCCCACCTATATTTACCTATATTTATCTAATTTATTTATAGAAAAATAATTTATTCAAACCAACCACCAATATAAGAGAAACAACATATTTTTTCCTATTTTTACGTTCTTTTCACGTAGAGTTTTATCTAAAAGATTTCAATCCCAAATACCCCAAAAAATATGTCAAAACAACTTGTTTTAGACGGCCCGACAGATCATCATAACATAAGTTACGGCCAAGGTTGTTTTACTGCGGTCGACACGACACACGACATTACATGATTGCAATGTCCCCCGTCGTAAAAACGACGTAAAAAATACGACAAAGTTTATGGCAACCCTAGGCTTCAGATATTGACACGGTTGGAGTATTCGTGTTTAGCAGTAGTGTCACTTTGTAAGATAATTTTGAACGAATTGGGAGAATCGTCTGCCTGCTATGGCATAAAAAAAAATTAAAAAAATGTTATTTACGGTTTGACAAACGATGTGGCGCGGCGGGCGAAGGTCCACCTGCGACGCGGAAGGTTGCGGGTTCGATTCCCGCCTTGGGATAAATGTTTGTACGAGCTGCAAATATTTATTCCGGGTGTTTTGGATATTTTATATGTATAATAAAAATATCTATCTATTTAATGTATTGTATAACGTATGTCAGTCTTCTAGTCAAACAATCCACACAACTTCATCTAGCCCAAAGCTAAGCAGAGCTTGTGTTATGGGTACTAGAAGACTGACATACTTAATACAATATCATTACATAGATAGATATTTTTTATTATACATATAAAATATCCAAAACACCCGGAATAAATATTTGCAGATCATACAAACATTTGATAGATAGATAGATAACAACTTTATTGTACACACAAATTAGAAAAATACAATGCAGAAAACAAAAAAAAAAATGACACAGAACTTATAAGTACAATGGGCGGCCTTATCGCTAAAAGCGATCTCTTCCAGATAAACATTTATTCCAACCTTCCGCGTCGCAGGCGGACCATCGCCCACCGCGCCACATCGGTCGTCAAAAAAGCGAAGTATGTTTACTGTATGTTATATTATAATGTGCAAATACAAAATGATAGTATTTTCTTAGGTTCGTAAACGACACCTTTCCGGTAGTTGGTGGTATATTACATTGACAAGATGGCGGGAGGTGGAATTTACGCGGGAAATCGACAATTTCGGTACAAACATGGCGGAAACATGTCGAAAACGGATTATTTTCATAGCTTTTATAAGGAAAATGTACACAAAACAGATGTACCTACCTATTTGAGATATTAAGTAGTATGCGTTGAAAGAAAAGTAAAAATAGCTCTTTCTATGTTTTATTAAGATTGTACTTATATTATTTGTAAATTAGCAAATTAGGTATTTTTATGAAATTTATAAGCTATTGCATATCTTCTATCGCGTGCCTTGAGCGTGGAGACCGAATCCAGAAATTCCGTAACAAAATAACCTAACACTGTGCATGCGTAATCCAGCAAAAACTGCTATGCAATAGCTTTACCGCGGCAGTCCCCGAGTGCCACACGTCTTTTTGTTTTATTTATGTTCTTATGTAAGTATTTCTACATTATTGACAGGTTAAAAAAAGTTTTAAGTTTTAAGATTCAAATTCGTTAAAAAAAACCAAAGGTCGTCAACCCTAGTACAACAAATGGCCGATCAGCTAATAAATAGGCATGTTGAGAGTAATGTAACCGTCTGCGAACATGCTTGACCTTTGCGTAAACATGAAGCTATACTACTATTGAAACTCGAACGAAAAACTCATATCGTTTTTCAATCGACGCAACGAGATTTTGATAACAATAAAATGTAAATAAGTAAAAAATATTCACAGACACTTCACACATCACACTCTAGTCCCAAACTAAGCAAAGCTTGTAGATTGCTGATAGATAACTTATACACCAATATTTTATAACTACCAAAAAAAAAACCCTACACTCAGTGTCTGTTACTAATCACATTTCGACCGTTAAAACTTAAAATAATTAATTAAAAAAATATCCTTACAAAAACATAATATTGAGTTAACCTTTTATTCGTACCGTCCTACTACATAGCTACTTATGTTTTCACGTTAAAAATCCATTCATAAATAGCTCCAAATCAAATCAAATCTAATCGAGTAGTTTCTAGTATTGTGAGCATTTTGTGCCAGTTTTCGGTTAAAATGAAAGTACGATAACTTTGTGCTAGTGCAATAATAATAAATACTTTTGACAGTGCCATTATCATTAGTAGCCTCTGCTGCAGCTATCATTAATACTTTTATGGTAATTAAAAAATTTTGTTGTATAAGTACCTACTTACTTACATTTTTAAATACGTACATCCGTACAGGGGCCCCAGCTCAGTTGGTAGTAGCTCTGCTTTAGTGCTGTGCTGGGTCGTGGGTACAATTCCCACCCAGAGCAAATGTTTCTGTGATGAACATAAATATTTGTTCTGTGTCTGCGTGTTACTATGTACAAAAATTATTCTATTAACAGTCTAGTTCCCAAAGTGCAAGCTTTGCTTAGTTGGGGACTAGAGCGCGATGTGTGATATGTCCATGAACATTTATTTTTTTACTACTCATTTACTAGTAATTTATCGACTTACCATCGAGAACCAGTAGTTAGTTATATCTGCCAACACAATCACTCAGGGCGCGAACAAGACGGTGCGAGAGTGCCAAATAAAATAAGAAGTTGAAGTGATCCCTTCACTCGCTGGTATATCTTGTTACAGAAAGAGCACAGAAAAATAACTGCATTATATAAAAACTAACAGTACCTCTACCATGAGTTGTCACAGTAAAATCACCTGACTACAGTAGTTACGTAAATATTAGTATTAGGAATTTTAGTACACAACTATCCGCTAGAGGCGCTGTACAAATCTTCATACATTTTTTTAATTAAAGACGCTAGCGAGTATAGTATTTACAGTATAGTTAAAACTCATGGTAGAGCTACTGAAAGAAATACGGCAATCGTAAGAGTGTTTCCAAGCTTCTCAAGAAATCTGCTAGGGGCACTGCTTGGATCTTCATACAAAATCGGCGGCGCTCGGCGGTTGCGTCTCTGCGATCCGTTTGTGCACAAACTCGTACTTGGGGTACTGATCTTAGTGGATCAATTTAATCTGAACAGCGCCAAATGAACACCTCCAAATTACACCAAAATGATCCTAAATGGTTACAATTTTATGTTTTCGATCAATTTTTTTACGCCGACTGATAATTTGATTTCGGAAGTTAATAAGTAGGTATTCAAAAAGTATTATCATGCATCGTAAAATATCAAAATTGGATCGACTCCTATAAAAATCCAAGGTACAGTCAGCTTGATAACTGGTTAACATATATCTGAATATATCATAAAGCTTTCGATTGGTACTGATTTGGATCAGTGGAACTATCCATAGACCGTTTGCAACGGTCTGTAGATAGCTCAACTGTTTCATATGTATTTTATATGCCAATGTATTTGTAAATACTGTATAGTATAAGTTTGTTTGTGAATAAAGATATGGTTAACATATTAATTAAATAACAAGAAAATTAAAAAAAAAGAAAATAAAGAAGATAATCTAAATAAATAAATATTCACGGACATTTCACACATCACACTCTAGTCCCAAACTAAGCAAAGCTTGTACTGTAGAAACTAGACTGCTGATAGAATACTTATATACATTTTTTTTAATGCATACATAGTATAATATACCTAGTAACACCCAGACACAGAAAAAAATCATAACAAAAACTTTCCTCTGGGTGGGAATCGAACCCCAGCATGGAAGGCAGAGCTACTACCAACTAAGCTGTGACGTCTGTCAATATGTAAAAAAAAAATATTACTTTTTCATTTTGGAAGCTTGTATGTACATAAACCACACTACGTATGCACGTATTGACAAAACATTATGAGAACATGTCGTTTTGTTTGTACACACTGCATGTACATTGTACATCAGTTCATTTTAAATAATGTAGACTAGATTTCAATGTTTTTTCCCACCAAAATGTAATGATATTGTATTTTGGTTCCCATAGTATAGGCGACAAAGAAATTGGTTTACCACTTTTGATGACATCTCCCAGTAACATAATTATTCGCTAAGGATTACAGATTGACAGATTCTGACGTAGCAGTTATTAATCTGTCAAGCGAAAATAGCACTTGACGTTTTGTACGTGCAAATGATATTCAGCCTTAGAGTGGTAAACCAATTTCTTTGTCGCCTATACAAGCTTTGCTTAGTTTGGGACGTGATTGTGATGTGTGAATTGCCCGTGAAAATTTATTCATAACTAGCCGATGCCTCCGTCTTATTATCGTAATATTTTTGATAATTCGCATAATCTAATAATAATATCTATTAATATAATTAAAGTTTTTTATAATATATGTATTTTTTGTAATGTATATTGTAAAAAACTTTTTTATAAGATTTTAATTAAACGTGTGAATATCTATTAATCATCAATCGCCTATGTGTTATTTTGATGTAAGTATAAACTACATTATAATTAAACTTTGCGCGAGAGTGTAATAAATAAACATACATCCATACAAACTTTCGCATTTATAGTATTAGTAGGATTCGTACTGCATTTTTTTCTACTACTTTATCTAAGACACAAATCTTGCAGAACCTTCGTATTTTTCAGACGAATTAAGAAGCTATTATAGATACTTCAATATTTAGTCAAAGACTAAATACGTCCTCTGAGGACGTACTCAGTGTATATTACTTCGTTATACGCTGTGGTTACCTACATTATCGAATTGTATAATCAATTGTATAAAAAAAACATTATTTTCACAAAATTCGTAATTTCTTCTTGCCATGTTTAGTTTTAATTTTGGAGGTGAAATAAAAGCAAAAGTACACGTTGAAAATTCACATTTATTATTTTTAAATGAGTTTTACAAAACAGAATGTTCGCTTAAAGCGGCTCTCATTGTTATTAAAAAAAATATAAAGCGTTCATACTAAACCGAGGTACAGTCACTCACAAAAGTGTTTTGAATTTTTTACACTTTTTACTCATGACTTACACAAACAAGATAAATAATTTTGACATTTTATAAAATCATTTATTATTAACATAATGGTGTTATAATTTTATAAGAGACCGTACCTTTTTATAAATTTATTAAAATCTAAAACAATGACATTATGTGAGTAAGTAAAATTTAAAGTAATCAAAGCTAGAACTATTTAATCAAATTAATTAAAATTTGGTCTTTCAAATAACAACGTCGTTCCATATGAATGATTTTATTGGTTTGCAAATTGAAATTACAATATTAATTAATTAGGCCATAACTGCAATCAAAGTTAATAAAACAATGTTATCACATTATATACTTAAAATATAACAATTTACATTTTAACAACACTTTTTTAAGATTAATTTGTTAAATTTTTAACAAATTAATTACAAGCTTATTTTTATGTTTATGATATAAATAATCATTATTTCAAACATCAATATTAAACACTTCTCTAAAAAATAATTAAATAAAATAACACTTCAAAAGTGTCAATATTATTGAAAAGTATTTTAAATTATATGTTATGTAACATAAAAGCTCGGTACTTATACTAATTTAAATTGTTATTCGTTCTTAAAATACAATTAAAATTAAAATGTATGGCAACTCTTCATACTTAAGCGTTTATATACATATTAACATTTTAATAAAAGTATAATATAAAAGAAAAGTATGATATACTTATATTAATATTGAGATGTTACGGATAAGATCTTTTTACACTTTATTTAATCTGAGTCCCGACCGTGCTAAATTGTAACGTAAACGGTTCGTCTAAGCAAGCAGCTAAGGTTCACCAACGTACGTATTTTGGGATCGTGATAAGCGTGTAGCCAAACACGTTCAACGTTTGAACGTTAGTGAGCCGAAGATTGTGACATAACCGCTGTCACACAAACGGAAAAAAGATGGGCGGTTAGCCGTTAACAGCGATACGAAGTTTCACACTACGTACACGTTACGTTGGTGAACCTTAGCTGCTGCTTAGACGAACCGTTTACGTTACAATTTAGCATGGGGGCCCTGAAATGTTTCGTAAAACTACTGCTAAACTATTTTCGATGTGTAGTACAGTTTAGTGCGACATTATTAAGTTATTATTTAAATCAATATGTATTTTATAATTAACTAATCTATACAATCTCAGTCTTATACATCTATAAATAGATGTTCAGAACTATTATAATATTTTCTACCAAATTGACATAACATATACTATCATACAACATCGGACAAATCTATTCAGTTTATCTAATTTGGCAGTGTACAATACTGTTAAACAAATAAAAAAAACATAATATTAATATAACATACACTTTATTAAATGTATATTAATATAACATAATATGAACATACGTTTACAAATATTATTAACAGTATGTTATAATAACATAAACATTAAATTATAATTTTGTTCTTCTTAATCAGCCTAATTATTAAAATAAATATACATATTTTTAGCTCAATTATAGGTAATCATAATATAACACAGAAATATCTTTATCAAAACAAACGCTAATGAAAGATAAAAAAGAATTTTGTCGGACGGTCCAAAATACACATTTTCACACACATTATTTACACTTTACACTTAATTAGTTTTACAATAAAATCACTTGGAATAGTATTATCCTAATTTACTTTCAGGAATAATCATTTGTGTCAGTCGATTTCGATGCACTGCATTTTCCTTCACTATGCATTTGATTTTGGGGACCTGTCAAAGAAAAATAAACATTTAATCTGTGATATGTTTTAGGGAAGGATCATATAGCTAGAATCCAGGTCTAGTTTCTAGCCAGTTCTTCTAGACTCTGGTCGCGACGAACTGGCGCCTAGAATCATCTAGTATGTAAGACATTTCATAGTGATCCTTGTGTTTTATTGAATAAATGCAATTGAAGTTTGAAGGTAAGGCATAGTAAGGGTATGGGTATAAATAAAGGTATGATAAGAGTATGGGTAAGGGTATGGGTATAAATAAAGGTATGGTAAGAGTAAGGGTATGGGGTCTTTGTTCTTACCATTTCCTCGTTTCAAATGCGGCAGAGTCCCGCTGGTTCTGTCCAGCAGGTTTTTGCTGAAGTACACGCTGTTATCCGTGTTGAACCGCACCGGAGGAGAGTTGGAACAGCTTCTGAAGACAGGTAACAGAGATTTGAGAGATATATATTTAATGTCCTTTTTCAGCAAGAATTTGGCTGCAGTGCTACAATGGTATCAACTGTTAACTGGTTCGATTTTCTAAACTATAACGGTCTATCTTATAAGTTAGGAGTTAGGACCTAAAAGTTAGGACAGACTTGATGTACTGATTACCTTACGTAATGGTGACATAAAGTCAACGCTAACTATTTATAAGATAGGGGGTAAGCCTTCATAAATGAAAACTTGTAATTGGCCCTCAGTGCATATATAACCAACAAATACATAGATGTAAGTTTTTTGAAAATAATTAAATGAAATATGCAGATATTGTTTTTTTTTTATAAATCGTAGACATGGTTCCTTTCACGACATTTGTCTATCGTGGTTTCGGACTTGGCCATAACCTCCGGTTTAAAAAAAACTACAGATGATGATGTACCTAGGTTCCAGGTGGTATCTATCCAGCTCAGGCATCTGCGCCAGGTTGAGTGGGTTTCTGGTGGGGTTGCTGTAGAGGGTGGGAGGTGGAGGGGTGGCGTATAACTCTGGTGGCATCAGCTGTTCTGCTGGCAGCTAAAACAAAAACATTATTTTGAGTAACCTTTAGTATCTAGAGTTTAGTATTTTTTGTGTGGAGGATAGTGTCTAAACAAGTGTTACCTCGCAATAAGATTTTTTTTATTTAATAAAAAAAAACTATTATCAATTTTGTTTTAATAATCTATGCTCCATTTTACTTTCTACTAGTTTCTAATTAAAGTAAATATCCCGTTTATTATGTAAACAATCTTATGTTTTAATGGTGAAAGTTTCAAATATTTAATCTTAAAATAAAAAATATATCCCTTTTATTAAGTAAACACAAATCAGAATAAATATCTCATTTATAAAAAAATAATCATGTTTTCATAATTCGACATTTTACATCAAAAAAACGTGGTAACAAAATCATGTGATACTCGCTACAATATATGTTAATCTTTTAAACTAATAAAAAAAAAAGTTTGGTTTATGTTTAAAAGATTTTTATTAAGTTATTATATAAACTTTTTAATAACAAGACGTAAAAAGTTTCTACATGTATCTTATATTTTTTAAACTTTTTATATTAAGTTACTTTGTATCAAGAGATTTTTTATAAAACACTTTTTCACTCGACTGCACTAATCTAGGCGAGTTTTAATGTTTTATCTTTGACCGACTGCAGCACGGAAAACGAAGATTTTCCTCAAACTATTGTATTGTGCTCCACTTCCGTGCACAACTGTACCTTTGTTACTTTTTCTACTATTCCGCGAACAGTACTTTGGTTTTCAAAGCAACAATTTTCACTTTTTGTTCTGGCTGTACTTTAATTATGGTAGGTTCAGATTTAAATCTTTTTACTTAAATAAAAACTACTGTAAATTAAAACTATGTTTAGAATAGGTAGTGATCTTTTTTTTCCTGGCCTTAACCGTCCCACGGCTGGGCAAAGGCCTCTCCTAAACTTTTCCATTTATTTGGTGATCGTTACTACTGTTTTATTATATTTTAGAGATTATTAAAGTATATCTCCAATAACGAATACCTAACAAGATTTTTTTTTACACTGGCAATAAAAATACCTACCCAATTGAAAACCCGTACTTAGAACTAAAAAAAAACTCTTTAATTAAAAAATACATAATGTAAGTATTTCAAATAAAACTATCTATTATGTAATAACAAATTTGATCCTTAACAAACATTTTTGATAAAAAAGATATTTCGACGAAATCTGAAAAGCATTACTATCTATCCTAATTAATAGTAAGTTTTCAAACTTATGTAAAAAGTAATTAAAAAACGAAAAAAAACTTACCAATCCACTAGTATTAAGCGGCAAAGCATTTTTATATTTCAACCAATCTTCATAAACTTTATCGTATTGTCTACATTCTGCACTCGTCACGTTAGGAACGTGTAAACTTGTCATAGGTCCCAGACTCTGTATACTAGGTCCCAAAGTCTGTATACTAGGCCCCAAAGACCCTATAGGATATCGTCTGTAATCCATGGGTCTAACTTGTATGTACTGGTTGCAAGGGTCTATATTATGATCGTAATATCTCTCGCAGTTTTGGGCAATGTCGTATTTGTCTGGTGTTTTTGAAATGAGCGGTCTTATTGAGCTGTAATCTGTGGTCGATGATTTGTTTGAACAGCTATCGCTTATTTTACCGTCAAGTGGTATTATATCCGGGTTTTTGTCTGGAACAAAGATATATTAAATTACTTATATATCATATATAATAATCATTTCACACATGTTCTAGTTCCAAACTAAGCAAAGCTTGTATATCGGAACATATTGCTGATAAAGCCACGTATTTATTATTAAAATACGTGGTAATTTATTAAAAGTTCATAAACAATGTTTCATCATCTCTGTAACAGTTTATAAACAGTTCATAAACATAGGTGATGAAACATTGTTTACGATACATGTTGCCGTGCTCCCCACTGCGAGTGGAAAGCAAGACGAAACATCTAGTTTATAAACAATCTATAAGCTAGTCATAAACAGTTTATCAACAATGTTTACTAATGAATACGTGGCTTTACATAACATCCAGAAACAGATATAATATTTATGTTCATCACACAAACATTTGCTCTGGGTGACACTCGTACCTACGACTCGCAGCATGGAAGGCAGAGCTAAGACGATTTTAAATTATCTTTTAGATTTTACGGAATAACTAAATCAGTTATTGATGATTTAATATATCAAGTCTCAATGCGCGTCAGCTTCAGCTCAAATGCTGTACGTTCCAGCGTCAACGCTCAGTGTAACTCGAACTTTGAACTACCCTCTTGAGTTTTTTTTACATGGACATTAAGTTTCACTTCCTTTTTTAGAAAAAAAACCACTAAAGAGAGATTATCAAATCGATGAAACTTAAGCATTTTATTCCTTTTATCGACGATTTCAGCTAATGAGGCCCCTTAAAGGAGGTAATGACTCTAATGGACAAAAAACCAGCCAAGTGTAAGTCAGATTTACACACGAAGGGTTCCGTACTATATTTATCTGTTGACGTTTTCAGTATAGATAGATTGACACAAAACTCATTATTTCTCTAATACATTTGTAACACACATAAAAACACACTTAGATATATATTATATTTGTAACAACGCCTAAAAATGTCATACGATTAAATAAATACACATAAAAAAAGAAAAATAACATGTTATTATTATTATTATACTTGCTTACTTTCTTCATATCATCATCATTTCAAATACGATTTGTTGTGTATCAACTCAACTCATCAACTTATTATTCTCAATATCGAGGAAAAACAACAAAAAAAACACATTATGTATTTATCAGACTAGAATATTTATGTTTTTTGTATAGTTTATTGTAGCGGCAACAGAAATACATCTGTGAAAATGTCAACTCTTTAACACGGTTCATGAGATACAGCCTAGTAATAAATGGACAATCAGACACTCAGATAAACAAAGACTGACAGACAGACAGAAGAACAAACAGTTAGAAAGACAGACAGACAGACAAACAAACAGACAGACAGAAAACAAACAGACAGACAGACAGAAAACAAAAAGACAGACAGATAGACGGCTAGAGAAACAAACAAACAGACAGACAGACAAACAGACGGCAGCTTAGTAATAGGTTTTTACCTTTTAGGTACCGAACCCTAAAAAGAGAATTAAGCTGAACTTTCGGAGGGGAATTCTGTTTACTTTGTTTTAATTTAGTTATGCAAAGCTTTTGTAAGTAGATTTTGAATGTAGGTCGTGAGTAAATTAGGTCGTAAAGAAGGTACGAAGTATTAGTACAGCTATTAAGAGCCCTCCTGCTACCTTGTATTTAGATCATGAAGACTTCAACAGTGCAATATTCAAAATATATTTCCTTAATAATATTATAAACGCGAAGCGTGATGGATGTATGTCTCACGCAAAAACTACCAAATGGACTTTAATGAAAATTTAAATATAGCTCAGCTAGCAATTTTATCTTGCTGTCGTTACATTTTGAAGAAAAAAACACTATATCCGAATAAATTATAGCAGATGTTTCTTTCTGCTGTACTTATATTATGACATGTAAAGTGTCAAAATTGGTTTAGTAGTTTTAACGTGAAATAGTAACGAACATACATCCACACATTCATACGACTTTCGCGTAGGATTACTTATTGTAATTATCATATATTTTTTAAATTAGGTCTAAGACCCTTAGTTGGGTCTTAAACTAGAAAATTAAGTTATTTACCTAAGCTGTCCACGCTTTCAGATTCTTTGGTTCCTGTGAGAGGAATATTTGATGTTTCATCTTGTTGTCTCTTGTTCTTCTCATTTTTATCTGTAAAATAAATTATAGACGTCAAAAATATACTATTCATCATCCAGTCTCAGACGCGCTCTAGTTCCAAACTAAGCAAAGCTTGTACTATGGGAACTAGATTACTGATAAAATACTTATTAAATACATTTTTTTGTACATAGTAACACCCAGATCAGAACAAATATTTATGTTCATCACATAAACATTTGCTCTCAGTAGGGATCGAACCCGCGACCCACAGCATTGAAGGCAGAGCTACTACCAACTGAGCTGTGACGCCTGTCAAATAACGATGTAAAAGCTTCTAGAAGTGGGTTCTAATGCTGGAATCAGTTAATAAGACTCCAGGTGTTCAGGTTTTACAGGTGAAGTAACTTACTCTCCTTTCCTTTACAGTATCTGCAGCAGAATACAGCAGCTGACACAGCTGTCATAACGAGGATCACTCCGACAGCTCCGAGGACTATTATCAGTACTGTTGTCAACTCCACTTTGACAGGAACTTGCGCTGGTGACAGGAATATGACAAATGAGTGTATTTCAAACATTGGTTAAATTAAATAGGTATTTCAGAGGGATTTGACTTCTGCCAAAAGAATTCCTGGTCTTAAGGAACCAGTTCTTTGACCTGGACTTGAAGACCTAGACCTGTACTTGAAAACCTAGACCTGGACTTGAAGAGCTAGACCTGGACTTGAAAACCTAGACCTAGACTTGAAGACCTGGAAAACTTTAACCACCTGTGTAACATAGAAACCTTTTTCAGATTGTAAAAAAAGTTACCAGTGTGTCGTTGAGGGTACTTTAGCAGACTTGAAGTGATTGTCAAAGGTTCACTGGCCCCCTTCTTGTTGAAGGCTCGCACTGACACTCCTAAAGCGTTGTTGGCCGACAGATCAAGCACTTCAAACTCCGGTTCATCACTGGACATGTTTCGGAGTAGGAGACCCGATGACATGTCAAATATCTAGAGAAATAGATGGTTATTTAAATGCAACGGTTTTTAGTGTCAATATCTTTTATATTCATTATTTTTGTAGTAGAATTTATTGACTAATTAAGGAGAAATAAATCAATAGAACGTTTAACTCTACTTTAAACTACGCAAAATAATATGAAAACTAGATTACTGAGCGCTTAAAATTTTCTTATACTAATACATTTTTTTATGTGAATTCTAAAAAAGTAACACACAAACACAAAACCAACTTCTATATTTTAATACCATGTAAATATAATATTTGAAACTATCAAGGTTTTGAACGTAGTTTTCTTTATAAACGGGATATTTACCATGTTATTTCCCGATATTTCAGGAATAATATCAGGAAATAATGAAACTCACAAATCATGGTATGTATGTATGTATGCATACCCTCAAAAATATTAATACACACGTAATTATAAGCCGAAACGAAATGTGTACAATTAAGATTTTTGTCAATAAAGTTATTCTTATTCTTATGGTAAAATCCCGTTTATATAAAAAATCATGCAAATATTTGGTTTGGATCGAACCCACGACCCATACATAACCAGAGAGACTGTTTGTTTGACTGACCTGAAGGAGAAACGCCTGTCGGATCCCTCCGTCATGTCCAGGAGTACAGTTGAGGGTCAGAGAGTCGTATGTCACGTTTGTGATCTCACAGGCTTTCACTGCAGACGGTTTATCTAAAAAAAAAATATCATGAAATATCCTATCGTCTGATATTTAAATCTCTGATGTTTAAGACCGTGCGAAGACCCGCATTACTGATGGTGAAAAGGCAGCTAAGCTGAAATGGGATTGGGCTAGACACATAAGCCGTATGCATGAAGACAGATGGGCCACAGTCGTCACACAATGGGTGCCTGCGGATGGACGACGAAACCGAGGCAGACCAAGACGTTGGCGTGACGACTTGGATACTTATGACGGAGCCTGGTGGGAAGCGGCGGCTGATAAAAAAGAATGGAAGAAAAGATGGGAGACCTTTGCCCAGCAGTGGGACAAACAGGTTAATAAAAAAAATGTTTAAGTGGCAGTGGGCTGGCCATGTTATCCGAAGAACCGACAATCGTTGGAGCAAACGGATACTGGAGTGGAGATCGCGTTTAGGCAACCGTAGTGTAGGACGCACCCAAAAAGATGGAGCGACGATCTGCGGATTGTAGCTGGCAAACAATGGATGAGAAGAACCTCAGGGGCGCGTCTTGGGAGAGACCTACGTCCACCAGTGGAGTGATATAGTTTGATGATGATGATGATATCTAAATAAGAAATAAATAGTTGTTCTTACCAGCAGGTAGAATGTGGAACAGGCAAGGCTTGGTCTGTCGTCCCACTGAGTTTGATCCCGAGCACTGCACCCAGCCGTAATCTGATGATGTGTTCACCATGTACAGGAAGGTACCTGGAATATAATCGTTCTTATATATAACAAGATCATGTCCTAGTTATCTATAAATTCTTCTTATTTTATAAATTATAGACATTTGTGCCTTGACGCAGACTAAATTAAGTGGTGGAGATCTTACTTGGAGTGTTTGGAGCTGTTGTGAGAGGAGAAGTAGTCAGCTCATGTTTGCTGTGAGCCGAGCTGTTGAACCACCAGTGATAGCTCATCTGATCCTGTTGACAAAAAAATATGACGTGTTTACAAAATATATAACGAAAAACTTGAAAAATGTCGCTTTTATAACAGAATTAGGGGTAATTTCTACGATTGCCATTTTCAACATAATTAAAATTAAAATCCTATGTTATATCATCAATGAAAGAATCTATCTCTTTTTTTTTAATATAGCTTCTACCCGTGAATACTTCAGGCAATTCTGCCAATGTTTATTTTCATCAGTCAAGTCAGTCAATCGTCAAGTCTACTGACATTTGTTTTAAAGAAATCAAATAATACAAAAAGCTTGACCTAATTTATCCGATTCTATTTTCAACATCTGCTAAAAATGTTACAAATTGAATTTAGGAAATATTCCGAGAATATCCGAAAATAGCCGAAGAGGGCCGAAGTTTCATACACTAATGGGGATGCCTCCAATCAGAATACTGATTGATAGACGCAGAATTAAATATAAACGTGATCAGAGTTATAATAAACTTATAAAAGCCAAGAAGTTTGATAAAGCGAACTCTCTGCGAAGGAATATCTATGTCTGTTTTTCCTCCTTCCTAGCTAAACTGTAATTAGACATGATAATGTAAGTACATTTGCTTGTAAGTTTTTGGTCAATAAACGTTTATTATTATTGAGTTTCTAAATTTTATCTACTCGGCTTTAAGGAAAAACCGGGGTAAACTAAGGTGCACGGGCCTAAGCCAAGTGCATCTCAGAGGAAGGTTGGATCTGATGAGGATGAGGAAGTTCAGATTGCAGGAACTTTCTCACGATTCTGCACGTGTTTAAAATTGCAGCTTTCTGTAATAAGATGTAAGTGTGTTTTGGTAGATCTAAATGGGACAATGATTGAAATAGTTGTTTTGGAATAACACCGGTTGATGAAAGGACGATTGGGACTATAGATACCTTCTGCAAGCGCCACATTCGGGAGATCTCATTCTTTAAGTCAACATATTTGGACAGTTTCTCGGCGATGGTGTTCTGTAGGTTATGGGTGTTAGGAATGGCAATGTCAATTAATAGTGCTGTGTTGTTAGTTTTATCCAAAAGAGTTAAATCAGTTTATTATCATATACACGTAAGGGTGCACAAATTAGCTGTATTACAAGAAAAATATGGCAAAATCAGCATTAAAGACCACTATTCGTGCCACCGATGTGGCGCGGCGGGCGAAGGTCCGTCTATGACGCGGAGGTTGCGGGTCCGATTCCCGCCTTGGGATAAATGTTTGTACGATCTGCAAATATTTATTCCGGGTGTTCTGGGTATTTTATATGTATAATAAAAAATATCTATCTATGTAATGTATTAAGTATGTCAGTCTTCTAGTAGGTACCCATAACACAAACTCTGCTTGGGTTGGGGCTAGATAATGTTGTGTGGATTGCCTAGCATTATTTATTTATAATTCATTATTATTTATTCACTAAATTGAATGTTTCGGTAGCCTTACACCTTATTACTAATAGAAAGGTCTAGAAAATAACCACATAAAATAGGATAAATCAATATTCACGGACATTTCACACATCACACTCTAGTCCTAAACTAAGCAAAGCTTGTACTACGGGTACTAGATTGCTGATTTTTCTTTTGTAAATACATGTAACAATCAGACACAGAACAAATATTTATGCTTATCTGACAAACATTTTATCTGGGTGGGAATTGAACCCACTACAATAAAATGTACAAAGGGCGGTCCCACCGCTAAATGAGCGATTTCTTCCAGACAACCTATATTATTAAAATAATGTTCATACATTTTAACCGAGCTCTATTTAATACTTTAAAGCTAGTGTTGAAAGAGTAACGAGAATTCACTATAATATTAAGATATTTTAGTTTTGGTAAGTGCATCTTGCGTCATATGTTGAAATGAATTTAGATTGATGTTTGTTTATTGATTTTAAGATGATGATAAGTGGCGTCTGACACTAAAATACTATAAGTACTAATTTCATAAGTACAGTGTTTTTACCTTTTTCATTTAATATAATATGAAAAAACATAGCAATCCAATTTTTCACTACTTTTCATGCATTATTATTAACGAAACAAATATGTTATTATAAAGGTAGGTTTAGCGACCTCTCGCGAGCCGTCTTCGGGGTCGCAACCACAACAATTTGCAACCGAAAATGTATGTTCTAGAAAATGAACCTACACTTATAAAAAATAAATTCCATCATTTCAATGTAAGTATCTAAATAAACAGATTAAAATCATAAATAAACCAACTTAGTTATTTGCGTATCGCTCACAAAGACTACTAATAATTAATTTATAAACAATGAAAATTTGTAGGTATTTACACAATAATATTATTGATTTACATTGTATGTAGGTTTGTAGTATTCTTATTGTTGATTAAATTACGTTTCGAAACCGTAGAACAAAGCAAACAATTAAAAAGAAACAAAGAAAGTATTTTCCGCTACAAAGTAATATATCTCTTTCAAACATTTCCTGTATTCAAAAGTTAATGCAAACGCACTACGTCGGTCTAGTTTCCGCAACTAAGTCATTGTGGCAAAGTCTCTGTGGCAAAGTCACTGTGGCAAAGTCACCGTGGAAAAGTCACTGTGGCAAAGTATTTGTGGCAAAGTCACTGTGGCAAAGTCACCGTGGTAAAGTCACTGTGGCAAAGTCACCATGGCAAAGTCACTATGGCAATTTCTGTGGCAAAGTCATTGTGGCAAAGTAGATGTGGCAAAATCACCTTGGCAAAGTCTCTGTGGCAAAGTAACAGTGGAAAAGTCACCGTGGCAAAGTCACCGTGGTAAAGTCACTGTGGCAAAGTATCTGTGGTAAAGTAACCGTGGCAAAGTATCTGACGCAAAGTCACCGTAGCAAAGTATCTGTGGCAAAGTCACTGTGGCAAAACCTCTGTGGCAAAACCGCTGTGGTCGAGCCACTCTGGCAAAGTTTTTGAAACAAGGTATCTGTGACCTAGTCTATATCTTTGCCAACATAAAGAGTTTTATAAGGTATCAAGATTAGTGTCTAAAAAAAGAGTAGCGGGATACTCAGTATTTTTTAAGAAGAATTAAAATATATTTAGTCATATTTATAAATATACTACAATACACTTTAAATTAGCTTGTTTTAAAATACGTAATTTATATGTTTATTTTATTATATATGAATACTATAATAAGTGCTAAGACAAAACTTGGTCTTGGAAGAAAGAATAACAACAGAAAAATAAGTTCCGGAATACTAATACGGAAAAAAAGTATTATTCCGAGAAAGATTTCACATCTCTACCAGAACAGGTACGCGAAAGTAAATCATATGAATATTTACCCCCATTGTTGGATATTTACATACAACACCCGACACGACATTTACACGATATCGTTGAAAATAAAATCTCATCAATATTTTGTCAGTGTCAATTAATATTTATTATTTATTCTTTTAAAGGATATAATGTAAATTATAATAATATCTCACCAAGTACAAAAATACTTATAGAAAATGCACAATGCACATGTTTTTTTGTGCAATAAGTGTTAAAACAAACAAACATACGACAAACTATATTTATTCTGTCTAAGAGGTGTATGTATTCAAAATAGTGTATTTAAGTATAACAACAATCCATCCGATTTTAGTTGAGAGTAAGGCGCTGTGCGCAATGTGTGTGAATATATAATTATATCAGAATCGTGTCGGATAGTGTATAAACCCCATCGGGGTAACTTCGACTGCGTTATGTTATTCATGGAACACGTATTTTGGTACCTTTTATTACGATATCGAATACATTGCTATTTCTTTCGTATTAATCTTATTAAATTCTTTTGTTTTCTTCAGAACTTATACGATGATACTTAGTAACAAAATGTGAAGTTCTGAATGTTTGTATGATTGGAGCTAAATGACGTTTGTAACCAGTAAACTTAAAATAATGTGCTCCGCCATTTTGTAGCGGCGGCCATCTTGGACAAATTTTAATGAAAAAAAAATATTTAGCAAAAAACATAAATCTAGGTTACATTTTTGTACGTCTATGGGAAGTTAGTAGTACTATTTATATTAAGTATATTATATTATTATAGTTACATAGTCGAGTGCTTTCTTGAAATCTATCTACTTTACTGCGATCTTCACACTAGGTAAGCGTGTTTCGTGAAGATCAGTTAATACGATTTAACTTAAGAGTCCCCGCAGACTGCAGACTTTTTATCGGCCGATAGTTTGGTCGGCTTCTTAATTAGTATAAAGACTGAATCACTGTAATGTGCGCATCGGCATACATGTTCATACTGATTATACGGTATAGTTTACCTTAGGGTTGGCAAATAGATCGCATTCGATTTCCACCAGCTCGCCTCTTGCAGCCCTCAGCACCAGCGGCTGTGAAGTTCTGCAGGTCGGAGCAACTGTTGGAAAAGCATAGGCAGGTCAAAATCTAGATCACAATCTCTTGTCGATTCAACTATCTTGGTCGAAGGTATCAGACAAAAAAAAGTTAAAACAAATCCCCAGAAGCTTGTGAAGGCCAGACCTTCTGGGTCAAACCTTCGTTATTATGAGGCCGAAAGTTTATCAGCGGATTCCCTCAACACAAGTCATAATAAACAAAGCTACACTAAGAATAAACTAAAAAGCCACTTACATTTTACATCCAAGACCAGACTGTCACTAGATCCTTCCCCCAAGCTATTTCTAGCAGTGCATACATAAGATCCAGCTGCTTTTCGAGACACCTTCTGGAGTACTAAGCTCTGATTGGCTAAGAGAACTCCTGGTCCTGGTTTCACTGTTACACCCTGTAAAAATGTAATGGAAATTCATCACCATCTCATCACATCATCGCATTAAACGTACAGAAGAATCATCATCATGAACCTATATCAGTCCACTACTGGACGTAGGTCTCTCTGCAGACGCTTCACTGAGCCCAGTCTTCGTTTTTTCTCATCCAGTATTTGCCAGCTACATTCCGCAGATCATCGCTTCATCTCGCTGGAGGGATGATCAGAATTAAATGACTATTCGAAATGTATCATTGAAATGACCATTGTGGTTAGTAGCTGTCCTTAAGTAGTAGTAGAGCATCATAGTACTTACATTGTGCATAAAATACACATGGTTGTGCCACGGGTTTGCTCGAACCCTGCAGTCCAGGTATACATCAGAACCCTCCACTATCTTTGTTCCATCCAGGCTGGCTCCGAGCTCCAATCTCACCACGGGTAGATCTGATAAAGTCACATACTTTTTTAAAACTTATAAGAACTATCAGGGCGTTGACGAGAAGATTTAGATAAGTACATTAGATTAGAGATGGATAAGTTTAGAACTTATCTTGTTACTGTGTTGAATTTTGTTGCTGGATATAAGCATCCCCATAAATATCCGAAACAAACGATTTTAGACTTCTTTATTGACATCCCGCGATTTTAGTATTGTCATCAGTTCATCGGCTACACACATACTTTCCAATTTAAAAGTTAACTGTGACCTGTCAAATTTACTGAATCTATGCTATGTCGGTGACTTTGACTTTGGTTTATGAGAAAATTCTAGGTCCGAGGATTAGCTAAGAAGTTTGTACTCACGCTGTATTTCCATTTTCCATCCATCCTCATGAGTGGAATGCGGTAGGGAAGGCTGGACTGCTCTGCAAGACATCACCCGGCCAGAGTCTTCCACTGCTGGCACGAAGGTCAGGATGCTACTAGTCACGTTACCGTCCGTTGATATCTGGTGGAAGATTATTGACATGAGATTGAGAAAATTCTTTATTGCACTTTAAGTAGTGTAGGTTCACCTATACAGGTGAACTTAATGCTACAAATAATATTCTCTACCAGCTAACCTTTGGGTAGTGGGAATAACAATTTTGTGTAGTGGGCAGATTTATGGAAACATTTTAGGATATATTTCTTTAAAGATAATGTTTGTTTCGAAACGTTCAGGCAAGCGTACTGTAGGACAACCTCTGGCGAGATGAAGCGGCGATCTGCGGAATGTAGCTGGTAAACACTGGATGAGAAGAGCCGAAGTCCGGGCTCAGTGGCGCGTTTTGGAAGAGATCTAAGTACGTCCAGCAGTGAACTGATATAGGTTAATGATGATGGATATTGTTTATCTCTTAAATATCAGTATCAGCATGATAATGATAATAAAATATGATGTGAAAATGTAATACGTCAACGACATACGTACGATCTACGCTAGTTAAACTAAGTAATAATTTGAAGGCAAGGCTATGCGTAGCCTGTATTTAGGTAATTGGCCTTAACCATAGGCCTATGTATTCAACACGATAGTACTGTATGTATAGGCGACAATGAAATTGGTTTACCACTCTAAGACTGAATATCATTTGCACGTACAAAACATCAAGGGCTATTTTCGCTTGACAGATTAATAACTGCTACCTCAAAATCTGTCAATCTGTAATCCTTAGCGAATAATTATGTTACTGGGAGATGTCATCAAAAGTGGTAAACCACTTTCCTTGTCGCCTATACAACGGCCATTTTACCTCGCAATACGGATCCTTTTGATCTCATTGAATTCATTTTGTTTTGTTTTCAGCATTAGATTTTCAAACACACTTTGTTTTTTTTTAATACATAGAATACATAGTAACACCCAGTTAAAGTTATTTTACAAAGAGCTTTTACCAACTACTAGATAATGATTATTCAATAACTTTAAAGCCGTAATAGCATGTAATTTGAATATATCATAACAGTTCAATAGCGATTTGATGATCGATTCCAAACCTCTTATTAGTATCGATAATGCATGGATAATCAGTCAACAATCGTAAGCTCACAGTGAAGGGAAAACAGCGGGGTTACTCTTGGTTTACTAACTTTTGTTGAAAAAGTTAGAAGTAGCTCTGAGTTGGAAGTAGCTCTGCCTTCCATGGTTGTGGATTCAATCCCAACCGAGGGCAAATGTTTGTGGGATGAACATTAATGTTTGTTGTGTCTCGATATTAACATGTATTATATGTATGTAAAATAATTTCTTTTTACTAAGAATGATCATAACTGACTGAATCAAATCACCACAAGTTAATGCACATTAAGGATGTCTCAATAAGTAATGGTCAACGGAGAATGAACATTTTACTCATTCAAACGCAACTTTAGCTATTTTTGAGGTCCTTCGCAAGTTTTTCAAGATATTTCAATTTCCACTGAACGAATTTTTTTTCAGATAAATATTGAAATGTAGGTCTTTCCAAACCCTTTCAAACGTACTATGTACGTACGTTTTTTTAATTGATGACCCACTCTTCGTAGAAAAATGCCCATTCTCCTTTATAAAAAATGAACCTGCTATCATTATCTCCACTGTGACAACGCCTAATGATAGGAAGCCATTGTAATGTCAATAACAGTCAGAATAGAATCAGGTTTGTTTGTATGTAATCAGGCATCACGGGTCATTGACATGGGATGGGCATTACATGGGAAAGGTCTTAGGTTCGATTTCCACACTTCCAAATGTAAACGCTCTGAATATTGTTAGGGACAATATTTTCTTAGTGTAGTAGTAGGGCTCTTGTGAGCTTTTCTAGAGAACAGCTAAAGTTACGGGTTTTCTTTTGTTTTTTTTGGAACGTGGAGTACACTAATATTTTATTAACCCAAAAGTTATGAGGATTAGGAACCTACTACTATATGCTGCCGACTCGTTGTGCAACAAAATTACAAAGATTTTAATTATCCTATAGGTATTGTTTAATATAAGCAGGAAGCACTTTAATATAATAACCCTCTTTTTGCTCCACGTAGTCGGGTAAAAATTATAAACGTCATACATTTAATATTTCAAACACAGAAATAAAATTTTCATCAACATCCATGTTTTTGAAACCCATGGGGTTGATTCAATATAGATTTTGATCCAAAATAACATGGTTTATTTTAGATCAAAATCTCTATTGAATGATGGGTTCTTGAAGTTAAACACACAAACAGACCACCACAAGGGAGTGTTTATAGAATTGTAGTATTGTTGTAATTAACGCCATCTGGTGTTCAAAACGTAAACAAACGCAAGTGACTTCACTTCTATGTTTTGGGTATACCATAGATAAGTGAATGATGACATGTGTAAGAATGGTGTGAGCATTGAGATGATGTCTGTTGAAGACGTGTTGTACCGACCCCACATAATGTGGGACAAGAGTAGGAAGATGATGATGATGATGATGATGATGATGATGACATAGTGAATGGACTGAGCGTTCCCTATCCAGTAGGCCTATCCTAGACTCTCAAAACCTGCCAGGTTATAAATCACTAGCGAGAAGCTGTCCTAATTGTCAGATCTTTTGTATAGATTATGTAAATATGTACTTTAAAGTAATCATTAAAAATGTCTTTGATTATTTATTACTTATCGATGACCATTGAAGTCAGTTTTGTTAACATTTGTCAAAATTATAATTATTTGTTAAAAATTGAAAACGGGCTTATTTTAGATTTATACATCCCTATGCTTAAAAACCCTTATAAAAAGAAAGGCGGAACTTGATAAATAATTCATAAGTAAAAATACCCTGTAATATATTTCCTTATAAACTGAACTGTTTTTAGCTGGTTAATCGTATTAAATTCCAGCTCTTTTTAAAATACATTGCTGTGTGTGTAATGGTTGTGCAATTACTTACTAATGGGCCGGAAATGTATTCAGTATGTTTCAATGTTGGTTTTATTTAATAAAACGATTACAAATTGACTACTATTACGCTTCGCTGCTTCGCCATTTGGGTCATCATCATTATTAAAATTAAAATAAACCTTTATTGCCGTTACCAACTTACTTCCTAAACTAAATCTATAAACTTATTACTAAATCTACTAAATAATAATTACTATACTTACTTACCTAATTGCGATTAGTATAGTTTTATAGGTTAGTATGGTATAAAATGTCATTAAATTTATTTTTTGATACAAAGTCTTTCGACAAAGACTTCCTCTAAAAGTTTCCATTTATCATTATTATCAAACGGTAAATGAAAATATATTTTTTACGGACAATTCACACATCACACTCTAGTCCCAAACTAATCAACGCTTGTACTATGAGAACTAGATTGCTGATAATAGAATACTTTAACACTTTTTTTTGTAATTATTAAACTATTTACACTATACCAAAAAGTGTCGTTTTACAAAGTTTGGTTTAATTTGTTTCGTCTAGTCCCCTTTCGCAACGCGCGATAAGAAACTTCGTTCCAAAACTTCGTTCCAATATCTTTAAACTGAAATTAGTACTTACGGTCTCCCTAACGGTCTTCAGCTTGGTGCCTCCTTTCCACCAGGATATGATGGGTTTGGGCCTGGCTCCGACTGCTTGGCAGATCAGCTCAGTGCTCTGGCCGGCTATCAGGGGTCGTTTGCCGCCTTGGAGTCTCACCCAGAGAGGTCTCACTGTGAACAAAGACAATACATTTGTACGGTCTTTTTTTTTTTTTTTTTTTTTTTAATTATTACAAATAATAGGCAAGCGTTTGACCGCGATCTCACCTGATGTTAAGTGACGATGCGGTCTACGATGTACACTTGCCTAGAAGATACCCATTCACTCGTCTCTTAAAAATATCGGTCTGTAATAGCTCAACTGTTTCTTAGGTATTATATATGTCAATGTAAATTTTGTAAATACTGTATAGTCGTAAGTTTGTTTGTGAATAAAGTTAGTCTCTATTTGTAGAATTATATTTGAAAGGTGAAATAATGAGGAGTGTTCTAAGCTATGTTTCATGAAAACCGCGTCAAAATGGCCGCCGTTACAAAATGGTGGATATATCTTTTTTCTACTCTCTCAATATGGGTATCAAATGAAAGGCTTGTCTTATAGATTATTATACACTATGAAAAATTAAGAGTCGTGGGTATTGGTATTACGTGGTATTTTTAATTTATACTTGCTATATAAGATGGATGGATTGTGTGAAAAATGATATGGATGTGAAAGGAGTGAATACTGAGATGACGGATGATAGAGGAGAATGGAAGAAAAGAACATGTTGTGCCGACCCCACCTAGTGGGATAAGGGCAGGAAGAAGAAGAAGAAGACTTGCTACCTACGTGTCTATCATCATCATTCCCCTACGTGTCCGTGTGATATAATTATTATTCACAAACATTTCACACATAATACACTCTAGTTCGAAACTAAGCAAAGCTTGTACTATGGGAACTAAAGTGCTGATAGAATACTTAAACATTTATAATACAAGCTGTTTTTAAACAACCCCAAAATTACAATACATTTATAGTTTATCATTTCATTTTGATTCGTCAGTCCATTAGCATCAAAGGAGCCGATCGGGGTTTTAATGATGCATGTCTATCATCAATCAGGTAAAAATGAATTAAATTTGACCCCTGTCAAATCATTGTTTATAAAAATTGATTTTAAGCACGGACATTTTATCCCTTCATCAACGTATATCAGTCCACTGGTCGTAGGTCTGCAGACGTATCAGTGCCCGGTCTCGTCTCTCGTCACGTTGTGTTGCTACATTCAGATCGTCTAAATACATCCTCCATGGACGTGCTCAATAAGAAAATGTTATAGATATAAAGTTATTTCAACAATAAGCCTTATGATAGGAGTCAGCATTGAGTTTCTTGCCAGTTCTTCTAGACTCTGGTCGCGACGAATTGGCGCCTAGAATCATCTAGTATGCATGACGTTTCAAAGTGATCCTTGTGGTTTTATTTAAGTTTGAGTGTGATGTCAAATTCGATGTAACTTAGAATATTATAATTAAAATCATGACATTTTTAATGCAGACGGAACACACGTTGACAAAAATATTATATCAACAATTCAAAAAAATCTGTACTTTTTTTGGACCCTTTAAATCCGTTTATTTCTTCTCTTATAATATTGTTCATTTAAACAAGTACTTCCTATAAACCCTTAAGTTCAATCAGAATAGTGCTAAGTTCGCACTTAAAGTACTCACACACGTGGTCTTTGGTGACCCCAATCCAAATTTCACACAATTTTCATCATAACTCTATAGATTTAAAGTAGCTTTTACTTTGGCAAGGATTGTATAGACTTCACACGATTTTGATCCTTACAATTCAGTTTTAAAAATGCTTTAACTTTAGCAAGGATTGTATACTACTTCACACGATTTTGGTCATTATACTTATAGTTTTAAAGTTGATTTTACTTTAGCAAGAATTATATAGACTTTACACGATTTTGATCTTTACGCTTATAGTTTTAAAGTTGATTTTACTTGAGCAAGTATTGTACAGGGTTAATTAATTTATCGTTTGTTTTGAAAGGGTTCCGGTAATTTACGACTAATTTTAGATAAAATGTTTTGATTTTGCGTAAATATTTAGGATTTTTCTATGTTTGCGGTAGTTTTGTGATTGATGATTGAATCATATTTTTTATCAGTTTGTATTTTCCTTAAGTAACGCTACTTTACAATTCAGTCAAAGGATTTTTGTCAAAGTCAAAGTTAAAAATGACTTTATTCAATAAAATCACATGGATCATCTAAAATCGTCTTACATACTAGGTGATTCTAGGTGTCAGCGCGACCTTGTAAAAAGAACATAAAAAAATACAAAAATAACAATTTATACCAATAAATATATACTTAATGCTACATCAAAATACAGTTGTAGCATCGACACGATATGAAGAAGACCAATTTCTCTTAAAACAAAACTAAAATGCAAACAAACACAAAAATAATTCTTAAGTACAAGCACTCAAACCCTTCCGTTTTACCATCGACCGGACGGAACCCCAAAACAGAACAAAAAAAACCAGTTAATTGTTTAAAGTGGTTTAAACAAAAAAGTTTCTGACCTCCATTGTAAGGGCCAAGTAGGGCGGGTTGTGAATGAGGTACCCTAAATAGGGTTGTTTTTTGTTCTAAGCTAAAGGGTGGAAAGTAAAAGGGTGAGTTTATTAAGATAAGAGGTTCTTTATTGAATACTGATTAAATCAATATGATCCCTTTTAAGGTTTTTAAAGGTGTTAAAGTTCCGGTTAGTACCTTTTGAGGTTTTAAATGCATATTATTTAAAACCTCAGTATTAGTTGTATTGGTCTGTTTATATAAATCATTATGATCCCTTTTAAGGTTTTTAAAGGTGTTAAAGTTACGGTGAAGGTTTGAGGTTTTAAATGCATATTATTTTAGTTTTATTGTGCTTTTTAATATAAATCATAATAAATATAATAATGGACATTTCACACATCGCGGTTATACCTCCGGGTTTTCAAAATTATTTCTGGGCGTCTAGTCTTGTCGACGCATGACCCGAGGGCTGGTGAGTATTTGTCCCAGCTGCAGCAGCACAGCATTGCTATTCAGCGCGGCAATGCAGCCAGTACCTTGGGTACGCTTCTGATTGGTACTGATTTGGATCAGTTGAACTATAGATCGTTTGCAACGGTCTGTAGATAGCTCAACTGTTTTTTATGTATTTTATATGCCTATACATTTTGTAAATACTTACTGTAATTTTGTTTTTTGTTGTAAGTTTGTTTGTGAATAAACTTTAATATTTTGTTTTATTCCTAAATTTAAATTCTCAAGAAAAGTCTCACATTAAAATTATTGAAAATTCTTTAATCAGACTGTTTTGAATATTTACGTATAAAATTGCACAGAATATGGATAATCATTTATTTTAATCCAGTGTTATCCAATTTCTACTTCAGAATAATTTGGTCCAAGATTTGAAACTTGCTAGCATGAAATATGATCCTCTCTGTGTTGAACCAATTTCGTAATAACTATAGGGATGGGGTGAAAACTTCATCTATTTATCCTACTTATTATCTTACTAATATTATAAAGGAGGTAGAATAATGTTAAGAAAATAAATAAATAATGCTGGACAATCTACACAACATCATCTAGCCCCAAGCTAAGCAGAGCTTGTGTTATGGGTACTAGAAGACTGACATACTTAATACAATACATAGATAGATATTTTTTATTATACATATAAAATACCCAGAACACCCGGAATAAATATTTGCAGATCGTACAAACATTTATCCCAAGGAATCGAACCCGCAACCTCCGCGTCGCAGGCGGACCTTCACCCGCCGCGCCACATCGGTCGTCAAATATATCTAGTCTATACTAGAATATTTTAAAAAGGTCGACCTAGATATTGTAAACCCTTCTGAGCTTTATCATTTTTCAAATGAACCTTAATAGCTATTTATTTAAAAAAAAAAACTTTTTTTTTTATGTTAATACTTGTTATAACTTGTTTTTTTTTTTTTTTATTTAACCTATTGTGTCCCACTGCAGGGCAAAGGTCTCCCCCAAATTCCTTGTATAACTTGTATACGGTATTTTTATTATTAGGTATAACATAAAATGTAAGGTAGTATTGTTAAATTATGTTCCTTAAAACACGAAATATTAAAAAAAAACAATTTTCAGCTATCCGGTACAGTATAAACTTTGTATTTGATACTAGATAGCGTTATGAAATATCCCTGAATATTAATTAATTCTAAACAAAGTAGGTGACTGTTTTTATAATTTTGAAGGTTTTCATTCACAAAACACCTGTATTTATAAATTTTATTCTCAAACAAACTTACGACTATTATATATTACATTATTTACACAATGTACAAAGGCATATATAAAATACATAAGAAACAGTTGAGCTATCTACAGACCGTTGCAAACGATCTATAGATAGCTCAACTAATCTAAATCAGTACCAAACGCCTGTTAAACTTTCTTATATATTAAACACACACGTTAAAGTGTCTATGTATGTGTGAGATAGGATGTGTGTGCGTTTTTACTTCGAGTTTGAGATCATCATAGATAGATAGATAACATTTTATTGCACAACGGAACATACAACAATTCTAACTTACTTCAATTAATACAATGGGCGGCCTTATCGCTTATAGCGATTTCCTCCAGGCATCATTATCAACCTATATCAGTCTACTTCTAAACTTCTCTGGGAGTTTGAGAGATCCAACCAAGTTTTAAATCAAGTCTAGATAAGAATTTGAAAATAAAAGCACATTTATAAGTTTAAATCGAATTCAAATACTAAAAGCAAAATCATTCTCTTTCTAACAAAAGCGCTGAAATGTATTTCTAGTGCTTTCTATTCCCATAAGACGAAAACGTGCCAAATATTCTAGCAAAGCTAGATTTGTACTGAAATCGATATTATAGACGCATACCTATACCAGACCTAGGTATTACTAGTCTCTGCCTATACTTCGAAATTCAGCCCGTAGTACTCAAATATGGATAGGAATTTATATGAATTTTGTGTTATAATTATAACTTTAATAAAATAAATAAATATCTAATGTAATTTTTAAAATAATTATCAAATAAATGGACATAACACTCTAGTCCCAAACTAAGCACAGCTTGTACTATGAAAACTAGACTGCTGATAGAATACATAGTAACACCCAGACACAGAACAAATGTACTATACATAATTACATATAAAATACATAAGAAACAGTTGAGCTATCTACAGACCGTTGCGAACGATCTATAGATAGCTCAACTGATCCAAATCAGTACCAACCGAAAGCGTATCCAAGATACCGGCTGCATTATTTTAAGAAAGCAGTAAATAAATTGAATAAATAAATGAATTTTCTTACAATTCAGCATCATCATCATCAACTTATATCAGTCCACTGCTGGACGTAGGTCTCTACAGACGCGCCACTGAGCCCGGTCTTCATCTCTTCTCATCCAGTATTTGTCAGCTACACTCCGCAGATCGTCGCTCCATCTCGACGGATTCTTACAATTAAACTTGACAAAGCTCAAACAATTTAGTTCTCATAGAATATTTATAAATCCCTGTACATTTCGCTAATATGATCTTTAATTCATTTATTAAACCGAAAGCAAACGCGGACCCAAATAAATTAAACTGAATATGGAACAATCCTATAGGTATATTAAATATTTACCGGGAGGGAGAGGTTTCCCTCTGAAGAGGGCGTGTTATTCCACTTTTTTTTTTCTGGCTCGCAAATTTATTTTATTTAAGTATAAGTATAATTTTGGAACGAAGTTTTGAAAATACTTTATTGTAGGTACCCTACAACTGTACCTCTACCATGAGTTGTCACAGTAAAATCGCCTGACTTTACTACAGTAGTTACGTAAATATTAGTATTACGCATTTTAGTACCCAACTATCCGCTAGAGGCGCTGTACAAATCTTCATACATTTTATTAACTACAGACGCTAGCGAGTATAGTACAGACTTAACAGTACCCCAAGTACGAGTTTGTGCACACACGAATCGTAGAGACGCAATCGCCTAGCGCCACCGTTTTTGTATGGAGATCCAAACAGCGCCCCTAGCAGATTTCTTGAGAAGCTTGGATTTCCATACAAAATTGGTGGCTTGCGATACGAAGGCGATACGTTCGTAGGCATGTGGACATGTACAAAGGCGAGCTTAACCCTAAAAAGAGTTTTTCATTTAATTAGTTTAAGTATAGTTTTAATGTCTGATTTATACGCGCGTGGCGCAGAAGCAATATCGGCCCCACTGAAAACCAGCGCTATAGGAACCAATGGTTTCTGTAGTTTATGCTGAGTGGTGGCCTTTTTACACTTATTTTTAAATGTTTTGTGTCTTATATGTAGAATAGAACAGAATATAAATACATTTATATTAGTCATGGTGTAAATAAATATTTCTTTCTTTCAAAGTCAAAGTCAAAGTCAAAGATTCTTTATTGCTTGCAATACATGTTATAATAGATGACAAATGATATATAGTATCAATGTATTCTGCTTATGACTAGGCATGCAATAATTAGATTTACAATTAATTACAATAATATAAATGTCAATGAGTGAATTTTAAATAATAATAATAATAACAATTTAAATAAATGTGTGTAAACATAAGTCAAGAAATTTATTGTCATTATTGAATTCATCTATTGTATAGTAACATTTATTCAGTAGTATTGCTCTTAGCTTCCTCTGAAATAACGAACATGGGAGCTCTCTGAGTGATTGTGGAAGTTTATTGTATAGAATAGGAGCCATACAGAAGACACTTTTACGCATGAAAGTAGTCTTAGAGTTGCGGACACAGACTCTACTTGTATCGCGTCTGTTGCGGTCTACAACATCAGACAGCCGACAAAACAGATCGGGGTTGTTTTTTACAAACATAGCTGTTTCCAAAACATACAGCGAGGGAATTGTTAGGATCTTATGTTTAATGAAGTCTTTCTTCTAACTATTGAAAATACATAAACAAAATACAGTACAATGGGCGGTCATATCGCTAGGGATACTTCCAGACAAACTTTGGATTGAAAGAAGCCTACAAAAAGAGGGTATATTAGGTATATTATTAGGTATTTGAATATTAAGTTAAAAATAGCAGACGCTATGCCTATTATCATAAAATTACTACAAAATAAACATTAATGTTAACGAAACAAGATTAAATCTACCTATTTGTAAAACAAAACAAAACACATCAATACAAATTGCCGAAGCATATTTTTTTATTTCTTTCTCTGTACTGACGAGCAAAAAAGTCTATTGCTAAATGAAATTTAATAAAAACCCATTTATAATTTACAATAGTGAAAAAAACCATACACCTCATTGTTTGGTTTTTCAAAAAATGCTAATAGATATAAGTACAAAAAAAATGATATTTAGCAATAAAGACTTATCAAAACACCCTAAAAATATTGTGTTTATCTATAGTTCTTTTGTAAATCTACATTTCTCTTAAATAGATGCAAACATATACGCCTATAATATTGCTCATAACAGTTTTTGTTTAATACAAAAGATAAAAAAAAAACTTAATTGAGCAAACCTATACAAAAACTTACCCAAAACCTAACTAACTTCTATACCTGTACCTCTACCATTAGTTGTCACAGTAAAATCGCCTGACTTTACTACAGTAGTTACGTAAATATTAGTAAGTATTACAAATTTTAGTACCCAACTATCCGCTAGAGGCGCTGTACAAATCTTCATACATTTTTTTAACTACAGACGCTAGCCAGTATAGTATATATAGTATAGTAAAAACTCATGGTAGAGCTACTGACATTTGACCATGAAAATAATTTATTCCGAAACCGTTGTTCAAAACATTACAGCAAAATATTCTAAGTTATAATGATATTCAATCTGTCAATAAACTAGTCAACTGTCTAGAATATTTTAAGCCCTAGCCAGAAGGGCGGTGGGACCCTTTTCAAATTATATTTTGGCGGGTGACAACGTAGGAACTTCAAAACAATTTTTTTTACGTCACAGCTCAGTTGGTAGTAGCTTTTCATGTGTGCCGTGGTTTCGATTCCGTAGGCAAATATTTGTGTGATGAACATAAATATTTGTTGTGTCTGGTTGTTTCTATGTAATACATATAATGTATGTATTTACAATAAAGAAAAAAAAATCGTTCGGTCGTCTTTTTGAAACAAAATGATGTGTCATCTCTTATAGCAAAGGCGGACCACATTGTGTCAACTTATTTTTTTCTTTTTTTTTTTTTTCTTTTTCAAATTTCGTCTTCGCCAGTACAGTCGCCGGCAGAAGTATATCAACCTGTCAATTAGGAGTTCTTTAGATTATCATCTCGCGGGGTTATGTATGTGATGATTGTATCACTCGAAATGAGATGCGAATAGGGATGTCCATTCAATGTAAGTTTATCGATGGAAAGAGATAAGAGATGTCGATAAAACGTTTGTTGTTTTTATTTCATACTTTACTTGCACTTTTTTTGTTTTTAAAGTTGAATTTGCACTTAGACTTGTATAGAACCTAGTTTTATCTATATTTCTCATTAGTTATGAGAAATAAAGTTAAAGTAGGTTCTTTTCAGTTTTGTACTTTATGACAACTAAGTGCTCGTTGATTTTTGTCTCTATGTTTTTTTTTTTTTATTATCACTGTTAAGATATCGCTTATAGTGATAAGACCGCCCATTGTATATCTCGATTTCGTTCGCTTTATTGTTCAATTTGTAATTTTAAATTATATGTTGTGCAATAAAGTTTTTTCTATCTATCTATCTTCTATATATCTATCTATCTATCTATGAATCTTGGTTTTTTTAAACTGAAATATTTGTGTTGTAAATATGATTCTTAAAAAGACTTTCGGCCGGTTTCTGGAAACCCAAATCACGATTGATCCGAGTTTAACACATAGTAATTGTTTGTTTTTTTCGTTGATCATCGTTCAAGAAACCGGCCGTTTGTTTCTCGAATCTATTGACGAATTAGATTACCGATCCGTATTGTATAAAAAAAAGAACGGTAGAATTATTACCGTTATCGACATATCGATAAATCGTCACATCACTACGGCGCTTTTCGGCGCTTTTAGAGATTTATGAACGCGTCCAATTTTGCGGTAATCTGTGTAGGCTGGTGTGAGTTTTTTTTTTAGTAATCCAAGGATTTCAACGAAAGCTTTGTTGAATGTAACATATTAGGTTTTTTGAATGACGGTTTAGGAATTTAGACTATTATGTTTTAAGGTCATCATCATCAACCTATCTACGTCCACCAGTGGACTGACATAGGTTGATACCTATGTCTACGCCCACCAGTGGACACGCCCACCAGTGGACTGACATAGGTTGATACCTAGGTTGATGATGATGATGACCTTAAAAACATAATAGTCTTAATTCCTAAAACATCATCATCATCAGATGATGATGTTTTGAAGGTAAGTACAAAATTCGTTTTTGTGGAGCAAAATACTAACAAAAACGGTTGTTACGTCATCATCTAGACACAGAATAAAAATTTGCTGACAAACATTTGCTCTCGGTACGGATCGAACCCACAGCAAAGAAGGCAGAGTTACTACCAAGTGAGCTGTGACGCCTGTCGAATAAATTTTGTTTTTATTTTGCTTCTTTTTCATATTCCACTTTACCCAGAGCAAATATTTGTGTGATGAACATAAATATTTCTTCTGTGTCACTCACTATGTACAAATTATATGTATTCTATGAAGTAAATACGCAGTGAGCAAACAGAGCAGACGTGTGCATAATCATTTTTACAAACTTTAATTACCGTACTAGTCTAAATTGAATCTTATAGCTAAATCATTGAGTGGATTATTGAATGTGTGAAAAAGTGCTCATAAAACATTGTTCCAACAACGAACGGACTCTGTTACGCTCCTCACCCCCTCGAGTAAAAAGGACGCACTTAATAAATTTGTCCCGCTCATCACCGAAACCAGTTTCTAGGCAAACTAACAAACAGCGAACCCGCCAGTTACACCAATAACATAATCGGAGGTTAAAGCAGAAGTTACCAAAAATGAACGTTCAACGCAGCCCGCCTGGAACCCCTAGCGAAGAGATTAAGACGCAGCTAGATTATTCGATTGGAATGGATCCGAAACAAATATCATTAAAAAAACGCAAGGTACCAGATAGTACCAACCAATACACCAATAGAGAGCTTGCCGATTTCCGTGTTGACATACTATTGATTCTGCAAAACTTTGCAACGGCACAAAATAATAGCCTTCAAAAAATTTCGGAAGATATTAGTATCATCAAAGATAAAATACAGAATATAGAACAAAAAACTAATAATATAATACTAGATCAAAACAAGCTAAAACAGGAAATCTCAAACATAAAGAAATGCTACAACGACACAGAAATCAAGATTTCATCAATGAAAAATGAAATAGAATCTTTGAAGGAATCAACAAACAAGCCTAATTCTGCTAATCATATAGTTACTTTAAGTGATACTGAAAATTTTATTATTGAGATACGTGAACGATCCATACGCGAGAAAAATATTATAGTCACGGGTATAGAAGAACTGAAGTCTGCAGATTCGAACGAAAGATTGGTGCATGACATGGAACGCATTATGGAAATCATAAGAAAAAAAACAAAGGATAGCCCCAACCCTATAAATTGTGTACGCTTAGGAAAATACAAACAAGACTACTCTAGGCCCATAAAGGTAATTTTTGATGCTGCCGAAACTGTTAAGTCCATCCTACGAAGCAAAACTGACATCGGTTTGGAAAATATACATGTGTTCTCGGACAGAACGCCTCAACAACAGAAACACGTCAATAATTTGAAAGAAGAACTAAGAAACCGGCAGAAAAAGGGAGAAAACGATATTAGCATAAAATACATCAAAGGAGTGCCGAAGATTGTCTCTTTGTTGAAATAATAATAGGTATCAAAAATAGGTAAAATTATTATTAAAACATATTAAGAAATATTGTTAAAAATATAATAGTTAATAAATAGAAAACAAAAATCATTAAACAATGCATGCACTAGTCTTTTACAAATTAAAAAGTTAAAAATATTTCATGCATGCTATTATTTATTATAATTACAAAGGTTAAATTTTCTAAGCAATTAAAATACTCGGTTCGAGATTGATTAAAAACAATTAATTAATTAATAAAGAAAAAAAACGAATAGTCTAATGTGTTCGACTAATAAAAAAAAATGTAAGTATAAAAAAATTACAAAAAAAAACATAACATACAAAAATATATTACACATCTTATGTATCTATACTGAATATGAAATCATTAATTATTATGTATATCGCTTTCTTCTGAAAGTGATAAGCTTCAATTATTTTCTAATTCGATTTATTCAATTTAAATAAGCATTGTAAGAAATACCAATACCTTGCATAAGCTTTATCTATAATCAGGGTTTAACCGTGTACGTTTTGGTGCAAGTGGCCCCAAGCGACCACAATTGTAAAGGTGTTCTGAGATAAGCATGATTATTTCTAAAACTACCCACAAATTTTGTTATAACTAAATGTGTTTGGCTAGTACCTATTATGATGCAATATTATGAATGTAAATTAATATATTGCTATAAACTCACTGTATAATGAGCAAAGTACTAGTATAAGTATAATAATAAGTTTTCTCAGTAAGTGATTTGTAATAATCTTATGAGAAATAAATATTCTTAAACCTAAAATGTATGTTTTTACAAAAAAAATGTACTTATGTAAGTATATCAGCAATCTAGTTCCTATAATACAAGCTCTGTTTAGTTTGCGACTAGAGTGTGATGTGTGAAATGTCCATGAATATTTATTTATTATATTTTTTAGATTAAGTAGTTGTAAAAGCTTATTTTCCTTAATAAATAAGCTATAAAATCTCTCTCTGCTTATTTTCGGCTAACACATTAAGCTACACGCCTAATTTAATTCTCAATAATTGGAGAAAAATCACTTCTCAAAAGCTCATCTCAAAATACCATCAAAGGCGAAACAGAGATAGAAGATAGGTAATAAAGTGAGTGCGAGCGAGACGCAAGACAAAGTGCAAGTCATTGATAAATACACTTTGTGGGTAATGATACGTCAATCATGATGATAAAATGATAATTTTATGATCAGGGGAGTAATTCTCTTATTACTAAGTAAATATATGTAAAAAAAAAATATATTTAAGTACCTTGGCTTTATTGAGAACCTCCCCGTTTTTTGTCGGTTAAAATAAGATAGGAAGGTTTTTAACCCGTTATTTTCTGATAGAATACTTATTAACCTTGTTATTTGTAAATACATATATACAAAATGCAATATATGAACAATTTATGTTTTGCCAAAATTTTGTTCTTGATTGGAATCGAACCCACGATCATTGTAGTTGTCATCAAGTTAAATGCCACTTATGTACTAGCTTTTACACTAACCGCTGAAAACACTTTATTTAACTTTTACGTGGAGAATTACCCCTCTGACGTTGTCTGAACGTGATAAATTATCTAATACCTACTTAAAATGCAAATAATATTTTCAGTAATAGGTACTTTAATATGTAGCGAAATTAAAAGTATTATAACAATTCAAACGGCGTTGCTTAGAAAACATAAAAACCTCGATTTACAGCAAAAGCATTCTTTTGACAGGCGTCACAGCTCAGTTGATAGTAGCCTTCCAAACTGTGGGTCGTGGGTTCGATTCCCATCCAGAGCAAAGTCTGGGTCTGAGTGTTACTATGTATTCTATTTATGTATTTACAAAAATATATATAGCTATACTACCAGCAATCTAGTTCCGATAGTACAAGCTTTGCTTAGTTTAGGACTAGAGCGACGTGTGAAATATCCCTAAGTATTTTTTATTTATTATAGTCCTCTGTAAGTTAAAAACCTCCTTCGTAAATCCTTCAAGTATACAAAGTGGAATATTCATGACTGTACTGTACACTTGAGCACAAACTATGCAAAGATTATGCACCAAATCTTAAAGTTTCGTTTTAAATAAGAGTGGTCTAAGCTCTTTAGTAGTTTAGACTATGCTAGTGTTTTAGTCTGTCGGATAAGACAGAAAACAAGAATCAGCTGGTGGCAGTATGCCCCGGCTATGTTTGTCGAAAAACCGACAATCGTTGACACAAACGGATACTGTAGTGGAAACCGCGTTTAGACAAGCGTAGTGTAGGACGCGCGGCGAGATGGAGCGACGATCTGAATGTAGCAACACAACGTGACGAGAGACGAGACCGGGCAGTGTCGTGTCTGCAGACCTACGGCCAGCAGTGGACTAATACACGTTGATGATGAGTGAATGAATGAAAATATTTTATTGTTTATCGACATCTTACGAGTAATTAGCGACAAAAATACATAAGATTAATAAACCTTATTATATTGAGTTATTTAGTTAAGAAAAAAATACATAGTAAGCAGTGATAAAAACTTTTTTAAAATAATGTCTTCTGAAGACTTCAAACATTTTATATCTGATTTTAATTGTCTATTTATTTTTCACTTTGCATTACTTTACACCATTGTAACGTTGTAGCAAATTAATGAACTATCATTTATAAACAAACAACATGGCGAAGGAGTGTGTAGTACACGGCCTTTACTCGCTAGGCGACTAAACAACTATCCTGTACTAAACGAAGCATAAGTTGGAGTTAAGTTACATACAATCAGTTGCCAAGTCCTTACTTTGTTGGGTTTAATCAAGTCTGTATAGTGATAATAAAGTTAAGTTAAGTATGAATTTAAGAATAAACTTATTAATTAGTTGTAGTGTATTTTATTTTGCTCAGAGCGTTTTCACATTATCCGATCCGATATCCGTGTCGGACACCGATCCGATATCGGGGTAAGTAAAATGTATGAAATAATGTACCTCCGATATCCGATTTCGGGATCGGCGTCCGACACCGATATCGGATCGGATAATGCGAAAACGCTCTCAAGCTAGGCCGCTAACTGCCGTAGCTAAAACACTTGATTTCACTCATGCCCTATAAATAAAGGATCACATAGCGATAAGCCCACTCTTTTGTATACATTTTTCTTACGATACCTTTGTTGGTTAACCTAATAAATAAATTAATTCGTAGTATAGCAAAGAATACTTACGGTTAACATCAATGGAGACGCTTTCAGACAGTGGAGGAATTGAAGGGTCTGTGACAGCCTGAAAAAAATAAAAAATAATATTGTTTTTAATATTTTTTTTGTAGATCTTTGTAAAAAACTTTTATAACTACGATTTTAAAAGTTGGGGAAATAGCTAGTATTTTATGAAATACCTGACAAGTGACGTCAGTTCCATAATCAGACCTCTGCAGCTTGAAAGACACCACGGCTCTGGCTTCCGAGTTGGCGAGGAGTGCATGGGACTTCCACCATGACACCCTGGCGACTGGACGACCTGTGGGAAAAACACAAAAAAAACATACATTATTTACCAACTCCTTAGGTCAAATATATGACTTCAGCTCCTGTGGTGTAAATATAAATCTAAGTATCATGTCTCATGGGTGAAAAAAGCTATTGTTTATAATTATTGTATTGTGAAATTCGTGAATTTTGAGTTGGAATTAAGGATAAATATAAAGAATAAGATAAATAAGATAATTTAAAGGATAATAAAATTTCAAAGGTTTGCTGATAAAAAAACTCTTCGTAGGGTTAAGCTCGCCTCTGTACATGTCATATAACAAAAGATATGTACAAAGGCTAATTTGTAAGTTTTTGTGTGTACAATAAAGAATTTAAGAATATTCATCATCAACATATATCAGCCCACTGCTGGACGTAGGTCTCTCTGCAGACGCGCCACTGAGCCCGGTCTTCGGCTTTTCTCATCCAGTCTTTTAGATTATGGATCGTGGTTAATACAAACATTTAAAAGATTAAAAAAGACGTGTGACACTCGAGGATTGCCGCGGTAAAGCTATTGCATAGCATTTTTTGCTGGATTACGCATGCACAGTGTCACACGTTATTCGTTACGGAATTTCTGGATTCGGTCTCCACGCTCAAGGCCCGGCATAAAAACAAATAAATAAACTCAATGCTTTTAACCACCTAGTTTGAAGAGCATGATAAAGTATTTTTAGTGTAATCCCGTACAATTGGTGCCACCTGTACAAAACTAACCAGAAACACGATAAATTGTGCACAATCCTAGCTAAAACCTCTACAAATCGGGGCATCGCATTTTAGCTAAAGCTAGAATCTAAGCGTAGTTATAATAAATTACTTAGTTTATATTTTATTTGTTAAATAAATATTCGTGGACATTTTACACATCACACTCTAGTCCTAAACTAAGCAAAGCTTGTACTGTGGGAACTAGATTGCTGATAGAGTACTTATATACACTTATTTTTTTATAAATACATAGAATACATAGTAACACTCAGACACAGAACAAATATTCATGTTCATCACACAAACATTTGTTCTGGGTGGGAATCGAACCCACCCAACTCTACCAACTCTCGACTCTTTTAATAAGAAAAACAATGTTTTTGGCTTATCAGAGGATCTCAGTATGTAATTTCAAATACGATTTAAATTGTTTTTAAATAAACGATAAGATACTAAGACCCAATTTCAAGAGTTAGGTGTGTAATTTCTAAACATTGCTTAAAATCACACTGCGCGTCAACGCATCGTCTTGTGAACGTTGCAGCATCACCGCGCAGTGTATCTCAACCTCCCCTTTACGATACGTTTACGATTGTCACTTTTATTCGTGTGAAAGTGGTCTTACAAAGTTTGGGAAAGGAAAGTGGGTCAAAGTGGACCACAAGAACTAAAATAAAAGCAATGTAAGCAGGAAGTCTCGCCCCTGGCCGCAACACAAATAGGGTAGGAGTGTAAACGCTCCTCAATGAAAACCAAAAAACGAGTTGAAAACAAAACCGGTGGGTTGTATGACCCTTATCAAGAGTGGGGTGTGGCTTAAGTCACAGGCGGAAGCGTTTGGAATAAATTAAACACGCAAAAAATGCGACGGAGTTATTTACGTATTTTTATTTTATCTCTAGCTGTTGAACCTGGATTTGAATATTAGAAATAGACAATGATCGGTTAAAATATAATAATTGTGATTGAGTTGAAACAGTAACGTATTTGTGATGCACTGCGCAGTGACGCTGCAACGTTCTGTAATCAAAGTGGTTTTGACGCGCAGTGTGACTCGAATAAATAATTTACAGTTAGATAATTTAAATAACATATGACATAAAATTTTGCACGCCTTGACGAGGCAGAATGTACGGAGAATTAATTAATTTATGAATAAGACCTATTGTACCTACATTGTATGCAAATAAATAAATGATTATGATTATGATTAATACGTTCAGTTCTAGACATTTATATTTGTTTGTGACATCTTGCCCTTATAACATTTCAGGAGAAACTTTCTGGGCAGTTTATAATAGATTTGATATGTAAAAGAGAAGCTAGAGATCTTGTCTCTCGCTCTGTTGGATATAACAGAAAGAGACAACGTATTTTTTTTTGACTATAGCTAAGTAGCAAACCCACACGCCTTTTCTAAATTTTATCTAGTCCTCTCCATCCAAAGGTTGCCTGCAAGAGATCGCTATTGAGCGATAAGGCCGCCCATTGTGCATTTATGTTCTAACTATTGTTCTTCTTGTATTTTGTTGTAATTTGTGTGTACAATAAAGCTTTATTCATTTATTCACACGCCATCCCCTTTGAATAACACCACAACCAAATATGAGCGTGAATAGGGCATTTTTGCTAAACATCCCTTAGAATCCACCCCGTGATAGGGGTTAACTGCTTTCAAAAACAACTGATTAAATGAAATAACACGCGTCGGCGCAGTCGGGGTGAGTTGGGGTTATTGTGATATAATTTAGAATATAATTATTGTTAGAACAATGATGGAAAATAAAAGATAATTAACATTGAACATAAATTAACGAAGCGTATATCGATAAGCAATCTAGTTCCCATAATTCAAGCTTTGCTTGTTTGGGTTTAGAAATGACGATGAATATTTATTTATATTTAAGTACATAATTTAAGAAAGTAGTTTATGAAAGATGGATTATGTGAAAAATGATATGGATGTGAAAGGAGTGAATACTGAGATGACGGATGATAGAGGAGAATGGAAGAAAATAACATGTGCCGACCCCACCTAGTGGGATAAGGGCAGGAAGAAGAAGAAGAAGAAAGTTGTTGATAGTTTTAATTTACTTGCTGGTAAATTAAAATGGGATTAGGCAGGCCACGTCTGCCGCATGTCGGATGCGTCATAGGTAAAATCCACTATAGATTGGACGCCCAAAAACGGGAAACTACCTCGTGGTAGACCAAGCTAAAGATGGAGGGACAAATTTGATGCCCATGCAAAAGATTGACCTCAGGACTGAGGGAACTGGAGAAAAGGAAGGGAGGCCTTTGCCCAGCAGTGGGACACCACAGGCTAAAAATGAATGAATGAATGAAGTTGACTCTTGATACTATAGGGTGCATGGAAAGAGCCTCCTCGTGGCGCACACCGGTAACAGCTAGGCACGGTAAAGCAGTCTGGCTAATCTTTCCAACACGATGCAATCAACAAAATACAGTTGTAGCATCGACACGATAAGAAGAAGACTTGATACTTACCACCAACAGCAACGCAGGTAAGGTTGACCTCAGATCCATCATCATAAGGTCCTAGAACACCCCCTACCACCTCGTTTCCTTCGTGGTTGAGGATGATCAACCGGTCTGGTGGTACTGGAAAAGCAAAATTATCAGCATTAATAAGTAAAGAAAGTAACCTCAAACCCTAATTTGATGTTAAAGTTATATTTATAGTCAAACCTAGGTTAGTAGTGTAACCTAACTTTAGAATGAAACCTAGTATCAATTGATCTTGAAATTATATTTCCAGTGAAACCTAGGTTAGTAGTATAACCAAAGTACAAAATAAAATATTATACATTCAGTGAGAAATAAACTATAAACCTAGATATGCTATTAAAGTTACAATTGTAGTAAAACCTAGGTTTGTTGTGTTACTTAAGAACAAAATGAAACCTACAAAGTACACATAGTCAAAAATGATTCTTGACCCTAGATTTGCTATTATATACCTTCAAAATGAAACCTGCACTTGGCTGCTCTCAGTGAAACCTAAGTACATAATGTATGTTAGTAACTTACTAAGAACAGTGAGGTTCAGTCTAGTATTCTTGGTTGGAGATTTGATGAAGTCTACCCTGCAACGGTACTGTCCACTGTCTTCCGGCCTGAGGACAAAATTGTAGATAATTAGACACCAAAATAACAAAGAAATTGAAATATTTAAAATAAACATTATAATAAATCAAAAAACTAAAACAATGAATTCAGTATGAGTATTTTTTTTTATTAACCTATACTTTCCCACTGCTGGGCAAAGGTCTCCCTCCTACTCTTCCAGTATGAGTATAAAAATAAAAAAACACCTACAAAACACGATTAAAGATAACTAAAAAAAAACAAAATAGATTTTATCAAAACTTGTTTACAAAATTGAGATTAGATAGATTGAGAAATATTTTTTTATTGAAGTGAGATAACGACACTGTTCAAAAAAATTTACCAATACAACTTTTTTTTTCTTTATTAATACAAGTGTCAGTCTTCAGATTATTTTACTTTTTTATCAATCGTGCAGTCTGTCAAAAGTATTTAAAACCATGCCGTTACTATACAGGGTGTAACAAATGAGGTGGACCAAAAGCAAAAGGGCGATAGGGGAGCTCAATGGCTATCCATATAACCCCCATGTATGTTCAGCGATATTCAGTCGTTCAAAAGTTATTCCCACTTTTATGTTTTTTTTTTCGTTAACATATTTTAGGTTAGATTTCAGAAGTATGCCCAAACTATCAAGGCTACAACCGTAATTTTTTTACACCTTGTAGCTTAATAGTAGACCTTTCGTACTGCAATACCAGTTTGAGTCGTTATTTGATTGATTTCCAAATAAAAATTAATCTTTGCAGAAAAATTCGAAACCTGAACTTCCGTGAAAAACTTTCGGAGCAATTAAAAAAAAAAACTTGCTGAATATTTTTTTCTACAACCTATCTTAAAAACTTCCTCCATCTAAGGAGAAGTTACCCTGAAAATTTCATAAGGCTAGTACGAAAGCATCATGTTGAAATGTGATTTCAAGTGTTGTAAAAGTGCTGAAATCGACGGTTCAATCGACCAACACGATGGTCCGGGCAAGGCTCAGATTGTATGCCACCCCTTCTAATCAATTGCTCTTGGTATATTCTAGCAACCTCTCGAGCGTTTCTTTGAGCTACACCATGACAATAATACATTTCTGCATATCTACGAGGAGAATATGGCATGATACACTAATCGCAAAGTTTGTAACGTCCGTAAACGCGCAGTTTTCGTTAAAGTAAATTAATCCAAATTCAGACTCCTGAGTGGCGGCACTTTTCACAACCTGATTCCGTTATAAAGATTTAAGAAATAAAACCCGACTACGAAATGCTAGGAAGTAAGTTTAACTTTAAAATTTTTCTAAACAGAATTTGGTTTTTTTACTTAAAACATATTTTTTTACTTAACATGGTTGTAGTCGGATGCTAGTTATGTTAAACTACATAATATTAAGCATCCGACTAAAGCCGTGATGAAGTAAAATAAATCAAGAAACCAACAGTGGATTAGGGTGTGAAAACTAAAAAAGTTAAACTTGTTACCTAGCTTTTCGTAGTCGGGTTTTATTTTTTAAATCATTATTACGGAATCAGGTTGTGAAAAGTGCGGCCACTCAGGAGTCTGAATTTGGATTAATTTACTTTAACGAAAACTGCGCGTTTACGGACGTTACAAACTTTGCGATTAGTGTATCATGCCATATTCTCCTCGTAGATATGCAGAAATGTATTATTGTCATGGTGTAGCTCAAAGAAACGCTCGAGAGGTTGCTAGAATATACCAAGAGCAATTGATTAGAAGGGGTGGCATACAATCTGAGCCTTGCCCGGACCATCGTGTTGGTCGATTGAACCGTCGATTTCAGCACTTTTACAACACTTGAAATCACATTTCAACATGATGCTTTCGTACTAGCCTTATGAAATTTTCAGGGTAACTTCTCCTTAGATGGAGCAAGTTTTTAAGATAGGTTGTAGAAAAAAATATTCAGCAAGTTTTTTTTTTAAATTGCTCCGAAAGTTTTTCACGGAAGTTCAGGTTTCGAATTTTTCTGCAAAAATTAATGTTTATTTAGAAATCAATCAAATAACGACTCAAACTGGTATTGCAGTACGAAAGGTCTACTATTAAGCTACAAGGTGTAAAAAAATTACGGTTGTAGCCTTGATAGTTTGGGCATACTTCTGAAATCTAACCTAAAATATGTTAATGAAAAAAAAAAACATAAAAGTGGGAATAACTTTTGAACGACTGAATATCGCTGAACATACATGGGGGTTATATGGATAGCCATTGAGCTCCCCTATCGCCCTTTTGCTTTTGGTCCACCTCATTTGTTACACCCTGTATAACGGGTATTTCTACTACCATATTTCTATTAAATAGAATTGTTGTAGAAATTCGATATTCCAGTGAGATTTAATCTCGAAAAAACTTGAATGGTTCTCCCATTCAAGTTTTTTATTTTATTCTTTATTGAGTTTATTTATTGGAACGTCTATAACTAACAAAAGGTAATAAATCTTATAAAAGAAATAATAAAAACGATGGTGTTGTTGCCTAATTGTCTATGGTATTTCATCTGTAGATCGTTTCCGACGATCTGCAGATAGCTCAACTATTCAGCTTCAAACTAAGTAAAGCTGTGTATTATTATATGGGAATTATATTGCTGATAGGATACTTACTCCTATATAATTTTTTTAATACATGGTAAAACCCGGACACAAAACAAACATATTTTTTTTCGTGGGGATTTAACCCACGACCTACAGTATGGAAAAAAGACCTACCAACTGAGTTGTGACGCCTATCAATCGATTAATAACGTATTTTTCGGTGATCTATCGGTTTTTTCCATTATATTTAATTATATACAGGGTTACAGGAAAAATCGTACTAGATCAGTTCAGGGTAGGGTATTTCATAGTGAAATAAGTCAGAAATGATGGGCACTCTACGCCATTAACGGATCTAGCACGATTTTTCCTGTACCCCTGTATATTTTAACAACCAAATATAACGGAAGAAACGTGGGGAAAAACTAAACAGTGATAGTTTTCATTATAAACGGGATATTTACCATGATTTGTGAGTTTATTTCCCGATATTTCGGCACAGTTGCATGGAAATAATCAAATTCACAAATCATGGTAAATATCCCGTATATAATAAAAACTATGTTCAAAACCATTATACTTAGTTTCAAATATTATGTATATCGAAACAGTGATGTTTTGATGTTTGAAGATGGTCACCTCAATTTGGTGAGAACCAACACCGCGGGCCGGCTCTCGCTCCTGAAGGTAGCTCTCATGCCGAGGGTAGATGGATCAGACCAGTGTGACGTCACTCCTTCTCTCGTGTCCAGTCTGTGGGCAACATTACATTTTATTTATTTATTCATTCTTCGTCTTTTTCGTATCAAATGAACATAAATTTCTGATACAGTTCATGTAGAAATACATTATATTTTGTCTAGGTATTTCCAAAAAAACGTGTGTGTATTGTGTGTATATAATTAAAAAAAAACTAAGTATTTTATCAGCTTTCTAATTTTCGCTTAGTTTGGGATTAGATCATGTGTGAAATGTCCGTGAATATTTATTTATTTGAAAACAATGATAAAAATTTAAATAAAAATAAATCTTTGAGATTTTACAGAATAAATCTTAAATAATATCATTTTTTTTATTCAATATTAGGATCCCATTTTACCTTTTAGGTACGGAATCCTAATAACTATCTCCGGAATCCATAAAGCCTAGATAATCTAACCATCTGTCAAATCGACGTATCGCTTCCTGCGCCTGTCAGTTCAAAGGGATTTATCCGTTTCCATAGACATAGTGAATAGACTGAGCGGTCCATATGTCCATAAGTCTAGACTAGAGGAATGATCACGACTATCAATACGGGCTGCAAAGCGTGAGAGAGACAAAATATTCGATAGACCCTAGAAAAAATAATGAATTCATGGACAATTCTCACATCGCGATCTAGTCCCAAATTGTATTATATAGTTATAGCCTTAAGTAATTGATTAATGTTAGGTTAAGTTGTTACACATCATTTAATGTCTTAATATGCAATGTCTGCGATTGCTACTAGATGAAAAAGGGTTTCATCTTTTGGCATTACAGAAAACCAGCACTGGTGCCGAATGGTTCTACACCAGCACAAGCTGAGTGATTACCATTTTCAGTTATTTAACTTGGCCGCACATGGCCACACATGTAAATTTCCTAAGGCTGTTGGTCCATTCGCTATGTCTATGGTTTCTATACAATTGAGGCGTGATGAAGAGATTTGGGTAAGTGAGTTCGAGGTTCGGTTATGATCCGGTATTAGGAATGTTGGGTGAAAAGGTGTGGTTGTATGGTGTGGCTATTGCTATGGCACATTTAGTAGCAATATTTTAATAACCAAAACATTTTTGTTGTGTTTTAGGGTAGGAAAAAACTGAAATGAAAAAAATATGGTAGCAAACCGCCTTTTCAAAGTTGCCAAATTAAATCCAATGATTATTAATAATGAATATTTCTTTGGCCTCTTAATACGACAGCGATTTTGTTTTTATTACATAACTAAGTACCTTTAATTATTTTTTGTAAAATGGGTATTATATTAAATATTATGACAAAGTCAGGAGCTGATCGTATAAACTAATGATTTTTCGTTTGAGTATCAATTTCCGATTTAAGTAATTTTCTCTCTGCATGTGCCACATCAGTTTCCGGCAGCTGTAATCTGATATGTTGAGTAATTGAAGAATTTTTATAAGACTTTAATGCTTAGATTGAAAATCTTGTCAGTTTATATATGAAGTATGTTTGATCTTAATTTATCAATTTTGTCTTATCAGCTCGGCCGAACGTTGCAGCGTCACCGCGCAGTGTAAATCGGATACGATACCGTTACGATACGATTACGATTGTCACATTTATTCGCGCCTCTCTGATGCTAATAAACATAAGTATATAATACGACCGATGTTGACGACCGATGTGGCGCGGTGGGCGATGGTCCGCCTGCGACACGGAAGGTTGCGGGTTCGATTCCCGCCTCGGGATAAATGTTTGTATGTTCTGCAAATATTTATTCCGGGTGTTCTGGGTATTATATGTAAGTATAATAAAAAATATCTATCTATGTATTATATTGTATTAAGTATGTCAGTCTTCTAGTACCCATAACACAAGCTCTGCTTAGCTTGGGGCTAGATGATGTTGTGTGGATTGTCCAGCATTATTTATTATTATTATTTAATACGTTTTTTAGTAAGTAAGTATAGATTAAGTAAAACTTAATATTAATAAACTTAAATTAACCGGTAACAGCTAGGCACGGTAAAGCAGTGTCTAGTCTGGCTAATCTTTCCAACACGATGCTACAACAAAATACAGTTGTCGCATCGACACGATAAGAAGAAGAAGAAGTAAAACTTTTGCATTACTAGCTGATGCTCACGACTTCGTTTTATTATCGTTATTATGGATAATACATAAAATATCTTTAAAAATTACAATCTGTGTTATTCTGATGTATAAACTACAATATTGTAAAGTTTCATAAACATCCATTCAGTAGTTTTTGCGTGAAAGAGTTACAAACATACTACACATCTATCCAAACTTTCACGTATATAATATAAGTAGGATATAAGTAGGATATAAATAGGTTCGTAGGATAGGGTTACTAAATGGGGCGTCTAAACGGGCAATATTTTACGGCAATTTGTGGCTGCAATTATTGCCAAACATTGCCCAGCCATCAATGAAACATTTTAGTACATTTTATGGCTGAGCAGTGAGCAATCAATTGCAGGCAACATGTTGCAATATGGCTGCAATAGTATGGCTTTTGATTCAGAACCCTTTAATGAGCCACACAATCCAGCCACAATAATAAAATAAGACAATACTAGTATAATAAAAGAATGACAATCATAATATAAGCCATCAATATACAATTAACAGTATTAACACAAGTCAGCGATGTTCGGCCACATGCTGGCTACACATAAAAACATTTAGACATATCAAAAAATATGTGGCTATAATGCCGGGCCATCCTTAAAATATTGCATAGTGTGGCTGGTATTGGTAGCAATGTTGCCGGCCACAGTATTGCAGCCACAAATTGCCGTAAAATGTGGCCCGTTTAGACGCCCCATAAGGCTTTTAAGGTTGAGTATTGAATGACAATGATACGTGTCAAACACAGTATTAGTACATGTTACTAATTTTAATTAAATATAAGCTCTATTTACTACCAAATAAAGCTGAATACTGAATATCAGTGTCAAATATCAGTTAATTAGATATTACATACTTGACTGATATATCCGGTTCGAAAGACCAATAAATTGGTTATTGGAAATTAACATGGAATTTCAATTGTCGGTTAAATCAAAGGTACAGTCGGCGTGAGAAGTTAATGCTGAGAAGTAATTTCAGGAATTAATTGTATTTTACTTACTAAAAAGAAATAAAAGATTAGATGTTTAGTTTTTTTTAACCAATTTATTTAGAATAACTATTTTTTTTTTGACTCAACTGTTCCCTAACTAAAATAACTTTTTTCAAAATTAACGTTGCTTTTTTAAATATCTTCAAACATTATAATTGTTTTAACAACAATTATATGTTTTTGTCTTTATTAAAATATGTAGGATACTTAAGAATAGTTCGGAACCTGGGTTAAAAACATAGGTTACTTAAAAATCTTTCGGAAAAATCGAATACAAACACGATGATGACTACAATGGCAGATCAAAACTATGAATGTATTTTTAATATTTTTTAATATTTTTAATATTTGGAAATGTAGTTTTTTTTCGGAAAACTGATTTAATAGGTACAAAAAATTGGGAAAAACGATGATAACTGCAGTAGTTGTGAGACTGTGTCGCAGCTATCAACGCCCGCCTTCTTAAGCTAATGCGATTCAACTTTGAAAAAATATCAGCCATTTATTTTTGATGCTCACAGTACAAACAGTAAAACTTTGTTAACTAGTAAAATATTTATACATCAAATAATTATTTGATCAATGCTGTCTGTTTGATTACTAAGTTTTATAAATAATAAATATTAACTATTGATTTACTACTAACGAACCAATAAATAATCAATTTAGTCGTAAAAATGTTTACAGTAGGAAATATTTGATTGTATTAAAAAACATATTATCTGTCACAGTAGGCTACGAGATTACAAGTAGGATATAATTAATTCTTTAAATTACTTATCATAATAACAGACCCAGATACAAAACAAACATTTAGAATACAATAAATAAAAATTCTAGTCTTGTCGACGCGTGACCCGAGGGCTGGTGAGTATCTGGCCCAGCGTATCAGCATTGCTATTCAGCGCGGCAATGCAGCCAGTGTCTTGGGTACGCGACGATTGGTACTGATTTGGATCAGTTGAACTATCTATAGATCGTTTGCAACGGTCTGTAGATAGCTCAACTGTTTCTTATGTATTTTATATGATAATGTACATTTTGTAAATACTGTATAGTAGTAAGTTTGTTTATGAATAAAATGAAAAAAAGAAATAAATATACTTATAGTTAATATTCATTGACATTTCACACGTCACACTCTAGTCCCAAACTAAGCAAAGTTTTTTTTTTTACATAAAATACATAGTAACCAGACACAGACCAAATATTTTTATTTGCTCTGGGTGGGAATCCAACCCACGACCCACAGAGCTACTTCCAACTGAGCTGTGACACCAGTGTATTTCACTGTCAGCTCATCCGATCGGCTTTAATTTATTGACAAATGTATTCAGCTCACATTCCGACCATCAGATCAATTGCAATACATCAAATGTTGAAACCAAATTGATGCTATTACCCACACCTGTCCATTTACACAGCTAAAAGAGATACAGCTGGTGTACTACAATCAGTACAATCGGTTAATATTTGTAGAGGGAATAGTAAATATAAATATGGTATACAGGCATGATATTTAATATAAAATATTATATGTAAAGGAAATAATAAATATTCATGGACATTTCACACATAACACTCTAGTCCCAAACTAAGCAAAGCTTGTACTATGGGAACTAAATTGCTGATAGAACTTGACGACCGATGTGGCGCGGTGGGCAATGGTCCACCTGCGACGCGGAAGGTTGCGGGTTCGATTCCCGCCTTGGGATAAATGTTTGTACGATCTGCAAATATTTATCCCGGGAGCTCTGGGTGTTTTAATGTATAATAAAAAGTATCTATCTATGTAATGTACTGTATTAAGTATGTCAGTCTTCTAGTACCCATAACACAAGCTCTGCTTAGCTTGGGGCTACATGATGTTGTGTGGATTGTCCAGCATTATTTATTTTTTATTTTATCTAGAATACTTTTTTTTTGTAAATACATAAGTATTTGTTTACATAGTAGCACCCAAACAAATAATTATGTTCATCACACAAACATTTGATTTTTTTGTAAATACATACATGGTGTAGATCCGTACGACCTATCTTATAAAAAGCGCAGACTTGATGTCCTGATTACCATACGTAATGATGACATAAAGTCAACGCTAACTTTTTATGAGATAGGGGGGGGTACAGTTTAAATGAAAGTGAACCAACTGATTTAAACCAAGCTGTGTCTATACGCAGGTATTCTGAATAATAAATAATGGTGCTTTGGGTTAAAAATAAACCAAAACAATTATAAATCCCATCTACAAATAAACTAAACCAATTGATAACTTCATTTACAAAAAAACCAAAACAATTACAAGCATTATTAATTGGGTACGCTTCCGAGTGGTACTGATTTGGATCAGTTGAACTATCTATAGATCGTTGGCAACGGTCTGTAGATAGCTCAACTGTTTCTTATGTATTTTATAACTATGTACATTTTGTAAATACTGTAATAGTCGTAAGTTTTTTTGTGAATATTTTATTTATTTATTATAACCCAATCTAAAAATAAACCAAAACAATTAATAACTCCAATTTTTATATACATAAAAGATGAAAGAGTTAATCTCGATTCTACATCTAGATTCTTCAGTATTTTCTAGACGTTGAGACATGAAAATAATCCTTGTACACATAGATATTAGTAACCTTTTCCTTTGAACTACTAATGACATAGGGCAGTGTCATCAAATAGGCCGCAACTTCAAACATTAAAAAAAAAGACGTGTGACACTCGGGGACTGCCGCGGTCAAGATATTAGCATTTTTTGCTGGATTACGCATGCGCAGTGTTAGGTTATTTTCGTTACGGATTACTGGATTCGGTCTCCACGCTAAAGGCCCGCGATAGAAGCTATGCAATAGCTTAAAAAATGCGTTCTTATTTAAAGTTCTTGATGTAAAATTTCAAAATTTGAAATATTGGTGCGAACCACAAAAATCGGCCCTCCCAGATGCTGTTTAAGTTTAACAAATGAGAGGTCTCTCAATAGTCGTTAAATAAAAAATACAGCAACAAATAATTACTTTTTATTTAAGTAATTTAATTTAATGGATACCACTATCTAAAACGCATTGATTGATACATGCACCATATTTAAATTAAAGTACTCGTTTTGTTTTTAAATAATTTTCGAGTTAAATAAATTGATACCATTAATTGTAATCAGTCGAGTTTTTGCGATACTTTTTGTTTTTCAAAATGGCGTTGAGTTATTTGTAACTTTGATGGTTGTTTATTTTTCATCCACTTTCTATTAGTTTTCTGTCAAATTCGAGATAAAGAATATCATATATATTAATCCATGTTACAAACTATGTATAATGCTGAGTTTCATCCAAATCAGTCCAGTAGTCATGACGTGATTGATCAAAAATCTAAATAGAAGAATAGAATAGAATGTATCTTTATTGTACACCAAGTAAATAAAACTAAATACAAAATATAACAGATTAGAGTATGGTACAACGGGCGGTCTTATATAAGCGATCTCTTCCAGACAACTTTTATATAAAAACTCACATTATTATAATTTTACTACATTTAGGTACATATTATGTTATGTATCTATTATACCTACCTACATACAGTAAAAGGTAGTTTTTTAATATATATTGTCTCATTATATATATTATATAGTCTTTTGTCTAATAAGGTCTTTTTTTTTTTTATTCCTCCACTATATACTCAAGATTACTATTATGTACCTATTATTATTACTATTTACCGCCGTCATAACGGCCACCGTTTCACAAGAACCAAAACAGATGACATTTCGATAATTTACTCAAACAAATAAATTAAACTATTAATCGTGGCGACAATACACCTGTCGGGAACAGTTCTACCGTCTCAGAGCTCGCACTATATACATGGAGATACACCAATTAAATGGTGACAGCCCTGGACACAGTGCGGGGAGAACAGTTAGATTACTTATGTGACAGCTGGACTTCTTCTTCTTTTTTATACTTCATTTAATATTTTGACGACCGATGTGGCGCGGCGGGCGAAGGTCCGCCTGCGACGCGGAGGTTGCAGGTTCGATTCCCGCCTTGGGATAAATGTTTATTCCGGGTGTTCTGTGTTATATGTAGGTATAATAAAAATATATGTAAAGTGTATATTATTAAGTATGTCAGTCTTCTAGTACCCATAACACAAGCTCTGCTTAGCTTGGGGCTAGATGATGTTGTGTGGATTGTCCAACATTAGTTATTTATTATTTATTTACATCACACTCTAATCCCAAACTAAGCAAAGCTTGTACAATGGGAATGTGTGGAATGACCGTGAATATTTATTAGTCTTTCATTTATTTTACCGCTTACATTTAAGCCCTAACTGCTCAGAATCCTTGAGTGAGCCAGCTGTTATTAATTTACGCTGTGACAGCAAAACGTCAAACCACGTCAGTTTAGGGTTACCAGTGTAATGTAATGTATCGCAAACGAAGGCATCCAATTTATGCGCTGACAACTTGATTGACAACCCTAGTAATTGTAAACACAAGCGTGTGATGATCACCACACTTGTGCTTTTACAGTCACTAACAGGCGTCACAGCTCAGTTGGTAGCTCTGGCTTCCATGCTGTGGGTCGTGGGTTCGATTCCCACCGCAAATGTTTGTGTGATGAACATAAATATTTGTTCTGTGTCTGGATGTTACTATGTATTCTATGCATATATTAACAAAAAATGTAAGTAAGTATATAAGTATTCTATCAGCAACAGTGGCGTGCCTAGTGCTTGAGAACAGGGCAAGCCCGACATACGTTTCATGTTTATGATTAGATTTTACATTCATAAATAAATCCCTTAAAATTCTCCTCTTCAGTAGGTAAGAGTTTTAACAGATAGGTATTCTGAAGGGGCATGTAGGTACTGACTTTTTTTACTAGACTGAAAGTTAATCGAATTTTATTATTGGACTTAATACAACCACCAATCCATCCTAGCCAATTAGTAGGTACCTACACTGATTTATTATCTCTTCAAAAACTTACTTGTTCGTGATATTTAGGTAAGTATAATTCCGGTGTAAGTTTGGTTATTCTCCGTGAAATACAAATATTTCACCATTTTCTCGATTATTAGAACTTTCACATCCTCACAAGAAACAATATGATCTATATCTGCACTCATTTTAAACTCAATATCTCACACAAATCACGAAAGTTAAAAATGTTACAATGAAAATCCAAAACTTAGCAAAGACAAAAATGACAAAATGTAAACAAAGAGTTTTCTAGTACGAACTGAACTTCGTGCGTGACCCTAGTTTGTGACAAACTTCATATTGAAAGCCGGGCTTAGCGCTCCATACAAATTGACCAAATTGCTAGACAAATAAATAAAGAGGTTGATCCTGTACTTATAGCACTTTTGCATAGGTTAGAACGAAACAGACATATGCGCCCGCGAAGCCCCGTTGCAAGCCCACGAGTGCGAGCGAGATGCATGAGCCCGCGCGCGCGGCGCGGTTCACGTTGCTATTTTATTTAGTAGGATTTCGGCGCGTTCAATATCCCTAACTAGATATGTACAGTAATGAAGTGAAAGAATTGGCGCGCGAAAATTTAAAAATACGTTAGTATGGCAGTCGATGTTTTCAGTAGGTTTGGAATTTGAAGTAGAGATCCTAGTAGTCTTTGAAGTAAGGCAAGCCCGGCTTTTCGGCTTGTATGAAGCTACCGCCACTGATCAGCAACCTAGTCCCCATAGTACAAGCTTTGCTTAGTTTGGGACTAGAGTGTGATGTGTGAATTGTCCGTAAATATTTATTTATTAAGCTATTGCATAGCTTCTTTCGCGTGCCTTGAGCGTGGAGACCGAATTCAGAAATTCCGTAACGAAATAACCGAACGAAAATAACCTAACACTGCGCACGCGTAATCCAGCAAATTCATATTTTTTAATTGTTTTTTTTTTTTACCGTTTTATAATAGTGTATGAACAGATTGATTAAAGATTATTATAGTCCGCTTGTGAACACTTGTACCATAGAATGTAATGGACCCGGATCAATAGGGGTATTAACACCATGATTGGTATGCTAATGTCAGAGGGTGTATGATCCGGAATCCATAATTAGTTTTGGGATCGTATATAATTACTCGATGATTAGGATTGATATAGGTTTCAATTTCACTATAATAATAATAAATATTAATAGACTATGGAACTAGATTGCTGATAGTATAAATAAATAATGCTGGACAATCCACACAACATCATCTAGCCCCAAGCTAAGCAGAGCTTGTGTTATGGGTACTAGAAGACTGACATACTTAATACAATACATTACATAGATAGATATTTTATTATACTTACATATAAAATATCCTAACGCCCGGAATAAATATTTGCAAATCGTACAAACATTTATCCCAAGACGGGAATCGAACCCGCAACCTTCCGTGTCGCAGGCGGACCTTCGCCCGCCACGCCACATCGTTTGTCAAAGTATACTTATGTATTTACCTTTTTTGTAAATATCTACATGGTACAGAGAGACATACAATTCTCGTTGGGGATTCAAACCCACGACCCACAGCATGACAGGCTACTACCAACTGAGACTGTGACGCCTGTATTAGTTTATTACAATTCAATTCATTTGTATTGTAAGTATATTATCAGCGTTGTAGTAGTACTTAGGTACCACTACAACACATGCTGAGTGATGGCCTGTTTTGGGGTCACAAACATGTTTGTAGTGTTAGAAATAAGAAATATCTATAGATTTACCGAAAAGAAAGCTATAGGCCTTTATTTTCCACTGATATTCAAAGCAACGTTCTCGTTTGCTTGTTAGATTCCGCCATCTTCTTTATTTTCCCTCTTTTGTTTTATCCACTAAGTTTCATGCCCGTTCTTCTAGGCTCTGGTCGCGTGGAACTGGCACCTAGAATCACCTAGTTTGTAAGACGATTCTAAATGATCCTTGTGATTTTACTGAATAAAGTAATTTTTGACTTTGACTTGACTTTGACACTCTCTAGGGCTGCCCGCGTCTTCTAGTGTTGTGCCGTATCATTCGTAAATCGGTTATTTTTATTTTAAGCTTTTTATTTTAAGTTGTATGTATATTTTTGATCTCATGTGTGTGACACTAAATAAAGTTTTTTCTTTCTTTCATTATCATGTATTGTAAGTGTGCTGTTAATTTCTTGTTTCTTGTGTGTAAAATCCTTTTCTGTGTACAATAAAGTTTTTATCTATATGCTATATCAAACTATAACTTACGAGTATATAGGAGAGTCGTGGCCCTGTTTGTACCAGATCAGGAGACCCATCTCATCTCCTGGCAGAGCCGGTGTGACGTCACAGGGCAGTTCCACAGAACTCCCGGTCGGTGCGTGCAGTGATTCTATTTGAGCTGTAACAAACAAACAAATAAATATGAATATTATATGATTTTCGTCTTTATATCTAGTGATATTTGAAACTATCACGGTTTTGAAATAAATTAGTTTTTTTTGACGTGACAACGTCTTATAATTCGATAGAGCCGGTTGCACGCACGAAAACACATGACTCATTCATGAGGCGTTCTGAGGCGTTCTGAGGCGTTCCATGAAGTGATATTGTCACGTTCAACTATCGTCAGTAAACCGACTTTATAGACAACCATTTTTTTTAATAGTTTTCTTTATGACTATGATTTGTGAGTTTTTTGTGATTAAAATTACGCTCGAATACCTACATAAAAAACAGGTATCTGCCAAATGTTTCTTGTAAATCATTTGAAAATTGCGATTTTTAGGCGAGAAGAGACAGACAGAAGGACAAAAGTATTTTTTTCTCAAAACTAAGACTTAGTTCGCTCGCCAGACAAAAAATGGTTGTCTGTAAAGTCGGTTTACTGACGATAGTTGAACGTGACAACGAACGCAAAGGCCGATTATGCTTCTTTGTCGCTCGTTCCGCGCTCTCGCTTGCACTTCATGGAACGCCTCAGCGCGAGGTAACGCTGCATGAGTCTCAGAGCGAGGTAACGCCGCATGAGTCATGTTTTTTCGTGCGTGCAGCCGGCTCTATCGAATTATAAGACGTTGTCACGTCAAAAAAATAATTGTGAGTAAATATCTCCAACCTCCCTTACAACCTCACAAATTTAACCTCTTCAGCAGATGCTGAACCGATTTCGATAATTATTCTAACAATATATACCACTATTTCAAAGGCCTATTCTATAATGTAGTTTATTCTTAACAAGACTATTTTCACACGGTAAATTACTACAATTATCAGTAAATCTTCTGAATCGCTACCAATTGAAACTGCTAGCATTCGCCTGAAGCTAGTTCCAATTTGAGCTATATACCAGCACGCAAAAGGCCTTTGTTTAAATCAAATAATAAATAAATAATGCTGGACAATCCACACAACATCATCTAGCCCCAAGCTAAGCAGAGCTTGTGTTATGGATACTAGAAGACTGACATACTTAATACAATACATTACATAGATAGATGTTTATTATACATATAAAATACCCAGAACACCCGGAATAAATATTTGCAGACTACATGTTTCCCTAGGCGGGAATCGAACCCGCAACCTCCGCGTCGCAGGCGGACCTTCGCCCGCCACGCCACATGAGTCGTCTAATAAAATAAAGGATGATTGGTGGTGAAACTATGCATGCATATGTGGTTGACCCTTTATGTATAGGGTAATAACACACGATAGGTCATTCACGCGATCAACCATCGTCAATTAGATAGCTAGTGTGATAATAGCTTGATGAAAGTACATTGCGTGTTTACTATTAGTAATGTAAGCTAGGATAGACAGAAATGTACGAGTAATACAAGCCGCAATGGATTTATCATCTACTCATTTGATTTGATTTATTGGTATTGTGGATTTTATAATACCGACTTAATAAGTGTTAGATAAAACTAATACGTAGATAAAATAAATAAGTGAAAGTAAACATCCTGTTCTTTCAAAAGAACTTTATTAAAATGTATTTAAAGAAGTTTTTGAATAAGTAACAACATCGGTTGTCTGGAAGACACCGCTTTGTGTGAAAAGACCACCAATTGCTGGGCTAATTGTCTTTAAACGCTTATTGCATTGTGATTACCTTTAAACAACAAAAATAAATAAAGTAAGTACTTATTTTTTTTTTTTGACTGATACTTAGTATCAGTAGTAATTTTGTTATTAGTCATCGAGGTTATTTTAGCTATGAATATTTCTTAATATCTTTTAATAATGTTTTTTTTTTGTTTCCCTACCTTGAAAATAAAAGGTAACCAAGGAAAAACGAGGTATAAATCCTCTGCGCATAGTATTAAGATTCTAACAATCATGCAGCTGATCGCAGATTGATCGTCTATCGAGACCCTTATAAAGTAGCCCAAAGGCACCAATGAAATATTGGGGTTAAAATTATAAGGTAAAGCCTACCTCTTAAAATGATTGGATCCTAGTTACGTCGTTATTTTCTTTACTTTTATAGTGCAATCCGTACTTTTTTTTATAAATTTTTAATTTAGAATCAGTTCTAATACAAGAAAAAGGTACTTTTCTAATCAATTTGAATTAAGAATGTAACACAATTCAAACAGAAGTTATAAAAAGTTACTGGGGGGTATCCTGAAAACTGAAATGCTTTTGAACTGTTATTTGATCAAATTGCAGTTCAGTTCTCTTCTTCGTCTTTTATTGATATTTTTAATGATCGATTTTCATACCGTTTGATAGAATTAACGAAAAATCAGAAAGGCCATCCTCAAATCTGGTTGGTCATGCTTAAATCAGGTAGGGCACGTGCTAAACCGCGGCATTGACGTCATTTTTAACAGCTCAGTAATAATTTTATAAAGCTCAGTCACGTCAGTCCACAAAATGCCACGGAACACTGATGAGTTACTATAGTAAAATCATCGAAAACTGAACTGCAACTGAAAGGATAATCGGTCACGCAAGTTTGCCCTTGCTGGATAGCCCCCCCTGTTCTTATAAATTTGAATTTAGAAACAAACACAATTCAGAGTTCTAAATTCAAACGCGGCGTTCGGATTTAGAACTGTTTGCAGAATGAAAATTTGAAATGAGAATCGAATAGAGTTTGAAATGTTGCCATTGCAAAGATGCGTAAAATGTAAATCTTCCATCGATATTTCCGATTAAGTACGGCTACGGCCGTATTCGAAACCATTACGCTACAGTATCTCATAACGTTTATCGTTACGTCGAGTCTGAGTCTGAGGAGCTATGAATACTGATATAATGGCCCAGTATTTACCAAAGATTTGTGGTGAGATATACACGGTTTACGTAAACATGTAGCAGTAACCATGCCATCTCTTTGGCTAATATAAAAAGAATAGCTAGAAAAAAAAATATTATGCCGTCAACGATCTCATTCCAATAAGAAAAGTTTTAAAGACTAATAATATTTTTTCTAGTCGTAAACTAAGGACTAGAAAAAATATTATTAGTCTTCCTTGTCAATTAGATTATGCTATCCATGTTGTCTATGCATATAGCATTAAATTACTTATTAAAAAAGTATTTGTAAAAATATATGCAAAACAAACTATGCTAAATATTCTGTCACAAATTTATATTGTCCTTTAAAATGTATTTTATTTATCAACAATGTTACCAGCATAATATTTTCTCCCGATAAATGGATAATAATAGCTCTATTACACTCCCGGGAACATTTATTTCGTGCGCTGATTTTATCACGTAATGATATGGCAACACAGATCTGTCAAACGTAAGTAACAGGCAAATTCAGTAGAGATTTATGATACTTTTGGATACCGACAATAAACTTAAAATTAAAAAAAAAACTCAATTTACATGATCGAGAATAAGATATAACAAAGTTTAAATCAAATGGAATGAAATTGTTAATTTGAAAACAAATGATTTGTACAAGTATTGTTCTTATTTTTTACAAATTTCATCAAAATCGGTCAGGTACTTTATTGAGTACACATACTTCTAAATGTATAATTATTAGTAACCTAACCTAAAATATGTAATATAATTTTTATTTTATCTACTGATGAATAAGTGTTTTAATATTAAAACAAGCGTGAAATAATAATTTAAATCACATTAGCATACAAAAATAGTAGCATATTTACTCAAACCAGCTCCCGTTAGCGGTCGGTAATTTTATTATTTTTCTGCAACAGTTCGCAGCTCGAAGATAAAATAGATGGTATAATAATAGTCAGTTATTGTATTTGACTCGTGGGACTATTTATTTTGCTCGCTGTACCGATTTTATCGGGTAATAATATGGCAACACTGGGCGCATTTGTCAAACTTTAAAAGAGGAATGCGTAAGCTGTGTTTTGTTTGTGTTTAAAAAACAAATGAACCTCAACGCTTTTTGGTTGATTGTTTTATTGAAGAGATTTGATATGGAACTGGAACTTGAGTATTTAATTTCTTTTAATTGTAATTCTTTGTAAATGGATCATATAAAAACGGTAGGAACCAGGCCGTAAGTTTCTTGCCCGTTCTTCTAAGCTCTGGTCGCGTGGAACTGGCACCTAGAATCATCTAGTATGTTAGACGATTCTAAATGATCCTTGTGATTTTATTGAATAAGTACTTATAGTATTTTTTTACTTTACTTACTTACTTTATATCGATTATAAATTGTTCTTCATCGTTTGTTTTCAGCTGTAGATATCTATCGATTTAACAGTAAGTATTCATTGACGTATATTCATTTATATTTTATATTAATTAGTATTTTCCCTATGAAATCTCAAAAGCAAAGCTTGTATGGGAATTAGATTGCTAATAAAATTCTGGTAACTTTTTTCTGAAAACCGCGATGAGCGAAATACTATACATTATTCTATAATATATAGTGAAGCCGTTGCTATATTTTACTCGCGTTTTTATAATAATGTTATTTTGATCGTAACGTTTTTCGAGTTCGTGAGTGATGTGATTTTGTATGAATATTGACATAATATGATTTACCTATATGGTTATTTCAACGTAAATAAATATTATTTACGGGTAAAGTAACCTACTTAAAACATAAATATTCATAAGCATTTTCATAATAGGTGTTTATGAACAATTAGCACTTAGACTCAAAATAATAGCTACGGAATCTATATTTTTGACAGAATACTTTTGAATATGTATTTCGTTATTACTTACTAACCCTCTATGTTATAAAAAGTTAACGTTGACATTATATTACGTATATCAAGACATCAAGTGTGCGCTAACTTTTTATATGATAGACCGTTAGAAAATATAGAACAGATTACTTGCCACCAGATATCGAACCCACGAAACAGCATAAAAGGTATAAATACTAAAATAATCAGTGATGCTCGATTTAAAAATACAATCAGGAAAACAAAACCTATTTTAAAAGCACCATAAAATCCCAAAGAATCTAATTCCATTCTTAATAAACCCATTTTGTTCTCCACAACACATTTAAAACTAAAAATACCCAACTCACGTAAAAGTTCACAAAGCTTTTGACAGACGGCCATATTTGTTTTTTTAAGCGCGGCAGGCGTCAATGCCTCATTATGACGCGCCTTTGATCTCAACGTCGATTATTCGAAGAAGGATATCGATAGCCGATCTTTTTGTTAACTCACCGGCTCATAGATTCGGGACTGCTTCACTCTTAATAGCGTTCGTTTCAAATTCGGTTCTTATGGCATCAAGATTCGTGAGTTTATTCGTTATAATTTAACCAATAATTTAAAACAACTGCACGCGTTTTGTAAAGAGAACTATATTCTTACGGTCTATCTTATTAAAAAATAGCGCAGACTTGAAATATTGATTACCATACGTAATGATGACATATAGTCAACGCTAACTTTTTATAAGATAGGGGGTTACTTTCTATCTTATAAAAAGTTAGCGTAGACTTGAAGTATTGATTACCATAATGATGACATAAAGTCAACGCTAATCAATACTTCAAGTCAGCGCTACCTTTTTATAAGATAAACCGTAAGAATATACGTATAGTAATCAATACTTTAAGTGTGCGCTAACTTTTTATAAGATAGACCGTAAATAAATGACGAACAGATGCAAGGCGATTAGAATTTAGAAGTCACTGTAATCTTCCAGTTTTATGCATTGGAATATTCGCTGTTATAGCTAAGAAATAAGGTTCAGTATTGCATACGTAGTGCAGGTTCTAATGTAGTCAGAGGATAATGTTAGACTATCACAGCGCTGTGTGCCCAAAGATTGGGTGCACCTGGCGTAGGCATTTGCGAGAATTAGTGATGCGGTCCGAAGTATCGATAAAATATGCAAAATGTTTTCGACAATTTACATATTTTTGCGATTCTCTACAACTGTTGGCGATCGATAAGATGTAAAAAAATGTTATGCCGATATAATCGTTGCGGTTTTTTTATTACACGTTTTATGTACACGGTGGGTCTGCAGGTTTTTTTGATGGTCGCAATTTGTAGATTAAATTGAGTTTATACATTCAACTTGGTTTCTAATGCCAGTGTAATTTCTCCTAAGTGATTCTCTGGCTATACGGAGGTCTGTTGGACTAATGCTGAGTACGCCTCGTCGGCTTCGTTGATTGGAGCGTAAGCAATAGGTAACCAATACAATACGCATATTATGTGATACCATTTTATAGGGGTGGTTCCCACCTTTCAGCCACACTGAGACACAATGGGAACAAAACTTCCTGTAGAATAACTTTAACTCAACGAATTTTTGATCCATTCGGTTACACCCTACAGTATCTATTTGAGTATAAGTTTAGACATTTTTTTTGAAAGTCACACCATGACAATAGCATTACCCATTTGATCTCTGATAATTATTTAGTATCGATAACAACAAATGACCTATTATTATCGATAGTTTATTATATCGACTATCGATAACAAGATGTATATGGATTGACAACACTAGTCGATTGAAACGTCGACCGTAAAAACCACTACAAAAGAATTCCTCAACAAGTTTAATTTTTGAATAGAGGTGTGTATGCATGGGTAGGCTCGTAATATGCACAAAATAATCATTTACTTATTTTAACAAAGATCTCGGTAACATTATCTGGAAGTGACATTTTTGTTAAATAAAAAAATAAAATACTTACTAAAATTTTGTTTATTTTATACAGTAGATACCATTTGTTTCGGTTATTCGTTTTCGGGAAAATAGTTTTAACTTTTTTATCTTTCCGCCACATAGAATATCGTTCAAAAATTAGAAAATGCGCGCCTTTTAATTTCGCTTGGACCAAATACTACCAATACAGCGCCATCTATTAGATTATCTTTGCCTTTGAATTGAAAACAGCTTTCGAACCTACGAACTATTGAAATAGAACTGATTGCGCGTTCACTCCACTGACTCCCATTAATGGTTCCCTAGCGACAAATCGAGCGAGCGAAGCGAAACTAGTTCTACAAAAACAAAGAAACTAACACTTCGTGACAATGATAGTGGACTATACAGGTGTGAATAAGCTAATTCTGGGAACTACCATCGTTAATTTCTCAAAAAGTAATAAACTATTCTGCCATATTTTTATTACAATTAAGTACTTCTTTAATACTTATACCTACCACTGTAATAATTATGTATGAGACCTATGTATGAGAAAATAAACGTTATTATTAATATTTCTGACAAGCAGATAGATTTCACAGATTAAAAAACAATATCTTTAGCCTGACAGACTATATACAAACCTTAACAGATAACATGGCTTTTATCACGAAAATGTAATAGCATGGTAATTAAAATGATAAAGATTAAACAACGCTAATTCAGCAATAAGCTAGCCAAGCGTTTTTTAAGCTATTGCATAGCTTCTATTGCGCGCCTTGAGCGTGGAGACAGAATCCAGAAATTCCGTAACGAAATAACCTAACACTGCGCATGCGTAATCCAGCAAAAAATGCTATGCAACAGCTTTACCGCGGCAGATCCGAGTGCCACACGTCTTTATTTTTTTTTAATTTGAGCTCAGGAACTATCAAATCTTGAACACGATTATTTGTATGACTGAGTGTTGTATGAAATCTCCCTAAATGCTTAATATTCTTGGTAAGGGAAATTTTAGCGATAAACCGATAGTAAATACAATGTATGTGTTTCGTCATCAAACAGGCGGGTAGTTGTGGTGCTCCGCTCAAATACCCATTCTGTGGTTAATAGCCGTTAGTGACCACAACAGAATCATGCTTCTAAGACATATATGAACAAGCTCTGGATGTTTCAGTAACAGTAAAACATTTCAGCTCAGTTGCTAAGCAGTGAATTATGTGGGTCGTGGGTTTGATCCTCAACAAGTACATTTTTGTGATGGCTAGCTGATTATAAATATGCAATCGCATGCCCGTTGTCTGCAAAATACTTTTTGTAATAGGGTAGGCTTACCAATCTTGTTAATTTAATAGTTAGTTTCTATATGAATACTTTTTTTTATTAATGTTCAACTTACCTAGTTAACATTTTGCTAATAATTAATTGTAAGTTAAAAAACGAAACAGAAAACCAAAAAATATTTTTACATTAAAGTAGTTTTCAATTCTGTAATACTTTTAATAGAAATACTATTGTAATTGAAAACGCCATTCGAAGTCACATCTATAAATCATTGATCCATGTATCAACGAAAAAAAAATGGCCGCCGCGGGTGTTCGAAATTCGCGCCATAACATTACACATACAACGTTTTTGCGTGAAACGAGGTTCGCACTATTGTGCATTAGCGTTGAAAATTACTTCGATATTCCATTGACTCCTTCGAATGCCCTTTTAAAATATAAACCGTATAGTTAGGTAAGTACCGTGAAAATATTCAAACTTTAATATTTTTTTTAATATAATATAGCCTCTAATTTTTAAAGAATCACGGTGTATCTTATAAAAAGTTAACGGAGACTTGATGTATTGTATGTACCATACGTAATGATCACATAAAATCAATGCTTACTTTTATAAGATCCCCTATCTTATAAAAAGTTTAGTTAGTAGTAGTTAGTAGGTATAAAAAATGGATTCTGAATTATAATTTTCAAAAACGCATTTGTTAAAAGATCTTCGTTTTTATCTCATTTTAATTTTATAAAAAACTGTTTTTGTACGTTAAACTTTTTATTAGTTGATACCTAATAGTTACAAATGTTGAGTTCCAAATGAAAAATAAACTAACGGCAACGGTTCAATTTTATTACGATTTTATTTGAATAATAAGTGACAAAAAGCCTATAAATTGTAAATAACTATATTAACTTATTAAGTACCTATTATCTATATATTAAAGCTTAATCTTTGAAGTAAAGCGGTTTTATTTGGTTTTTAAAATATGTTGAATTATAAATTATAGATAAAAATAACACTAAAAAGTACTTTAGTGTTAATTAAGTAGATAATAATTCAGTTAATTGCATTTAGATGATTTTAAAAGATAATAAAGTTCACACATTAAATGTACAGTTAGCGTCGTAAATTGATGAAATATTTAAGAATGTCAACTTTCTTGTATTGGTTCAACAAGGCCTTTATACTTTTTAATTATAATTTCCTAAAAAAATAACAATATAAAAATTAAAAAAAAAAATATTTGTGTAATTTTATTGTAAAACTTATATTATGATAACATCTTTTCATAATAAGGTGGTCTGAATTTTATCACTAGTGAACGCTAAGGCCCTATGTAATTTTTAGTTTTTATATTTAGTTTCTATGTAATTGTTTTGGCGTAAGTAAGTTTATTAATCTTTATTTCAATCCAATAATAATTGTAAGTATGTATTTACCATACTTACAATTATAAAATAATATATAAAGCACGTCCTCAGCAAGAAGAAAAAGACAATTTTCCATCTCTGTTTTGCAGTTATTGAATTAAACCATTTTCGGATTTTTTAGACCCTAAACGATAATGGCCGTACTTTTTCGTTATTTATGAAATAGCCCTTAGGTAAAGGTCTAAAGGACTATAAAAATAATCTTTTCGACCATTTCGGTTCTATTCTGAAATCCCAAGCCCCTAATATGTTTTCTCGCTTGACTTAAAAGAGGTTGTAGTCATCATTTTAAGTTACGAACTATTTAAGAGGCCTGTTTCCCAGGATTTTTTATATTTACACATAGATAAGCTACAGGACCCTTATATAGCTTTAGAGCTCGGCAGTTTTGCTATGTATTCCATGTATGTATTTACAAAAAAAAAGTATATGAGTATTCTATCAGGAATCTAGTTCCCATAGTACAAGCTTTGCTTAGTTTGGGACAAGAGCGTGATATGTGAAATGTCCGTAAATATGTATTTATTTGTTTTTTATTTTTATGTAGCTTATTAATAGTTCTGTTTATTATTAAATATATAATTTATTCACAAACAAACTTTATTAAAGTATTCTAATAATTTACCTGTGTAAATAAAGTAAATTTACACAGGTATAAAATACGTCAGAAACTTGCTATCTACAAACGATCTATAGATAGCTCAAATAATCCAAATCGGAACCCAAGCTACTGGCTGCATTGCCGCGCTGAATAGCAATTTAATACTTACATATATTTTCAAATACCATTGTTATTCAAACGGTATCCCGGTATAAAATACAAATTAACTTTATAATCTCGTTACAATAGGCTTACCTTAATTTGCCTTTCAAAGTATAAAATAGGTTGCACAAACAATGAACAAAGTATAAAACAGCTACACAAGTCTGATGTCACAGTGAGTTTGGTCTTAGCTCGTTCAATCCACCAATTTTAACTTAATAGAAAAAATAAATAACCTAAATAAATAATGTTGGACTATTCACACAACATCATCTAGCCCCAAGATAACCAGAGCTTGTGCTACGGGTAATAGAAGACTGACATACTTAATACAATACATTACATACATAGATATATTTTAAATAATAAAATACCCAGAACACCCAGAATAAATATTTGCAGATCGTACAAACATGATTGTATATTGATGATTTTGATTTTATAAAATAACTCATGACAATTAAAAAAAATAAGTTTGACATGAGAACCTCCTTTATTGTTTTCGTCGGTTAAAAAGACGTTTTCTACAAATATTGCTCTTCTCTGTCACTAGTTTTTTTTTTTGAAGTGAAAACTTCTTTAGCGGCGCTGGGTGGGTAAAAACTTTCAAACTCGCGTCAGGGTCACGTGACGTCGAAAAAGCGTAAGATCTTATTTAATTTTTATACATTGCTCGTAAAACAAGAGACGACAAAAGAACACACTTGCGGTCACGCGACGTATGACTCAAACAATTAAATAGTGTTGTGGCGACATCGTACAAGGCGAGTACAAGGCGCTGCCAACACGCGGTGCGGTGCGGAGCGCGGGGGCGGAGGACCGAGGAGCGGCACTCGCGCGCCGGCAGCCGACAGACGCTCTGAGCACCCTCGCACGGGAAACACGTATCGCTCGCCGCGCGCGCATAACCAGATAGACGCTATTATATCGTACGAATCGTTTCGCCTAACTTGTATTTAACTGTATCGCTTCCATCTTATTGAAGTGAAAACTCAGTCAGGGTCACGTGACTCGTGACGTTCATCGAACGTGACGTTCATCATTCGTTGTCTTCGTCGTTGTGTCAATGTCAATGACATGACACAATCACAATGACACAGACACATTCGCGCTTGCGCGAATGTGTCTGTGTCAGTGTGTCTTCGTTGTCTTCGTCGTTATATTTTTGAAGTGAAAACTTAAAAGTGAAAACACAACGTTAATATTGAAGTTTTCACTTCTGCCGGCACTCCCGGAGTGCTACCATTTTTTTTTTAGTTTTTTTGTTCCTCCAGTGCATACTACACCAGCTGTTGTAATAACACTGTGGTCATGTCTAAAGCATGATTAACGTAAAGCAGCGAATTCTCGCGTTCTCTTGTGATTTGGTATTAGAGGCTAAGTTTTAATGAGGATTCAAGTTTAAGCCTAATTACCTGATTATAACCCCATTCTTTGATACATAAAACAAAATAGTTATATTATGTATTTAATTAAAATATAATAATAATAATGCTGTACTCAAAAACTAGGGTAGTAAAAAGATACGTTTAATGTGAAAACCCAAATAATTACAAAAAAAAACAAGATACATAAATGATTAACGCCCTATCTTGTAAAAAGTTAGCGTTGACATTATGTCACCATTACGTATAATCAAGACATCAAGTCTGCGCTAACTTTTTATAAGATAGACCGTAAACTTTAAAATAATTGTATCTGTGATATCTATGGAGACCAACTCCATACATATTGGATGAAAGTTATAGCTCAAGATTATATTAAGTTAGGTTTGAAAAGTATAGGTGCCGGTTCTTTACCCATACTTTTAAAACCGGAAATGCGAGTCACTAATTGGCGGAAATTGGCACGGTGCTAGTATTTCCGCGAACTTTATGACGCCATGTGCAAAATAAAATCTCAATAAAAAAAATTCTAACCTCAAATAATAAAAAAATTCTACCCTCAATTTGCAAAAAAAATTACACGTGCCCGTTTCAAGCATTTTTAGTACAAAATAATATCGTTTTAGCACCAAAAACACATCAGCAATAATTCCGGTTACTCACAAATTTCCCTTTACGAGTTTCAACAGACTATATAATATTTTCCCGCCATTAGGCATCGTCGCGAAGTTCTGCTCTTAATGAAATTCTTCATATTCGCGTATTTATGTGCGTGAATTATTGCACAGCTTGTATAAAACAGCTGGTGTACTCACAACATTTTTCTATGAAATATATATGTTTAAAAACTACATATGGATTATAGGGCGAGTTTTCCTACGGGTCCAGCATAGATTTGCTAAAAAAAGCTTAGTTTAGCGCAACAAAAAAAAAACATGTGTCGTCAAAAGAAGCTACGTTACGAAAACCTAACGTATTTCAGACACAGCGCGGGCTTATTTTTTGTAAATACATACATACATAGTAACACCCAGACACAAATATTTCATCACACAAACATTTTCCGTGTGAGTATTGAACCCACGACCCACAGCATGGAAGGCAGAGCTACTACCAACTGAGCTGTGACGCCTGTCAATTGTGTCTGTTTAAACCAGCTGTTCTAAATTCACCATGATATATGTGCATGCATTACACCATAAGTGTAATGGATTACGCGGTGGGTATACTGATTTCAGTTAGGGAAATGAGAATGTGGTATTGATAGCTTCGTCGGAAAAATAATAAATAATGCTGGACAATCCACACATCATCTAGCCCCAAGCTAAGCAGAGCTTGCGTTATGGGTACTAGAAGACTGACATACTTAACACAATACATAGATATTTTTGATTATACATATAAAATACCCAAAACACACGGAATCAATATTTGCAGATCGTACAAATATTTATCCCAAGGCGGGAATCGAACCCGCAACCTCCACGTCGCAAGCGGACTTTCGCGCCGCCGCGCCACATCGGTCGTATCAAAAATGTTTCTACTTAATAAATTAAAATCTAAGTAAGTACATATCAAAATAAGTTAAAATCTTTTTATTTCTAATCCGTTAACTCGGATTAGAAGTATGTTTTCGTTTTAAAGATTATATAACGGTAGATGTTTAATTATTAATGTAATACGTCTAAAATAAAGCTAATCCTAAACATGTTTATTTAATAAAGAAAGGATGGAGCGGGTCTTAAGCTCCTATTACATGTCCACTGACGCACTTAGTGTGGTGCAAGTCATAAGTAGCTACCATGAGTTTTTACAATCTATACTCGCTAGCGTCTGTAGTTAAAAAAATGTATGAAGATTTGTACAGCGCCTCTAGCGGATAGTTGGGTACTAAAATTCGTATTACTAATATTTACGTAACTACTGTAGTAAAGTCAGGCGATTTTACTGTGACAACTAATAGTAGAGATATTGTGTATCTACCATGAGTTGTCACAGTAAAATCGCCTGACTTTAGTAGTTACGACTTTACTACAGTAGTTACGGCAATATTAGTACATATTACGAATTTTAGTACCCAACTATTCGGCTAGAGGCGCTGTTCAAATCTTCATACATTTTTTTAACTAATTTATTTACCATGATTTGTGAGTTTGATTATTTCCCGATATTCCGGCAAAGTTGCATGCGCCATGATCATGAATAAATTAATTAAATAACGAAATAAAAAAAAATATTGATTGAGTTTATAATTTTATTTTATTTTACTCGTTATTATTTTAATATTCCCGATATAACTCGCTAAAGCTTGTATCTTAGACCGTAGTACAGAGCCCTGTTGATTTGATTTCGTCCAGCAGACCTTTCTAATAAAATGTAGCTACATATAAAAAACCTTTTTGAATATTTTTCCTCTTATCTGTAGCAGTAAACCATTTAATGGTATTTCTGTTCCGATATTGGCATTGCCTTTGTATAAAACCCTTATTTTTATGATTTTATTACCGTTTTAATACAACCGTAAGAAAAAAATATAAATAAATAAATATTCACGAACATGTAAGACATCACACTCTAGTCCCAAACTAAGCAAAGCTAAAAATATTTCACTATAATATCAGCAGTTTAGTTCCCATAGTACAAGCTTTGCTTAGTTTTGGACTAGAGCGCGATGTGTGATATGTCCGTTTATATAATTAATTATATTTATTTTAGAAGACATTCGGCTACATTTTATAATTTGTTCAAGAATAAATGAAATGTAATGATATGTTATATAATTATGTTATACATTACCTTAGCTTAGGGCTAGATGATGTTGTGTGGATTGTCCAGAATTATTTATTTATATTATTTTAAGAAAATAATGTCACGTCCGTAAAGACGGTCGCCATTTTTAGAAAACAAAAGAAAGTGAATTGATATTTTTCATAAAAGCTCTATTCTTGGATAAAACAGTTTTTGGTCGAAGTTAGTGACCTAAAGTCGAAAAGGGTTGAAAATATAAACGAATATTTAATTAATTTAATGAAATTCTATTTGAATATCTTTTGGAATGGAACTGTAACTTTATTCATTTACCATAATTAAAAAATTAAAAATTTAGATTAAAATGACCGAAATATTGCGGGAGGCGGGACTTATATTAGGACTTTTACTTTGACTTATATCGTTATTTACACGTTAGTAGAAATAGAATACTTATTAACTAGACATATGTTCTGTTACTACATATGTATTCTACGTATGTATTTACAAAAAAAAAGTATAAGTATGTAAGTATTCTATCAGCAATCTGGTTTCCATAGTACAAGCTTTGCTTAGTTTCGGATTATCGATGTGTGAAATGTCCGTAAATATTTATCTATTTTATTATAACTTTGTTTTCACTGCCTACTCGCTTAGCTCTTCACTGCGTCGCTCGCTTAGCTCTCTAGATAAATGAATATCAGCAAAATACAAAGCTACGGAACACTCAGAGCGTTTTAACATTGTCCGATCCGATATCGGTGTCGGACGCCGATCCGATATTGGGGTAAGTAAAATATATGAAATATGTGCCTGTCTTTCATATTGTCCGACCCGATATCGGATATCGGAGGTACATATTTCATACATTTTACTTACCCCGATATCGGATCGGCGTCCGACACCGATATCGGATCGGATAATGTAAAAACGCTCTCATTCGGAACACGTCGGACACGCGCTTGGCATTTTTCAATTGGCTGACACTATCTATATGAAAGTTATTAATTTAATTTGTTCGATAACTATCGAATGCACTCGAATTTGTTTGTAAAAATGAGGGAAAAAATTACACGTCAAAAATATATGTTAGTTTTTGAGGGACTTCAAAATAATGTTTGTGATCACTTTATTTGGAGTCGGTTAAAAACTATTTTATTGTCATTGGAAAGAGGCACCTGATGTTAAGCGGGTGATAAAATCTAGTGTTACAAGGACGTCTATTGATTTGATGGTTTTAAATCAATTGTATGCTTTTGACTTCGCCTTACTTTATAATATCGATGAGAGTACTTGAGTGGAACTGGCACCTAGAATCACCTAGTATGTAAGACGATTCTAAATGATCCTTGTGATTTTACTGAATAAAGTAATTTTTGACTTTGACTTGACTTTGACTTTGATTAAAACTAATGACGACCGATGTGGCGCGGCGGGCGAAGGTCCGCCTGCGACGCGGAGGTTGCCGGGTTCGATTCCCGCCTTGGGATAAATGTTTGAACAATCTGCAAATATTTATTCCAAAGGTGTTCTGGGTATTTTTATGTAGAATAAAAAATATCTATCTATGTAATGTATTGTATTAAGTATGTCAGTCTTCTAGTACCCATAACACAAGCTCTGCTAAGCTTAGGGCTAGATGATGTTGTGTGGATTGTCCAGCATTATTTTATTTATACCTACATTGCGCAGAGCCAATGACCTGGTTGCGGCACGATGTCTATAAAAAGAGCAATGTATGTTATATTATTATGGTTATGTCGATTTTGCTGTTATTGCCGACAGACATATCAATTGGTTTATTGTAGCGTTTATTGATGCAATTGATTTTATGATTCAATGTTTTATTTATAATAATTGGTATAGGATCGGTGGCAATTGATAATTGATGTTGTTATATTCAAGCTTTCTATTTTAATAATATGTTTATTTTTGTAAATGTTTTGTACAAAATAGAAAATATCCTATTATATATATAAAAGCGAAAGTTTTGTACGAATAGATTGGATGTATGTTTGTGGCGCTTTCACGCAAACATTACTGAATGGATTTTAATGAAACTTTACAATAATGTAGTTTATACATCAGAACAACACATAGGCTTAAATTTACACAGATATTGTGCGAATTGTTAATAATATAACGTTAGCACGACGTCGCAGACACCAGCTAGTATGAATATAAATTTTGATATATTTAAAAAAAAATGTCAAATATATTTAAAATGTCTGAGGGTATTCGCAAGTCTTTTTGATTTAAAACATTCTAGCTAATAATTACTTTACTGTCTCAATGTAAACTGAACTGAAGCAGCGCCGACAAAATACAGCGTAATTTTATTTTAATGAGAACAAAGAAGATGCTATCACGTATGATATGAATGTAATCAGGACGGGGCGAGAGGAGCAGTTGGGGAAAGGGGGCATGTAGGAGGAGCTGATAGTGCGTGGGGTATGTATAGGTGACTCGGTATTCTAAAGTCCTGCCTATTCGGTCCTTAAGCTCTACATCATCTAAAGAACTAGTGTTATTTTTTAAGTTTCTGGGGTTCAAATCATCATGAAACTGGCATAATAAATAAAATTTATTTTAATAAATTAATTTTTAAAATATCAAAAATTCTAAGCAAAGTGATAAGCTAACGTACAAATTATTTACTTATCTCATGAGTTAAATTGGAGATGTCACAACGATCAAAGCATTTAGAACAATTTAAATTAAGAGAAAAATATTTGAATTACGTTTAAAAATAAAAAAAATTACGTAATATTTTATTTACCATTTACGATACGTTTTAAAATATGCTTGAAACTGTGAGTGTTTTACACAAAGTGCAGAAACGAAGTTCGCCGATAAATCACCACCAGCCCCTTTTGGGGGAGGTCCTGAGTACTTCCGCGTAGTTATTAAAGAAAGTAGGGTAATTTTAAGAGGGTTGGTTCAAAAGGCTTGTAAGAGCGTTGCCTTAGGCGTGAAGCGAACCGTTCAGCTGGTTTTAATTAAAGAATACGAAATTGTATCTCGCAGATTTTAGAGAATAAAGTAACTTTTGTATGTTTTATGTAGCATAGGTGAAGCCCTCCGGCGAGATGGAGCGACGATCTGAATGTACTGTGGAGATAGGGGTGGTATCTCCAACGAAAAGGGAAGATCTTCCACGCCGAGCGACCTTTGGCTCGGGGTCCTAGGACCGATGGATAGTCATCGGTTCTATTACTTATGTTCAAGCTCCGTGATAACTTCGTAAGCGCGATCTAGGATTTTGTCGCCATCTGTTGGTCGGTTTCGTAGACTACGATGTAGTTCATTATGTAGCGATATAGATGGCGCTACATCACTCCCTTAACTCAACGTGAGGAGAGATGAGACCGGGCAGTGACGCATCTGCAGACCTACGACCAGTGGACTGATATACGTTGATGATGATGATGTTACAACGCCTTACAAAAGTAGCATACTAAGGGCTATATTTCACTGGGATGCCATGGCGGCGCAGCCAGTCGCCGCCACCAACAAAATGTACGTTTGGTTGCGCGACCAAACGGACACCAGTACCTCTACCATGAGATGTCACAGTAAAATCGCCTGACTTTACTACAGTAGTTACGTCAATATTAGTATTACGAATTTTAGTACCCAACTATCCGCTAGAGGCGCTGTACAAATCTTCATACATTTTTGTAACTACAGAAGCTAGCGAGTGTAGTAAATATAGTATAGTGAAAACTCATGGTAGAGCTGTATACATTTTGTTGGTGGCGGCGACTGGTTGCGTCGCCATGGTGTCCCGGTGAAATGTAGCCCTAAGGGCTACTAGTTACCTGCGTTTTGTACGCGTTAGTAGAGAAATCACGCTTTGTAAAAGCTCCTAAAAATCCTAATTCAGCATCATACTAAAATAAATGATTTTCTTATTAAGATAAAACGAAAGTATTATAAATAATAAAATAAATACAAATGAACATAGGAACATCGTATTAGGCACGGTAGACATCTCATAATAAGATGTATATATGTATGTATAAAAATAAATTGTAATTGGCATACTAACGGCCGGTTTCTGGAAACCCAAATCACGATTGATCCGAGTTTGGCACATAGTAATTATTTGATTTTTTCGTTGATCATCGTTCGAGAAACCGGCCGTTAGCTGTTTTAATTAAAGTAAATAAGTAAACCTCAGAACTTTTGATACACCAGTATCGTACCAACACAAATATCTAAGCGGTAGTCAGACCACGTCCAAACAAGACACAATATTCCAATACTCTGTAAATATCATTGTATCAAACGTATAAAAATAACAAGAATTGGACTCCAAATCAAATACAATGTCAGAAACTATGGACGGGACAATAACAAGCTATATACCCACATTGTGACATGGCACGAAAATAGACGAGACACAGTGTAAGTTAAGCAGTAAAACAACTCCTTGGTAAAAAAAACCAAAGAATGTGCACGAATAAATGTGACAATCGTAAACGTAACGCAGTGTTTTCGATGCACATTAATTTTATATGGGATCTACTCTAATGGAAATGAATAATAATAATCTAACAAATAAATCATTAAATAAATGCTGGACAATTCACACAACATTATCTAGCCCCAAGCTAAGCAGATCTTGTGTTATGGGTATTAGAAAACTGACATACTAAATACAATACATTACATAGATAGATATTTTTTTATTAAGTATAGGTACATATAAAATACCCAATATTTGCAGATCGTACAAACATTAATTCCAAGGCCGGAATCGAACCCGCAACCTCCGCGTCGCATGCGGACCTTCGCTCCACATCGGTCGTCATAAAAACAATATATAACATTATCAGTTCATTATAAACGGTAATCGCGTTATATGTTCTTTGCTTCGCTTTCTCCATCCAAGATAGAATAGTAGGATTGCAATTAAGAAACGTCAAAATCTATTATATCTAATATTTCATCTGTTATAACATGTATTGCAAGCAATAAAAAATCTTTGACTTTGACAAAAACAATTGAAAAAAGAAAAGGTAAGTATGGGCTAATAAAAATTAATTACAGTAATGAGGAAACAAGTCATATAAATAAATACTTACTACCTTATTTTAACCAAAATATAACAAATTTATTCACAAACAAACTTACGACTATACAGTATTTACAAAGTATTGAAAAATATGGTAAATAGTGAGATATCCTACTGTTAAGTACTGTGGCATCGTACCCACTGAGCAGTAACGAGTCCAGTCCATAAAGAAGGAAACGTTGACTCGCGGTGACAGGAAACCAATAGCTCGACTTGTTTTGCGGTGGGATACTTGCCCTACTGCGTTTGAATTATACTGTGGCACATTCTGCATATATTTTTAACATAAACTCAATTAAAAAAAAAAACTTGATTTAATAACTGGCTTGCTTTCTGTGAGATACAGAGAGAGAGACGAACACGTGCACGCCGCATGGCTTAAAACTATAGCAAAAAGTGTCGTTACAACTTTTGGTCTTAATTTTTTCCGTATAGCCCCCTTTCAAGAAAATTCAATAATATCACAAGAATCACACGTATAGATCGAATAAACTTAATATAAATAGAGATATAAGCATCTTTTAAGTGCCAGAGCAACCGCCGTGCACTATTCTTGATTTATTGTGGTGTGATAATTATAGGTATTTTGTATCAGATTTATCGTTGAATAATTTTATAGAATTAAGTTTCTAGACATTTCATATTAAATTAGTGTTCATCTATATAACCTAGGGCTATAACTCTTGAAAATAATTCTAAGTCATACTTAATTGAAATAAATAAATATTAGACATTACACACATCGCGCTCTAGTCCCAAACTAAGCAAAACTTGTACTATGGAAACTAGATTGCTGTTAGAATACTTATATACTTACATTTTATTTGTAATAACATACCTACATAGAATACATAGTAACACTCAGACCAGAACACATATTTATGTTCATCACACAAACATTTGCTCTCAGTGGAAATCGAACCCACGACCCACAGCATGCAAGACAGAGCTACTACCAACTGAGCTGTGACTCCTGTCAAATGACAATGGCTACAAATAAAGGAGAATCGCCACTTCTGGTCGTTATGTGCTATGAATTTAGTAACTTTATTTTAAAGTTCTCTGTAATACAATTTAAGACTTAAATGATTGCAATGATATGGCTGAATTGTCTTGCAATAATATTAAATAAACATTTTATTTATATTGTCCACCATTTAGCAGGAGTGTTATTTTATTTTAGTAAAATTGGATAAGCTTTTACGTTTTCGATTTTATTTGTTATTAAAAACTGTAGGTATTAAAGTTTCCTTCAAATTATCTTTACTTTTATGGGGGGTAGGTGTTCGATACCCATTAAGAATAAAAAATTGTGTGAAAGCAAAAGTTGATGTTTTTTTTGTATTTCAATAATTAATGTTTTTAAACTATTGCATAGCATCGCGGGTATGAGCGTGGAGACCGAATCCAGAAATTCCGTAACGAAAATAACCTAACGACTGCGCATGCGTAATCCAGCAAAAAATGCTGTAACTTTACCGCGACAGTCCCCGAGACACGTCTTTTTCAGTTTATCAGCACGAGCATACCACGAGCAACAGAAATGAAAAAAAAATGAAAAAAATGAAAAAATATTTATTTACAGTAAATTAAGTACATAGAAGTTACTTTTAAGCTAGCTTATATTTATTTACTTGACTATTTTATACCCATTTATATACTTATTTAAATCTACTGTTTTACAATTTTCAAAACACCCTTTAGCGGTGGTCCCCACACTAGATGTAATCTGTATTGTGGGTACCTATTCGAATTGCCAATAGTTTAGAACCTCGGTTTCATAATAGGTTTATTTAGGTCTAGGTCAGTAATATAATATAAATAATATATATATAGTCATACTATTTCATAAAATTACGCGGATCTATTAATAAAATTATAATTTATTTAGAATCGTCTTATATACTAGGTGATTCTAGGTACTAGTTCCACGTGACCAGAAAACCACAAAAGTTTTTAAAAGTATGTTTACGTATAACACAAGCCCAATATCCCCTTGTTTCCAAGATAAAAGTCCAGCCCCACAGCAATAATTTATAATAATACCTCGCATTATGCCCCAAAAATATGTCTCCCAACTAGGTCACATATTTCACATTCCTTATGAGACAATAAAAACAGTCTCGCAACCTCCGGAGGAAATTAAAAAAAAAAAAAACAAGGACATTTCTTTTGTTATTTTTTTTTAGTGAACAGACTTATGAAGACTGTCGTTACTTTGCTTGGTACTAGAATAGAAGAAGAATATTTTATTCGTGTTTAAAATAAAACAATTTTAAAAAGCATTACTTACCTGGGGCGTCTAAACGGGCAATATTTTACGGCAGTTTGTGGCTGCAATTATTGGCAAACATTGCCCAGCCATCAATAAAACATTTTAATACATTTTATGGCTGAGCAATCAATTGCAGGCAACATGTTGCAATATGGCTGCAATAGTATGGCCTTTGATTCAGAACTCTTTAATGAGCCACACAAACCAGCAACAATTTTGACATATCAAAAAATATGTGGTTATAATGCCGGGCCATCCTTAAAATATTGCATAGTGAGGCTGGTATTGGTAGCAATGTTGCCGGACACAGTTTACAGCCACAAATTGCCGTAAAATATAGCCCGTTTAGACGCCCCAGTATTTATAATGGCTGGACACCAGTATTGGTTTTCAGTAAGTATTCTTATACACCACTATTTTTTAATTACCAGAAAAAAATTAATGATAGCTGCAGCAGAGGCTACTAATGATAATGGCATTGTCAAAAATATTAATTATTGCACTAGCACAAAGTTATCGTACTTTCTTTTTAACCGAAAACTGGCACAAATTTATGGTCACAATACTAGAAACTACTCGTAGTATTTACACGAGCCTATCTCATACGCACTTCATTCAAGATCTCATTCCATCTCCTTCCTACCTAACTACGTCATCGCCCTGTCTCACTCTATTCTCGCTCGTCTAACTAATTCAAGGGGTTATGTAGGTACCTACAGAAAAAAAGTCATTTTGTTTTTAAAATAATTTTATTTGTAATCAATTGCAACTTCCCCTTCATACTTTTACGGGCTTAGGACCGGCAAAATTACGTCTTGTCGTTTAACTTTATGAAATGCGTCTATTATGCACTGTTTTAATGCCTGCGCACTGGTAGGCTCACTCACATACACTAGTCTTTTTATTTCGCTCCACAAAAATAAGTCCATGGGTGTCAGGGCGGGTGAGCGCGGGGGCCATGGAACAGGGCCGCTGCGGCCGATCCAATGGTTGCCAAATGGTTTTGCTTTAGCTGACGCAAATGGAATATCGGCTGCTAATGGAATATTGTCCAACATTGTATTCACCATAGTTCGCATCAGGTTTAGGTACGATTCACCTGTGAGGCGTCCTTCGATGAAAAATGGTCCGATCAATTTATCATTGAGTATTCCTGCCCACACATTTACACTAAACCTATGTTGGAACGAATGCTGCTTTGTAAGTTTCGGGTTCCGTGAGTGATAATGATATTACGTGCGCGCAGCGCAGTGTCATCTCACAAACTACCCGCCGCCGCCGCGCCGGGCAGTTTGTATAGTCGGGCGGCGGGCGAGAAGGCTTTAGCGAAGAGTGAGACGGAAGCTATTTATGAATGGATTTTTATCGTGAAAACTTAAGTATCTATGTAGTAGGACGGTACGAATAAAAGGTAACTCAATATTATGTTTTTGTAAGGATATTTTTTTTAATTAATTATTTTAAGTTTTAACGGTCGAAATGTGATTAGTAACAGATACTGAGTGTAGGGTTTTTTTTTTTTGGTAGTTAAAAAATAGTGGTGTATATTTTTAGTAAGTAGGTAATTTATTGCTTTGATAAAACAATCAACCAAACTACGCTGTAAAAATATTTATTTATTTATTTATTTAATATCTCATAAAGCATAAGTACTAAAAAAAATCTTACTAAAAACTTGGGATCTGAGCTCCATATATGTTTGCATCATCCTCTTTTTTAACAAAAAATGGTTGTCAGTAGCTCTACCATGAGTTTTTACTGTACTATTATTTACTACACTCGCTAGCGTCTGTAGATGACTGACGTCTGAAAATGTATGAAGATTTGTACAGCGCCTCTAGCGGATAGTTGGGTACTAAAATTCGTCATACTAATATTGACTACTGTAACTACTGTAGTAAAGTCAGGCGATTTTACTGTGACATCTCATGGTAGAGCTACTGTAAAGTCGGTTTACTGACGATAGTTGAACGTGACAACGTCAACGAACGGGATTGTAAGCGGTTCTGCAAAATAATCCGCGCTTTCGCTTGCAGTTCATGGAACGCCTCAGAACGCCTCATGAATCATGTTTTATCGTGCGTGCAGCCGGCTCTGTCGACGTTATAAGACGTTGTCACGTCAAAAAACATTGAATAAAAACGTACTTACTTCATTTACATCAAAGTTACAAGCAATGTTCAAAACAACCCAAACATTCACATTCCAAAACTCCACTCAATAATACTAATCCCTGAAAACAGATCTAACAATACTTCATTTATGATAAATCCCATTTTAAATATGAATAACTGACCAAGGTTTAAGCAGAACCGTCACAGACCGTATAGAACAGCTCGACCACTTCTGTGCTGTGTCCATACCAGGTTATATTTTATTTGACGACCGATGTGGCGCGGTGGGCGAAGGTCCGCCTGCGACGCGTGGGTTGCGGGTTCGATTCCCTGGGATAAATGTTTATACGATCTGCAAAAAAATATTTGTGTTCTGGGTATTTTATATGTATAATAAAAAATATCTATCCTAAGCTCTGCTCAGCTTGGGGCTAGATGATGTTCTGTGGATTGTCCAGCATTATTTATTTATTTAACAAAACACAGCTCTTGGATATACAAAAAAGGCATCTTAAAAATAGGTTGTCTGGTATATCTGATAGACTTTGCTTAGTTTGGGACAGCGTGATGTGTGAATTGTACGTAAATATTTATTTATTTAAATCTAATCTAATGTGATTTGGATCAGTTGAACTATCTATAGATCGTTTGAAACGGTCTGTAGATAGCTCAACAGTTTCTTATGTATTTTATACATTTTGTAAATACTTTAAATCTAATTAATATTATTCAGATATAATTACAAATTCAACTTTTAATACATATATTTTGTAAATGTACCAGCTAAATTATTTAATCTGTTAACTTTGCGCAACTAATAAATAAATGTCGGATATAAGCCACCATGATGGTATTATAATAGGAATATTAATTTCGGAATCCTCAAATAATGTCATTGAATTTTGTAATTAATCAGTAAAGAGCCGATGAAGCCGTGGGACAGAAATTTAATCAAAAAGGTCTAGAATATAAATCTTTGGCATTTATAATTTAATTTATTGATTTTGCGAGTTATGATAAAAGATAGGATAATTATAAAAATAAATATTCATGGACATTTCACACATCACACTCTAGTCCCAAACTAAGTAGAGCTTGTACTATGGAAACTAGATTGCTGATAGAATACTGAAATACTTGGTTTTGACGTGACAACGTCTTATAATTCGATAGAGCCGGCTGCACGCACGAAAAAACATGACTCATGAGGCGTTCTGAGGCGGTCTGAGGCGTTCCATGAAGTGCAAGCGAGAGCGCGGAACGAGCGACAAAGAAGCACAAGCGGCCTTTGCGTTCGTTGTCACGTTCAACTATCGTCAGTAAACAGACTTTACAGACAACCATTTTTTCCGTAATTTATGGATTTAAGGATCAAACCCACGATACACTGGGAATCGCCTGTCAAATTGAAAAAAAAAAATACAAAAAAAACTGAGCTGTGACTTCTATCGAATTTCAGTATTCAGTTCTATCAGTAATTGTTCAGTACTTTGACTTAATTTGGGGCTTTTATATGTAAAATATTTATTTATTACACAAACTACAAACCAAAATCAAGTATCAATCAATCAATGTATTTTATATGAAAATGTACATTTTGTAAATACTGTATAGTCGTAAGTTTGTTTGTGAATAAAAACTAATCATTTATTGTAAAATCAAGTAAATACAAGTTCAGCATTGCTATTCAGCGCGGCAATGCAGCCAGTGTCTTGGGTACGCTTCCGATTGGTACTGATTTGGATCAATTGAACTATCTATAGATCGTTTGCAACGGTCTGTAGATAGCTCAACTGTTTCTTATGTATTTTATATGACAATGTACATTTTGTAAATACTGTATAATCGTAAGTTTGTGAATAAAGTATTTTTTTAGTAAATACAAGCGAAACCCTCAATATACTTGTATGCCAATCACTGTAATTGGACCAGACGGCTGATGACCATTCATTTCAATTAAATATTATGGCTTCTTGTAACTACGAGTGTAGCCAATGGAATAAAAAATACTTTTGTAGATTCTGAGGCTCGAATAACAAGGGGTTAATAAATATAGTTTATGTATTCTATGTATGTATTTACAATAAAATGTATATAAGTATTCTATTAGGCTAGAGTGTGATGTGTGAAATGTCCATAAATGTTAGAATATTATATAATTTATAAATATACTTAATTACCTTTAAAAAATACATATTGAACCCTACAATTTGTTTTATCTTGGGTACGCTTCTTTTTATTTATTTAACAGCACATATTCATAAGACTCGAACCTGCGACCTTTAGATTGCAAAGATAAAACAAACGCATTAGAATCCCTTTTTATTATCCAGCCACTGCTAACATTTTTAATTACAGCAATAAATATAATACTTTTGTTCAAAGTAATTTTAATTACTTTTGAAAGTTGCTATAACTTCCTTTTATTTATAACTTGGTAAACATTTTGTTTACATTATTTATTACTTTTGCGTTATTTTAAACTAGTAATCATTTGAAATAACTTTTACAAAGTTGATTTTGTTTATATCTAAACCAATCTAAACTAATTTATTATAAAGTGGATCAATTTGTTTTTCTTTACAACAAATATACTCTAAAACAACTTGATCGATTTTCAAAATTCTTTCACCACTAGAAAGCTACGTTTTTACTGAGTAACATACGGTATAATAAGTATATACTTTTGAAATAGGCTACCCGTGCAAAGCCAAAACGTGGCTCTACTTTTGATTAAATTTAATTTAATTGGCGACTAAAATTCCCAGACACATTCCGAGACAATCCCTAATCTTTCAGTACCCACAGAGTATGCCCAAAAATATATTAAGCTTAATATTTTACTGTAAAATTACATTTCTATCAATGCTTTTAATATATTTATCAAACGATTTCAAGTAAGAAAGACTACATACCAGTTATGAACCGATTTTATTAATTTTTGTTACAATTATACAATATTTACAAAATGTACATTGGCATATAAAATACATAAGAAACAGTTGAGCTATCTACAGACCGTTGCAAACAATCTATAATAGTTCAACTGATCCAAACCAGTACTAATCGGAAGCGTACCTAAGATACTGGCTGCATTGCCGCGCTGAATAGATTATATATAGATATAGATATATATAGATTTTTATTTGTTTGATCTTCTGACGTGATATTAAAATCCAGTACTTTTTAAATTAATCTTTATAATGTGTATTTTTTGGATAATAAACACAATATCTTCATAAATTATGCCTATGTGTTAATCTAATGTATAATAAAACTATATTATTGTAAAGTTTCAGTAGTTTTTGCGTGAAAGAGTTACAAATATACAACTACACATCCATACAAACTTTCGCGTTAATAGTAAGTAGAATGATTAAAATACATTAAAACTACAGTTAAAAAATCAAAAGGATCCCACAAGACCACCACTTCACAAAGTTAATAGCAAAATCATTATAATAGATGTTATGGCTGCATCTTTCATATTGTAACGTATAAAATGAATATGCAACCCTATAAAGATAGATTTATTCGGACTACCCACGACGTGATTCCAAAGTTCATTGTAGAGTGTCCCGGACCGTTTTGTTCTTAATGTAACTTTCCTAGTATATTATTGTATGGTGGCCTTAGAACTTTAGATGGTAATTCTTAATAATAATGATATGCTATGCTAATTGATAAGAGTGGGTTCGATCCCTAGCATAGAAGTATTCAAGGACACACCATGGAAGGCAGAGCTGAGAGCTTGAGACAACTGAACTGTGACGCCTGTCAAAAGATCTTAAATGTTTGAATTTAAATGTAGTTTGGGACTAGTTTGTAACGTGAAATGTTCGTAAATTATTATTTTCGACGGTTGAGCTTTATAATGTCAACCCTCTATTATTCTGCCAATAATTCTATTTCTTTTCCCAGTTTTATTGATCTCAATAAATTGTACAGATTCCGGTGTATCTGGCCAGTCGAGACATCGCTATTTCATTAAACGGGGTTGCGTATTTTTATTTGTTTGCTGAGAGTAATATATAACAAGCTTCTTACATTGTTAGCAGTTTTATTGTGTTTTATTTGATAAATACTTTATTCACAAACAAACTTACGACTATAAAGTATTTACAAAATGTACATTGTCATATAAAATACATAAGAAACAGTTGAGCTATCTACAGACCGTTGCAAACGATCTATAGATAGTTCAACCGATCCAAATCAGTACAAAACGCGGTGGGCCTCGGTACCCCACGGACCTAGAGTCTCGACCCCAAGAGGAGCAAATATGTATGCCCTGTCGAGACCTGCATATTTGGGTCGTAATATATATATATAATATTCATATTTGATAAATTAAAATATATTTACAAAAATTAATAAAGCTGGCTAATATTGTCAAGTCATGCTAAAAATAATATAATCTATGCTGATAGCTGGTGAGTATCTGGCCCAGCGTATCAGCATTGCTATTCAGCGCGGCAATGCAGCCAGTGTCTTGGGTACGCGACGATTGGTACTGATTTGGATCAGTTGAACTATCTACGTTTGCAACGGTCTGTAGATAGATCAACTGTTGTTATATAAAATACATAAGTATTTTATATAACAATGTACATTTTGTAAATACTGTATAGTCGTAAGTTTGTTTGTGAATAAAGTTTATATAATCTATTAAAAAGATAGTAATCATCAAAATCGGTCCACATAGCAAAACAACATAGTCGAATTGAGAACCTCGTTTTTTGAAGTCGGTTGAAAAATATGTATGGCACATATTAATTCCAAAATCTTAATATATCAAACCTTTGTATTAAAAAAATAGCTATACAATTTTATAAATTAAATAGAGTAACTGGAATTTTTTTTTATGAATAACGCAATTGAATAAAGGACAATGCCCAATGGGCTATGGGAATCTGTACCAACTTGCATCAATTTGAACTTACTCTCAAAGCCCTAATTTTTATTTACCTTTTCGCTACCAACAATATTTTTTTCAATGTTTAACCGCATTTCAAAATATTTAAAAATGTATTTTATTTTATATCATATTTGCCTTCTCAGCTAAAGCTTACTTGACAAACAAGATTTTTATGCTCAATGTCCACTCACGAAAATAGGTGACAGCTGGGATCGGAACAAAATAGTTGACGTGCGGAAGGCTTAGTCCGAACTTGCATTTTAACTCCCGACTCTCGAGTCGACAGTCGTCTCTCGGATGTCCTTGTATTTTTGTATGGATATCCGAAAGACGACTCTCGACTCGAGAGTCGGGAGTTTTAAAATGCAAGCTCGGACTAAGCACTCGGAAGTAGGAAATTGATAATCATGTTATGTATAATTAATTTTAATTTTCTAAACCCGGTTAAATAAGAGGGTTAAAAATTAACAAAGTACACGTATAAATAAAATATTAATTTTGATGATAATTAGCTTGTGACGCAATCTGGTACAAGGTTTGGGCAATGTTCTTTAGTGCATATTATAATAATAAGAATTTTCTTGGATTCAACAAATCACATTTATAAATAAGTCTTAATATATTATAATGTGATGAAACGTTAAAAAACTTTAAACAAAATATTAAAAAAAAAAATACAAAAATAAAGACAATGGCTAACGTCGACTTTACAACTCTCACAGAACTTTTATAGATTTGTAGAGATATTTTGAAATTTATTGTTTTTTCTGAGGGGATCGCAATTAGAACAGCCGGCGGGGTGAAATTGTGAGATTTTACGGAAATTTATTTCTCAAATTGATTGCCATTTATTTATGACCAATTTTTATTGTCTTATTTCTTTTATCATTCAATATGATTTATCTAACTTCTGAAACAAGGGAACAAAAATATCATAAAAGCTTTACAAAAGAAGATAATAATTGAGGAATGGTAATCGAGGTAAAAAATGTAATAACCATCAAATATTATTATACTATATACAACTAAATAAAAAAAATATCTGTGTATTTAGTATGTCAGTCTTCTAGTACCCATAACACAAGCTCTGCTTAGCTTGGGGCTAGATGATGTTGTGTGGATTGTCCAGCATTATTTATTTTAAGGTATAAGGATTTTTTATCATCCGAATTCTATTAAAAATCCGACAATACATAAAAGAAAACAAGACACGATTCCTAAATCTAAAATATCGCATGTTCCACCCACGAGCTATTTCCCCAAATACTTTTTCCATTGGGTCCAAGTGTGTTATTATCGGACCAATACCATAGCTTATACAACAACTAGTAAAGGGATATGCGTCTCTTCATGCGAACACTTTAAAAAAAAAAATGAGTATCAAAAACGTTTGATATAATTGGCTGTAGTCTATGTATTCCATTATGCCTAAATATTTATTTCATTTCATTTTATAAGCCTGAGAAAAAGTCTGAGATATCATATTTTTTAAATAAATATATTTTATGGACATATTTCATCCTAGTCCCAAACTAAGCAAGGCTTTTATTGTACCTACTATGGAAACCAGATTGCTGATTGAATACTTATAAACATATTTTCGTAAATACATATATAGAATACATAGTAAAAGTAACCAGGCACAGAAAGAATATTTATGTTCAAAACACAAACAATTGCTCTGGGCGGGAATCGAACCCACCACACGACCCACTTCCATGTGGGTCGTCGGTACTACAGCCATTTATAACAGAGCTACTACCAACCGAGCTGTGACACCTGTCAAAATAGGTAAACTATCTATCTATCCATAAGCTATCATTATTAGCACCTAGAATCACCTATGTAAGACGATTCTAAATGATTCTTGTGATTTTATGGAAGTATACATTTTTTTTATCAAATACAGTAGATTAAACATAGGTAGCTAGAGCAGCTATTGATTTGTGCTCATCATAATCACAACCCCACTACTACGAGTGTCCGACTAACGGCCGGTTTCTCGAACGACGATCAACGAAAAAATCTAACAATTACTATGTGTCAAACTCGGATCAATCGTGATTTGGGTTTCCAGAAACCGGCCGTAAGAAGAAGAGATACAAGAGTGACATAAGACCTACCCAATATCCAAGACCACTTGACATTCAGCTCACAGAAAAATACAACCCATGACGAGTGTAATACGATGACCGATGGGTCTTAGAACAAGTTACGACATATTGGTTTTTTGTTAGATTTGAAAGTGCCTAGATTCACACTCAAGGTCCTATTGTCCTTTGGGCGAATATATCCTTGTTAGAATGAATATACTTTTGTTAGATACAATTTGATTTGGGATTTCAATTCGGTTTAAAAACAAAAATGACATTAATATTATTAAAATATATGTTCTGGGTGTTTTACATGTATAATTACCTTTTTGGCTAACGTCGGCACTGGTCAGCACCCACATAGTTCTACCTACCTGCCTTTGTATTTTTATAGTAATTGTTGTATTGTAATTTTATGTGTCTCTGTTTTTTAAATGTGTTGTACCTGTGTTGTATTGTGTGTCAAATAAATGAATCTCTCTCTCTCAATTAAAAATAAAAATGTACTTAGTAATGTATTGTATGTCTGTCTTCTAGTACCCATAACACAAGCTCTGCTTAGCTTGGGGCTGGATGATTTTGTGTGGATTGTCCAGCATTATTTATTTATTTTATATATTGATTTGAAATAGATATTTGATAAAACATAGACCATAAACTAATTAAACTCTGACATTGGCAAATTCGTGGCAGCCCTTCTTCTTTTATTAGTGGCTTCCGAAAAGCCACTAATAATAAAAGAAGAAGATAAAAACATAGCATACATTTATTTTTATTGTTTTTCTAATGCTATGTTATTTTTTGCTCTATAATTTTTTGGAATTCAAACTAATACTAAAAATCGTAGCTTTATGTGAAAATCGTTAAAATAAAAGTGTATTATGTGATATCGGGATTTACTGGATTCGTTGTACATAAGTTTTTAAATTACCCTTCAAAACTTCAAAATTCTCCACCATTTTCTTTTTCTAACAATTTTGACATTGACAGATTGCCTGTCATTTTGACAGGCAGAAGCCATATTAAAAAAGGTAATTTTAAATCTTTACCGGTTGCTTGTACATTGAAAAGCCTAATATCGTGAGTTCGATACCCGTCAAGAACAAACAGTTGTGTAATGGCAAGTATTGTTAATAACTATAATATAAATAAATAAAATAAGTCGAGTTTATGCTTCAGATAAACCAATCAAGTGTTAGAAAATCTAATAAATAACAAAACCTTTGGAATAATGTAACAAAAAGCAGATTGTTCTCTGCTCAGATACGAACAGATCGAGTTAAAATAAAGCAGTAACCAGTAGCAGCTTCAAAACCTAAGCTGGTACAGAAATAATTTATTTATTCTTCAATCAAGTTTGTAGGTTACTTATCAATATTAATCTTAACAAAACTAAACTAAGCTTAATTAAAAACAAAACTAAACTAAGCAGTGTACAACAATTTTTTAAGCTTAAGCCAAAAAATAATTTAAAAAATGATGAGAAAGTACTGATTTTTTTTTAAATAAAGTGTTATTTTAACGAGGTGTTTTAAAATACCTTAATTAATTATCGATATTTTGGATTACCAATTTTTTTTATATTATTTGAGCCATATCCCTCTAATCTTGTTGCCCTCGTGTCGTATAAGGAAGTCAAGGAGGCGGCCCTGCTAAGGAAAAAATGGCGTGACTTGCTTGCATTAATTACGCAGACAAGAGCGTAGCTCTTTAATAAGAAGAAGAAGAAGAGAAGATAATACCTTTGCCTTGCAGTAGAAATAATTTAAAAATAATATAAAATTGATTAACAAGTATTTTGTTAATCAATTTGACTTGGACATACACAGCTGTTTCAGTATAAGCTGTGACTGAACTTTATATTAAAGTTTCTAGATGTTTTTCCTTCCGCATCGCAGCCAAGCTGGAATAGCTAGATTAGATTAGTTTTTGCTAACAAAATGTAGAATATGTTGTTTTAGTTTTAACAACTTTTGAAATAACTCAGAGAATTAAGCAGAAGTGAGCCGAATGTTTGTCGAATGCATTGTATTAACTTTTTTTTAACATATTTCATAGTGACGACGGCAATACAGTCAGTATCTACATTTGGTACTGATTTGAATCAGTTGAAATATCTATAGATCGTTTGCAACGGCCTGTAGATAACCCCAACAGTTTATTATGTATTTTATGAATATGTAACTTCATTTTGTAAATATTTATTCAAATAGTTTTGGAATAGATCGCGTTATGCTCTTGTGATATTTATCAACACAAAAAATAATAAAGTTTAAACAAATAATAAATAAATAATGCTGGACACTCCACACAACATCATCTAGCCCCAAGCTAAGCAGAGCTTGTGATATGGGTATTAGAAGACTGACATACTTAATACAATACATTACTTATATAGATTGATATTTTTTATTTTACATATAAAATACCCAGAACACCCGGAATAAAAATTTGCAGATCGTACAAACATTTATCCCAAGGCGGGAATCGCACCCTTCGCAACCTTCCGCGTCGCAGGCGGACCATTGCCCACCGCGCCACATCGGTCGTCAAATTTAGTTTGAGAAGCATAACTTTTAAAACATTAAAAAACTAAAAATAAAGGGCAAGCAGGGTACGTCAAAGCTTTGATACCCTACATCAAACTAACAGAAGCTTGTTAAAACTTTGTTCAACAAAACAAGTTTTAAAAGCCACATCCTTTGACTAAGCGATAGTTTGAGAAACTCTTGTCTTTTGGATACTAACACCGTTAAATCACGGCCGTCTTATTTCAGAACTCAGTTTTTTTTAGTTAAGTGCTGTAACAACTATATTTCGCATTACTCGTTTTTTTTTTAGTCTGTAGTTTTGTTGGCGGATTTCAGAGTTCCGGCTGGCAACACCATCAAGCTTTTTTGTTCGTTCATCTGTCAAATCGACATTTTTCATTTTGGCTGAATTCGCCGCTAGCCTAGCGTCGCAAACTTTCTTATTTTAATAAAACTGTAAGTTTTACATTAAATAGTGGCTAAATTAGCATCAGTGATCGATGGCAGTATTGTAATTAGAAGGATATTTTCAGATTGGTGAATTTTGGTGTACACGACACTTGTTTTTTTTCAATCGACGCGACGCATCGAGGCTGCAGATTTTTATCGTTGTAAATCCAAGCAATCCCTGGACTTAAACCCCAGGTAAGCATTTGTTCTTGTGGATTAGGGTTCTGCACACAATTTCTGTTAAAAAATTCAACTTTCTAACACATGTTTTTTTCTTAGCACATTTTCAAAATTATAATTTTTATTAGTAAATTCAACTAATTACCTTGTAAAACGTTTCCCCCATGTGCAGCCTATATGCCTACAAAATTTCAGAGCTGTCCGACCAGTAAAAGTTCCTTTTTTATCCAATTTTAAGTTGTCATTCATCGTCGTTAAACGGTTTCATACTTTGATTTTTTACTAGATTTTCTTTTTTTTACAGGGAGTTTGGCTTGGGCCAACCAGTCTGTGTAGGCCAACAAGTTTGGATAAGGCCAGCTATTTGGTTTAGGCCATACAAACATAATTTTACACCATACCAGTGTTTGAGAGCTCGACCATCCCACATCGGAGAGTTTGGAGCTCACCTGGTTTGGAACTATTCTTCTGTCCGCTGTACAAGTAAGATAGTGTCACAGCGTTAGACAGGGTTCTGCTGACGAAGCCACGGGGGCTTCTGTTTACCGAAGGACAGGCGCTTCTGTGTCCTGTGTTGGTAGACCCTAAGCAGATAGGTAGGGAAAACATTACTCATTTTTTATTTCCACTTTCAAGTGGATGGCGCTCAACTTATTTTTACTTCAACAACTTAACCACATAACTCAAACTTAAATATTGACACCACCGTATGCAATTCATTCCGAGAAACCCAAGCTTTAATTATAAGACCTAAGCCCTTAGCCGGAGCATTACTTTTAAATTGCCTTTTAGTTAGTGTAACTTGTGTACCTAGTTTTAAGTAATTAATCCATTTGTTTTCTAAATTTAATACAATACAAATTTATAATATATTATAGGCCTGCTTTTTATTTAAATCCCATGTATAGGTAGGTCTAGATTTGTATAGGTAACAGTGCATGTTTAATTCCCCGTTTTCTATCTGTTTTGTACTATACTAAAGTTTATAATTTGAAAATACTTTATTGCATATTAAAACAAATGTACATAGGCTACCTTTTCGATACGGAACCCTATAACGTACAAAGTGAAACCTATACTCTACTTTCATTTTTTTAAATAAGCCACACCAATGTAGTTATCATTAATAAGTATTTTGTATGATTATATAGTTTTAAGTGTGAGTTTTATTTATGAAATATATAAATTATAATACTGTACCTCTACCGTGAGTTGTCACAGTAAAATCGCCTGACTTTACTACAGTAGTTACGTCAATATTAGTATGACGAATTTTAGTACCCAACTATCCGCTAGAGGCGCTGTACAAATCTTCATACATTTTTTTAACTACAGACGCTAGCGAGTATAGTAAATAGTATAGTAAAAACTCATGGTAGAGCTACTGATCTTGTTACTTTAACGAAAGTGCCATTTTTTTATTTATCAACTAACTACCGTGTGTTATTATTACCGTATGTCTGTTAGTAAACAATGGTTTCCAGGCACGGTAGTTATCCGTCTGTTAATAAACAATTAAATGGTATATTCGTTGGTATGTTTGTTTTATTGTGATGTGAGTGAAGCTCGTTTGTAAGTTATCACGAGTTTATGGCCCCACACGGAATTCTACGTAAAATAATAATGACCACATAAACTTGAAAAAGTCGCTTTTGACTTAAGTTTCCGCATTAATTGCAAAAAACAAAATATCAATGTATATGTGATTCGTAATTATATAATAAATATTCACGGGCATTTCACACATATTCTTGCTTGTCTATTGATTTATATTAAACTATTCATTACAAATATAATATTTCTTGATTCAATAAAGTCACAAGAATCACTTTGAATCATATTACATACTATACTAGGTGCCAATTCGCGACCTGAGTCTAGAAGAACGGCCTATAAAAAACGGCCTGGTCACTACCGTTTTTTGTATTATCCTTCTTACAAAGAATTAATGTGGTGTTGTAGTTGTACATGCTGAGACGACATGATGGAAATTCATAATGACGTCATAAAGTGGGGTCATGTTTGGCTCTAATCTTATTATTATTTATTTAATTTATTAGAACGGCCTTAGTCAATTACACAAATTTAAGACCTATGATTGTAACCAACATGATGCAATGAATGAATCTATAAACATAAAAATATGTGTGTCAAAATGCCCCAACTAAAAAGCCAAAGGTAATAAAAGTGAGTGGTAATGGCATGCGGGTGCAATTTTGATGTTTTTAATCATCATTTATTATCATAGTAAACTGAATTATCATCGGCCCTGTATTATAGGTCATTGTTTTTTTAATTTAGACTCAATATTTTTACTTAAAATTACAATAACTACTAGTCAAATCTTGAATTTCCAATGGCAGTTTTTAGATAAAATAATCAATTTTGATTCACCGAGTAAAAAATTAACGAAACAAATGTAAAAAAAGAGATAAGTAAAGAGAAAAAAAATATTATAAGCAGGCATTGATTTAAATATTTTTTCCCTAAAATTCACTTTGAACTTATTACACGATAATAGAACCTGCACCCTACAGTGGCGTCATAATGCCACAAGCGGTCACTCATTCAAATGCGAAGAGCGTTGAAGGTTGCCAGCAATATCATTTGAATACGAACGACAAAGCTAGACTACGGGAGCTCTGTAGTCTAGGTCAGGGGTTCCCAAACTTTGATAACAGAAAAACAACAAAATACCGTTTTTTTAAGCTATTGCATAGCTTCTATTGCTGGCCTTTAGCGTGGAGACCGAATCATAATTAAAACACATTATTATTAATTAAGTAAAAGTTTAGTGACGTAATCATTCTTAGTATTTTTTAACATTTAATAATAATTTTGTAAAATGCGTATCGTGGTGCTACAATTTGAATATAATAAAATATACATAAATTTAAATATAATTTACACAAAGCCTAGAACTCATTTTGAGAATCTCTGGTCTAGATAGTCTATATTACTAAATACTGAGTTTAAACTGCATATTCGTATGCAAACCGGGCATCTCCGATATTGATATCGGTCGTATCGTTCCAGTTATCGGATACTGTAAAATAATGATGAGTAGAGATGAAACTCCTTTCTGACTTTTAATTTCAAAAATCTTTATTTTTCAAAGTCTTCTTTAAATTTATTTAATTAACATTTGTTTTATTAACTTATTCTATTTCAATGCAGTGTAAATTATCTTCTTACAATTTTAAGTCTTTTTACCAAACATTCTCTAAGCATTTCCAGTTTTTGTAATAAAGCTTGTCAAGGAAAGTACTAGCACTGTTTTTATTTACGTCGCTAAGCAAGGATGCCCTCATTATTGTTTTTAAAATAATATAAATAAATATTCACGAACTTTTCTCACATCACGCTCTAAAGCCAAATGAAACAAAGCTTAATTAGGGAACTAGATTGCTGATAGAATACTTTATTTTTTTATCTACTTACATAGAATACATGTTAACACCCGTACAGAACAAACGCTCATCACAAAAACGTTTGTTCGCGGGATCGAGCCCACGACCACAGAAGGCAGAGCTACTACCAACTGAGCTGTGACACCTGTCAAGTACTCAATCTGTTTCTAGTAGACTATGGATGCCGGTACAATTACATGACACTTTTATGTCTCAGATTCAAATGTATTGATTACTAAGCACTTCCTCCATATACGTGTTTAGTGTTGCTATCTTACATGCCCATTTATGGCAAATCCAAGTATCCCATATAAGTTTCGTATCTATATTAACTTACTTACTTTGAGTAGGTGTAGTGCCTAATAGCTTGTAGTGATAGTTCTAAATATTCGTTGTAAAATGTAATTGGATCTAGTTACATTTTGCAAGCCGTATATAGAACTTTATTCCTATAATATTTGTATTTTCACGTCAAAACATGCATTGAAAGCAGTTATTCTCAGCCAATTTGACGACCGATGTGGCGCGGTGGGCGATGGTCCGCCTGCGACGCGGAAGGTTGCGGGTTCGATTCCCGCCTCGGGATAAATGTTTGTACCTATGTTCTGCAAATATTTATTCCGGGTGTTCTGGGTATTATATGTATAATAAAAAAAAATATCTATCTATGTATTATATTGTATTAAGTATGTCAGTCTTCTAGTACCCATAACACAAGCTCTGCTTAGCTGGGGGCTAGATGATGTTGTGTGGATTGTCCAGCATTATTTATTTATTTATTTAATTGAGATTATTATGCGCAAATAGCGCATTGTTAGTAGGTAATGTGACGTCATTCTAAATTCAATATGGCGGACTATCCAAAATGGCGGACTGTCTATGATGGCGGGCTTGTTACATTTTATTACATTTGTTTGTGCAATCTCTTAATTTGAGTATCAAATGTTTCTGTGTCAGTGTGTCTTCGTTGTCTTCGTCGTTGTGTCACATTCGCGCTTGCGCGAATGTGACACAATGACATGACACAATCACGACTGTGGTTATATTTTTGAAGTGAAAACTTAAAAGTGAAAACACAACGTTAATATTGAAGTTTTCACTTCTGCCGGCACTCCCGGAGTGCTAGCTTTTTTTTTTTAAATATAAACTTCTGACACTAGGTCATTATTACAATAACGGCCGGTTTCTCGAACGATGATCAACGAAAAAATCAAATAACAATGTGTCAAAACGTGATTTGGGTTGTTCATTGCTTGTCATCAGAACTGTTGTTAAATAGGTATTTCGCAGATGACAAGCAATGAACAATCCAAATCACGTTTTGACACATTGTTATTTGATTTTTTCGTTGATCACCGTTCGAGAAACCGGCCGTAAGAGTCATTTTATGTACTACACTTCTAACAAAATAAATCATTTCATTAAGATTATTTTTAATTGTTCTCGAAAGACTATTCCTACGGCCTTGACCAGAGCCTACAAAAACGGGCAAGAAACTTACGGTCTGGTTCCTTTTTAATTATTACAAAGAAATAATTAAATGTTGTAGTTCCACGCCAAAACAATACCACAAAATTTAAATCGTTTACAATTAACAATATATCACAACAAACAATTACAATGTCCTACTGAGTCAGGTCTATCTCATAAAATCAAATATCTTATTTATCTCACCATAATATCTCGGGGTGCAATAAAACCCCATGTGACCCCATGACTGTACCCTGATGGGGCTGTCGACGCTAGTTTATGGGGGAATTATAACATAAAACGGAATGGTGGTAGGGGTACTAATGGTTCTCGAATCAAACTCGACACTTGAATATTATTGATTTATGATTAAACTTTCATAGTACAGATCATACTACTTATGTTTTGTGACTTTAGTTAATAACGTAATTTATTTCCTATAATAAGTACTTACTAAAGATTACAGAATATTGACATAGAATTTTCTTGATAATAAAGTTTTATAAAAAGTTAGCGCAGACTTGAAGTCTTGATTACCGTACCGTTAATACGTAATGTAGACATAATGTCAACGCTAGCTTTTTATAAGATAGAGGGTGACAAGTTTAATACACTCTTTTGATTAAGAAATTAACTTGATAATGGGTTAGGCAGTTGTTATTTTAAAAAACTTAACAGAATCTAATAGAAAGCAAAAATATTACCGACAAAAACACAAAACAATTTAGGTATATGAATATCAACATTCAAGAATAACTTTATAAACTCACTATATTCTCGAATGGAACTCGATCGATATCTCACACAAGTAGTAGGGGATCAATAACGATACTCCATTAAATTTGGACATGGATTTACGATGCACCCTTATTTAAATTACTACATTTTATTTAAACTACCTGTAATCGGCGCAGTTTTGACCAAATACCTGATTTACTGTTAATCCTTACATATTGTTACATATTATTAATTATTTGTACTGCAACGTGTTTACCATATTTTATCGCAATTATAATATATATCAGTATTTTATCAGCTTTAAGGTCTGTACCCATTACACCGTATCATACCATGACCGTGCTATGAACGTGTCAGGCAAAAAAATGGTTGTCTGTAAAGTCGGTTTACTGACGATAGTTGAACGTGACAACGTCACTGTCATGGAACGCCTCAGAACGCCTCATGAGTCATGTTTTTTCGTGCAGCCGGCTCTATCGAATTATAAGACGTTGTCACGTCAAAAAGTATTCTTTGTATTGAAAAGTATGGGACTATGCTCACTAGACCGTTCCGTCACCAACCAACAACGTCACGTTTCTCGATGAGAATATTTTGCCGGTCCTGACACGGTCATGGCACGGTCATGGTATGATACGGTGTAGTGGGTAGAGACCTTTATTGTAAGTAATTATAAAATATGTGTATAAGTATTATATCAGCAATCTAGTTCATGGTATAAGCTATGCTTAGTTTGAGACTGGAGTTTGTGAAATGTCCTTATTTATTTAATCATAATAAAGGTGACATTATATTTCGGTATATAAATATGTAAGTATTTAATAGCCGGACTTTGAGATTTAAAAAAAGTATGCTGTAACAAGTACAGATTAATTTTAGTTAAGTATTTAAATTGATTTATATGATGCTATTTTGTTTCACAACAATAAGAAACAAAACCCAAGTGATAGACGCACTCCAACACGCACAGGCCTTAAAATGGAGATGGGCAGGCCATTTGGTGCGCTCCGAAGACGATAGATGGACTCGAAGAACAACTATATGGAAGGGACCAATTGGGAAAAGGAAAAGAGGGAGACCTACGGAAAGATGGCAAGAAGAGATAATGGAGTTAGCAGGCAGAGCATGGATGGAGAAAGCTAAACAAAGAGACTATTGGAAACTGTTGGAGGAGGCCTACACCTTTAGAGAGGTCCTAAAAAATTAATTAGTGTATAGGTATTACAAAACATATTAGAATAAGTGTATTTTTTAAGGAATTAATAAAGGCTTTTTTATTTTTTTTATTTTTTATTTTATTTATTTTATTTTGTTTCTCGACTATATCAAAAATAAAACAAAGATTACTTTAAGTGATATAATAAGACTAAGATGATATATGATTTAAGAATGACTTAAAATAAATATAATAAGTGATGAGTACTTAATATTTTAGATATTTCTGAGTGTGGCTGTAAGCATAATACCAGTAGCGTTTTACAAAAAAAATACTTTTTAGCTATTCACAAAGAGATTACAAATATCAATTTCCGATAGCTAATATCAAAATAGAACAGATTTTTATAATACAAAATAAATTGAATCAAGCTATAAAATAATGGTTATTTAATCTAAATAAAATATCTATCGGAAAACTTTTAAATATGTAGAGAAAATGCAGCTTTTAACAATTAATTTTGTTATTTTAATAATCTACAAAAACTTCGATAAGGTATCTCTATATATAAAACTATGCGCATATAAAACTACCTTTTAGACTTACTTTTGACAAAAATATATTAATATATTTGTAAATTAAAATCTGGAACTTACCTGAAACAAAATATATTGAAAATTAATATGACTTATGATTAAAAATTCATACTATAGCGTTGGGGAATAATTATAATTTAGTTCCTATTATACAACTAGATGTCGTTACCATCGCTTAATTCCTAGATCGCGCTATCGAAGCGTTTTCGATCGAAGTTATAAAAAAAATATGCTATCAAATTGAAGTCGGTTGAAGACATTACAACTATGAAATGTTATTTATAATATTCTCATTAGTCTTACCAGTGGTACAACCCAGTAGGACTTACAAAATTGAAGCCTAAGCTTCCGATGATGCTCAATTTATGTAACCGCTTCAAAGTTTATCTACGATTGTCATGTTAACTTCATAATTTACGCAAAATACGTAATCAGGGGTCTAAATTCAAGAGTATTTTGTATTTGTAGTACAAACTTTACAATTAGTTCAACAACTACACTCATAAAACTAGACCCAAATCATCTGTACTTTTTGCCACCCCTTTAAATTCAACCCTTAAACATATCGAATAATTTAGGAAAAGGTAAACCTAACCTACCCTCTTATTTATTTAACAAGCAAAAGTTCATTTGCATTAACGATGTTTTATAACACACGACACGATTTAAAGTCATTTCACCATTTGAAGAAAGTATTCATCATCAACGTATACATATCAGTAGCTCTACCATGAGTTTTTACAATCTATACTCGCTAGCGTCTGCAGTTAAAAAAATGTGTGAAGATTTGTACAGCGCCTCTAGCGGATAGTTGGGTACTAAAATTCGTAATACTAATATTTACGTCACTACCGTAGTAAAGTCAGGCTATTTTACTGTGACAACTCATGGTAGAGGTACAGTCCACTGGACGTAGGTCTGCAGACGCGTCACTGTCCGGTCTCGTCTCTCGTCACGTTGTGTTGCTACATTCAGATCGTCGCTCCTTCTCGCCGCGCGTACACACTGCGCTTGTCACGCGGTCTCCACTCCAGTGTCCGTTTGCTCCATCGATTGTCGGTTCTTCGGAAAACATGGCCCACTACCTCTTCAAAAACTTAGCGTCGTCTGTTTTCCCTAATTTGAATATTTTTAAGAGACGAGTGAATGGGTATTTTCTACGCAAGCGTGCTACATCGTCGACCGCATTGTCACTTAACATCAGGTGAGATCGCGGTCAATCGCTTGCTTTTACTTGTAAAAAAAAACTTAATATGAAAAATGTTTTGCACTCATTCACTTCACGATATTTTCTCTGATCGTATCGGTGCCTGTAAAACTACTATAGTTACAAAATTATGGGGTTTATAACATTAAAGTTATGTAAACCAAGGTACTGAAAATGGTCGTTTTAAATAAATAAGATAAGGTATACTATAAAACATGGGGTTAATGAATTTAGTAGCAAAGGCTATGCGCTTGCAACTTTTTATACTTTTTACCTTATTACGTAGTAGGTATTTTCTTAAGAGCTCGTTATAGGCACTAATCTAACTTTAGAATTTAGATTTAAGCATTGTATTGTACGCACGTCTAAGATGAGATATAAATACGCGTTCAGTGTACTGATATAAATTAATAATGCTGGACAATCCACACATCATCTAGCCCCAAGCTAGAAGACTGACATACTTAATACAACACATAGATAGATATTTTTTATTATACATATAAAATACCCAGAACACCCGGAATAAATATTTGCAGATCGTACAAACATTTATCCCAAGGCGGGAATCGAACCCGCAACCTTTCGCGTCGCAGGCGGACCTTCGCACGCCGCCGTAGATAGTCTAGGTTAGGTCATAATGATAGATGGTTTATACTATGTACTTTTTACCCAATCACTCATTAACTTATCAAAATATTAAACCAAATAACACAACGCCAAAAAAATTAATTTGTAAACTACAAGTACATAAAATACAAGAACATTTACAAACAAATACATAAAATACATTGAATACCTGCAATGTTATTACTCTACTGCCATATTTCCCCTAAGACTACACTGTGTACGACCACAGGTAATATGGAAACAGCTGGTAAACTCCATACGCCAGACCGCTTTTACCGCTAGGCGTAGCTGAACAACGTTTTGGAAAAATATTAAATATTCACTTTGCAAAACGGACTACCACGTAAAAGCCTTTTTATCTTTCGGTTTTTCATATAACCTATGACACTCAGCAATAATGTGGCTTTCTATTGGTGAAAGAATTTTTAAAATCGGTTCAGTAGATCCCGAGATTACAATTTACCATCTCTTACAATTTAACAAACACGTAAACTTTACTTCTTTATAATATTAGTACTTATAGATTAGTGTAATTCGTAATTTGGTTTGTGAATGAAAATCTGTAACTAGGCAAGATAACCAACTGCTCTAACAGCCCTTTGGTAATACAGAGGCATGTTATATGCAAACCAGTAGCTCTACCATGAGTTTTTACTATACTATATTTACTATACTCGCTAGCGTCTGTAGTTAACAAAATGTAGAAAGATTTGTACAGCGCCTCTGGCGGATAGTTGGGTACTAAAATTCGTCATACTAATATTGACGTAACTACTATAGTAAAGTCAGGAGATTTTACTGTGACAGCTCATGGTAGAGGTACAGTTGTCGAAACGTATCGAAATATTTGGGACATATACCGCTTTGGTGTGACGGTGGTTTTATATCGTATTTTATAATATTTGAAACTATCACGGTTTTGAACATAGTTTTCATTATAAACGGGATATTTACCATGATTTGTGAGTTTGATTATTTCCCGATATTTCGGCACATATCCCGTTAGAAACGTTTTATGATGATCACGGGTCGAACCGTTCGACCCGTGATCATGGCGCATGCAACTGTGCCGAAATTTTGGGAAATAATCAAACTCACAAATCATGGTAAATATCCCGTTTATAATGAAAACTATATCGTATTTTGTTTGTAAGAAGATTAAAATTGAAATGTTCTAGTGTAAGTAGAAGATATAATAGATTATGTACGTGATTTAAAGAACGCACTTGAAAAGTTAGTTTTCTTTATGAACGGGATATTTACCATGATTTGTGAGTTTGATTATTTCCCGATATTTCGAAATTACATACTCGTAGTCCCAAGAAAAACTTTGGGAAAATCAAAGTACGTATTCTATCAATAATCTAGTTCCCATACTCGTGACGAACGCGTTGTGTGAATATTTATTTATAAAAATATTCACTGAACTGAAAATTCTCTGAATTATAAATTTACACTAACTAGGTCAAACTCACCTTTGTAAAACATAATCGCAACAGATTTCTGTTAAATATTACGTTTTCAACAAAAATTTTATAAAAATCGGCAAAAATTTTATATTTGGCAAATTTTTTTGTGAAAAATTCCTCGCAGTTGTAGTGCAACGTAGCGTGCAGCATTTTATTTTAATCAGAATTACCTCTGTTACATTCACTTTGATTGTTCCAACCAAGTTTTATTCTTTAAAAAATGCTAAATTAACTTAATTAACAAGTCTATTAAAAATATTAATGATGTGGCCTTTTCATTTCATTTTCATTTTCAGCCTGTGGTGTCCCACTGCAGGGCAAAGGCCTCCCTCCCTTTTCTCCAGTTCACTCTGTCCTGGGCTATTGAGGACCAATCTTTTGTATGGGCATCAAATTGGTCCGAGGGATGAAGGATGATGTGTGAGGGATGAGGGACCTGAGGGATGAAGTGGCCTATTAAAAATTAATAAATTATCTTGCGTTCACACGCGCCCAGGATTTCTCTTCTACCTTGGAAGGTTTCAAAAAGCCTCCAAAACTCAGAGAGAACTAGGTATTTTTGGAAAAATCCAAAAATACTTACACAGCCGGATTTGAACCCGTTAAGATCGGAAAGGTTAGGACCTTTTTTTTATTGACGCGATGCGACAAAAATACAAAGCTGTGACAGGCGTCACAACTCAGTTGGTAGTAGCTCTGCCTTCCATGCTGTGGATTCGATTCACAATGAAAAAGCTAATAAATGTTTGTGTGATGTACATACAAATTTGTTCTGTGGTGTTACTATGTATCCTTTGTATGTATTTACAAAAAAAAATACTACAAGCTTTGCTTAGTTTGAGCCAGGAACGCGTTGTGTAAAATATCCTTTATTTTTTTGATTTCAAATAAAAATTGACGCGATGCGACAAAACTAAACAAACAAACAAACTGACAGAAAACCAATATTACATTTTACGTTCACAATGAAATAGCAAAAGAAAGATTTTAGATAAAACGAATACAATTCGAAAAAGCATTTTATATCGACTTCATGATAGCAAAATGAATCTGAGACCTCATAAAAACCACTCTTATTACTAAAGAAATACAGTTCAAAATATATTTAAACTTATCTCATTTTATTGAAGTAAGATTTTGGCTCTTGCGGTATTGTGATAAAGTTTGAATTTGCATAAACTCACTAACTGCAAATATAGAAGGAAAGTATAACGTTCTTATTACTATAACCATAAGGTTTTAAATAACAATACAATTCCGAGACAAGTGATGAAGAGTAAAATGGAACTATGTATATGATAGTTGTTTTATCAGTTTCTACAATATCTATAAAATATAAAAGATTATTGCTTATAAAACGTTGATAATAATTTCATTATCAATTTAAATAAAAGATAAAGACAAAGAAATGTTGTATGTCTAGAAATTCAACAATTACGGCCGGTTTCTCGAACGATGATCAACAAAAAAATCAAATAATTACTGTGTCAAACTCGGATCAATCGTGATTTGGGTTTCCAGAAACCGGCCGGTAATATCAAAAAACAAAATCAATAATAGTTTATTCAGTAAATCACAAAGATAATTTAGAATCGTCTTATATACTAGATGATTCTAGGTGCCAGTTCCACGCTACCAGAGCCTAGAAGATCGGGCAAGAAACTACGGCCTGGTTACGGTTGGCTACGGTAACACGACTCAGTTCATAACGCGGTATCTGAACACTAAAAGCGGATAGTTGGATAGAATAATTAACCAAAGCAGCAGCAGATAAAGCCGACGGCAGGCAAGCTATTTGTAAAATCACAGTAAAATAAATAAAATTATTACCAAGCGGAAACATTCTATAAAAGCGGGCAATATCGTATTTGATTTATTTAAAGCCAATATTTGTTTATATATGAAATTCAATCCTCTATTTTGCAATTGCGCGGCGATATCGCCTAGGTTGTACCACAGAGTAATACCAGAGACACAGCTACAGCTAGCTTTAAATAAAAAAGAGTGGTTGTCTGTAAAGTCAGTTTACTAACGATAGTTGAACGTGACAACGTCACTTCATGGAACGCCTCAGAACGCCTCATGAGTCATGTTTTTTCGTGCGTGCAGCCGGCTCTATCGAATTATAAGACGTTGTCACGTCAAAATTTCGTAAAATAAATATCTCAATCTCTCTCTCACCTCACTTATCATCTTTTTCTCTTTTTCTTGCAAACGTTACTAAATTAAATTGACACCTCACTGGGACTTCAGTATTTAATTGTATTTCTTTGTAAATTATTATACACACTCTAGTCCTAAACTAAGTAAAGCTTGTACTATGGGAACTAGATTGCCAATAGAATACTTATATATTTTTTTTGGAAATACATACATAGAGCAAATATTTATGTTCATCACACAAACACTTGCTATGGGTGGGAATCGAACTACGACCCACAGAAAGCAGAGCTACTACCAACTGAGCTGTGACGCCTGTCACACACTAGTAACAGCTGGTTCCCACCCGACAATCGACCGACACCCGACAAGTTGGAACCAGCTCTAACGCTTGTAACTGTTGCTCTGTACATAATAATATAATTATAATGACGACCACCGGATAGCTTGTAATGCTATTCATTTTATCACGTTATTCACTTAGTTTCTAGTACTAGTAAAAGTGGTTGTATAAATATCCTATCATATTATTTTATTGATATTATGTTAATATACATCGACTCTAATACTTACATCTACACTTATATCATAGAGAGGAAAGATTATTATTTTTGTGTGTGTTTGTAATATACTCAAAAACTACTGCACCGATTTCAATAATTCTTTCACCACTATAAAGCTACATTAACCCTGAGTTGCATATGTTATATTTATTGTTAGAAAAGATTAGGGATCTACCCATGCGAAGCCGGGTCGGGCCGCTAGTGAACCATAAATTTAAAAGTTCGGATATTTTAATGTCTTCTAAATCCTCAATTACTTATAAATACTTCTACTTATAAACTCAGTTTATTCAATTCTAAATGTCATTTTAAAGTTATAAACCAGATTTCGCTCAAACTAATAACAAAGATCTGTTTTATTTAGGTACCTCAGATTTGTTCAATTATACAAATAATTTTCTCAAGAAACTTTAAACACAAAGTTTAACCTTATTATCCTTTGATTAACCCTAGTCTTTGTTTAGAGCACCCTGTTTGTATACATAAGTAGTGGACTATATAAAGTAGCGGACAAAAGGACATTTAGCGGCTTTCTTGAATACAACTTTCAAAGTCGATTAGTATTGAAATGGGGCTAATGATAAAATTTTGTAATAAAATGGTTACTAAAATAAAGTTTTCAAAGTAAATCGTTTTATAGACACTTAAGTAACTGAAACCGAAAATACTCTTTATAATTTTAGCTTCATTTATGAATCATATTCGACTCGGCTTAGTTTATTAGACGGTCACGATGAATAAATGAAAAAATATTCTTAAAAATTTTACAGAACACCATCAAATACATTTATTTATACTTAATCTATCCCAGCAGTTGGACGATTTAGGCTAGTATAAAAAAATACTTTATTGTATACAATATGAAACACAAAGATACAAATTCATTTGAAATTGCTCTTAGCGGAGTAACCGCTCAAACTGCATACCAAAATAATGCCTGAACTGTGGTTTAAACTTTGAAAGTAGCAACTATATTATAAACTTACAACTTAAACTAATGCATCTTAAACTGAGCGCAGGTTGTGGTATAATTGAACTTAAGTAAGTTACATATTGAATATGGACATGGAGAATTCACACATCACACTCTAGTCCCAAACGCTTGTAGTACTAAGGGAACGTAGATTGCTACTTACATACATTTTTTTTTGCAAATACATAAACACTGGCCTGCAAAACTAAGTATCACACTTTTTACCACCTACCACCCTCAGGGCACTAAAACAGGCCCTGATAGAAGAGAATGGGTCCCCAAAATCGGCTCCGAAACCTTGTGTTCAGTATGCCAAGCCGGCTTGAAGCTCTTATCAGAGCCCGAGGAGGCAATACCACTTATTACAAATGAAATAACATGCAAACATACTTAGAAAATGTTAGATGAGTTTTTAGACACTAAGCTAAATATGACTATTTTATTGTTTATCATTTTTTTAAGTTAAAAATGTTACTAGTGTGTATGTTTTAAAGAAAGCTGATAAAATTTGCTATAAAAAATTTTTTATTTGAAATCTCTAACTTGAATAGTTTAGAAAAAAAAAAAATTGTAAAAGTGTGATACTTAGTTTTGCAGGCCAGTGTAGAATACACACAACTATTCATCACACAAACATTTTCTCTGGGTGAGAATCAAACCCACGACCTCATGGAAGGCAGAGCTACTACCAACTGAGCTGTGATACCTGTTAAAAGCATAAAAGGTACTACAAAAAGTTTAATTCACTTTGTGGTTAAATGTTTTATTCATAGCTTCAACAAAGCAGTGACAACTCATTTCCTAGCGCGAACCCGAAACGATAAAATTTCAATTGTATCTAATGAGTCAATACTGTCCTACTTAATTTAGAATAAACCTCGAATCTACATAAGGGTCGAGCACACGAGCAACTTTTGTTGCTTAATTTCTTGATCATCGAATTGGGTTATAAACGAGAAACTTTTGATGGTTAATTTTTCTATAAATAAATTATGTTGTTATACACGATCAACATTTGTTGCTTAATTTTTTGAAAAATAATTAGGCTCATTATACACAGCTTTTGTTGCGACTTCACAAATAAAGTTTTCCACCGACTTCAAAAAAGGAGGTTCTCAATTCGACTGTGTTGTATTTTACGCGAGTACCTACTCCGCCAATTATAAACTGATTTTGATGATTATTTTTTATTCTCGTAGACCATACTTCAGAGATAGTTCCATATAGGTAAATTTCGTTAAGATCTGACAATTATGGAATACGAAATCGGTTCTGTTCATTTTTGTTAAACTTTATTACGGAAAGAATTTATTGCGCTTGTTCAATAAATTATTTCAATATGCAATCGCATGATATTTAATATTGCAAATTCCCATATATTAAGCAATAATAAGCTTGCATGCATTTTTGCGATAAAAATTAATTAAAACACTTCAGAACACGCCATTGCGATATATTTTAACATGTTTAGTGAATTTGTACAAAAAAAGCTCTACAAAAGTAGTAATTACACGTCATATTTTTTATCGTCATATTTCTTTTTCATTAATATGAATAAGTTGTGATTTTCTATTGGAGAAATATAAAAAAGGTTATGGAAGGAAGTGCTGTTATTTATCGACAGATTTCAATCAGTAATCTAGTTCTCATAATACTTTGCTTAGTTTAAGACTAAAAAGCGTTGTGTAAATATCTACTAATAATCATATTTACACCAAAATAGACGTTAAAAGCATAATTATATCGTTTTTAAAAACAAACATTTCCAATTCTTTAACAAACAATAAAAAAAAATGAGTTTGTTATTTTTATTTCTTAAGACAAAAAGTCGCGTTAAAGTATTGAGCAACAAAAAGTCGCTCATGTGTACTGCCCTTATCCCGTAGGAGGTTTTACGAGTTGTTGTTTCTATAAAAAATAAATAAAACCTACCTTTCTACTTAAAGTGTTATTTAAAATGCTGTATTTATGTAGATAGGTGCGTCCTATGGCGAAGCTCATTGTATTAATTTAGATATCTACTTTTTTAAATAGGTTTTATATTGAAATAAAAGTAGTCCAGCAGTGTAATGGGTGTAGACTGTAGACGATAAATATGGTGTGTTTACACAATACGATAACGACACGACTGGTCAGCGACGATAATATTGTCGGTCGGTGTAAAAGCCCAGAGAAAAGCACAATGAAAAATGTGACAATCGCAAATATATCTGCGCGGTGTCTTATTCATTAATTAATACATAAATGATAATAAATACAATAACAATGAACAAACAATACCATGCTAGTCAGACAACAGATTTTTGGTAAAAATAAAAATCTAACTAAACTTAACTATCATTAATACTAGTACTTCGTATACTATTATACTAAACATTTATTTGTCTATAGAAACAATCCAAACTTAATACATACGAAATCCCAATTTACTTAAAATACCTACTTCTAAGGAACCCAACCCGATCTTATTCCTTCCTACCCAAAATACCGTCTAGGCACCCACCCATGTACGAACGCAATCACTTTAACCTACACCTCTCAAAAAGAGGTTTATCAATTCGACAGTAATTATTCGCTACTCAACTAAAGTCAAAGTCAAAATTATTCAGTAAAATCACAAGGATCATTTAGAATCTGAAACTGATATTATTTAATTCTATAGCTTTCTAAATATTAAGATCGAAAATAATCCTCGATTTTCTTTAATCTTATGAGTGAGAATATTCCTCTGTAGACTTTTATGCCTCTGTAGACCTTTTAATATACATTACATGCCTCTGTAGACCTTTTTAAATTAAAAATAGTTATAGGAACCTGTTTGTGAGAAGCCACTGGTTCCCGAAACACAGTTTCGACTAGTTTGGGATCCCATGGTTTCAAAATTTGGATGCTATTATTCTTATGTTCAATAAATATTTTTTTCTTTCTTTCTTTTATATAATTTTAAGCTACCTTATCCATCGATCGAATTTCGACAAAATTCTTTTCAGCGACATCTAGCGAAGAATGTAGTAGTGCCAGTTCAAAGACCTACTTAGGATAAGTGTGATTGAATGCATGCATATGGGGACAGTTTCTATGGTTCGGTTCCGAGTCAAATTGCTATTACATAGACTCCATGATCCAATTTCTTACCCGACACTTAAAAGGCATTTACACCCTAACACCACACTCAGTGCCACTACCTCTTTTTCACTATTCAAACTTGTCAATGTCAAACGTCTGAGTACAGACGAGTTCACAATTCTTTTATTTTTATAAAAAAATAAACTATTTAATCACAAACAAACTTACGACTATACAGTATTTACAAAATGTACATTTACATATAAAATACATAAGAAACAGCTGAGCTATCTACAGACCGTTGCAAACGGTCTATAGATAAAAAATAAACTACCTATATTTTTTTTTAATTGAGATTTCATAAAAGCGATCAGTAGGTATCCAAAAGAAAATTTGGTTTATATTAAATAAAAAAATACAGTCAAATTGAGAATCCATCTTTTTAAAGTTTAAAAAACATTTTACTTCTACAACCAAAATAGTGAAGCGGTCAGTTTTAGTCATGTAATTAGTTTTAATTAAGTAATTAAAAATTGACGACGCTGGGTGCGGCGGTAAAGGCCTCGGCATTTCCCTAAATGAACTCAGTAATTGGTACAGCTAAATTATAGTACATTTGTGTACATTTTGTGTACGTGGATTGAATCAGCTTATGTAGGTTAGTTAGTTTAATGGACTTGACTGTGTTGATGGGTCAAACTACATATAAAGTTGTTTGAAATATCAACAGGCGTTGCTCAGGTTGTATAAGTTCTTTTTCATGCCGGGTCGTGAGTTCGATTCCCACTAGAAAGAACGGTGTGTTGACTGAATGTGTGAATGCTTTAGTGTATTATGTTACAAAAAATAATATAAAATTAATGTGTTATCTAGTTCGCATAGTAATCTTTGTTTGAAACTAGTTGACTAGAAATTAGTCTAAGTATAATGTTGTGTGAAATATTATTAAAATAAAATGTATGAAATAAAGTGATAATAAGCATTTATAAATCTACTACTCAGTTTTGTTACTTTTGTAGTTTCATCGTTTAACTTGTAAATTTTGTAACACTGTACCCTGTTCTGAATAAACTTATTATTATATTATATTATTATTATATTATAAATAAATAATGCTGGACAATCCACACAACATCATCTAGCCCCAAGCTAAGCAGAGCTTGTGTTATGGGTACTAGAAGACTGACATATAAACTAATATTATAAAGAGGAAAGATTTGATTGTTTGTTTAAATCGACTAGGCTCCGAAACTACTGGACCGATTTCAAAAATTCTTTCACTGTTGTGAAGCTACATTATCTACGCTGAACATAGGCTATATTATAATGATATTTTTTATATAGGCTACCCGTGCGAAGCCGGGGCCTATTACTAGTACTTACCTAACCTAAAAGTATACACCTACTAATTTTAATGAAAGGTACTACAAAAGCCTGTAATAATTAAAATATTTAAATTGATATTTAATGGTTTTTTTCAAAGAAACAACATTGGAACTTCCGTTACATAAATTAGTTTTAAAAACATCAAAAAGGGAATATAAAAGGTTCTGAATTGCTAATTTGAGGATTTAAAAGGAAATTAAAAAGATATTATGGGCTTTTTAACAATTAACAAAGGAATTGAAATTATAGCCGATATTTAAATAAAATGGTTCCTGTAGATATTTTAAAAGTGTATGTTACAAGCGACAACTTTTTATATTATAATTAATTTAAACAAATATTCACGGACATTTCACACATATCACGCTCTAGTCCCAAACTAAGCAAAGCTTGTACTATGGGAACTGCTAATAGAATAATTTATAATATTTTTTGAAAATACATACATAGAATACATATTAACACCCACACACAGAACGAATATCACACAAACGTTTGTTCGCGGTTGAGATTGAACCCACGACCCACAGCATGGAAGGCAGAGCTACTACCAACTGATCAAACTTAGTTCCCATATTACATTTATTCACAACAAACTCACGACTGTAGCGCTATTCCAAGCCAAGATGGTACCAAGTTCATCGCGTCATCTCCTCCTGGGCCTTCTACGGCCATAAAATTAGGACAATAAATAAAAAAGTCTGGCAACACGAAGAATTCTGAATCAGTGTTTCCACTCCCCTTTTGTAAATACCCCAAATATTACATCTAAAACCGATTACTGAACAGAGTCTTAAATTAGGGCTCTTCCGGCCGATAAATTAACTACCGCTGGAGGGATGATAAAACTATCAATAATTTTATTAAGATTTATTGTTTTAGGCTCATTGGCCTGGATTTTGGGGATTATTAACAAGATGTTATTATAATTGGTTTGTTCTGAATAAGGAAGCTGTTATCCATAAAAATATGATTTATTTTGTACTAGCTTGTTGATTTTGTATTTTGTTGATTATTGGATTCAAAAGTAGCCAAATTGAACCAGTAATTGATACGTGACGTAAGAATATTAAAACTGAAACATTTTAAATAGGATTATTTTTGTTGAATATGTTTGATAAATCGTATTTCATTTGATTTAATCTGACAAGAAAAATATATATTTAAAAAAAAAACGTGTGGCACTCGGGGACTGCCGCGGTAAAGCTATTGCATAGCATTTTTTGCTGCTATTGCATAGTATTTTTTGCTGGATTACGCATGCGCAGTGTTAGGTTATTCTCGTTACGGAATTTCTGGATTCGGTCTCCACGCTCAAGGCCCACGATAGAAGCTATACAATAGCTTAAAAAAATAATAATACATGACAATAATATAATCTGCCAAGAAGGTTAAGAATACAACACGATCATTTGTTTTAAAAAGCAAATAATAAACTTTTCAGGTAATGTAAACTACCTAATATACACGCATAAATTGTCCGTGAATATTTATTTATTTAATTTCATAAAAATACACTTTACAACTCATCATCAACCTATATCAGTCCACTGCTGGACGTAGGTCTCTCCCAAGACGTGCCACTGAGCCCGGTCTTCGGCTCTTCTCATGTTGTGTTTGCCAGCTACACTCCGTAGATCGTCGCTCCATCTCTATGGGTGCGTCCTACACTACGCTTGCCTAAACGCGGTCTCCACTCCAGTATTCGTTTGCTCCAACGATTGTCGGTTCTTCGGATAACATGGCCAGCCCACTGTTTCAGCTTGCTAATTCTTTGAGCTATGTCGAACACCTCCAATTCCATAACCTCCGGATATCCGCGTCAGTGTGACATAGCTTAACTAAAGTTTGTCCCCAACCAGATAGTCTCGCTATTAACCGCACAAAGGTTAGTGCTTATCGATATTCAGCGTTTTGGCATTCAGCCAGGATCGATACGTTCAATTTTAACCGAGATCTGATAAGTACGGTAATAAGATACGGTTTCTTTATGGCTTTGGAATACCCGCATTGTGATTTGGAAGAGATTATTGCGATAAGACTGCTTATTTTGATTTATATAACAATTGAACGACTTGGATATTAGTAGGTCGGATTAAGCAAGCGCGGGGCCCGTTGCAACTTATTTCAGAGTGCCAAGTATAAAGTGTTGAATAGTATTTTAAATATAAAGTGGTAAAAAAAACAAAATCTATAATAGTTTTTCTGTAAAATTACAAGGATAATTGATCATTTAGTATCGACTTATACTTATACGCTAGCTAATAATACACCTATAGGTTACCATTGTGGGTTAACATATGCAGGGCCCCCTTTCGTGCGGGGCCCCCTTTTGCCCGGGGCCCTCTTTTGCCCGGGGCCCCCTTTTGCCCAGGGCCCCCTTTAGCGCAGGGCCTACCTTTCGCTCGGGGCCCTTAACAATCATATTTCTTCGTACACCTCACCTCTCAGTACGATGTAACAATCGTAAACGTATCGTAACGGTATAATCCGAACAGTCGATTTGTTTCTGGTTTTATAAAACCAAAGGAGAATGGGCGATTCTGTATGGAGCGTGGGCCACGACTAAAAAACTCGTCCCTCAGGGTTGCCACATAATATGTTTAAAAGGGATTTTAAAGGCCTACCTTTTACTATTTTTATTTAAAAAATCCATCCCATGGAAATCGATATATTTTGAAAAACAGTTTTTTATTTTAACGTTGTATTACTCCGAATTCTGAAGGCCCACAAAAATGTCTGCAGTTGCGTTGAAAAGGGCATAAAACGGGTTTTATTTGTTATTAGATTGTTTGAAAATCCAACCTGTGGGAATCGAGATATTTCCGAAAAACTGTATTTATTTTTTGCAATACTACAGTTTTTCAGGAATAACTCAATTTCCACGGGTTGGATTTTTAAACAATCTGAGAAATAATTAAAGCCCTTTTAATGCTCCTTTAAACGCCATCACAGTTATTCTTGTGGGCCTTCAGATTTCCAAGTAATATGATGTTAAATGAAAAACAATTTCATCGAAATATCTCGATTTCCATGGGACGGATTTTTTTCGTAATTATAATTAAATATTGGCCTATAAAAGTCCTTTTGAACGTACTATGTGGCAACCTTGAGGGACATTTTTTTTAGTCGTGGCCCAAAGTGCCCATTCTCCTTTGTATAATAAATCAAGAAAATATAAAATAAATATTTATATCATTAATTCTAATCTTGTTTTGATAACAAAAATAACAGATGCGTTAGATATCGAACCCCCACTGGGTAGACGATGCTCCATTTTATTTGTACATGCTATATTGTAATATGTTTTAATTTATCATTCAAAAGGTTCTGGGGCAAAATTGTATGATTCACCTCGACTTATTCTAATGTATTAATTTATTTATTTATATAATGTTTTGCGTAAAAAACTATTGATATCAATTAGTTAGATGTTTTATGTATTAGCAAGCGCGGGGCCCGTTATATATGCGGCAATGCAGCCAGTGTCTTGGGTACGCTTCCGATTGGTACTGATTTGGATCAGTTGAACTATCTATAGATCGTTTGCAACGGTCTGTAGATAGCTCAACTGTTTCTTATGTATTTTATATGACAATGTACATTTTGTAAATACTGTATAGTCGTAAGTTTGTTTGTGAATAAAGTAACTAAATATATTACTTGTGGATATAAGTGGAAGTCAGTTTTATTTTTGTTGAAATTTTACTACTTGCACGAATAAAACCAAAAATAAAACGATTAAAGAAGTAAGTACTATTTTAGGATTCAAAAAAATCAGTCTCTTTGTGTTTCTTAAATTTATTAGATTTTTTGAAAGAAAAATCTTATTTATTTTTTATTTTTACAATCAAAAATGTCGCGTCTCTTGCCCAATACCTTTAACTTATTAATGTCAAAATCCCTTTTATAGAATCAAGGCCACACGACAGTGCATACAATACAACTGTCAGATTAGTAAGTAACTTGACTTAATACTTAACTTAACTTGACTCATTGATCGTATCCTAAGAAGGCGATCTTCAATCAAAATATTTGAATATTAAATGTAGTTTGATGTTGTAATGTTTCGAGACTTACGTCACTTGTATGCTGTTGCATATTGTTTTTTTGATGTTGTTTTGCATATTGTTAAATAGAAAAAAATCGTTCTGGACTTAATTACGATGGTAACTAATACAAAATAATAAAAAGACTAAAAATACGATCAGATGTGGACTGTTAAATTATAAAAAAACTATCTTATGATATCAACTTTTGAAACTAATTCTGTAACTTAACAGTTTAATCATTCATATGTCCCAAGAGAAATAAACTAATTGAGCTGGTGGTAAACCATTAAAACGATATTTATTGTCGCGAAATACTTATTTACAACTTACTACTGTAAGCGAAATTATTTAAGGTAAGGTAAAATAGGGATGTGTTTTATTCTATTAAATTACTCTTTTTTAATAAACATAACCTTCAATGGTCAACGTCATCATCAATTAGTCCACTGCTGGACGTAGGTTTCTCTGCAGACGCGCCACTGAGCCCGGTCTTCGTCTCTTCTCATGTTGTGTTTGCCAGCTACACTCCGCAGATCGTCGCTCCATCTCGCCGGAGGGCGTCCTACACTACGCTTGTCTAAACGCGGTCTCCACTTCAATGGTCATCGACAAGTAATACCAAAAATATATTATTACAGACTTACTTAAAAAGTACAAAAAATTAATCAGATCTGAATAAAATGTTTATGATATCTACTTATGAAGTATTATTTACAAAATAAAAAAATATCATCAAATTCGGTTCAAAATCGCGAAGGCATTCGTACAAGTAACATAAAAAAACATACTAAAAATCTATTTTTTGCAGTCGGTCGGCAGTAAAAATATTGTGAGTAAAAGCCTGCGCAGACCGGGACGGCATCGCAAGGGATTTTAATTTTTACTAATGAAACCCGTTTTACGAATGGTATCCGTACTGTTAAATACGACATAAATTGCTATGCTTTAAAACGATGCCGTGGCATTGAACGTGAACGGAACGGCACATTTTAAAGCATAGCAATTTACGCAATGCGCAGGCCCTAATGCAGTGATTTCAAACGATAATTCTAAAACCTAATTACATATATTAATATATGAATATGAATGAATCAGACCGATTCAATAAAATTAAAAACCCCAAGATTGATTAAATCTTTATAAGATTAGAATCAAGTCCGTCCCATCCCTACCCGCTAAATAAGGTAAAAGGGGTGAGTAATGGCCCCCTGTGGGTCGTAAGTAACCGCACGCCTCAGTTTGTAATGTCACAGAATCTACGCAACGATACAAATATTTGTCAACTTTTATCGATATTTTCATCTAAGTGATATAAAGATTTTAGCAGATTTGTTAGATTTGAAATTGTATTAAATGAAATATATTTATTATTAAAACAACTTCAAACAAAAACCTAACTTCGACAGTTTTTATTTTGGTCACTATCAAAACAAAAACGTTAAAAATTTACCCACGACCCACGGCATCTTCCAGACAACCTATTTGAATATCAGACAAACAATCTTCTAAACTTTCACATATATAATAAGGTTCCTAATGTCCTTTAAGTCAGTAGGTACCAAAACTAGCAAATAAAAAAATCAACAGTAAGTAGGTACAAATTCGAAATAAATGGTATTTATAATAAGTATTTATAATAAGGAATTTATAACAAAACTGTGACCGAACTAAAAATATATTACAAGAGATTACGAACAAATTGGTACAACAAGGAATTTATATTAAAAAAGTATAAAAATAGATTAAGTTAGTAAAAATCGCAGTAAAATCTAAAATCTCTACCATTTAATTTGATCTTTGTCAACCTTGAGACGGCAATATAATTCTTTAGAATTCAAATATGGAACAGATGTATTTTTTACTTTTTTATTGGCTGCGCGCGGTCGGCTCATACGACCAGCATTATGTACATTCTACACAAAGGAGGTGACACCACGGGAGGTCGACCCAATAATTGTGTGCCTACGTCTAATGTGCCAGAGTTATCTTAAAAAAAAAGTAATAGAACAATGAAAGCATTTTGTGAGAACTCTCCCATTTGGAAGCGAATAGTTTATTGTTCATGCTTGCATGTAGGTGTTGATTTATTTCGTTCAGTTTTATGCCTTTTTATAATCTGTGGCATATTTTTGACGTGCGGTGGCCGCGGTGATGACTCTTTTATTTTGAAACATCATAAAATAAACTCTTTTGACACTCACTGGCTATATTTTTTTTTGTGTTTTGTTTTTTTTTATTAAAAATGGCCATAATTTTATTCGCATTAATAGTTTTGAAAATAGATCAGGGGATGTGAGTACGAATAAATATGACAATCGTAAGCGTATCAAAACAATGACGTATTTGAGATACACTGCGCGTCAACATCAGCTTTACTTTCAAACTTTGCAGCGTTAGCGCGCAGTGTATCTTAAATACGTTACGTTTAAGATTGTCACATACATTCGTGTTCAGTCTTTGGAAAATGGTGTACAGTATCATAAGCATAGCAATATAAATTTAATTGTAATTATAATACAACACACGCAGCACAATTTAGACAAACCACATGACATTAATGAAGTTGACAGTGACACCTTTCGTTTGTCATTTATAATAAATGACATATCTCGTTTCGTTCGGAATCGCGGTTATCAGTCAGCGTATTCCTTAATTACTTATTCAGCGATCCTTAATTATAATTACTACACGTACATAACATAATATTCTATGCAAGACTGTCGGTGTATGCTTAATTTGTTTACGTTCGACAGACGTCACAGCTCAGTTGGTAGCTCTGTCTTCCATTGTGGTCGTGGGTTCGAATCCCTGTAACACACTTTTGTGAGATAACCACTGTTGACTTTTTCTGTGCCTATGTATTTATGTATTCTACGGATACATTTACAAAATAATAGTTGTTTAAGTAATCTTGTTGACATTGTAAAAGCTTTGCTTAGTTTAGGACTTTGGGACATAAAGCGCGATGTGTGGAATGTCTGTAACTATTTATTTAAATGGCATTGTAAAATGAAATAAATAAATACATAAAATAAATAAATAAAATGTCTACGATAAAATGGTTTCATATCGCGCAAATTCCTGAACGAAAATTTTGATTTAAAAAATTTCTGCGTTCCTTTTATTGGATTCAAATTTGGAATGTGTCATGGAGGAACACCACAGACAATACAATGTAGGACTGCGAACTAGTTTTATTTTTAAAGTTGGATTCTATTCAATTAAAAGACTTTCAGAATTTGATTAATGATTTTGAACATAAAGTTAACCAATTTTGGGTTTGGGTTTTTTTTATATTCTATAAAAAAGCTTTTAAATGATTATGTACAACTCTTACCACATTAATTACATTCTAACCAGACCTAAATTTTACGTTATTAAAAAAATTGTTACAATAAATCGTATTTTTTCGAAATTAAAAGAATTTCTCAAAGTAAATTTAAATAAGCCTAGAAAACGCAAGGGACGAACATTAGGATATATAAGGGACCACATTTTTCACAATACTACGTACAAGAAAACCCTCTCTGTTAGATGGCTATGGGACTTAAGGGTTTAACTACATACCATTGCACAATTCAGCACTAAAAATACACCTTAAAAATGGTTGTCTGTAAAGTCGGTTTACTGACGATAGTTGAACGTGACAACGAACGCAAAGGCCGATTGTGCTTCTTTGTCGCTCGTTCCGCGCTCTCGCTTGCACTTCATGGAACGCCTCAGAGCGAGGTAACGACGCATGAGTCTCGGAGCGAGGTAACGCCGCATGAGTCATGTTTTTTCTTGCGTGCAGCCGGCTCTATCGAATTATAAGACGTTGTCACGTCAAAAAATGCTATTTAATTTACACAACATCATCTAGCCCCAAGCTAAGCAGTGCTTGTGTTATGGGTACTAGAAGACTGACATACTTAATACAATACATTACATTGATAGATATTTATATTATACTTACCTACATAAGTTCATATAATATTAGCGTGGGGCAAGGGCAGGGGAATGATGAAGTATAAAATACCCAGAACACCCGGAAAAAATATTTATTTGCAAATCGTACAAACATTTATTCCAAGGCGGGAATCGAAGGCGGACTTATTATTGCTAGATTATATTGTAAACAAAATGAGACCTATAGTTATTTTGCTGAAGAACGCAATGATATGTAGTTATACTCTAAGCTGCCTCTTTGGATTAGCTATGGGATAAATAAATACGTAAGACGAGTGTTATAAATGAATGTTTTGGATTTTTGGCTTCAGATAGTAATGGAAAACATTTTTTGTGTTTTTATCTTATAAACGAATAATGACATTTCGCACGAATAAAGTAGGTAAAGTTACTGCAACCTTATTTATTTACTTACTTAATTAGTTAATTATTAATTAGTGGTTTGGTTCTTATGTAAAGTAATCGTCTAAGGAAGTACTACCACCGTACCTATTTCTCCTGCAAAGCAGTTATCGCATTGCTGTTCCCAATTGAGAGGTATGGATGCCGGTGCAATTGAGCAGAGTTAACCGCCTACCATCAGGTGGGCTAATTGTTTGTTTACTTTTAAATGATAGTGTTATGGCAACATTAATTCTATGTCTGAGTGTTACTAATAACTAATAAAAATATCTATATGATATCAGTGAACCAGTTTTTATAGTAAGTACAAGTTTTGCTTAGTTTTAGACTAGATGGCGTTGTATATCGTTTTATTTATTTTATTTATTGCCGCTATTATCATACCAAAGGAATAGCCACAATATAATTAAATTGTCATTTAATTACTTATACATATAAATAAATAAATAAATTCTTTATTGAGGACATTGAGTTACAATTATTAAAATTAGCCCTACAATAGGCGGTCTTATCGCATGAAGCGATCTCTTCCAGACGACCTTTAATCTAACTTAATTAACTTACGGCTAGTCGACCTGTGCAGCCAGAGCGCCGCCACATACGACGGCGCTAAGTGATCTGGATATTCCCTAACCCTGAACTAGTGTGGAACTGTATCTCAGAAGTTAGTTCCATCCAAATCACCAACAGCGACCGCCACAAAGAGGCAGAGCTCTGCCTGCACAGATACGAGATTATTTAAAATCTATGATAAACAAGATTTATTTATTTATTATTTATTTATTTATATAAATGGAACGAAATAGCACGCTAAATACCTAGTACTATTCATGTTGACTGTACCTGCTAGATTGTAGATTGTCAACTAGTGTACAGGTACAGTTAACAACACAAATCAACCTTAAAAGTGTATCTCGTTATTTCGTGACCTCTGACTTTGATCTACCGAACAAAACGAGAATCATCAAAATCGGTTCATAACGTGACACAGATTTCATACACTACACTCTTATACCAAACTAAGCAAAGCTTGTACTATAGAAACTAGATTGCTGATTAAATACTTATATACTTTTTTTTTGTAAATACATACATAGAATACATAGTAACACCCGGACACAGAACAAAAATATATGTTCATCACACAAAAATTTGCCCTGGGTGGGAATCGAACCCACGACCCACAGTATGGAAGGCAGAGGTACTACCAACTGAGCTGTGATGCCTGTCAAATAATATTAACTAAATGGTCAAAAATATAACGATAATAAGACTAAGTCGAGGGCACCAGCTTGTATATTAAAAAAAAAGGTAGCACTCCGGGAGTGCCGGCAGAAGTGAAAACTTCAATATTAACGTTGTGTTTAATTATAAGTATAAAAGTACTATCATTTATGAGGTAGAATACAATGTTTATGTTTTTATTATTTTTTATTTTTCGCCCTGTGCCGCCTAAACAGAGCAGCACACTCAGGCACGGTAGAAAGAGTGGGAGATACTAGTTCCTCTCCCTTCCCCTCGATCTTACGCTTTTTCGATCAGCATCACGTGACCCTGACGCGAGTTTGAAAGTTTTTACCCACCCAGCGCCGCTAAAGAAGTTTTCACTTCAAAAAACTTTGTTTACATACTGTAAGGTCAACTGTTAATCAATTCACATCGCTGACTGTACTATTTCACGGAACTGTAATTAACTAGCCAGGGTTTGAATATTTTAGTGTTTTTTGAGGGTAGTCTGGTTTTAATGGCTTTCACGTTGACGTTTTTATTTAACATGCTTTTAATTATTGCGTTGTGACTGTACACAGAATGATATTGTTTAGTCGGTATAATGTTTAACAAAAGTGACAAATAGGGGTCTATCTTATAAAAAGTTAGCGCAGAGTTGAAGTATTGATTGCCATACGTAATGATGACATAAAGTCAACGCTAACTTTTTATAAGATAAGGGGTAAAATATAACTAACTGGTAATAACTTTGCGTAATGTACATTGTCCTATTTGATTTTCTGAACACATACCTACATAAATATTATAACTCCTTGATTATCAACAAACTTCCATCAACGGACAAGCAGACGTACCGCACAGTACCACCCCTACCTGGTTTGCATACCCCCGATCCGCACAAAGCGCTTCGGAAACACATTTATTATGCGAACTGCCAAGGAGTGGAACTCGTTGCCGGCTTCTGTCTTTCCCGATCACTATAATCTTAGTCTCTTCAAGGCACGAGTGAATAGGTGTCTCCTAGATCGTCCTGCACCATCGTCGGCCACAACATCACTTTCCACCAGGTGAGTTTGTGGCCAAAGGACGACCTATTCTTTGTAAAAAAAAAAAAAAAAACTTATAAAACTTAAATAAAGAGGCTCTCAATCCGACTGTACTTTTTTTTTGTAACATAGTTACTTTTACATGCTGTACGTCAATTGTAAACCGATTTTGACGATTCTTTTTTTGTTGGATAGCTAATACTTATGGATCTGATAAGTTTTTTTATTTGTACAAGTGCGTTTTTAGTTTTACATATTTGTTTTGATTGAAAGTTGTTCATTTTTAGTACAAAATATAATCAAATTCTATTGTTTATGAATTCTTGCCCAGTCATATTAGGGCTTTCACCTCGGAATGAAAGATAATAAGCTGCAAATTGGTATGAACCTTCATTTTGTCATTCTAAATGTTGTCTCAAAAGTCACAATCGTTATCGTGTCCGCGTCTCAAGATATTCAAGGTCAAAGGTCACAAAAATCGGTTTTTCGCGAATATCTGGCTTCCTATCGGTTAAATGAGATTTGCATTTATTATAAAAGTTGTAGGCTATAAAATTCCCTACAACTTTTGTTTAAACTTTTTTTTCATACGACCAACCGTTTTGAAGGTAGAGCGAAAAAACTTACAAACAAAAAAAATGTGGGTAGTTGGTAAAATGAACGCCTTAAAGCAAATGCTGGTCTAAGACAAGCAGATACTGGTCCCGGACAGTTCGATTCTTGAAGGGCGATGTTTTTAGTTGACTTTACAAGTACCCACACTTGTTCAAAATGAGTTAAGCACATGTCCGGGACCAGTATCTGCTTGTCTTAGACCAGCATTTGCTTTAAGGCATTCATTTTACCAACTACCCACATTTTTTTTGTTTGTAAGTTTTTTCGCTCTACCTTCAAAACGGTTGGTCGTATGAAAAAAAAGTTTAAACAAAAGTTGTAGGGAATTTTATAGCCTACAACTTTTATAATAAATGCAAATCTCATTTAACCGATAGGAAGCCAGATATTCGCGAAAAACCGATTTTTGTGATCTTTGACCTTGAATATCTTGAGACGCGGACACGATAACGATTGTGACTTTTGAGACAACATTTAGAATGACAAAATGAAGGTTCATACCAATTTGCAGCTTATTATCTTTCATTCCGAGGTTGACCCCTTTTTTTACCTAATATGACTGGGCATATTATTTACAAAATTCATACTACGAACGTACAAAACAAAAAGAAAACATGTAAAGATAGTTTCATAAAATATTCGAGATAATTTAATTCTGACAGAAATACGACACATTTGGCACATCGCACCGCAAAACAAACAAACTAAAAACTAAGTTGGCAACATTTTATGCGCGGGAATTCTACAAAGTAGGTCTAGCACCGGTTTAGACGCTATCGAATCCTTTCGGTGCAAATGGGTCAGTCAGTCTGTCAGCCAGTCAATCTGTCAGCCAGTCAGTCTGTCAGCCAGTCAGTCTGTCAGCCAGTCAGTCTGTCAGCCAGTCAGTCTGCCAGCCAGTCAGTCTGTCAGCCAGTCAGTCTGTCAGTCTGTCAGCCAGTCAGTCTGTCAGCCAGTCAGTCTGTCTGTCAGCCAGTCAGTCAGTAAGTCTTCAGCCAGAGTCGTCATAAGACCACATTTAGTCCATTCGAAAAAAAATGGCTATTGAATCGGTTGTGTTTGTGGAAATGTCACAGCTCAGTTGGTAGTAGCTCTGCCTTCCATGCGGGTCGTGGGTTCGATCCTCACCGAGAACAAACGTTTGCTATGTAGTTACTATGTGTTACTATGTATTTATCAAAAGTATTCTATAAGTATAGTTTTCGTATAACAAGCTTTGTTTGATTGTGTGCATCATGAAACGTTGGTCAGGAAACTAAACCACTATGGTGTTAGGGGTGTTGCTCTGGAACTTCTGTCTTCTTATTTAAGCAACAGAATTCAAAGAGTTGACGTAAATGGGAAACGTTCTCCGGGATCTGTGGTGAAAATGGGTGTACCACAAGGATCAATACTAGGACCGTTTTTGTTTCTAGTTTACATCAATGATCTACCACGAGTAGTTAAAGATGATCACGAGATTGTACTGTTTGCAGATGACACTTCACTTTTGTTCAAATTGGAACGACGACAAACAAATTATGACGACGTGAATAATACAATCTCAAAAGTTGTAAACTGGTTCAATGTAAACAACTTATTATTAAACGAAAAAAAAACTAAATGTATACGATTTGTTTTACCAAATGTCACACAATCGCTAGCTAATGTCAAAATTAAAGATGTAAACATAGATCTAGTGGACACCACAGTGTTTTTAGGAATAACCTTAGATAATAAACTTCAATGGGGCCCACACATAGACAAATTATCGAAAAAGCTTAGTTCTGCAGCATATGCAGTCAAAAAGATCCGCTTCCTTACAGACGTGGACACAGCTAGACTAGTTTATTTCAGCTACTTTCATAGCATTATGTCATATGGCATTTTGTTGTGGGGGAATGCTGCAGATGTAAATACCGTATTTGTGTTGCAGAAGCGAGCTATTCGTGCAATCTATAACATGGGTCCCAGAGAATCGCTACGAAATAAATTTAAGGAAATAAACATAATGACAGTGCCTTGTCAGTACATTTACGAAAACTCAATGTATGTTCGAAAAAATATTAATCTTTTTGCTAAAAAAAGCGACAATCATAATGTTAACACAAGAAATAAGGATAAACTCGCTGTTCTCATTACTAGGCTCACCAAAGTAAATAAATCTTTTAAAGGGCAATGTGTACGCTTCTATAACATAGTCCCAAGCTATGTTTGTCAATTGCCGATTGGCAAGTTCAAAAACGTAATAAAACGAAAACTCTTATCAAAAGCATATTATAAAATATCTGACTATTTAGAAGACAAGCAAGCTTGGGACGAACTAGCTCCAACTTTGTTAAACAATTGTAAGAAGGATCATATGAAAAAAACGCTAGAATCCAGGTCTAGTTTCTTGCCAGTTCTTCTAGACACTGGTCGCGACGAACTGGCGCCTAGAATCATCTAGTATGTAAGACGTTTCAAAGTGATCCTTGTGATTTTATTGAATAAATGATTTTGAAGTTTGAAGTTAAGTTGGAGAAGAGTGTGATGTGTGAAATACCCGTGTTTTTGTATAAAAACTATTTTTCCAGTAGAAAGCTGATGATTTAAGCATTACTATAAGTACAAAGATGGTCTTTAATAATGTATTGCCTCCGTGACGTTAATTTTTACGTAAAAATAATTCTTTTTTTCTTAATAATTCGTTTACTTACTTAATTATATATAAATAAATAAGTTAAGCTAATTAATTAATTGTTTTTCATACAAATTACACGCAATTTATGCAACTTTATTATATCACATTACTTTTTTTCTCCAATTAGAATCAAACCTGCACCTCTTCCATCAATCTACCATGCAACAAAAGTCGTAATAATTACAAAATGTCAACCGCTACCCTAATTGTAAGGGCCCAAACAAACGGGTTCCAAGCCGATTCCAATGCCAATTTCGGATACAATCAAAACCCATTGAAGATTGATACGCATCCGTCAAGTTCCTCGTTCAATTCATTTTGGCCAATTAATTAATGTCACGACTAGGGATGCGACTCCACGACCTGTACGTCTACCATGAGCTGTCACAGTAAAATCGCCTGACTTTACTACAGTAGTTACGTCAATATTAGTATGAAGAATTTTAGTACCCAACTATCCGCTAGAGGCGCTGTATAAATCTTCATACATTTTTTTAACTACAGACGCTAGCGAGTATAGTAAATATAGTATAGTAAAAACTCATGGTAGAGCCACTGGGTTTGACTTTACATCCTTTAAAGAGACTAGAACTAGACTTTAAATTAGTTTAAGTCATTTGACGAGTCAAATTTCGATAGATAAATAAAAATAAGCATTTACAGACATTTCACACATCACGCTCTAGTCCCAAACTAATGCCTTGATCACACGTACCGAGTAAACCGGCGAGACAGTGACGTATTTGAGATACACTGCGCGCTAACGCTGCAACGTTCAACAGTAAAACTGATGTCGACGCGCAGTGTATCTCAAATACGTCACTGTCTCGCCGGTTTACTCGGTACGTGTGATCAAGGCATTCTAAGCAAAGCTTGTCAACCGAGCGAGCGAAGCGTCCAAAATGCTTTTGTCCTTCTGTCTGGCTGTTCTCGCCTACAGGTCACATTTTTCAACCTATTTCTATATCTTATCTTATTTCAACGAAATATGGTACACGTGTTCCTAGATTTATCATTTTTTTTAATCCAGCGCCATTTTGATTGGGGCAAAAGGCGCGGTCTTCTGTTCTCACATAACAACTAGTATTACTAGATTAGGTCATCATCTTCCTACCCTTGTCCCACATTATGTGGGGTCGGTACAACACGTCTTCTTCCACTTTCCTCTATCAGACGTCATCTCAATGCTCACACCTTTCTTACACATGTCATCATTCACACATAGTACTATATTAAGTACAAACACAAAATTACGAGAAAATTTGTTTCAATTCATTATGATATAATATAAACATTTTTTAAGGTAAATTCATACATAGAATACAGAGTAACACCCAGATACATAACAAACATTACACGTTTGTTCTCATTGGGAATCGTACCCACGACCCACAGCATGGAAGACAGAGCTACTACCAACTGGTGACGTCACAGCTTACTTCATGCGATGTCACATCCCTAGTCCAGGGGAGGGTCCTTCAATTAATAGTATTATGTAATTAATGAAGAAATTGACTCTTTTATGCTCCGCTTAGTATCTATGTAAGTAGGTCATCGTAAAATAACACGCCTGGTAAACATTATTTAATTAATTTTACTTGGGAAAAGTTCTACAATAACGTTTTTAATAGATTTTTATCTTCAAAGATTTTTACTTTATCTCAGATAAGCTATTTTATATTAAAATAAATAAATAATAAACAATGCTGGACAATCCACACAACATCATCTAGCCCCAAGCTAAGCAGAGCTTGTGTTATGTTTAAATTGTAAATTTTATTAATTTAATTTGATTGTATTTTTTTGTTAAGTATATTTTAATTTAATCTTGTGGACATTTTTGATTGTAATAAATTATAATTAATGATTTATATAACTTCCTATTCCAATATTTGCACGACTGACTAGTCGAATACAGTGAACCTTGATTAAAAATTTATGTACTTACCTACTCTTTACCTGTATTCGAGCAAATAAATATATTCATTTCATTTCATTTCATTCATTTCATTTCATTTATGGGTACTAGAAGACTGCCTAATTAATACAATATATTACATAGATAGATATTTTTTTCAGAAGACCCAGAATAAATATTTGCAGATCGTAGGTACAAACATTTATCCCAAGGCGGGAATCGAACCCGCAACCTCCGCGTCGCAGGAAGCACTTCGCCCGCCGCGCTACATCGGTCTTCAATAGCTAAGAATAAGTTCATAAAATGATTAATTGTGATTATTTCCATTTGAATTTGCAGACGCTTATTTACAAACTACCCGCATTAGTTGAACTAATTTTATTTGAATAAAATTAGTAAGAACTAACATAGTTTTTGATCTACTAAAACAAATCTATAAAGGATTCCGCAGAATTAAACACTGAAAGTCATTTCACTTCTTTTTATTCTCGTTGACGCAAGTAAGTTCCAAAATCATCCTTGTACTCACAGAAATACGTATCAATATCGTATAACTGTTTACTATTAGGTTTGTCAAACCTGAATAACATATTACGCGTTTAGGCAAGCGTAGTGTAGGACGCCCTCCGGCGAGATGGAGCGACGATCTGCGGAGTGTAGCTGGCAAACACTGGATGAGAAGAGCCGAAGACCGGGCTCAGTGGCGCGTCTGCAGAGACCTACGTCCAGCAGTGGACTGGTATATGTTGATGATGATGAATAACATAATTGACGACCGAATGGCGCGGCGGGCGAAGGTTGCGGGTTCGATTCCCGCCTTGGGATAAATGTTTGTACGATCTGCAAATATTTATTCCAGGTGTTCTGGGTATTGTATATGTATAATACAAAATATCTATCTATGTATTGTATTGTATTAAGTATGTCAGTCTTCTAGTACCCATAACACAAGCTCTGCTTAGCTTGGGGCTAGATGATGTTGTGTGGATTGTCCAGCATTATTTATTTATAATTTTAAAGTTTAATCATAAGTATCAATCACAGTCATTGCCCTACAATTAAACTTTTCTCACTACACTTGACAGTTTTCGAGTACATCCTTACTATATCCATCCTGTTCTCGCTCATACGTTATCTGCTTGTGGGAAAAGGACGGAAGATTAATGAAGTGATTGAGTTCATTCGGTAATGTGATATTCGTGAGTATACGCATTTCGAAATGTGTCAGTTATGGGGCGTCTAAACGGGCCACACTTCACGGCAATTTGTGGCTGCAATACTGTGGCCGGCAACATTGCTACCAACACCAGCCACACTATGCAATATTTTAAGGATGGCCCGGCATTATAGCCACATATTTTTTGACATTTCGTCGGTCATTGTTGCTGGATTGTGTGGCATAATAAGGTTCTGAATCAAAGGCCATACTATTGCAGCCATATTGCAACATGTTGCCTGCAATTGATTGCTCAGCCATTAAATGTTTTATTGATGGCTGGGCAATGTTTGCCAATAATTGCAGCCACAAATCGCCGCAAAACATTGCCCGTTTAGACGCCCCATTAGGCTTCACCAAAATGCATGGAGCTAACATCCTACTTATATTATAAACGGAAGATGGATGTACTTATAGATCTATGTTTGTTACTCTTTCACGGTTAAACTACTGAATGGATTTTAAGGAAACTTTATGTTGTATGTAGTTTATACATCAGAATACCACATAGGCTATAATTTTTAAAGATATTTTGTGAATTATCAAAAATATAACGATAGCAAGACGAAGTCTTAAGTTACATCATATTTTTTGGTCGAACTTTCCACAATTTCGTTTAGTAAATTGTTACGGTATCATATAAAAAGTTAGCGCAGACTTGATGTCTTGATTACGGTTCGTAATGGTGACATAATTTCAACGCTAACTTGTTGTAAGATAGACCGTTAGTTATTTATTAGATAATTTTTTTTTACATCATTTTACAAACACCGTTTCATTCAAACAAATATAATGTAATTTTGCAAAAAAATACGTATTTTTTTATCTTTTTCATCCTACCCAAAAACTGTTTATCAAAGAAGTTAGTCACAATACAAAATCAAATATGGTACAAGAAAGTTATAGAGAAGACCTCATTTAATTGAATCTACCTACTTTATTCAAATAGGGACCCTATTCACTTGTCAATAAGGGTTGTCATATCAAAGCGTAACCTTGATCCCTTTCTAGAATATTCGCGATCAATATTGACGTCACTTTTGACACTTATTTGTTGTAACCAGATATTTTGTGTTTGGAACACACAGATAATGTATGAAGAGGTTAAAAAGCCGGACGTATTTAGGACTGTTTTTTTAACCCATTTTATCGCAATTTCTTTGATAATTTGAATTTAGTAGTCGATCTAAATGTTTAAAAAGAAAATAGGGGCGGGGGAGCGGGGAAGATTACTGTAGCGTTAGTTATAAGGGTTTTTTGAAGTGAAAACTTCTTTAGCGGCGCTGGGTGGGTAAAAACTTTCAAACTCGCGTCAGGGTCACGTGACGTCGAAAAAGCGTAAGATCTTATTTAATTTTTATACATTGCTCGTAAAACAAGAGACGACAAAAGAACACACTTGCGGTCACGCGACGTATGACTCAAACAATTAAATAGTGTTGTGGCGACATGACGTGACGATGACGTGGCGACATGACGTGACGTGACGATGACGACGAAGCCAACGAAGACACAGACACATTCGCGCTTGCGCGAATGTGTCTGTGTGTGTAAACAATTAAATAGTGTTGTGGCGACATGACGTGACGATGACGTGGCGACATGACGTGACGTGACGATGACGACGTCACATTCGCGCTTGCGCGAATGTGACACAACGACATGACACAATCACAATGACACAGACACATTCGCGCTTGCGCGAATGTGTCTGTGTCAGTGTGTCTTCGTTGTCTTCGTCGTTGTGTCACATTCGCGCTTGCGCGAATGTGACACAATGACATGACACAATCACGACTGTGGTTATATTTTTGAAGTGAAAACTTAAAAGTGAAAACACAACGTTAATATTGAAGTTTTCACTTCTGCCGGCACTCCCGGAGTGCTACCATTTTTTTTTTATTTATACAACGATCTTTGAGAAGTTCACCTAATATTTTATTCCACACAAGATATTGCATAAAAAATACAGGTAGGTAGAACACTTTACTTAAATATTTCTCGCGTTAAAAATAATAAACTTATAAGGCTTTTAAGAAAAAAAGTCGGTATATTTACCGGCAATTATGACAAGTTCCCAACCCTATTACTGCAAAGATGAGTGGCATCTCTAAAACGTGAGTGAAATAAAAAGTAGGATTAGCGGTACGACACGACACTACATGACATCCGATACTTTGTGTCAAGAAATGTACAAAATAAACAACCTCTGTTCAAATAATACTCGATCAACAATATCTTGTGTATTAATTTTTTTGTACTGTATTTGTATTTATTGCAAATAATAAAAATATAGGTTGTGATGATAACTTGTGAGTTTCTTCTCGTATTATAAAGATTTATCATCATCATCATCATCGACCTATATCAATTCACTGCTGGACGTAGGTCTCTCTGCAGACGCGCCACTGAGCCCGGTCTTCGGCTCTTCTCATGTTGTGTTTGCACTCCGTAGATCGTCGCTCCATCTCGCCGGAGGGCGTCCTACACTACACAATGCCTAAACGCGGTCTCTACTTCAGGATCCGTTTGCTCCAACGGTTGTCGGTTCTTATAAAGATTAGTTAGTATTAAAATCGTAAAAATAAACATAGCAAGCATTTAAAATTTCATTTGATACCCATACTATCATATTTGACCGTCCGCCATCTTGGATTTAGAATGACGTCACTTTTAACCTATTTATTTTCCTCCAAACTAAAGATTTACTTTAAACAAAATCTCAATTAGTTGAAGAGTATCACTGCTTGAAATTCCTTTTGAATTTATTTATTTATTTATTTATTTATTTATTTATTAAGGCACACAAAACAAAGCACAATCACATACAATTTTGAAAAAGTAAGTTAAAACATAAATTTTGAGCTAGATAGTACTCTAAAACATGTGTACACAGCATGACTATATAAGCAGTAGGTAAAGAACTACAAAATAATAAAATATTGAAAAACCAGAAGGTACATTAAGCACTAGTTACAAAAAATAAGTTAACGCGTTTACAGTTCACCCTTTGAGCTTAAAAAGACTCAAAGAGCGTGAAATGATTATAAACTTACAATGAACTCTCAACACACTCTAAAGAGAGAGTGGTGAGAGCAGACTTCTTGAATTTTGAAGCATTGAAGTTAAATATATCAATTGATCCACTATATTTTATTAACAAATCATTAAATAGGCGACACATCCTGACAACGGGGTTAAAATAAGAGGTGTTATTAGTATGAACTTGCAGGGCAAAAGTGTTCTGAAAAGGCTGACGTGGTCTAGGTTTTATATTGATGTTAATTGAGCGTAGTAAACAAGGGGAATCGGCAAGGGAATGAATAATTTTGAAGAGGTACATTAAGTCGTGATATTTTCGTCTATGTTCTAGTGACATCATATGAAAATGGTTGAGCTTGGTTACATAATTAGGCAAACTTCTATTCAGACCACACCTGTAACAAAGTATTTTTAAAAATTTCTTTTGTACTCTTTCGATGCGGTCTGTGTGAACGGCGTAGTAGGGAGACCAAACCACGTCATTGTACTCTAAGACACTACGAACCAGAGAGTAGTAAAGGTAAATCAAGCTTTTGGGATTCTTAAAATCTTTAGTTGATCTAGATATAAAGCCCAAAAGCCGAGTACTCCTAGATATAACCTGATCATAGTGTGCGTGAAATGTGAGTTTCTCATCAATCAATACACCGAGGTCATTCACTACGGATTTTCTTTCTAATTTATGTCCTAGCAAGCAATAATCGAATACACTTTTATTCGTTTTATTGGTGATAGTAATAGCGCAGCATTTTTTCACATTTAAGAACATATGGTTCTCTGTACACCAAAGCTCAACAGCTCTCAAATTTGACTGAAGTTCTATGGAGTCACCAGGGCCGTTAATGATGTTAAATATTTTTAAATCATCCGCGTATAGCAGACAAGGACATGAAAGACGGTCAGTGAGGTCATTAATAAATGCGACGAAAAGAAGTGGCCCGAGGTGCGACCCTTGGGGCACGCCAGATGTAACAGCGGTAGGCGTCGAGATAAAACCCTTAATAGCCACCAACTGACTCCTCCTGCAGAGATAGGACTCGATCCAGCGCAGCAAGTTACCATGTATTCCGTAACACGACGCAAGTTTCGTACAGAGAATGAAATGGTTTACCTTATCGAACGCCTTTGAAAAGTCAGTGTAAATGCTGTCGACCTGTTTGTTTTTCGCAAAAGACGTGCAAAGGTAGTGTTTATATTCCAATAGGTTAGAAGTTGTGGAACGATTTTTAATGAAACCGTGTTGCCTGGGAGATAAAAGAGGCTTTATATGATGGTATAGCGAGTCGTAAACCAGAGACTCAAACAGTTTACCAAAGCATGATAGAATACTAATGGGTCGGTAATTTTCACAAAGTGACTTATCGCCAGACTTAAAAATGGGGACAATATGAGCTGTTTTCCAAACACTCGGAAAGATACCGGCCTTAAGAGATGCATTAAATATAAGACAAAGAGGAACACTCAATTGTTTAGCACATCTTTTTATGAAAAAAGGGGGTATTCCATCGGGACCAGCACCCTTATTTGACTCCAATCGTGAGACTTTACGTAAAATTTCGTCACGAGTTATGAGAACATCGTGCAAAATAACGCTGCCGCGAGATGTAGATGAGCCGGCGTCATATGACATGGGTCCCATGCAATTCCGAGGTGCTTCGTACACAGAGTTAAAGTAATTAGAGAAAAGCTCACAGATACCCCTACGATCTGAGGATATGAGGTTGCCGAATTTCATTGTCTGTGGTAACCCACTTGATGCTTTTTTGTTATTAATGAAGCGCCAAAAACTTTTAATGTTGCATTCAAGTGATGATTCCACGGACGACAGAAAGGCATCATAATCGTTATTGATAAGTTTCTTACATCTACTACGGAACATTGCAAATGTATCATAATCACGAGGATTTTGAAAAGTTTTGAAGCGATGGTGATATTTTAGTTTGTCCTTGAGATTACGCTTAAGTGCCGGAGAAAACCATCGAGGATATATGTATGTTTCATCCTTAGTTAAAGGCGTGTGGTCTGTTATAATAGAATTTAGTTTTGAATAAAAATTTGTAGTCATTGTGTCAATGTCCACGGAGCCAAGAACATTTGGCCAATCAACAGCGTTAATATCAGTGCACAGATCATTGAAATTACATTTATTAAAGTTAAGGCGTTTCTGTTTTTTACTTTTAAACATCAGAGGATTTTTAGCAACTACATCAACATCAGCAACCAATGCAGGGTGATGTTTGTCCATTTTACTCAGTGGTGCCGCACCGTAAACTTGAATCGAGTTGAAGGTAGATAGAATAAGGTCTAGATAGCGGTTATTCGCATTTGGTATGTTATTATATTGAGCCAAGTTACATAATGTCATAAAATCAAAGAGAAGGTCGGCCTTATAACTATGAGATTGACCGGGGGTCATTATACTACAATCTAGTGTTTTAGACCAAGCTACTTCGGGTATATTGAAATCACCTAAGCAGATGAACTCATCACAATCACGAGAATTAATCATTATATTCTGACAGTTTGTATAAAACTGTTCAATATGTACACGTGGCAGATCTGGAGGAAGATAACATAAGCAAATATTAATAGTCTTGCCATTCGCACAGTTAGGCAGCACGCTGATCCACAGATCCTCGACCTCGCTATCCCAAGATGTCTGACGGATAAAGCTAAAATGTTTCTTAATAGCTATGAGAACACCTCCGCCCGCAGATTTATGACTGCTCAATGCATCCCGGTCTCGTCTTACTACATTATAACGGTTGTCAAGAAGTTCGCCGTCAAAAAAGCTGTTATCCAAATTGGTTTCAGTTATACAAATAATATCATAATCGCTGTTCAATACGTTAAGGAAAAAATCATTCATTTTCGTACGAATACGATTAACATTTTGATAGAACATCAGAACCATAAAAAAGAAATTAAACAATCTAACTATAATCAAACCAAGAAGAATAAAACTAAAACTAAGCTACAAAGCACCTACTGCACCAGCTTGTCCAGTACATCCATATTCTTGACGAGAATGCAACCCGAAGTGTCTTCTTTGCGCATGTACACACGGCCATACTTCACCCACACATATTTATATTTCTTCTCTTTAGCCGCTTTTCTCGCTGCAGCATGGAGAGCCTTACAATCAGGGGATAAATGCTCATTAACAAATATTCTACGCCTCTCGACGGGAAGCCCCATGTGCGTCGTGTTAAGGGGACAATCCTTGTTCGTTTTGTTAAAGCGGTGACAAGCAGAGAGAATTTCATCCCTAAGACGAGGGTTAATCAATGACACGAGTATGTTCCGAGGGCGGTCAGAAGAGGCATTCATTTTTGCTACTCTACGGCATGAGTGAATCTGATTATCTTCAATAGGCAGATTAATTGATTTGCATAAGTTGCGAAATAGAATTAGTGTATTTTCATTGCGACTTTCAGGAACAGCCTGAATTTCCAGGTTTTGGTTACGTGTCATTTTCTCCATTGAAGATACGCGACTGCTTAACGAGTAAAGTTCATTCTGTACACGTAGATTCTCAGCTTCAAGCTCCTTAATCCGTTTGGTTTTATGCTCAATATCACGCTTTAAAGACGATTGTTCATCGCAAATGAAGTTTGTAGTAGATGTAAAGTCGTCTTTCAATTCGCGAACAGTAGCATCAATCTCGGCATGTACGAGGGTTTTAACATCCTCTTTGAGAGTGACTCTAAAGTTATCCATGAAAACTTTCAGTGAATTATTCAACTTCACGTCAAGCAACTTACTGATTTTATCCATCGTCACTATATTGTTATCATCAGTAAGCATGTTAGTAGGTTGATTTAGAGACACAGGGCGTTCCGCGAAATTATCGTAAGACAAATTCATTGACTCATCATCCATTGTAGGTACCTGTGTTTGTCGAACCGGCGTATTTATGTTCGACTTCGACCGCCTGGTGATATTACTACAAGATGGACAAGTCCATTTCTTACGAGACTCGAGGTTCATTGACGCGAATTGCTCGCCCGATATTCTAAGGCATTCAATGTGGTACTTGGTACGACACTGACAGCAATCAAGGCAACTATCTCTGCTTTGCAGTTTAACATTACAAGCGTAACACTTCATTGCTCTGACTTTATGTGGTAGAATAATATAAATCGAAAATTTATATTTCACAAAAAGTTTCAGTCAGCCGGATGCGAACTGGGTATGGCGAATTTATTTTTAGGAGGGACCGGCTTGAGCTCTATTCAAGGCGGACGTATTACTTGTTCCTCTTGCGAAAAATAATCAGACTGTGTGCAAAAAGTTGATCAATTTATACAAAAGTTATATCAAACTGTGCAGTTTTGCTCCGAGTATACTTTCTCGAAAGTGCAAGAAATTCGAGTTGTTATACAAGAAGTTATCACCAAATAACTGGAAGAAATTACGTTACAATTGTGTCGGTGACCTTCATTTTAAACTGTGAGTGCTCTATGACTCATTGTGCGTACGCGCTCGCGTCTTGTTTCTGTGCCACTCTACCTGCATTTGCTTTGGACGAGAAACTATTGAAGTAGTTTGCAATTTCGACTGAAGCTAATAGAAGCTGTATAGACTAGCGGTTCAGTGGAGTGCTTGAAGTCGCATCGTTTGAGAGATGCAAGTTCAAACCTGAGCGAATAAATTACTTTTTGTATTTTTTAAATTGTTTCTGCGCCTTTTGCCTTATTTATACGCATTACTACCAGCTTTGCTTGACTATTTTGGTTGAATAAAATAGTTCAAAATGACAACAAAGTGTTCTGCGTGCAGAAAATTTATCTCGACGGCAGGTGCCGCCACTTGTAGCCAATGCCCATCGTTATATCACAAGGCATGTGTTGGATTTACGGATGCGACTCCTGTAAGCAGGAACTGGGCTTGCCCCGAATGCAGGAGCAAGCAGCAAAAGGGCGACAACAGCGGCACCCCTGTTAGAAGCGTGAGTGGAATCATCGCGCAGGACGGCAGTCATTCACGTGAGGTGACCGGCAAGCCCCTTATAATGCCGGTTGCTTCCTCAGACCTCGGTATTCAAGATTTACGCCGTGAGATAGCTGAATGCGTAAACGAAATGCGGGAATTCCGAAAAGAGATGGCAGAGTTCAGGGTTTCTGTTGCGTACGTCACTTCGCGTATGGATGGGTTGGAGCATAGGCTAGAGGCGGTCGAGCAGCGAAACAATGAGCCTGCAATTGGAGCCACGGCAGACCTGGAACGAACGGTTGCTAACCTCAAGCTAGAGCTCAATGAGAGGGATCAGGAGCTGCTTCAATCGGATCTAGAAATAGGACATCTACCAGAGGAAAGGGGGGAGAATATCCTGCACACGGTAACGGTACTAGCAGCTAAATTGGGCGTGACGCTTGAGGAGCGGGACGTTGTGTTTGCAGAGCGTGTAGGAATACAGCAAGCGGCTGCAGAAGCGGGCGGCGTGGCGCGCGAACGACGAGTAGTTGTGCGACTGGCGCGCCGATGCCTGCGGGACCAATTGCTTCAATCTGCGCGTGTGCGGCGTACCTTAACGGCTTCTGACGCTGGTAAATCAGCAAACGCAGAGTCGCGAGTTCGAATATTTTTAAATGAACGACTTACGCGCGCCAATCGTCTCCTTTTTCACCGAGTGCGTGAAGAGTGCCGCAAACAACAATGGCGCTTTTCTTGGACAAAAAGGGGCCGCATATACGCGCGGCAGTCGGATGGAAAATCTGCATATAACATAAGAAACGATGCCGATTTCGAGAGGGTTTTTGGGCCAGCTCATGTTTGAAATTGTTTACTTTGTCTGATATATGTGTTAGATTACTATTTCATGAATACTACCCTTCTAAGTTCAGTTTGTTCTTATTTACTTTTTATCTCGCTAATTATTTTGTTTCATTTGCTGTGTTTAAGTTGAATCTCTATCGACACTGTACTATATTTGGTGTGATTTTGTATAGCACTTGTACTGACTGCTTAGTAACTCTTTTCTTCTTTTCTTTTTGGTAAGCGACTAAAAATTGGTTTGTACAATCCAGGTTCCCTCGGCTCGAATCATGACAACTTTATAGCTTCTGTTTTGCGGCACGAACTAGATGTTTTGGCGGTTAATGAAACTTGGCTTAGTATTGGTCAGGATAGTCGTGCTCCCGCCATAACAGGATACCGACTACGACACACTCCTCGACCACGGGGAAAAAAAAAGCGCGGTGGTGGAGTCGGGTTTTATATCAAGCGTGGTATAAGCGCGCGCACCTGGCCACACCCAGTTGATCCACTTAATATGGAGGTAGAGCAATTTTGGCTTATAGTCTCAGTAAACTGTAAGAAGTTGGCAATCGGAACTGCTTATAGATCTATTCTTTGATGCAATGACAGACAGCATTAATTCGCTGCCTTCTCATGATAATTTAATTCTACTCGGGGATTTTAATGAAATTAGAGTAAAGGCTAAGTTTGATTCTTTTTTAACTTGCTTTAATCTGTCACAATTAGTAACATCACCCACTCACTTCACTAAAACTTCTGAATCCCTTATTGATGTGGTGTGCACTGACTTAAAGGCAAGAAATATTACACTTGATCATGTTGGTAAGCTTTACGGGCATTGTATGATTGCATGCGAATTTGATATTAAACGTGAAAAACTCTCCCCTATGACTCTGACTTACCGGCCAATCAAAGATATAAACATGAATGACTTCAATATTAACCTAAAAAGCATAAATTGGGCTTCCATTCCATTACTTGCAAATGTTAACGAGATGGTTCACTTATTTAACTTTTATATTCTTGGACTTTTTGATTACCACTCGCCCGTTAAGTCTATCGTTATAAAATCTCATTCGTACCCATGGATAACTAATACTGTTAGGCAAATGATGAAAATGCGTGATGAGGCCTTATCGGAATTTCATAGGACTAAATTGGAAGGTAAGAAGAATTATTATAAAAGTCTGAAGACTGTTGTCAATACAGCACTTTATTTCGAAAAATCTGCATATTTCAAACTTAATATTAATAACAATATCAATCACCCCAAACAGCTCTGGAAAAATCTTAAAAACACTCTTTTACCTAAGAAAAATAATGAACTGCCTCCCGACTTTAATGATCCTAATATAATTAATAATCATTTTTTGAATATTCCAGGTACCTCATATGTATGTAGTCAACAATTGGTCTATTTCAAAACTCATAAATATAGTGACGCATTTTTTCATATAGAACCAATCAGTCTTGATAGAATTTTAAAGATAATAGGGAATTTAAAATCTAATGCTGAAGGGTGCGATCGTGTTACTCTTAATATGCTTCTTTTGACATTACCGGAATCACTTGAATCAGTGGCTGCTATAACTAACATGTCAATCAACACCTCGACATTCCCTGACATCTGGAAGTTGGCAATCGTGCGACCACTACCAAAAGTTTCAAATCCTGTTGAACTGAGAGATCTTAGACCAATAAGTATTCTACCTTGCTTGTCAAAAATTCTGGAAAAAGCTGTTTCTATACAACTTACTGAATACCTTGAAAAAAATAACTTACTACCTGAGGTACAGTCCGGGTTTAGAAAAGGAAGAAGTACGGTAACTGCTCTCCTCGATGTTACTGATAACATATTGGGTGCACAAGACGAGGGCATGTGTACGTTGTTAGTCCTTCTAGATTTTTCGAGAGCCTTTGACTCAATTAACATCGAACTTCTTTTGGCCAAGTTGGAATATTATGGACTTGATGATAGCGCATTGCAATGGTTTAAAAGTTATCTAATTAATCGTAGCCAATACGTTAGCCTATCTTCCAATAGTTCTACTAAGTTTTCTGATGAAGTACCGGTTGACCGAGGAGTACCTCAGGGATCAATTTTAGGCCCAATCCTTTTTATCTTATATTCAGCAGATCTAAGCCAGCATATAAAGCACTGTCAGTATCATATCTACGCGGATGATACGCAAATTTATATCTCATGCAAACCATCAGAAATCAATGAAGCTATTATGAAACTTAATGCTGATTTAGAAAGCATAGCACTATGGTCAAAAAATAATAGTCTTTTGCTTAATCCTTCGAAAACGAAGTATTTAATATTCGGTAGTAAATTTCAATTAACTAACATAAATCCATCAATTGACTTAGTGGTAATGAATGAGCCTATAGAGCGCGTATACAGGGCTCGTAATCTTGGCCTTTTGATGGACTGTGACCTTCGATTCGAAGACCACATTGCAGAGGCAGTTAGGAACTGTTTTTATCGGCTTAAAGTTTTATATAGGATGAGACCGTTTATATCGGAAGAACTCCGTATCCGCCTAGTAGAGTCTCTGGTCTTGTCTAAATTGAATTACACGGATGTTGTTTTCGGTCCGCGTCTTTTAGCTAAGACACAAAAACTATTACAACGTGTTCAAAATGCTTGTGCGCGTTTCTGTTTCGACATTCCATTTAGAGGTCACGTAAGCCCATTCCTGAATGCTCATTTAATTCTTAAAATGAAGCACCGACACAAGCTTCACCTGGCGTGCCTACTTTTTGGGGTGTTGAAGCACAACGCGCCCAGGTATCTATACGAAAAGATTAAGAGGTTGTCCAACACAAGATCCTGCGAACGTCGCCAATGCTCGATGCAGCTATCTACACAGCGGTACAGGACTACTGCTTTTAGAGGCAGCTTCCGATATGCTGCATCGAAGTGTTGGAATAACATCCCGCCGCCGATCAGGAACCTGCAGAGTTGCTATAGTTTTAAAATTAAACTTAAATTATTTTTGCTTGAATGGCAGAAAAAGCAGGAAAATCTTTTACTGGATACAAGTGCTATATAGTCACAACATTTAACATTCTTTGTGGTTATTGTCGAATTTTTTTTTTGGTTCAAGTTATTTTTCATTTTTATTTCAAGTATCAACTTATGTTTATTGTATGTTACCTGTGTTTATAATAATTATTATTTGTCATCTTTTTGTACGTCTGATTTTTTTGATTTGTTTTTGTTTTGTTTATATATCATCTATAGTATTTATTTATTTAGTTTTATGTCCGCAAATTTCAAATTGGGTACTAGCGGAAGACCAGCGTGGGTTGTTACCAACCCGCAAAATGCTGAGCTAGAGTCCAGTTTGCAGCACTTATTTTTTTATTATTATGTACCTACATACTTACCTTAGTCTAATTTTGTGTAATCTCTGTTTTGTTTACTGTATTGTTCTTTGTCTGTGTTGCAAATAAACTTTTATTCTATTCTATTCTATTCTATTTATTTTTAAGAGAATTTAAGAACAACAATTTAATTTTGATTTGCACACCCCAAAAGGGTAGAATTACAATGATACTTTCTTATATATATGACATCTTTTTACATGTAATTCTGTAAATAAATACACTTTGACTTTAACGATGCATAGCACTTTATTGCACAAACTGAACAAACAGATAGTTTTGGGATCTACAATGGGCAGTCTTATCACTAAAATGAATCTCTTCCAGACAACCTTAAAACTCAGTGGACGTGTTTTGTGAGGCAATGGAGCATTTAAGGTTACTACTTAACATTAGGTGGGTAAGCGTTTTTTTTGTCTTATCAATTCCTTTCGGATGAATGGTTTAGGGGGGGCCTTTGCCCAGCAGTGGGACGATTTACATTAGAGAAAAAAAAACCTTTCAGTGACTGTAAGTCAAAAGTCAAATAAATATTCAGTAAACCACAAGTACCATTTAAAATAGTTAAAATAGGTTTATTATTTTGTATATTCCATTATGAAATCGTAAAACTAATTAAAAAGCTAGTTAGCAGTGACATGCGGTCACTAGAAAGTCAAATCAGCAACCCTTGAAATATATTCAGCCCTTTACCTGCCCTCACCCTTCACCAAATACCCTATTCCGTATGTATTTATTTACTACTTTGAAATACACTGCCGCGTATGTATACAACTTAAGTCCGATGCGCGGATATCACAGTACATATGCAGCAATGTATTTGTGCTACAGCTTTGGTACGAGTAAGATATATTCTTTTGAACCGCATTAGGACTAACCACATGTCCCATCTAATCCGAAGGGAGTAGTGAAGTCTTTGTTTTGATTTGTTGCGACACTGGTTGGTTTATGGTCACTCTAAAGTTACAACATATTCTTTGTTTGATAATATATATTTTTTTAAATGATAGCTTTTATTTCAAGGTGTCTTAATAAAAAATGTAGATATATAAGTATTCTATCAGCAATCTAGTTCCCATAATTTCGTTTGGGACTAGAGTGTGATGTGTGAAATGTCCGTGAATATTTATTTATTTATTAAAAGAGAGTACAGGCTTTAACGAACTCAAAATCAAAGAAAATCGAATTTATTCAGTAAAATTATGCGGATCATTTAGAATCGTCTTATATACTAACCCCCTATCTTATAAAAAGTTAGCGTTGACTTTATGTCACCATTACGTATGGTAATCAATACTTCAAGTCTGCGATAACTTTTTATAAGATAGAACGTAGGTGATTCTCGGTGCCAGTTCCACGCAAACTTCTATGTATTTTTTATTTACAAAAAAAAATATAAGTATTCTATCAGCAATCTAAATCCCATAGTACAAGTCTAAATAAGAGCTATTGATGTTAACATTATCATATTTTCATTTTCGTAATGTTCATAGTTCAATTACACCATTCTCACTAAAACTACAAATACCATGATTTGTGAATTTTATTGTTTTTCGATAATTTGGACCGTGTCAGCGCATGCAAGTGTCGAAATATAGGAAATTATCAAACTAACCACTAATTAAATCATATAAGGGTTGCACACAGCCACTAATAACTACCCCTTCCAATTTTGTACTAGTTTACATAATAATATAATGTTTACCACTATACAGGATTTACAAAATGTACAAAGGAATATACAAAATTTACGAAACAGTTGAGCTATCTATAGACCGTTGTCAATCTATAGATAGCTCAATTGATCCAAAAGTACCAATCGGAAGCGTACCCTTAGGCGAACGCTACACGTCAATAAATATTGTGATAATTATCATGATATTTACTTATGCATCTTGGTTTTGTATGTTATGTATATTGTGATACACGTCAATATATATCGTAATCCAATAGTATATATTGACGGATCACAATATGGATCTTGCGTGTAGCATTCGCCTTATGGGTACGCTTTCGATTAATAACTAGTATCATTACTAGCTGCATTGCCGCGCTGAATGTTTACCTCAAAAACAAATGTAGGTGCATTTGTAGAAGTGTATAATTTAAATAAATATTCATGGAAATACACATCACTCTAGTCTCAAACTAAGCAAAGCTTGTACTACGAGAACTAGATTGCTGGTATTATAATTAATTTTTTTTGTCGTTTTATAGTTTGCACATGAGACCAACAGTAGGTAGTCTACAACTCGAGTAGTTCTACAAAAGTTGCAAAACCACAAATTCCCATTTGTAATTATTATATTCTCCATTAATTTTTAAATAATGAATCATTGAAGGAAGCGCCATCAAACGGATAATTAAGACTAAATATTCTGATGAACTGACCAAAAACGGATTTTAACCCTAAAATGGAATATTTCTAGATACCCCTGACATTTCACGTTGGCCGGTCACAAATTAGTTTGTTCATTAAAGTTTTGTTTGCAGGGGATAGTGGGCAACCCAGTGACTACGTTAAATTAAAAAGTTAGATTGCTCAGGGGATGGCAACATTTTAAACCTAGTTAATAAATCCAAGGGTTGGTTTCTGCTTCCTTATGTAGCGTGGCGAGTTAAGAGAGCGTTTTAGTAGTAATATTAGTAAATCAACTTGGTTGACTTTGTGAAAATGTTTAATCGAATGCGTACTTTAACACATACGCAATACGGTGCACTTTAGCATACAGCAATGGATGACATAGACATATATTTAGACAAAGATGACGTTTATATTTGCCTACGCAGTGCCTCTCATTCTATCACGTAACTATTACCCTCTCTATCGCGATACAGGCAACCGCCCGGCGGACCTTCGGTGTGCTTATCACCGAAGCGCAAGCGCTAAATCATAAAAAAAAAAAAACATTATCGATAAACCTTTAGTAACAAATTTCTTCAAATGGCAGTCTAATCGCAAAGCAATATTCCTTCTAGATAACTCTACTAAGAGTATAACAAAAAATAAAACATACATATTATGTAATTAGTGCTAAAGGTCATGATAAACTACGCTAGATTGAGACAGACACACAAAATATCCAATTTAGGTCAAAACTAAAGTCAATTCGTGATTAATCACAGCTGAAATAGCAGTGATCCAATCATTTACGTATTCAAAAAATAGCAATCCTTTGCACACTGTTGTCTCCACCGTGGGACAAGAAATGTAAATCAATCTACCCTCCGTAACCCAACAAATCGATATTTCTATATCCTTACTTGTTATCCTGGTCCCTGCCCCAAGTTGTAACACGATATACAAGTAATCTATTTCTATTTGATGTTACGACGTAACCAAAAGGTAATTTATTTACGTCGGAAAACCGAAAGATACGTTACGTAACAAGTGTAGTTTTTATCTAGTTTATAAGTTGATGGTATTAGCTATACTTCTGATATGCTTGTGCTAATGCAGACGGATACTGGAGTGGAGACCGCGTTTAGACAAGCGTAGTGTAGGACGCGCGGCGAGATGGAGCGACGATCTGAATGTAGCAACACAACGTGACGAGAGACGAGACCGGGGAGTGACGCGTCTGCAGACCTATGGCCAGCAGTGGACTGGTAATGATGATGATGATGACTGCAAGCTGTGATGCTTACATTACTGTTCTGTTATGAAAAGTATGGATGCCAGTGCGAAATAACAGCTTTGAATCGAGTGATGATCACAGTGCAAGTTAGGTAGGTACGTTCTCAGTGGACGTGCTCATTAAGACAATGCATAGGCTGTGCTTACCACCTAAGCTCTATGCTAGTTTCATAAATTAATGATAGGAGAGTTGAATAGACCAATTGGCCTGATGTCAGGAAACCCTCCTGTGTTGATCAGGCCAAACGACCCAAATGTCAAAAGTTTAGATGCCAACTTTACCTTTAAAACATTCAACATCAGAAGGTTTATATCAACATGGCACTCAAAAGGTTAATTCTCTTAGGTAAATAACACTAGTATGTAACTTATTTAAATGTACCAAAAATGTGTTCCGTAAGTATAATCGTTCCTTTTCATCCCCCTGAAGCACGGAACCCTGCAAACACCTGTTTACCCAAGTAATCCTACAAACGACAAAGTGGTACGATTAAGCCCAAACAGCGTTAGGATTTCTTAATACCTGCATACCTTTTCCACATAACGTTGAGTAAACGCTGGTTTTCTAAAAAAGCGGTGGCATTTTATGACGGCCGTAAACTACATTTCGTCGTCGTTCATTCGTCCAAATTCTGGTGTAAATGCGTTTAAATAATACTTTCATACTTTCCCTTTAAAGAACCTAAAAGTTCAACAAGTATTGATTTGACAATAGCTAGCGTATCTGCACGGCGTTGTATTCTAATGACACTACGCGTTGACAGCACGACTGAACGTAGCAGCGTCACCGTGCAGTGTAAATGTGCTAATGTTACGTACGATACGTTTACGTGCGTCACATTTATATGTGCTCAACCCACAAGTGATTGCGGTCAAGCTTTGTCCATAGCGTATAAAGTAAGCGTTATTATCTATTATTATCTTTGTTTATGTAAATATTATTTTGACTAATGTGACTGTGCATTTGACATTTTAAATTAATTTGTGTAATTGGTTACAGCCCTTCAAATTAAATAAATACTAAAACACTAAATACTAAACCTTTATAATGTCTGTTATATGACGGTAATAGTATTTTTGGGACTTGTGTTTTATTTTACGGACAACCCTATCGGCCTTATGGTAATAGGTACCTTTATGGGACGAATCGTAACAGTACAATGCAGAATTCCACTTTCCTTGGAGCTTAGATTGGATCATCTAAGCCTTTTCTTGGTCACATTTAAGAACAGAGGGACTGAGCACGAAGAAATGTGACAATCGGAAACGTATTTAATACACTGCGCGCTAACGCAGCAACGTACGACAGTAAAGCTGATGTTGACGCGCAGTGTATCTTACTACAGTAGTTACGTAATGAGTTGTCACAGTAAAATCGCCTGACTTTACTACAGTAGTTACGTAAATATTAGTATAACGAATTTTAGTACCCAACTGTCCGCTAGAGGCGCTGTACAAATCTTCATACATTTTTTTATCTACAGACGCTAGCGAGTATAGATTGTAAAAACTCATGGTAGAGCTACAGAGCGCTGAGCACGAAGAAATGTGACAATCGTAAAAGTATTTAATAAACTGCGCGCTAACGTAGCAACGTTCGACTGTAAAGCTGATGTTGACGCGCAGTGTATCTCTAATTCACTGTTTCGATACGTTTACGATTGTCACATTTATTGGTGCTCATTATCTAGTTTGAAAAGAAACTAAGTGAAAATTAAACTTTTGTCTTAGAAGCTTAGTTTTTGTTTGATAGTAGGTGTCACGGTTCAGTTGGTAGTAACTCTTCCATACCGTTGGCCGTTGGGTTCGAATCTCACCGGGAACAAACATTTGTGTGCTTATTCTATGAATTTATTTAAAGAAAATACTAAAATTATTTTTATTAGCGTTATTTATCAAATATTTATTAGCGTTTATAATTCATTTCATATTTTTTGATTAAATTAGAAAAAACAGCCAGTTAAAAAACGCAAAAATATCTGAAGAAGTCACCCGTTCTTTAAAGATATGTATATTCTGTGTCTCTCAGAGTACAGTCATCAACAAAATGCACTTTATCCTCTCGGGAAATACGACCGTCATATATTAAGTACAGTCGCAATCAAAAGTAGTGGAGCAACTCAGATGTCATGTGACAGACATTTCCATTTTGACTTTGACGTTTGGGACTTTTGATCTCCGTTTCCACTTAAGCTAGTGGTTCTGTGAGAACAGCAGACCTCGCGCCTCTCATCATCATCATCAACCTTTATCTACCACCTGCCCAAGGCGTGACCTCGTTAACGCCACAGAGGAGGGAATTAAAGTGGCAAAATTCTACTCGAATTTGGTGTAGGGTTGTTTGTGTTGGCCATTGAAGAAGCAAGAAAACGCAAGAAGAAGAAGGAGAAGTCCACTGCTGGACGTAGCGCGTAGGTCTCTGCAGACGCGCCACTGAGCCCGGTCTTCGGCTCTTCTCATGTTGTGTTTGCCAGCTACACTCCGCAGATCGTCGCTCCATCTCGCCGGAGGGCGTCCTACACCAGCAATAGCCGATGCTTTTAATATATCAAGGAACTTATGTACTAATTTTCATTAAAATCGGCAACAAATGCGACCCGTTGGCGAGAACAGACAGACAAAACAACAACAGACTGAGAACAGAAGTCATTTTTGCTTGATCTGGGAACTAAAACGCTTCTCTCGCTTCGTAATAAGCAATTCTATTAAATCCTGTTTCACATCAACACCTAAGACTAAGACGTTCACGCGACTTTGAGTCAAATGAGTTTCATTCCCAGAACTCATTTCCGTGTATTTGAGAACTTGAAAACAAGGATTTAAGACGAGGTAGAAAGGTCTTGTATATAGAACATGGTATATATTGAGAAACTTTAAGTATTCTATCAGCAATCTAGTTTTCCGCCATCATGGCGCATGCAACTGTGCCGAAATATCGTGAAATAATTAAACTCACAAATCATGGTAAATATCCCGTTTATAAAGAAAATTATGTTCAAAACCGTGATAGTTTCAAATATTAATATAGTTTCCTTAATACAAGTTTTCCTTAGTTTGGGACTAGAGCGTAGAGTGTGATGTGTGAAATATCCGTAAATATATTAATACTCTTTAATCATAGATTAATTAACAACTAGAACCGTCATGTTATATTGTAATATAGTCAAGATACAAACAAACATACGAACAGCGCCGATCTCATTATGCAACTATTTGCGAAGAGATATTACGCTGCATACTACATTTAAACTTAATTAATTGAGACTGGAGTTATAATTATTCCGGGTATTCTGGGAATTTTATAGGTAAAATATAAATATATATCTATGTAATGTATTGTATGAAGTATGTCAGTATTCTAGTACCCATAAATAATACTAGATTGCTGATAGAATACTTATATAACCTACTTACTTTTGTGCTTAGTATTTTTTTTTTACAAAGAATAGTTCGTCCTTTGACCACAAATAACCAAATATTTGTGTTAACCATACAAACATTTGTTCAAGGTGGAGATGTGTTTACAACAAAAAAAATTGTAAGTAGGTATATAGTATTCTATCAGCAATCTACTTCCCATAGTACAAGCTTTGCTTAGTTTGGGACTAGAGTGTGATGTGTGAAATGTCCGTGAATATTTATTATTATTTATTTATGAATAAGAAAAAAATGATTTTTTTACCTTTTTTACATTATAATGTAAATTGTATGATAGGTAATTTCAGACAAAACATTTAAGCAAAAACTTTGGAAAGTTTTTAACTATTATTACTTACATATAATCAAATCTGAAAATCTAAGTCTTCACGAATAATATTTTAACAATATTGTTCTGCTACGGAAAGTACAGTTGATGGGAAAAGTTTTCGGGCTATTATCCTAATTTAGATAAAAAGGACAGTCGAGCACGAAAGTGTAGACATTTTTAAAAGTGTCAAGAAAAACTTATTTTACTACGACGATATCAATCATTATATTTATTGCTCTCATAATGATATTTTTCATCATATGTAAAACTTTCATCGTTTTTTGACACATTCGCTATTTTTTTTACTAGTTTTATAAACAAACAATATGTTTTACATTTTATTACTAGTCTTATTAAAACTTACACAAAATAACAAGAAAAACTTAACAATACTTTCGAAACTTCGAGTCGCGAAAAAACTTGACTTCACTTTTCGCCACAACTGTACATTTCGTATCATTTCCAGCCAAAGTTCAACTTTAACTACTGCTAAAGTTTAAATGAAGCTTTATGCATGTGACTGTACTAATGTATTTTTAGTCACAGCTTAGTCAATAGTTTGTATGTTAGTAAAACGTACCTAGATAATGTCGCGACATTTAAATAATATGCTTTTAAGTACTTTGTATTTTAGGTGGTATTCTAGGTGTTTTACATAGTACTAGCTGGTGCCCGCGACTTCGTCTGGCTATCGTAATATTATTGCCAATTTGCACAATATCTTTATAAATAGCCTATGTGTTATTGTGATGTTAAAATCCATTCAGTAATTTTTGCGTGAAAGGGTATTTTTACCATCCATCACACAAATGTATCTCAGAGGGAAACGAACCCACGACCCACAGCATGAAGAATTTAACATTCTTCCAGTAACACCGAACAAATATTAACGTTTGCCATTACACAAATGTTTCTCAGTGGAAATCGAATCCACAACATACCAAAATGGTATATCCACAGCGTGTAAATCAGCGCACTAAAATAGACGTTAGTACAACCAAAAAGGTGTTAATGCTAAATAATTTGAAACCCCAATTATCTATGAAATGTTCGATTTAATTTGTGAACCAAAATCGCATTTAATTCCCGCTGGTAGTTTTTCAATGATTATGTTAATCTGTTTTACAGGCAACTTTTAAATAGAAAATTAATGTCGGACGCGACTTTTTGACGCGGCGCTTTTTTAACCTCACTAGGAGTCGCTGTCTCAATACCTAATTTACTGATGTATGATCAACTTGACTGGCGTCTCAGCTCGGTTGGTAACAGCTCTGCCTTGAATAATGAGTCTGAACTTGACAGAATGGTGGCCTAGGGGACACAAAGAGGCCTTGGCAGACTATCAGTCAGATGGATGGATGATATCGTTGCCTTACAGAGTAAGACCTGGTTGTGAAATGCCCATGTAAGAAAAGAGTGGCGTTTGAGGGAGGAGGCTTATACCCAGCAGTGGGCAGATACGGGCTGTCATCTGGGAGAGAACTGCTTCCTGGGCCACAGCTCACACTTTTCCAGGAAACAGGGCCTCACATTTAACTGTGCTACATTATAAGTGACAATAAACATTTTCTATTTCTATTTTCTATTATGATCGCCTTCCTGTCTATCTTTCTTTATATCACTTCGGATGCCTGGAAGAGTTCGCTTTCAGTGATAAGGCCACGCATTGTGTAACCATTTTTAATGTTTTTTGTTTTGTTATCTGTAATTTTTTTGGTGTAAGTAACAATAAAGAGTTATCTATCAATCTATCTATCACACTAAGGGCCCCCGCAAACTGCAGACTTTTTATCGGCCGATAGTTTGGTCGGCTTCTATGAAGATGTATGCAGATGCGCACATTACTGTGATTCAGTCTTCATACCGATAAAAAAGCCGACCAAACTATATGCCGATAAAAAGTCTGCTGTCTGCGGGGACTCTAATAGCGACTATAAGTCGCGTCTGACATCTAAACTGATCCAATGCCAGACCACAGCCGCAGTCGAAATCGGTTAGTGGGATAAACTGTCAGTCTGTCGACACACTGTAACCACTGCAGACAAACTTTTACGAAATATCCACTGAAATAAGCTGAAATTGGTGATTTTGTTGATAGTGTTATAATTAAAATGTTGCATGGGTTAAACCAATGTTGCGTTAGATTTGAACTTTGTAGAAATATATGAAACGAATAAAATGGTAGATTCATAGATATGAGTGGAAGAGTTTGGCGGAGCAATCTCGCAACATACTCGTACATACAAAAATGATATGGATAATTAATTTTTACGGATCACCATTATAACATAACTACATTACACAAAAATAAAAACGGTATTGAGACGCCCAATGGGCGGATATTAAGACATATAATGAGCGGGTCTTAACACTTGCGATCTCTTCCAAACAACCTTGAGATGTCGCATACCATCCTATTTTAAAGTCGGTTAAAATTTGTGTCTATACGTCACGACCTGGGAATGTCAAAATGAGAACCTCCTTTTATGGAATCGGTTAAAAACGTTATGTCAACATTCAAAATCGATGTCCAAAATAGAGCATAGGAATTTAATATCGTTATAGATTTATGCGTCTATTCCAAGATAAATTACGTTCCGTTTAACGCACGTTCTATGTTATAAATCAAATATACGACTTTCCGGTGTAACTCGAATAAAACGACAAACGTAAACGGAACGTATTAAAAAACACACTGCGCGCTAACGCTGTAACGTTCGACAGTAAAGCTGATGTTGACGCGCAGTGTATCTCTACGTCACTGTTTCACACGATTGTGACATTTCAGCCTGTATTATTTGGGCAGGATTGGGATAAAACAAAAGGAGTAAGTATACTGAACAACTAGCCTGAGGGCGGGACTTTGTTACCTTAACAAGTTTTTTTTTATCTGGAGTAGAAATATTCGTCTGTCACTTCTTTGGAACTACATATATTATTGTGTAGTTTTTTTATAACTATTGGAACGAAGTTTTTTATTGCGCGTTCCGAAAGGGCTAGACGGTAAAAATCACACCAAAAGTTGTAACGACATTTTTTGCTATAGTGGGCTTGTAGTCCAGTCATTTTAGCTATTTTAAACCACAATCTGCGGAAAAATTCCTAGTGCGCTGAATTTTTGTATACACTTTTATTACGGCATTGTAATGAAGATGTGAAAAATATGTTAGTAATTTTAAATTGATGTAAGTAAACAAGTAAGTATTTTACTTGAAGAAAATAAACAAACAAACATTAATGTTGATTTTTCCGTTTGAATACATGTTTTATTTATTTAATCTCGATAAATCAGTCTTGCTGAGAGCAATGTTGGATTACTTTAATATTTTATTTGCGAAAAGATCGTATTTTTATACGGTTAGAATGTATAAATCGTACTGTAAAAGCGTTGACGTGGGAATTGCTTAAAAGCTTTTAGAAAAAGCTTTACAGATCTTTGTTTTGAAATTGTTTTCATTTTTGTAAGATTTATCCAAAACTGAACGCAACACCTTTTAGGTCGTTCAAAGTTGTAGCGCCATCTATCTCGCTACATGATGAACTACATCGTAGTCTACGCAACAGACCAACAGATGGCAGAAACAAATCCTAGATCGCGCAAACGAAGTTATCACGGAGTTTGAACGTAATACAACCGAATACTATCCATCGGTCCTCGGACCCCGAGTCAAAGGTCGCTCGGCGTGGAAGATCTTTCCGTTTCGTAGGAGATACCACACCTATCCCCTCAAAGTAAATTGTTACTTATTTATATAGTAACAAAGATCATTTTGATAGACGATGTTAAAATTGAACGATATCCCCTGAGATACCGTCAAAACTAAACGCGCCAACTATTAAGTCGTTCAAAGTAAATTGTTACTTATGTCCATAACAATAAGGATCATTTTGATACAACCGATTACAAGTCAATGTGATTATAAGCTTCAACAATTTCCATGAAAAGATTGATCATGATATGAAAATCGCTGAAAAGCTTACTCATCGTAATATCCGATTTTGGTGTAAATTATTACAAAAGTTAGATAATTCGTTTAATAATACGGGCGATTATGATTAAATATGCATTAGCTTATTGGCGGGAATAATTTATATACGGGCGTGTTTTTGTCCTTATTACAAGAGACGTAAGGTTTATAATACAATTTGTTACATGAAAATAATATCTAATGTTTTTGACATGTTATAATGAAAATAAATTAAAAAATATTAATTAAGAAGTACACGCTCTTAATTGAGTTATAACAGATGAAGTTTTTTAATCAAAATCAATTTAAGTTAGTAAGTTAAATTGAAATTGATTAAAAAAATACACAAAAAAAAATTGTTTTAATTAATAACGATAAATCACTTCTATATATAGATGAAAACTTACAAATAAATTAAAAAAGTAACTTACATGACTCCTCAATAAGAATCTCCTGTTGGCTCTCGATGCATTGCAGGAGAGAGAGCAGGACGCACGATAGAATGCGCGAGCGAGAGAGCAACATCGTTACCGACTGTCGATGACTCTCGCCGCGCGCATCACTAGCACTGCACGATGATTTCTGAAACAAAGAAATAAATATTCCAATTATTTTCCTGACAAATGAATAGTAGAAACATAAATGCATTGTCTGTGAAAATTTCAACTCTCTAACTATCACGGTTCATGAGATACATGAGGGCTTAGAACAAATTAATGTGTCAATCGTAAACGTTGTCAAGTAGTCCGAAAGTTTCTTGCCCGTTCTTCTAAGCTCTGGTCGCGTGGAACTGGCACCTAGAATCACTTTTATAAGACGATTCTAAATGATCTGTGTGATTTTAGTGAATAAATTATTGATGATGTAATTGATTTTGATACAGCCTAGTGACAGACTGACAAACAGACACACATACAAACAGACACATGGACAGTGGATTATTAGTAATAGGGTCCCGTTTTACACTAAATAGAAGCTTTTGTAAAACTGTTTATTTTGCTTCGTGCACGAATAAATGTGACGCACGTAAACGTATCGTACCGTTAGCACATTCACACTGCGCGGTGACGCTGCAACGTTCAGTCGAGCGTCAACGTGTAGTGTCACTCGAATACAACACCGTGCACGTTTGCGATTGTCAAGTAGTCCTCCAAAAGTTTCTTCCCCGTTCTAGGCTCTGGTCGTGTGGAAATGGCACCTAGAATCACCTAATGTAAGACGATTCTAAATGATCCTTGTGGTTTTATTGAATAAAGAAATGATTTTGTCACATGTATACTCAGGCCTCAGGTCAAAGTGTCAATAATACTGTCAATATTAATTACATTACAATCTGATGTCGAACAGCAATCAGTGTGGGTGAATGCACTTCTTAATTATCGCTATACATCGGGGGCTGTGTCACTTTCCAACAGGTATTCAAAGAGGGGGTTTCAATTCAACAATTTTTAGGGTTCTGTACCCAAAGAGAATAACTGGACCCTATTAATGAGACTCAGCTGTCTATCACAACAGGCTGTGAACCGTGATAAAAAAAAAACTTGTCCGGTATTGGCTCATCGAATGACGACCGATGTGGCGCAGCGGGCGAAGGTCCGCCTGCGACGCGGAAGTTGCGGGTTCGATTCCCGCCCTGGGATAAATGTTTGGACGATCTGCAAATATTTATTCCGGGTGTTCTGGGTATTTGATATGTACATATAATAAAAAATATCTATCTATGTAATGTATTGTATTAATTATGTCAGTCTTCTAGTACCCATAACACAAGCTCTGCTTAGCTTGGGGTTAGATGATATTGTGTGGATTGTCCAGCATTATTTATTATATTTTTATATAATAATATTATAGAATCACCTAGTATACAAGACGATTCTAAATGATCCGCGTGCTTTTACTGAATAAACTATTTTTGATTTTGATTAAGATCTGACAAGTACTTTTTTGTAATCGTGTGTAAACTTGCCGATGAAAATAAAAATTGATTATGTTCAATTTTGTAAAAAAAAAACTGAATCATTCAGCAATTACTATTTTCAATCTGTGACAACGCATTCGATTTATTTCTTGTGACAGTGACTCGCGTCAGTAAACGTCAAAGTGACGTTTAATTACGTTTGTTTAAGCATTAATTGGCACATTCCAGTCCTATCATTTTTGATGGAACATACTCAATTTTTATTTGATTGTTTTTGTTACGTTGAGTGTTGTTGTTCAATTTTAGATTAATTTTTGTGGAATTTTAATCAACAATACTTGAGGTCGTAGCTTTACGTAAACGTAATAAAAGTGTAATGTTATATCATATTTTGATGTAGTTCGTTTCCAAATTTTGATGGAAAAATCTCCACCTTTTGGCTAAAACAATTGACAGACGATTTTTGACATATGAATGACTAAAATCATAACATACAAACATACATACACTCAAAAATACAAATCCTCTTTATAATATTAAAATAGACTCCAAAACTATCATTACTATCAAACATCAAACGTTTTACTTAAAAAAAAACTATATAAGTATACGTTGAACCTCTTCCGTTTCTTTTCGTCGGTTAAATTTTTTTCTGCTGCAAGATGATACTTCTCAAGTTACAAAGCATTCTACCAATCAATATCTAACCTTTTCAAACATAATTTACGAGGCATTGTGGGCAAACGGGGTTCCTGGAAACGTGTTTACATCAACGACACGACACTTAACTAAGCGATATTATGTATATCATTACTAAGTTAAATTGACACCGCACTGAAACTTCAGTACTTAATTTAGTTTAATAGTAATTCTTTGTAAGAAGGATCATATAAAAAAACGGTAGGAACCAGGCCGTAAGTTTCTTGCCCGTTCTTCTAGGCTCTGGTCGCGTGAAACTGGCACCTAGAATCACCTAGTATGTAAGACGATTCTAAATGATCCTTGTGACTTAATTGAATAAAGAAATATTTGATTTGATTTGATAAGATATTAGAAGATTTTTTTTTCATTTCATGAAAAGCACTAAACCAGGCTTTTATCACCCCTATCTTATTAAGTGTAAATAAGAAAGAGAGAAAAATCATTTATATTTAAAACATCACAAATAAAAAAAATACTTAAGTACTTAACAAAATAAATAAAAAGAAATCTTAAATAAAATATGTACTTAGATACTTACTTAAATAAATATTCACGGACATTTCACAGATACTCTAGTCCCAAACTAAGCAAAGCTTGTACTATGGAAACTAGATTGCTGACAGAATACTTATGTACATAGTGAGACCCAGACTTAGAACAAATATTTATGTTCATCACACTCTGGGTGGAAATCGAACCCACGACCCACATCATTGAAGGCAGAGCTACTACCAACTGAGCTGTGACGCCTGTCTAATAAAGAGGTTAAAAGTGATGGAGAAGTGTTGTCATGTGTTGCCAGTTGCCACATAACAACGCTGGTTTTCAGCTGAAACTTGTGTATCGGTATCGGTCCGTGTAAAAATCAGCCAAACTGGGCATTGTAGCGCAAGTGACGTAACAATAGCGCCGCTCGCAAATTGCCATTATGGCATTACACGCTCAGATTGAGAAGGCTAATTTGGGGCTTCAACCTTGAATTACCCTTGAATGTTAGGAACCTAATGATAATGAGGGTAGACAGACACAATTTTTCTACAAATATTCATGAATAAATAATAAATATAATATATAACACACGACCAGAGCCTAGAAGAACGGGCAAGAAACTTACGGCCTGGTTCCTACTGTTTATTTATGATCCTTCTTATAAAGAATTACAATTCTTCTTCTTCTTCGTGTCGATGATCGTAAACAGTATTTTCCCAAAACTTGGTCACTTCTATGGCGTTTCCAGAATTACAATTAAAATAAATACTTACTGAAGTTCCAGTGCGTATTCGTAGAGATTCGAACCTCTAGCGCCAACTAATTGGTCCGCAAAAACTAATCCCAACGGATTATGTTGGCTGACGACCGTCATCGACCGACCGACCGTCGGCCGACCGTCGTGTCGTGTCAGCCGTCAGCTTGTTTGCAATTTTAATCGCACGAACGTTCAAAATTCGAAGTTTTGCCTAACAACGTTCTTTGTGAAGATTTGAATTTTAAAAATGGGACGCGGGATACGAATTCTGAATTGGAACGGTAGATGCGCTGAATGATTCTAGATTTCTGTTACCGTATTATGATGATACTTGTGATGTAATATTTTCTCTTGGTTAAAAAATAAAAAAATAAATCTATTCTAAAGAAGTGTTTTTTAAGCTATTGTTTATATAGCTTCTATCGCGGGCCTTGAGCGTGGAGACCGAAGCCCGAAATTCCGTAACGAAATAACCGAACGAAAATAGCCTAACACTGCGCATGCGTGACCCAGAAAAAAATGCCACCTAAGTAAAATTTTGATTAACATGTTTTTTTACATGCATAAATGATACAAACCCCATATTAATTATTAACGAAACCAGACGTTAACAAAACCAGTGTGGTGAAAAGCTTACCACAGGAGCTTAATGAAGATGCCAAGTTCCATTAAGATTATATTCCCATTCCAATACCAAGTCAAAGCAAATAGTCTTCCATTTGAAACTAGCGAAAGGGTGTTCACAAAAACTGCGAACGTCATATTAATGGCCGCTATTAACATCTATCGAAATAAAAAAAACCATTTACGGACATTTCACACATAACACTCTAGTTCCAAACTAAGAAAAGCTTCTGCCATGGAAACTAGATTGCCGATAGAATACTTATATAGTACATTTTTTTTTGTAAATATGTCCAAATATATAATACATAGTAACACCCAGTCACAGAACAAATATTTATGGTCATCACATAAACATTTGTTCTGGGTGGGAACAGAACCCACGACCCACAGCATGGAAAGCAGAGATTACCAACTGAGCTGTGACGCCTGTCAAGAGCCAGATAATCCGGTTTAAACCACCTAGAGTTTGAAAACAAAAAGTTGAAAACCACATTTTTTTCCAGTTTCCATCAGCAAAGTTGTTTGTTGTACAAAAAAAATATATATTATAGCAAACTCAATATGAAACGTAAGTTACAACCAAATACAGTGAAGATATACAATCATGGACGTATTTTTACGGACACCGTCATATTTAAAACCCACAAATGAACCTAAATTTCTAAGTAGTGCTCTGATTTCTCTCAACATAATAGATTTAAACTTCTCCGATAGAAACTGATTTAAAGTGCATTCGAAAACTAATTTAGATCTCACTTCTTAGTTTAGATCTCGGAGTTCGAATACCGATAATGGATTTTGATGTGTTTAATTACAAAAAAAAAAATATACGTCTCTGCTCAGATGATCAGAGCCTTCCGTGATGTGGGTCGCGGGTTCGATTCTCAAAAAATGGGCAAACTTTTACGTGTGCTGAATTTGTAATTATAAATTATAAAAGTTCACGTCACAGCTCAGATGTTAAGCTCTGCCTTCCGGGTCGCGGGTTTGATTCTTGTTAAACAACTGAGCATGTCCACAAAAATGGCCAAACATTAGAAAACCAAGAAACAATTTCCCATTATCCCCACAAAAGTGAAAGTAACGCCATATTTTTAAAAGTGCCCAAATTTTTTGTAATTTGTAACACAAAAAGTTTTCGTATTTGAGAAAATTCGAAAAGTTTTGGATATATTGGCGTTAGCCGTATGCACAAACAATGCGCAAAGTTTTAAAGCCACTGGATTTTGTTTTATAGTGATGTTATGTTACCGGTAACAATAACCAGAGTAGTGAGCACGAATAAATGTAACATCATCATCATCATTTATCATCATCATCATCATCTTCCTACCCTTGTCCCACGCTAAGTGGGGTCGGTACAACACGTCTTCTTCCACTCTCCTCTATCAGACGTCATCTCGTTCACTCCTTTCTTACACATGTCATCATTCACACAGTCCATCCACATTTTCTTTGGCCTCCCTTAAATACACAAATATACTCCCCATTAAATCACCAAACCAATTTTTTTTATTACTAAATGATAATTTTTGACAGTTCTTTTATCATTTTGATTAAGTACTTATATCTATTCGAAGTAGGTAATTTAACTTTGTAGAAAATTGCGAATCCCCAAATCCCCAAAACGTTATATTCCCCACCCTATTTCCCCGTCTTTAGTTTTATTATAATGATAGTTGTTACGCCCACAAACTTTTTCAGTTTTAAAGTTTGGGAACAGCTTAGCTATTTTATTAGCGGGATTTTTGTAGTGCGAGAGATACCGACGATATTTCTACAACATGTTTCGGGTAAACTTGGGGAATACGGGGATTTTTTAGATTATAATACCGGTTTTTTAGATTATAATATTATTATACCGGTCTTATCGCTTTGAGCAATCTCTTCAAAACTACCTTTACATAGACTAGATTTAAAATAACAATAGTGACGGAGCGTACCTAATACAAATAGACTGGTTCCGAGTCGATTGTGGTAGATAACAGAATTTATTTATTTATTTGACGACCGATGTGGCGCGGCGGGCGAAGGTCTGCCTACGACACGGAGGTTGCGGGTTCGATTCCTGCCTTGGGATAAATGTTTGTACGATCTGCAAATATTTATTACGAGTGTTCTGGGTATTTTATATGTATACTAAAAATATCTATGTAATGTATTGTATTAAGTATGTCAGTCTTCTAGTACCCATAACACAAGCTCTGCTTAGCTTGGGGCTAGATGATGTTGTGTGGATTATTCAGCATTATTTATTTGGGGTTGAGAAGAAGCTACATCCGAAATTACGTAATTTTCCTCAAATTTTAATATACAAGAATCTTCAATACAAAAGGCCCGTTTTTCGATCAACCTCCACAAACGGAGCCTTAACAAGTCTATTGACTTTACAAGGAAGTGCAAACGCAATTCATCTTCTTTATTATACTTTTATTACGCAAATTCGATACAAATAAGGACAAGTAGGCAAGTACATATAGTTATACATCATGGCGTAATAATGTGCAGCTTAGAATGGAATAGCTGGACCACTGTGATAGTCGCGTGGAACTGGCACCTAGAATCATCTAGTATGTAAGACGATTTTAAATGGTCCTTGTGATTTTACTGAATAAAGTAATTTTGACTTTGACTTATAGCCAAAGTTCTAGTTTACAGGAATGAAAATATCACTCAAAGTCCGGTATGATACGGATTTGGCTGTCTAAAAAACGATTTAAAAAAATAGAATATATTCGAACACTAATATATTTTGCAAATATCTAGTAAACTAAACATTTAGATGTTTTTGGAAGATAATCCTGCTGAGGCGTCAAATATAAAAAAGATATTCAATCAAATCAAACATTTCTTTATTCAATAAAATCACAAGGATCATTTAGAATCGTCATACATACAAGGCTTAGGTACATTAAATTTAGTATATGAAAACCTTCGCTAGAATAAATGATGTTATTTGACACAAAAATACCAATAATACAAAACATATGACAGTTCAATCAATAAAATACAAGTGTCAAAATGTCATGTTTAAACACTTGCTTGTCGGCGCTTATCTATAGTGCTCGCCATATAGAAAGAACGCTGGCGGTAAAGCTGCGCAGTAAACGATTTTAGGGTGCTTTGGTGGCATGAGGTGCGGCGCGGGGCGGGCGGGTCGCGCGTCACATGCTCGCCGGCGCGCTATTGGTTTGTCAGTAGTTGTATGACAGATCTAGCCATTCTGTAAGGCCGGCCTCACACAGCCGGAATTCGTCTCTGAATTCATAATCTGAATTCATATTATTAATTAAGAAAGGCCGGAATCCCATACAAAGTCGTTATGATCCACATACATTCTGATTTTTTCAGATTATGAATTTCTCAGATCGATCTGTAAGAATGATTCTGATGTGCGTCCGGAATTCCTGGTCTGAATATTTAAGATTATGACTTCATAACGCACGTAATCCTATACATTTGCATAGAGCAACACACACATACTGAATTCAGATTATGAATTGCTCAGTATTGAGCCAATAGCAATGCGATTAGTATTAATTCCTCCTCCATTTCGAGACGTTTGCGTGTGTCGTGAAACAAGAGACTACTGATCTATCTCAATTTTTAAGATAATGTGAGTTGAGGGAGCCGGAATTAAGAGTCTGAATTAAGATTCTTAATTCAGATAGGTTTTCCGGCTGTGTGAGGCCAGCCTAATAGTTTCAAGACGGCGACTGAACAAACGATAACAAAAACCAATTCACTAGTATTGTATCTGTATATCATTGCATGTGAGTGTGTCCGCGGTAGAGGCGCGTGCGTTTTTCAAATGTTGTCTCTACTGCGCTACTTGTCTTGCTTTCAAAACTTACGGCCGGTTTCCGAAACATTGATCAATCAAAACATCAAATTACATGTCTCAAAACTTGCTTCGTTTAATGTCAACTAATCTGTTGCTATAATATTACGCATATGACAAGCGTTTGAGCAACCCAACTCACGTTTGATCGGAGTTTTGAAACATTGTAATTTGATGTTTTGGTTGGTCAACGTTTCAGAAACCGGCCGTGAGTCAGCTGTTTGAGTATTAGCTGTCGTTCTATTTTATAAAAAATGACTTCGCTATTGTCGCTCGTTGAAAGTGAACGTGTCACTAAAATCCCCTATTGTGAGCCAAGCCTAATAGACAGTGAAGTTTGTCGGTAAAATCAACCTTATCTCAACGGAATAAGACTCAGTTTTTTCACAGTCTCAGCAGTTTTATAAGAATTTTATTGTAAGGATGAGTAGGTTCGGAATAAAATAGGTTTTTCAAGCGTTTTATTTTCTGAAAAGCTTTTTTTAGATTAAAATAACGGCTTTTATGTTGGTTTATGAAAGCTTAAAAAAAGCCACAAAGATAAATATTTGTTTTATTTTAATTGGCATAACATTGATATTAACACTTAGGTATAACTTTAAAGTTAACGAAGCAAAAATTATAGTTTTTAGTAATGTTATGAAATAAAACGAGTATACATCCACGTCAAACTTATAACACATCATCATTTTTGTACTGTGGTTTAATAAGTACAGTAAAGGCCGTAAAAGAAGTGGTTTGTGTGATAGATGATTCATATCATCTATCACACAAACGTAAGAAACGTAACGTGAGAAAAGTAGAGTCAGAGTAGGAATGATAGGAGTCAGTGAGAGAAAACATGTGATGGCTTAGCGTAGGATAAGAGCAGGAGAATCATGATGGTTAGTAAATAAATAAATAAATATTCACTGAAATTTCACACTAGTACCAAACTAAGTAAAGATTGTGCTATGGGAACTAGATAGCTGATAGAATACTTGTATCATTTTTTTTGTACTTAAATGAATACCTACATAGCATACATAGCAAAACCCACACACAGAACAAATATCATCATCGCACTAACAATTGCTCTCGGTGGGGATTGAACCCACGACCCACAGCATGGAAGGCAGAGCTACTACAGACGCTTGTAATTAGTAGAGAGTAAGTAAGGTAGAGTAAGAATAAATAGCGCTACTATAAAACTGATAAACAAGCTTATATAATAATGTGAGGTTTTATTGTTCTAGACTTGTAAAGAAGGATTTTCGAAAAAAACTAGGGCAGGTATTTACGTGTACAAAAACGTTTAAACATATAAAACTTTGACTAGAAAGAAAACGATTGCAATTTGCAATATAGAAAAGTAATTAAAAAGTATAACCAAATATACATTTTAAAATATATTATTACTAGTCAAAACGTAATCAAGAATATTTTTTATAAAAAAACGACATAAATAACTTCATAGATCATCCTAGGCAACTAGAATTACTTTACGGTCTATCTTATAAAAGTTAGCGCAGACTTGAAGTACTGATTACCATACGTAATGATGACTTAAGTCAACTCTAACTTTTATAAGATAGACCGTTAGTAAATAAGACGAGTCTAAATGATCTGCGTGATTTTACTGCATAAAGATTATTCAAAATTACAAAATAGACTTTAGATTTCATCAATAAATGTATTGAGTATTTGATGGAAAATAATTGTACGTACTGTTATACCCTTACGATGCTAGGCATAGTGCCTTGCCTAACACATACTTAATCAGCAACAAGGTAGTTCAGTAGGTAATTCATTCATTCTAAGAGCGTTTTTGTAACTTTTAATAAATCCATAGTTAAAATTAAAGTTTTATTTTTTAAAAAGCCTTATGAAAGGTTCCCATAACAGTACGTAAAGTTACGTTACCGTTTTTATAAAAACTTCAAGGTGTAATATGTTTACATGCAAATAAAACTACAAAGTGTTGTTTATTGTGTGTTAGTATTTAATAAAGAAAAGGCTGTTTCCTTTATAGAGTTAGAATACTTTTATTAAAGTTCCTAAGGTTTATGAAGTAAGCTTCTAGTTTTTTTATGAGTAAGAAATGTATAAGTTATTTTGAAATATTGCTTCATTGCATCATAATAGGTATTAGCCCACTGCTGGGTATAAGCCTCCTCCCTGAAACGCCACTCTTTTCTTATATGGGCTTTTTGCATCCAATATTGCTTACAAAAATAAAATAAAAAACATCCATTTTTATAAACGTTTTGTGGTGACTTTTTTACACCAAAGTATTTCGATATCTCCCCAGTTTTCTATGTATTTATTTATTGCTTATTTTTATTTTAGCTTAGGTCTAGTAGTAGCTATAAGTGAGTACATGCACCCTGCAAGGGCTATGTAGGTTTATTTACTAAATTTACTATTAAATACAAGTCAAATAGATAAATAAGAATAGTCTCATCAATCAAGTATTGTACTGAATAAAAATCATCCAAATCTGTGGATAAGTAAAAAAGTTTTACAATAAAGATCTTTTTCTTTAAATTTCCACAAATAAATAACTATTTATTTCTTTGTTTCAAAAATAGATACCAGCTGATCGTGTGACGCGGCAAGAATCGAACCGGAACCCCTCACATTCCAAAACAATTAACACACTCTTTAACAAAAAACTAATAACTATATTTCACACAAATATCAGATTACAATCAATTTATAGTGCAGGAGTCGGCGCGTTTAATGTATAGGCTGAGCACGAATATATGTGACAATCGTAAACGTAACGTATTTAATACACACTGCTCGCTAACGCTGCAACGTTCGACAGTAAAGCTGATGTCTACGTCAAGTCAAGTCAAAAATGTCTTTAATTAAAATAAAGTTAAGTAAAACATTTATTTATAAAATCACAAGGATCATTTAGAATCGTCTTACTTACTAGGTGATTAGATGCCAGTTCCACGCGACTAGAGCCTAGAAGAACGGGCAAGAAACTTACGGCCTGGTTCCTACTGTTTTTTATGATCCTTCTTATAACTTTTACTTTTTCTTTATTCAATAAAATCACAAGGATCATTCAGAATCGTCTTACATACTAAGTGATTCTAGGTGCCAGTTCCACGCGACCAGAGCCTAGAAGAACGGGCAAGAAACTTACGCGCAGTGTATCTCAAATACGGCATCGTTTCGATGTTTACGATTGTCACAGTTATTCGTGTTCACTCCTCTGTTATTTCCCGGCATTTTGGCTAGCAGTGAACTGCAACATTGATTTATGTACGTTATTAACGAACACAGTTCTCGACACGATATTTTGGGTATTTTGACATTATTGTATGAGTTTTACGTTAAGCTTCTTACGTTTAGCGTCTGCTTTCTAATAAACACGCAATAAATATCTTACTAAAACGCGAAAGATTGGATGTATGGATGTATGTTTATTACTCTTTCACACAAAAACTACTAAGTGGATTTTAATGAATGCGAAAGTTCGTAAGTGTATGTATTTTCATACATATTTGATATAGGATAGGATGTATATTTGTTACATTTTCACACAAAAAATAACGAATAGATTTTGCTGAAACTGTTAATTTATATTATTAACTGAAATGTTTTATTCTGATGTGTCATTAAACACGTCAGAATAACACTTACCCCCTATCTTATAAAAAATAGCGTTGACTTTATGTCATTATTACATCAAGTAATCAATATAATAAATATGTGCATCAAGACTGCGCTAACTTTTTATAAGATATTGTGTAAATAGTAATATAATAGTAATAGTAGAGACGTAGTTTAGCTTTAAGACACATTTGTGAACATATATTTACGATTGCATTTTGTTTTCCTAATCACTAAAGTTTATTAATAAACAAACATCAAAGGCGTTTTCACTAATTAAAAATATATAATTTATTACTACGACTATTCTTTCTAAAGTTCCATACGCCTTGAGGGTCTGTTTTAAACAGCTTATTATGCAAACAGTTTTAAATACCTTCTTTACGATGTAACAAATTAGCCGCCGACTTTCGGACTATAATTAACACGTTGATTATCATTTTGGATTTTTTTATTTATTTACATAAAATGAAAAAATAAATAAATAGATAGTGTGACTAGTTTAGTTTGGGACTTAATTGTAGTAGTGATAAGAGATACTACAAGACTTGCTTAGTAGTCTGAGTAAGTTATGTCAAAAAATTAACAAATGTAATTGAATACAAAACTTGCTTAGTTTGGAGCTAGATGGCTTTGTATTTATACACCATATTCAACTATTCAGTCAAACTTCAAAGCATGCCATAAATCAAACGTGCACAAAAATCCCCATTCATACCAAAATCCCCACTTTTTTTCCCAAAAATCAAACACACCGCTCTTTCTACAGGCAATTCAAATCGATACAACTCGAAAGCCTAAACGGATTACAAATATTACAATGTAATTTCCCCACAATTGTAATACCAATGGCATTACAATTGTATTACAATCGACGAACGTGATTTCTGAGTCGAAAGGTTTTGTTAACAATTTTTGCAAAAAAAATTGCCACTTTTTGCGAGTTTTTGTAATTGGGTACTTTGGTATCGTAACAAAGTAACATTGGGCTCGGGAATAATTTGCCAATTTAAAATGAGCCTTGAGTTTTAATGAATAAAACTCAATTATCTTTTACATTTTTTGAGAATTAAATGTATTAAATAGATGAATGAAAACAAAGATGAAACAAAACCTAGAAACTATGCGGTAAACAATATGGTACAATGGGTGGCCTTATCGCCGAAAGCGATCTCTTTCAGGCAACCTTTCAAAATGTTTACTTACATACAAATTATATAGACATGAAAATACTATTATTACGACATGGATATCAAACTTCAATTGTAAGTAAGAATGTTATTTTTTGTAAACATATATTTTTTAAACTCAAAATTTCAAGTTAGCATTTTTTGCTGGATTACGCATGCGCAGTGTTAGGTTATTTTCGTTACGGAATTTCTTGATTCGGTCTCCATGCTCAAGGCCCGCGATAGAAGCCATGCAATGGCTTAAAAATTAACTAAATGTAATGAAACCCGTAATTCCTTGACAATGAAAACAAATAGCAAAAATAATCATCAAATGTGGTTTAACTCATCAAAAGTCGTGGTCTAATAGAATAGTAAAAATATAATATTTCTTCAAATGTTCTTCTAACAACGTTAACTTCAAAAAGTCCTGATAAAACTTTTAAAACCAAGGAAAAATAAATTTAATTTTGTACAAGAATTAACAAAATTCTTGCCATATTTCCTGGTGTTGGCGGTATTCGAGAGTCGCGAACCAGTGATGGGACACCGGCTTATGTTTACGCACTTCAGTCTTGGGCTTCTCCTTGTTACGGGTATAGATATAGATAGAGTTTTTATTCAGAACATATACATACACAGGGCATCAATTACAAAACGATGTCACTACAAAAAGTTAAAAACTGCGTAGTAGTCTCAACGCCCACCTCCTTAACCAAAGAGTGAAATAGCTCTGACAAGTAAAATTGGTGTGCAATAATTATTACGGGGAACAACTACGCCAACGACTTCAAATCCCGCTAGACTAATAACTTCTAGGCATATAACTAAACGGTATCTTACGGTATCGGTAACTTATCTCGAGAAAAAAATAAAACTTACAGATAAAAATCAAAAGAATATAACAGGATTCCAGACTCAAACAAAATTTGATAAAAATCCAATAAAAAGACAATTTTGTAAGCTTCTATTGAGAAAAAAACATGACGTCAGAATACGAAAACTCAGGTTAATAAAACAAGATTAAAAAATAAAACAAAGACTAACGGCCGGTTTCTGGAAACCCAAATCACGATTGATCCGAGTTTGACACATAGTAGATAATTATTCAATTTTTTCGTTGATCATCGTTCGAGAAACCGGCCGTAAAAAGAATAAAACCAAGACTCAAAAGAATAAAACCAAGACTCAAAATAATAAAACACGACTGAAGTAGATAACAAAGACTGCGTGGAGCATCCCTAAAGGGCGCGACTTGGATTAACGCCCACCGCCATTCTAATGAGCCCAGATCAAATAACTTTTGTACTTTTTCGCCTTTTAGTATTTTTTTAGTTAATTTGGCCGTGACCGTGCCAAATTACTTCCATTTCGGATTATTTGGTAGCTAATAAATGAAGCAATCTTCTAAAGGCGTATTTTGTGCAATTATACTCTAAGAAGAAGAAAAGTGGAGCTATAACTCTACTTTTCTTAGTCTTTTCTATTAGGTTTTGTGCAAATACTACAATATTATGTTAATCTAAACACTATTAATCTTGACGAATAAACAAGAAGGACAAGGGGTGAATAATAGTTAGATTGGCGCAAAAAATAGCGGTTTTTTTTATAAAAACTTTCGCAGACATGTAATCTTGATTACCATATAATGGCGATATGATGTCAACGCTAACTTTATATAAAACTAGCTGACCCGACAGACGTTGTCTTGTCTTCACGATTAACGGCCGATTTTTGGAAACCCAAATCACGATTGATCCGAGTTTGACACATAGTAATTATTTGATTTTTTCGTTGATCATCGTTCGAGAAACCGGCCGTAAGTGTTCTAAAATGTTCTATTGCATAACCTCTCCTTTTCCAGCAGTTGCCTTCTCAATGCAGTCATGTTGTAGTACTCTACTAAATAATGTAGTTTCCTATGACAGACAGACCGCACTCGCGGTTTTAATATTACATAGTTATATTTGAAATGTACAAGCAACTCCGGAAACGTAGGGTGGTTTTGGCTAGAATATTGAGAGGAATCTTGTTGTAGGTATATAGTCAAGTAGATCAGAGTGTTTAGTCCGAGGTTGCATTTCAAAACTCCCTACTCTCGAGCCGAGAGTCGTCTCTCGGATATCCATACAAAAATAAGAGGATATCCGAGAGTCGACTCTCGGCTCGAGAGTAGGGAGTTTTAAATGCAACCTCGGACTAAGCACTCAGCACAAGTTTTGGTGCAATTCCAGGCTTCTGTACATAAGATTACATAAGTTAAGAACCGATAATCGTTGGAGCAAACAGATACTGGAGTGGAGACCGCGTTTAGACAAGCGTAGTGTGTACGCACGGCGAGATGGTGCGACGATCTGAATGTAGCAACACAACGCGACGAGAGACGAGACCGGACAGTGACGCGTCTGCAGACCTACGGCAGCAGTGGACTGATATTATTATAGTTATGTATAAATAAAATAAATAAATATTCACGGACTCTAGTCCTAAACTAAGCAAACCTTGTGTGCAACTAGATTGCTGATAGAATACTTATTTTTTTTGTTCATACATACATAGTAACACCTAGACACAGAACAAATATTTATGTTTACACAAACATTTGCTCTGGGTGGGAATCGAACCTACGACCTAAACATGTAAGGTAAAACAACTATTATTGAGCTGTGAGTCACAGCTCAATTGGTAGTACTTTTACTTCTCATGTCGAAATTATTGATTTTCTAAAAACCTACATATTTAATTAATAAAGTAACGTTAACAAAAAGTTTCCTAAAGTTTTACCATAGACGGTTTTGAAATTATCTAAACTTTATTTAAATATATACTCTAATCTATTACTTTTACCAAATATAATAATATATCTAGTTTGCATTCGCAAAACTTTAGAAGCTTTGTTTTAATACTTTGAATAAATCAACACGGGAAAGTTTTGTGATTAAAACATTGTCCAAAATTAAGGTTTATCCAGCTTTTAAATATTAATATTCATAGATATTAATATCTATAGATATTATTTAGTATAAGTGATATTAAAAGCGTATTTGTGTTACTAACATTTATAATTATTATTTACGTTTTGCACATGATTGAGGTTAAAAATTTAAGAAAAAGGTTTTATTTTTCTATCATAATGTATACGGTATTATAGTCCTTATTAAAAATTTTAAATACATTGCGTGTGTGTGCTGATAAAACGTTGCAGCGTTAACGCGCAGTGTATCTTAAATACGTTACGTTTGTGATTGTCAAATTTATTCGTTTTCAGCCCTAAGTATAAAGCTCCAAATAATCTGTATGATTGCACTGAATAAAGAATAATATGACTGGAAGAAATCGCACTAAGCAATACGACCGCCCTTCAAAAAGAGTAGGTATATTTGTAACAATTTTTTTTTTGTTTTTTTTATAAAGACGATTTACATTATGTGCCTAGTTCAGTAGTCAGCCTAGTTGTGAGTTGCGCGCTAAACGAAAAAATCGACCTTCAATAAAATTTGTAAGGAACAGTTTTTATTTCTTTTATTATGACTGTATAGTAAGCCTTGAGTTCTGAAGCTGACTGTACCAGATCAAGATGCACGCATGCATCCATGTCCAAATTATCATATAGAATACTTCTATGTGGGTCGTGTCTGGGAATCTGGCAGCTTGGCAGAGGAAATTGAGATCAAGTAGTCACGTCAGAAAAATTCTTAATATACTAGTACTTGTTTGGTGCAGCTACAGAATTTTTTGATATGCTTTTGTATGCGACTGTATCATATTTGACGACCGATGTGGCGCGGCGGGCGAAGGTCCGCCTGCGACGCGGAGGTTGCGGGTCCGATTCCCGCCTTGGGATAAATGTTTGTACGATCTGCCAATATTTATACCGTTTCTGGGTATTTTATATGTATAATAAAAAATATCTATGTAATGTATTGTATTTAGCATGTCAGCCTTCTAGTACCCATAACACAAGCTCTGCTTAGCTTGGGGCTAGATGATGGCATTATTATTTATTATCTAAGAGAGAAGTGAGTATTTAAAAACTGCTGTGTTTCTAGTTCTGTCATTAATGATGAAACTATTTTTATGTTAATAGTATTTTATTCTTTTGATTGAGTTTTAAGTTTTTCAAAGCTTTAAAAGATGATTGCAACCCTTTTACAATTCCAAAGATTGGTTTCCAAAAGAATAAGTAAATGGAAAGTTAATAATTTTATTAATATTTTAAGTGACCGCCCCCGCCATTTTTAAATTTGATTACTATGTAAAAGGGTTTAAAATAATTATAAAAGTATTTTTTGCGGGTGTGTTTTCAATAATTGAAATTATTAATTTCATAAATTTATTTACGATCGAATAACATCAAAAACTTATATTTAAAGTCTAGACTTAGTTTAAACGACCCTTTTTTTCGAGTTCTTAAATGTATAAATTAGTATTTCATTACAAAATCCCAAAAGATTAATCACGCATTATTAAAATTAACTCAAAAAATATTTTATTTTATCGTTTACTTAATTGAATTTTTTTTTTAATTGAATTTGTATAAAAGATAAGTCGTGTGAGTAAAATAACCCACTCGCCTGGAAGAGATCGCTCTTAGAGATAAGGCCGCCCATTTTGCTGTAGATTTAATGTTTCTAGTGTGTTCAAAAGGTGTAAGGTCAAAGGCTCAAAAATCCTGTTTGAAAATATACAAAAATAAAAGTCGTAGAACAAATGTTGTTCGCAATGACGTATACTAACCCCCCTTTCGGTATTATAGGGACATATTGTTACACGCTATATACTAGGTCCTAGGTGATTCCAGGTGCCAAATAGGTACAACATACAAATACAAAAATGAAATAAATCGGAACAGATACTAGTTCTATTTGTGTGCATTAAAGCTTCTATCTATATATCTATATAACTAAACTAAAAAAAAGGTAGCACTCCGGGAGTGCCGGCAGAAGTGAAAACTTCAATATTAACGTTGTGTTTTCACTTCTAAGTTTTCACATAAAAATATAACCACAGACGTCATAATGACAATGACAATCACAATGACACAGACACATTCGCGCAAGCGCCCTGTGCCGCCTAAACAGAGCACACTCAGGCACGGTAGAAAGAGTGGCAGATACTAGTTCCTCTCCCTTTCCCTCGATCTTACGCTTTCGATCAACGTCACGTGACCCTGACGCGAGTTTGAAAGTTTTTACCCACCCAGCGCCGCTAAAGAAGTTTTCACTTCAAAAATAAAATAATTATCAAAGTAGAATCTAGAATTAAGATATAAAACATAAAAAAACTGTCAAATTTGGGTTATTTAAGGTCATTTGGAAATAAAATGTCACACTTAAGACGTGTAATTGACCTATCAACTTTATCATGACAATACTCGCTCTTGACACATAAGCCACCCAAACAGCTACTTAATTTAAAATTTACGATCACAATTCTATACGTCAGAATATCTTTATTAAATTTATTAAATTACACTGGCTTTTTGATATAAAATTTAAGCTAAGAGTATTTTTTTATTTATCAAGCGGTTCCGTATGTAGGATATTAGAAATATTATGTATATTTTTTTCTCAAATTATTTATACGTTCATGATTTTGACCATTATAATAATAAAATATTAAAAAAATAATAATTTTTATTTGGGTTCTTTTTTAAACGAATTCGCCTAAGTGTTCCAACAATAGATTGGTGGTATTATATTGTAGTAATTATTATTTTTAGTATCGTTTCAGTTCAGTAATAGGTACCTTAATTCATATAATATTTAATCACAGTATCTTATTACAAAAATTCTTACTTTCAACAACAAATATTATCCTATTGGTCTCATCATCTTCCTATCCTTGTCCCACGCTATATGGGGTCGGTACAACACGTCTTCTTCCGCTCTCCTCTATCAGACGTCATCTCGCTCACTCCTTTCTTACACACGTCATCATTCACACAGTCCATCCATCTTTTCTTTGACCTTATCTACTTCTATATCCATCCACATTCATATCTATCACTCTTCTTTTAATATGGGTTAGCTTAGTAGTCTAAAACTAAATATATTCTTAGCAACAACAAAATAAACCCCTTTTTACGTGTGGAAATCCATCATGGTTACCTACTGCTAGCGGTTATGTCAGACCTAAAGAGGTTTTATTCAGTGTAAAACCTCCGTCGAACACTTCTGCTAATGCTTCGGCTACATTAGCGGGCGAATATTCGTATCGTGTTGGCGCGACAAAAACATCGTGTTCGGATAAAGGCGATATACTAAGTGATAACACTATGTACCCGGCCACATATATCGCGTTAACACGAATATTCGCCGTAGCCCGCTAGTGTGGCCCCAGCATAAGAGACACAAACAAAAAGAACCCTAAAAAACAGCTCAATATCTTTAGAATTAAGACATTTACATATATTTACGACATCATGTAGGCGAAGGGAATATATTGTTCACCTACACACCGAATAGTTGTAAAGTAGGTTTATCTCTAACAAGAATTTAAGGTTCTTGATATAGATACATTGTAATTTGGCGCGAACTAAAATGAACGCGAAACGGCATGTTTCGTTTAAAAGTTCGAATGCCTTTTTTTTAGGTTATTTTAGTAATGGCGGAAATGTATAGGAAAATCAGCGCTGCGTGGTTTTTAAAGCTGTATTAAGTTGAGGTTGGCCCTTTTTGGCTTACTTCAGTATTGGTCAGCATTTTTGGAACTTATTTTTGATTGTTTGTGTCTCTTTTGTACCTTGCCTACGTTTTTTATGTATGTTTGAAAATGACAATGAAATGAAATGAAAAAAAAAAACATTATTTTCTTAGACATTTCTTTTTTAAATGCATTTTATATGAAGATAGCAATATCTAGATCTAATTCTAGATATTTATTAACTTATACAGTGATCAAATAAACAGTTTATATTAAAACTGCGAGAGGTGGAAAAAGAGGGAGACCTTTACCCAGCAGTGGGACAGCGTAGGTTGATAAAAAAGCAAAAAATATATAAGTATTAAAACTAACAAAAAAAGCATTCTACAAAATAACCATATAAAATGGTTTAATACTCTTGTAAACAAGAATAACAGTGTATAATGTTATTCATGTACATGTAGATAATAACTACAGTGTCCCGTACAGATGGCGTTTGGAATTCATTTGCAGTACACGCGCATTTACTTAGTTGGATTTTGTAAACATACGGGAGGATATCATGTGCGTTTTCGTTCTTATGTTAATTTGTCAAATTTTAGAAAAAAAATTGTGTAAACTAAATTTTACAAAGTATACTTACGCGATATAATTAATCTTACTAAGAACTACTGTTAGGTATTTAAAACTTTAATTAATCTTAAAGAAATAATTACTCGAAAATGCTTTTATATTTTTTATTATTTTTAATAATGTAAGTATATTACTTGTAATCTTAAATTATCTTTTAATTGAAGTTTGAAGTTTATCATTAACTTACCAGTCCACTGCTGGACGTAAGTGTTTTCATTTATCTCTATTTCATTAATCAATATTTAATATTAATGTAAGAGTTTTAAATACTTAAATACTTTTTGAAGTGTTTCCAAATCTATCTATCTATTGTATAATCCAATAAGGTTCGATTGGAATGACGACTTAATAATGATAATTTAAAAAAAGCAGCGGTATCGTTCAAAATATATGCCTTTAAGCAGTGCAAATCAGTAATAATTATAGCGATACGTTAAAGCGGCGGTATCGTTCACAATATATGCCCGTGTGTTTCCAGCAGTGCAAGTCAGTAACATCTGCGATAGTCTAGCCGACCTGAACTTTAGATATATGTAGCGCGACAGTTACTGTGTACTGTCATCAGCATTTGTTATAAACATACTTTCCGGCTGTTACTATGGCACATTATAGATAGGACAGTATAATTGATAAAAAATGAACAAACACGACGTCACCCAGTCTTAAACTAAGCAAAGTTTGTAGTATGCAAAGGTTGCTGATAGAATCGTAGAATATAATATTTTATAATAATTAAAAAAAAAAAAATTATAATAACATTATTCCATCAAAGTAAGAGAAGAAATAAATATGCAGATGTAGAAAGGTTTATACGTTCAATCTCACTTTGTCGTGATTACACATAAAAAAAATATGCACACGTTGACTTGAGAATCCCCTCCGTTTTTTTCGTCGGTTAAAAAACTACTGTTTATACAATTGTAATAAAATGTAATGATAAACAATATAATTATTTATATAATTAGATACAATAGAAACAAAACATCAAAAAATGCCGACGTCACAGCGTTACAGTCTTGTTACTAAACACAAAGTGCGTTACGCAACGTAACTCTATCGTTTGTGTAGTCATAAGTGCCATTTTAACAGCCGCGAACTACACACGTTGACTAACTTAAACAGAGTACATGTCCAGAATCCTTCAATTAATTCTTGTGGTAATTTCGAGACCAAAATCATTAAATTAGCTGAGCAAGTTGACCTTTAAGATCAAAACAATATCAACCTTATTTGCAAAATAATAAGAAAGAAAATCGTTAAAAAAACTACTTAAAAGCTTCAGACAATAATCAACCTTGTAGTACAGTAAATAAGAGCGAAAATCGCACACTAAACATAATACACAACTCACAAAATATGTTTACCAGGGTTGATATAAAATAAGCAAATTTGACCCTTATTTTTATACCTCCAAGGCGCATTTTCCAATCAAAAGACATAACCCGTTAGGTTAATAGTCTATTTTCCACTTATTTTCCTTTACTGGTGGTATGTCATACGCAGGATAGTAAAACTAAACATTTGTATGCAAATAATACTTTTTCACTACTACCGATACGACAACTACACGATATTTTAAATTTACTATTTTAATTTAAAAGACTACTGGGTCTGAATCCCAAAAGCTAGATAAATATTAACACCCAACTGCCCATAGTACTCCAACTGATTGCAGATTTGATGAACAACAAAAAAATAAAAACTATTTTGATAAAATGTGATGGACAATGCTTTACTTTTTAGGCAGTTATTAGATTAGAAAATTCTTTACTGCACATAAAATATATTGTACATAGGCGAGCTTAATGCTAAAGAGCATTTTCTTCCAGCTAACCTTTGTGTGGCGTGGAGTTAAAGATAGTGCTTAGAAGAGTAAATTAAATTATTAACATAAAATTGAAATAAACAATATATCTACCTATATACTTATCATTATACCAAAAAATATACTTATACATAAATACATAACCTAAATTAATAACATATAATATTTACATACATACATATTATATTATGTTATGTTATTATGTTATGACTGCATTCAATTTGATTTCTGGAATAGTTCGCTCTTAGACACCCTTTTACTTTTATATTTTTACTTTATTTAATGTCTATTGATTTTAAAATTACCTAAGTATATATTTCGATAAAATGTGATGGACAATGATCTCCTTTTTAGGCTGTTTCTTTAGACTGCATTCAACATATTATATGTTTTCTGAAATAGATCACTCTTAGACCGCCTTTTATTTTTAATTTTATATTTTTACTGTATTTAATTATTTTTTTTATAAATAAAAACATGCAACATGCACGTTTTCTAAGTAAGTACATTATAATTTGTTGGACTACCTACAGACTTTTTTTTATCGAGCCATTCATATATCGTTGTCGGGTCGGACTAGTTATAGGCCAGTGTATAGAACTTATACCTAACCTTTACGCATAGTAGGGATGGGACAGTACACGATTCACGTTTTTTGACATCGATAAATTGATTAGTTTTTGAATATTTATCATCGAATTTTTTAATAAGACTTGTATTCAAAATAAACGTACTTTTATGACGGTTTTGAAAATATTTTATATGTATTTTCTTTGTAAGTACGATGAACTCTTTAAGTGACTCTTGGTTTTTAATGGTTTTTTTATGAAATGATAAATAAATACATAATAAAAAATATTCATGAAAAATTACAATTTAATAAGCAAATAACAAAGCTTGGATATCTAAAACTAAGTTATCTTAAAACCAAAAAAGTTTTTTCTAAATAAAAATATCTTTTTGAAGCTTTTTTTGTTAACACCCAAAAATAGAATGTTTCTTAAACATATGTACTTACGGCCGGTTTCTCGAACGATGATCAATGAAAATATCAAATAATTACTATGTGTCAAACTCAGATCAATCGTGATTTGGGTTTCCAGAAACCGGCCGTTATCTTTATAAATGGAATATGATTAAACTTCACATAGATAATTATTTCCCAATATTTCAACACATATCCCGTTAGAAACGTTTTATGTCCAAAACCGTGATAGTATATACATTTCTAAAAGTTCGTAGCCTAGTGTTACACGTTACAAAGTTTGTAACTCAAATTTGCAAGAGTTAACGCCTAATGCTTATCATACGTGACGTATCGAATTTTAAGCTAAGCCCCAAACTACACACGTGCAGAATATTATGTAGATGCGTACGTGTGGCCGTAGGCTTGTGTAGTCTTGGGTTTATTTATAGCAGCGGTGATTAACGGAGACTAAGTAATCTATACTAATATTACAAAGAAGTAAAGTTTGTGTTTTTTAAATTGTAAAGGGTATTCTCGGGATCAACAGAACTGATTTTAAAAATTCTTTGAAATCATATGAAAAAAAAGCTAGAATCCAGGTCTAGTTTCTTGCCAGTTCTTCTAGACACTGGTCGCGACGAACTGGCGCCTAGAATCATCTAGTATGTAAGACGTTTCAAAGTGATCCTTGTGATTTTATTGTATAAATGAATTTGAAGTTTGAAGTTTCACCTATAGAAAGTCACATTATTGCTGAGTGTCATAGGTTATATAAAAAACCGAAAAATCAAAAGGCTTTTACGTGGTAGTCCGTTTGGCAAAGTGACTCGGAGAAAAAACGGTCGAATTATGCCCAACGAAGTGGGCACGGGTCAGCTAGGACTGTAATAAAAATACTTTTTCTACTTGCGTGTCAATATTTATGAGAGTCTCAGTCAAAACTGGTATTGTTTGGTGGTGTAGAACGTCATTATGTCAAAATTTCAGGTGCTGGCTTTTTGACAGCTGTCAAGAGAAAATGTCTTTGTCTTCTTGACAGGTGTCACAGCTAAGTTGGTAGTAGCTCTGCCTTCCATGCTGTGGGTCGTGGGTTCGATTCCCACCCAGAGTTAATGTTTGTGTGATGAACATAATTATTTGTTCTGTGGCTGGGTATGTGGTACGTATTCTGAGTATATATTTACAAAAAAAATGTATATAAGTATTCTATCAGCAATCTCATTTTCGGACTAGAGTGTGATGTGTGAAATGTCCATGATTACTATTTATTTTTCCTTACGTTAAGAGAATAATATTACGCCAACAGTTTCTATAGCATTCTAAGAAGCCATTTTAACTTGGATACAAATATACCTACTGCCTACCTACTCCTACCTACTCCTACCTACTTGGGTAGACTTCGAGGAGTATTATGAAGACGTTCATAAATGATAATAGGAATAATTAATTTTCAAGGACACATTGAAACGTGAAATATTAATTTTGAATTTCAAAATTGTTTCTAACGAAGATGATAAAGCGAAATTAACTGAGCAATTAATTTTATAACGACTTCTATTGCATAGTCGACACGGCTTCGTTAGTGGTGTTGGTTTGTGATCAGAGAGCAAAGTGGTCCGACAAAACTATTAGTGGTATTTTTTTTATAACGCTATCTACCCCCAAACTAAGTATAGTAGAATAAATATAGTAGAAGCCTAACATATTATTTTTCTGTGATTACAACTACATACTATAGGTACTTTCTTTCACAGGTAGGTACGTCAAATTACATAACAACCAGAAAGCTCAAGATAATATCAGTTAATCGTAAGTTAAGGAGTCATTTTATTAGTAAACGATTTTATTACAACAAACGTCAACCCTATAAACTGAAAACTATCGATATCGATAATACCCTCCCATCACTAGTAAAGGTGACGCAGCAAAAGTCATGGAAACCCGCCAAAATCTCGTAAAAACCCCTCAATAAAACCAAAGTTTGAATACTCTCAGGGGGGATATCCTGCCAACTGAAATGTTTTCGAACTGTTATTTGATCAAATTGCAGTTCAGTTTTCTTTTTCGTCTTTTATTGATATTTTGAATGATCGATTTTCATACCGTTTGATAGAATTAACGAATAATCAGGTAGGCCATGCTCAAATAAGGTAGGCCACGTGCTAAACCGCGGCATTGACGTCATTTTTAACAGCTCGGTCATAATTTTATAAAGCTCAGTCACATCAGTCCACAAAAATGCCACGGAATACTGATGAGTTACTATAGTCAAATCATCGAAAACTGAACTGCAACTGAAAGGATATTCGGTCACGCAAGTTTCTCCTTGCTGGATAGCCCCCCAGGCCAATGTGTGAAGGCCATCCCAAATGGGCCATACGGACCATGGCTTGGACACCTTGCCAAGCCCAAGACTTTATGGTAGTCGTTACAGACAAATACGTAAAATGCGGGTAGTTTCGTCGTAAATAGCTGTAGTTCGTGTTAAGCACTTGGGATATTTAAGGGCTGATTTAAGTGCTGAGTGTGGAAAATTTTGAGGGTATGTTTATGGTGTTTTTAGGTTCACATTATAGATGGTTTACACACAATTATGGGAATTAACGACAATTATTTAGAAGTGGGCACGAGATTTTAAGTGCTGAATATGGAAAATTGCAAGAACATATTTATGGTATTTCTAGGTATACATAAAGAATGGTAAGTATTCATCAAGTAACTTAACATAAAAATACACAACGATTGTTACGGAATCGGCACTTAAGATTGAGTGCTGAATGTGGAAAATTCCAAGGAAATGTTTGATTGTGTTTATCATGTTTTCCGCTAAATTATTTCTGCTTTACGCATGAATGACATTTAATTTTAATTTCTAAGAAATAAAGCTGATTCTAAGAATCAATACAAGTAACTATACTCATCAAAAGACATGAACAAATTCAATAAAACTCGAGTTTTCCACGAAGATTTTTATTTGTAAACATACGGGAATATTTACCGAACGGTCACGTTATAGTTTTAATACCACCATCTTGTTCCAAACTAAGCAAAACTTGTATGGGGATTAGATTGCTGATACTTACTTTTACTTATTCATTTTTTTTATAAATACTTAATAGAAAACATACCTAAATACTATAGGAAGAAACTACTAGGAAACCTGATTAATGATAGAATACTTTTGGCAGTTCAGACGTTGACGCGCAGTGTGACTCGAATACGTTAAAGTTACAATACGCGATGACTTTTTTATTATTCTCCATATTTAAGCACGTATATCAAAATTAAACACGTTTTTGCTTGTAAAATATTTTTTATTTTATTAAGTTTCAAAGTTCTGTAGTGATTAGTGTTATCAACGTAAGTACCTATATAATTTCAATGACTTATATAAACTTTCCTAAAGTTTATTAATATTTGTTTGAAATAAATTGTCGGACGCGATTTTTAGTCGTAAGAATTAACACTAACGGCCGGTTTCTCGAACGATGATCAACGAAAAAATCAAATAATTACTACGTGTCAAACTCGGATCAATCGTGATTAGGGTTTCCAGAAACCGGCCGTTAGCGTACAACCAAGTATTTACTTTACTGGGTTCTGTACTTAAAATTAGGTACTCAAGAGTAGGTAGAACTCACGCATGAAGGTCCCGTACAAAAAAATAACGTTTTGTATGAGAATCCCTTCAAATATATTATTCTCAAACTCATCATCAACCTATATCAGTCCACTGCTGGACGTAGATTTCTCCCAAGACGCGTCACAGAGCCTGGTCTTCGCCACTTCTCATCCAGTTTTTGCCAAGCCACACTCCGCAGAACGTCGCTCCATTATATTATTCTAAAACTCAATAAAATCACAAGGATTACTTTGAATTATATTTTTTAGTATTTGTTGTTATAGCGGCAATAGAAATACATCATCCATAAAAAATTCAACTCTCTAACTATCACGGTTCATGAGATGCAGCCTGCTGACAGACAGACAGACAGACAGACTGACTGACAGACAGTGACCCTATTAATAAGAATGAGTCTGTCTCCTTTACGTACAGAATTCTAAATATAACCGTGATTATAAAAATAATTTTGTACATTTTGTAAATAAAATAGTCGTAAGTTTGTGATTAAATAATCAGGGGCCTTATTCTCTATTGTATTGCAAACCACGCGCGTTACTTGGCTTAGGCAAGACAACGGGCGTGGAATCTGAAAAAAATGTATGGTACGGTTTAAACTGTCAACTAAACGTGTCGAAGTCTGCCGCGTTATGAAAACTATTCGTTTCAAAACGTGTCATGCGCGATTCGAATAATATAGATACAAATCAATCATTTTTGAAGTTTGCGTTTTGAGGGCTTAGTCCGAGGTTGCATTTTAAAACTCCCTACTCTCGAGCCGACAGTCGTCTTTCGGATGTCCATAAATTTTTGTATGGATATCCGAGAGACGACTCTCGGCTCGAGAGTAGGAATTTTTAAAATGCAACCTCGGACTAAGCCCTCTGGAACGCGTTGTGACGTAGCACGGTTTGGGGAAGGAATATAGAGAATAAGGCCCCTGATACATTTTGATCGCTAGCGACTAAAAGTCACGACCAATATTTTTATAACTTTAACCTATCAAGAAAACTTCAACAATTCGTCAAGACAGCGGCTATGAAACTTTACAGCGCAGTTTATAATGTAGGAACTAAATTCATAAAACAAAACTTTATGAAACATGAAGTTTAATGGTTAGGATACATCGTGGTCATTTCTAGACAAACTTTATACACATATAACTTATAATGACTTTAGTACATAAAATTTACATGTACCTCACACATCGCGCTGTAGTCTCAAACTAAGTTTGTACGAGAATTGGTTATAGCTACACTAATAATTAGTATAGTTATAACCAATCCTCGTATTCTGTACTATATAATATAATCTATACTAATATTATACAGAAGTAAAGTTTGTGTGTTTGTATATTTGTTAAATTGTAAGGGGTAATCTCGGGATCTACTGAACCGATTTTAAAAATTCTTTCACCAATAGAAAGCCACATTATTGCTGAGTGTCATAGGTTATATAAAAAACCGAAAAATAAAAAGGCTTTTACGTGGTAGTCCGTTTTGCAAAGTGAATCGGAGAAAAAACGGTCGAATTATGCCCAACGAAGTGGGCACGGGTCAGCTAAAACTGTATTATGGAGAAAATATTTGTTTTTTTGCGTATGTTTGTAATGACTAAACATAAAAACTACTGCAAAGATTTCTTGTGGTGAAAAATTCTTTCACCTTCAGAAAGCTACATTCACCTTGAGTAACATAGGATATATTTATTGCTAGAAAAGATTAGGGTTCCACCCGTGCGAAGCCGAAACAGGCCGCTAGTTATGTAGAGAATAAAATCCTGTATGTTTTCATACCAATCTGCAGAATGAGTCAGCGCTTCTTAGATTAGGTACTTTTCTGTTTGACATAGTGGAAAGTTGGACCAAGTGACTGTATTTATATGGACTACCTTGTTCTTGCTATTTTTACTGAATTAATCTGTTTTCACTTGGTGACATGTCAGTAGCTCTACCATGAGTTTTTGCTATACTATACTATACTCGCTAGCGTCTGTAATTAAAAAAATGTATGAAGATTTGTACAGCGCCTCTAGCGGATAGTTGGGTACTAAAATTCGTAATACTAATATTGACGTAACTACTGTAGTAAAGTCAGGCGATTTTACTGTGACAACTCATGGTAGAGGTACACGATATCTTTAACGAGGTATCTTCTGTAGAAGGTCCCTAAACCGTTCTACGTGTTTTTATCAGCAATCTAGTTTTCCAGAGATCTATATTGTGTGTTACTTTCTAATACACAATAAACAGACTAACACCAGAGCATAAATAAATAAATAATGCTGGACCATCCACACAACATCATCTAGCCCCAAGCTAAGCAGAGCTTGAGTTATGGGTACTAGAAGACTGACATACTTAATACAATACATTACATAGATATATATTTTTATTGCACATATAAATATCCAGAACACCCGGAATAAATATTTGCAGATCGTACAAATATTAATCCCAAGACGGGAATCGAACCCGCAACCTCCGCGTCACAGGCGGACCTTTGCCCGCCGCGCCACATCGGTCGTCAAAATAAATGACAATCGTAAACGAAACGAGACACACTGCGCGCTTACGCTGCAACATTCGACAGTAAAGCTGGTGTTGACGCGCAGTGTATCTCAAATAAGTCACTGTTTTATACATTTCCGATTGTCACATTTACTCGTGCTCCGTGAGTTTAGAAGAACGGGCAAGAAGTATATAAATAAATAATGCTGGACAATCCACACAACATCATCTAGCCCCAAGCTAAGCAGTGCTTGTGTTATGGGTACTAGAAGACTGACATACTTAATACAATACATTACATAGATAGATATTTTATATGAAGAGGCAAGAAGAAAGGGCAAGAAGAATGGGCAAGAAGGCGGGCAAGAAGTACGGGCAAGATTTCGGCAAGAAACTAAAAAATCAGTATACAACAGCTAAGCTTATTCCTCGTCTTAGTGAGAATTCCAAGGCTCTTCCCGGCCAGTGCGCGCTGAGAGCACTTGACATGGCTTGTACAGCTCGGCGATAATATGCTCCAGTTTTTATGTACACATCATCATCTTAATACCCTGAAGATGTACATATGCATAAACTATTTCCGGTCTATCTTATAAAAAGTTAGCGCAGACTTGAAGTATTGATTACCATACGTAATGGTGACATAAAGTCAACGCTAACTATTTATAAGACAGGGGGTTAATTTTTAATTACTCTTTTAAAAACACAGCAATGTAGGTAATCACTGGTATTAGAAAAAGATACTAAATTCTGAGTTTTTCTATTATTTAATAAACACAAAACAAAAATTTTTTTATACATTTCTGAGGGTAGAGTATTTAGAAATTCAGAATTTTTCTTTTATATAAGTAATGACTACCCTCAAAAAATTATAAAAAATATATTTTTATTTATTGTACACATATCAGATATTTCTAACTAAAGGAAATGGGCGAGCTTAACTATAGCAAGAGTTTTTACAGCAAACCTTAGAGGATAAGAAAACTGATTGTGAAACTGATATTATTATATATAATGATTATACTTATGTGACTATTGTAAACGTATCGTAAATGAAATACACTTCGCGGTGACGCTGCGACGGTCGACAGTTCTGGCGTTGACGCGCAGTGTGACTCAAATACGCGTAGTTTACAAAGCGCGTCTAACAGATTTGCGCGTGCCTACCCCCTTTTTATTGTAACTACACAATACACTTTCTGTGATGTTGTTTCAGAACTGTCTCGTTTCAAAATAGACTGGCAACTGACGGAAACTTTTCCGG